>JAPTHL010000048.1:0-1252500 GCA_028455855.1 Meloe dianella | reverse complement strand
CTACACATCCAGAAACAAGTGTCTCTAATGTACCTCTACCAATGGGACCTTCACCCCAAGCTTCCCCTAGTGGGGACCAAGGGCGGCCCACCTTACCAGGTAGGCATGAAGCTTTCTTTAACGAAAGAGTGGTGGCGGTACGAAACCTTAATAATTAGTAATTTTAATAATTTGTCACCACTTCATAATTAATACTAATTATCACACAAACTAATCGTACTAACTTTCATTTTTCAGCACACCATGATGTATACGGATACTCTCATGATTCTAGAGGTAGTCACAGTTATGGTGGTGTTAGATACATAGGATTGCAAAGTTGGGATTCTGTAGACTCTCTAGAATCACTATCTTTCTTATAAAAAAAATACTAACGTTATAATTTGATGACACTTTTTGCATGATGGTCTTGAATTTTATTGCATTATTTCGTTTTTTAACAATTGTATTCTGAGCATTAAGTCTTCTAGTTTTAGTTTTACTCATAAATTTTTTTCAGCATCTCCATTATAGTTTTATATGCACTATATCGTTATCAAATAAATGTACCCAATGGGTCGGAAATATAGAACAAAAACAATTATAAATAAACACTGTTTTTCATTTTATGTTTTGTTTATAATATTTTACTACCATTTTATTATCATTTTCACTATTTTTCAGATTTTACCGGTTCAATGACACCAATTTCAAACAATAATTAGAAATAAAAACAAAATTAATAAATAAATACATAGCAAAGTTTGTCAAAACAGGTTGAGTTAGGTTTTCTGCACGATTCTTGTTTCTTTTCATTTACTTTATTTCCATTAAATAAATAGGTAATAATTTTAAATTTGTTATTTTTCTTTTGTTTTGTTTTTGGACAATGCTTGGCTAATATCTACGCTTTCGCTATCATCTTATGCACATATTGATATGATATATCAAAAAAAACAGGCGAAGTTGCACCAAGCCTTGGTAAAATTTGGCGTGCTGGCTCTACTGATTTATTTGCTTAATGATAAAAGTAAAAAACATAAAAAAATGCTCGCTATTATGATGTTGTAAGTAATAGGTTTTGACTAATTTGCTGTAGTTGAAGTTGCATAATAATTACCAACTTTTTCATTCATCTTCTTTCTCAATTAATTTTCTATTATTGTTTATCTAAGATGAAATAAAAAGTTGGTTGGTATTTCAAGTTTTCTAGTGTATGCTTGATCTGTTTGTCTGTCTATTTTTTTATTCTCTTCTTTATAATCTATATAAAATAATTATTGTTTTTTATGTGACAGTTCCCACATTTCATACAGCGCATCAAAGAACTAGACCCCGATTGGAACGTGAACGTGAATATGATGATTATGTTGAACATGAAAGTTATACACATAGCAGTGGTGTTGTTGTCGGTGGTGGTGGTGGTGGTGGTATCCCAACACATGGAGGCGATGATTATCGTGACCGCACATTAGAACGAATACCACCTAGAGACCATCGAACAACAAGTAGAGAAGATGAATATACAACAACATCACAACATCGGGGCTCATCACGACGTGCCCTCAATGCTATATAGTGGAGGCTTTCTACGGAACAACCAATTGAGGAGGAATTACATGATGATCTATCACCACCAGTAGATCCATATTATAAACCTCAAATACCGAAAGAATATCGTGATGAGAAATTTGTTTCACAGCAACAACAACAACGAAGTTACGATGAGGAACAACGCCATTCTCGACCAACAACAGCACTAACAGATGATGAACGACGTTATAGTGAACGACGATATTCTGAAGAACATCGTCATGAAGATAGTCGACGCTATGTTGACGTTAATAAGAAAGTCATCGAAAAAAGTAAAAGAGAAGGTAGAAATTATCGTAACGAATTATTAGAGAGGTTTGCTGATATGGATTTTGAAGAGCATCATGACTTCCCACCACATCAAAGATATTACGAATAAGAACTATACATTAACAAATTGATTGATATCAATGTAATGCTTAACAGTTATTTTATTAATATCTTTGATGAATTCTTCAATGGGATGTTCCGTAATTGTGATTTACTTTTAGTATAATGTAAATAAATTTGCACAGATTAACAAATTATCAGGGGTTATTACTAGTAAATAGTTAATTTAGGAAAAATAAAGGAAAACAGTAACAAAAAAAATTGAAACATTCCAATCCGAGCATTATGTGATACTCTGGTCAACGAAGAATGTACTTACATAAATTTTTCTAATAAAAATCTAATCTATTGTTATTTTGAAAAAAAAACATTATTTTTTTTTTGACAGTTAAATTATAGTAAAGAATTCTGATAATTTGTTAAACCTATGTAATTAATACTAAATATATTGAAAATTTTGACCAGTTTGGTGCCATATTTGTATAATAGCTCAATTTTTAATCAATCTATAGAATATTCAAGCTTTAACTTGTAGCTATACTTAGGATTTTTAAATTTGTTTATAAGGAGGATTGGTACTATATTGTTGAAAGCAGTAAAAATTTTAAGTATAATATTTTATATAATTATTGTAAAGTATGAGAAATTCACAAAAATAAATAAATAAATAAGAAGCTTAATGCAAAACAAAACAAAAAACAAAAAGAACTGAGATATTATTGTAGTTAAAATATATATATATATAGAGATATTTATTAAACAAATTATTAAAAAAAGGAAATGGAAAGCGTAACTCTGTATTGAGTGTTACCTAATTTGATTTAATTAATTTGTTGTTGAATTATATTAATTAATTTTAAATATGTACCTATAGTTTTTTCTTTTTTGTGCATAAAGAAGAAAGTACCTAAGTGATATTAATATTAAATCACAAATTGTCATGAATTTGACTGAATTTAGGAAAATTTAGTTTGTTTTCTTTTATTTGTACTTTTTAGGAAAAGTTTGTGCGCCTGCTGTTAGAAATGTTTAAAATGACGGAATCGCTGTATAATGCAAATAAGGCTTTAACAGAATTGAATTCATCATCATCATCATCATCAATTGAAACTAAAATTAAAAAAAATACATGTTTCATCACCTGCTATTAGAATTATGTTTGATTATAATGTTTGTAAAATAATTAGAAATAATCTTGATGACAATCAAATAGCTTTGTATAATTTAGATTGTTAGATATTTAGAAAATACATTAGAAGATTAATTTCGATATAGATTCAGGGTACAAATCTCACTTTGATTTTCAATTCATTCTTTTTTCCTTTTAATTCGAGAGATCAAATAGGTGATGATACATTCCAGTATAACGGTCAAAATTAGATCAAAATGTCTGATTTCGTGCGATTAACTACATACAATGAGACTGTACATTAAGTTTCATTGATAGGCTTTAGACAAATTGTACATTTCGAAACTGCATGTGCCACAATATTGGTGGTAAATCACTGACCAACTACATAAAAACAACAAAAAATTATTGTTTAGAAGTAGGAATTGTAACAAATTTAAAAGAAAAAAGAAACGAAATATACACAATTACTTTGTCGAACGAATTAAATTTTAAAAAAATCATTATTTCGTTCGATAAACTATATTTTTCCTTTTTATAGGTTTTGCACTAGGGTCCTGGCAAAGTGTTAAAAATGTATTTCACACGATTTTTTAAAACTTTGCCAATAAAATTTTCGCTAGAAATTAGAAGAATTAACTAATTAACAAAATAAATAAATAATTACTACACCTTCCCTGTACAGGAGTTTCTTTCGACAATTTTATTAAAAAAAAACTATTATTATTTGTTTATTAATTGAAACAAATTAAATATAATTAAAATAATAGTTAATAAAAGGACACAAAAAAAAGAACGTTTCATAAATGCTGTTGATATTGTTGAATGAATCTATTGATATTTCAAAATATTATAAGTAATTAATATTTAAATGAAATTGCTAAAATTTGATATTGATACATATTGTACATAAAAAAGCTATTGAAAAAAATCAAATCAACAAAAAATCTATATTAGGTAATTATTCTGTTTTTACATATTCCAAATATATTTTCTAGTTTATTTTATGGAAAACTTCTTTCCCTTGTTATTATTATTATTATTATAGCTAACTGTTAGATATTAATTTTGTTTGTTGAAATTATTATTATTAATATGTACGTATTGTATATTTGTCGATTCTTGATAGTAGAATCGTTAAAATATGTAATAACCTGACTTATCAATGCGTTCATCTAAATGCCTTGCTGTTAATATTTCTTTTTATAATTATCGATCCAAAATAATATTTAAAAGAACAAACAAACAAACAAACAAATAAACAAAAAATGAAAGATTGATGGTATGAGTGTAAGAGAAAATTGGGGCGAGAGGCACTACTGATGTGCAATTTTCTAAATAAAATACATATACTGAAATTGGAGTATTGATATTTATTATTTAATATTCCTATCGTATTTATTAAAGAAACCACAGTAGAAATATCACTTTCTTTAAGCTTCTGAAGTAATTAAAATCAATGGAAATTGATAAAATTAAGCTAATTAAAATGAATTAACGGAAAGCGAAATGCTACCAAAATACATAGAAAATAAAATGTTTGATTGAAAACTATTATTTAGAGCTCATGCGGGATTCGAACCCACGACCTCCGCAACTATTTCAGATTAGCGCGGTGCTCTGACCATCTGAGCTAACGAGCCTTCGATTAAAAATTTTTATGAACAGGCTACAAACAGCAATGAAATTTTCTTTTCATGCCAAACATTCCTTTATAATAAAATGTAGAAAATAATAGACTTATATTCGAGTAACATTACATCAGTGTTTAATTTGAATTAATTACCTAAAAACCCATAAAATTTTGTTAAAAACACCTGTTAATCTATCGATATTAGAAATAAGTATGATCTGTGAGAAAAGGGCCCGGTCAAGTATAGGGTGCAATCGCTACAACGCACCCGAGTCCCCGATCAAAGCGATGCCGAAATTTTATGATATACAATACAAGCTTTATAGACCTTATTGAATTTCTAACTATGTACTTTTAAAAGTTGCCTTCTCCTCTCGAAAAATATTTTAAACTATTCGGTAGAAACCGACCATATCCGTTCTTGTCATGTCCTAGTGTCCTAAATTTCATCGGTTTTTCAGGAGATGGGGAATCAGGATGAAAACAGACAGCGCCCCCATTTCATCCCGGTGGTCAGAACGCGAATTACATCTGGGATGGTATAGTGCACACACCCGTTTATATTGTTGTACATTATTAATAAACCAGTTGCAACAAAACGAAAACGCAAAACGCATACGTTCAATTGGACAATGAGAGAACGACAACAATAATAATAATAATATTAATAATAATAATAATAATAATAATAATATAATGAAGAAAATGAAAAATTAAATAATAAAAAAAAATGTATATTTAGGCAATATTTATCGAAATTACGAAAACAACATTTTTTTCTTTTGTAAAATGAACAACCTAAACGGGGGTGAAATCGAAATAAAATTGAAAGCTTTCCAAAAAACATAACAATATCGCAATCAAAAGAATAATAATAATAATAAATAGCAAATAAATTAATTTTAAGAAACATAATTAAATTAAGTGATCTTTAATAAGTCTTAGATAGAATATGTGCTGTGAAATCGGTTTAAATATGAGACTTATATAAAAAACAAATGTTAATTAGCTTTAAGAAGGTATTCTCCACTTATAGATTCTGCTGTTATTTTTCAGTTGAATTATTATTAGTTTTGATTATTTATTTAATAAAAAAAAAACAAATTAGAATAGTATGCTGATTTGTGCGTTAGGGTTTTGTTTTATACATAATTAGGTTTCTTAATGAAACCATAAAACAGTTGTAGATCACTGCTTGATTAAGTTCAATGAATTTTTTATGCAATTAGCTGTATGTTTATGTATTATTTTATTAAATGTAATAAATCATGGGAAATTATTGATAATTTCTTTTTTATTTTCTTTAAGAAAACAAAACGCTCTTTTCATTTGCCTATTTTTCACAGGATGGAATTTATGGTGCATTATAGTTATTTAAAAAAAACAACAACAAACGAACTATTAAACATAATGAACTAAAATAAACAAACGAAAATTTAAATAATAATCTGTTTAAATATAAACTTAAATAAAATCATGTTCCAATTTTCAACAATACCAACAACAATATATTTTTTGTTAGTGTTTTAACAAAATATCTTTTATGATTTAGTGACAAGAGATAAGGTGGATAAAAGCTAAATTGTTTCAATTAGTAGAACGGAAAAAATTTAAAAGGTGAGTACTTAGTGGTTATTATTCTCAACACACAAAAAAAAGGGTTTTCGAAGTAGAATGAGGGCTTCTTTGAAATGAGGTTATATCGATTGATCGGTCACACCTTTAGAATGGCTTTAGGTGTTTATATAGGATGATGGTACACGCCCATATTTTCAAAAATCAACCAAAATAAACGTCGATTGTGCTGGCGTATACAGCGCCGAATTCGGTAACTCAACAAAACTGCCACACCCGCTCAAAATCTAAAATTTAATGTTTTCCTTTTATAACAAAACCCTATTGTTGTTGCTTTTGTCTGTCCTCCAACTTTACATTATTTGATTGAATCAAATCGAAAATATGCGTAAAAATGAATTTCTGAATAATTTATGAAAGACTAAACTAATGTAAATTCATATAAAGTATGTATGTGTATCTAGACTGTAATTCAGGTATAGGAGACGTTTTATTGCAAATACCGGAAATGAGAAAAACCGAATAATAGAAGGTGTTTTACTGTTTGGTTTACAAATTGGATGAAAACATGACGCTTCACTTGATTGAAAGATTGCAACAGGAAGTTTAGAGATTAAATTAGCGGATGTTGATTAGATTCAAAATCAGTTTCAGATGAGAACAATCTAAGCAACATGATTGAATACAACTCGAACACAAGAACATTTAATTACTTTACAAAATAAGTTTTAAAATCAATTAAAAAAGTTCAAATGGAATTTTGGTGGAGGCGCCGGGTTCGATCTCTGCAAATTCGTTATTGCAACGAATTTCTTAAATGAATCAAATACAACCTTTTTACTTAACATACTTATTAATACAGCTAAGATACCGATCAATTTTTATCAATGATTAATTATTTTCAGTTTATTGATAATTATTTAGAATATCTAACGGATTCTTAAAGTAGCTTGTGTGTTGTTAAATCTAATAACTTGTGACAGAGTAAAGAAATTGTAACATCATTAGAAAATTCAATCGACTACTCTTTATTTACTCTAAATTCAGATGAAGGAAGAATTGAGCAAGTGGGCGAAATTGTTGAACGCAAGCGCTTGACAAATTAAACGCCGTCTAGTGGTGAGCTTTTGAATGTTAGTCTGACCTGAACTGTCGCGTTTTGTGTTCTATGTGGTCAAATTTCCGTTTAATAAATACATAAACACACATATTTATTTATTTATTTACATAAACACAAAGTAGATAAGAATTATAAAATTTCAGTGCATATCCAATTATAATTATAGTAATCGAGTGCCAAATTAAACTAACCAGAAATCTGAATAATAAATAAAATATACAAAGCATATAATAATTAAGAAAATAAAAAGAAGAACCGGTACGAATCAGTATTCTGTTTAAACAATACATTTACTGTAGTTGAATAGATTCAAAATTGTGTGTCAAATAGTAAATTCAGTGTCAAATTTACTGCAATATAAACAACTTTATTATTGAATAGAAATCTTTTGATAAATCTAATTGTAATCAAATAAAACAGAAAAAAATGGGAGCAAAGGGAAGTGTTGAAGCGGCTAAAATCAATGCACAAAATTGGAATAATCTCGAGGTAGGGACGATTATAATATTATTTGTCCTCATATACATATTGAATATAATCATATATACATATAGGTATATTCTGTATATAATTTTTTATTTTTTTTTTGTAATGAAATGTTAATTCTGATTGAGTTTTCCCAATGAATATGCTAACTGAAATTTCAAATTTCATAGACAATTGCGCAACGAAAACACATCAACATACCGGTATATTAAAACATCTCAACGAAATTTTCCCCTTTAAGTGAAAATTTAGAAATGGAACGTCCACGTGCAAAATGCTGAATCCATATTTCAATTTGAATATGCAAATCTTTCAATAAATTATTACGTTTGTCCCTCTTTTTTCGTACAATATTTCAAATATTTTTATTAATATTCTGAAGACTAACAACCCCATAAAAGATTATTGGGGACGGGCCATTGTCCACATATGTTATTTTCCAATAATAAGGATTGCCCTATAAATCTTAAGCATTTTATAATATTAATTTATCGGATGAGCATATATTGGATTTCTGTTTAAAGTCATCTTTTAATAATGATAGAAGATGGTAATGTTTCATAGGAGGCCAAGGACGATGGTCTTCACTCTATATAAGAGAGGAGAATTAAAGCCGGTGACAAACTGTATGGTAGAAAGATAGAAAAGAAGAACGTAGTGTTGTTTTACCCAGTGTTGTGACGTCATCCGCCGGGATACTCCCGATCGATGTCCTGCCCCTCCCTTTGCATCCAGACGACGACGACGACGGCGACGACTCATGGATGCTGATATTACTCTCTTACTCTCATCTATGTCTATGTACAGTGTATATAAACTACCTTTGTATACGTTTGTGTATATATGGGGTGAATATAGACAAGTGAATGTGTGTAGGTGTATAAATGTTGTAGACGCTTGCCGTTGTTCTGCACCACAAACCTATATAAGGTCAAAGCAATATTTGGTGGTGGCACTAGAAACTAGGGTAAATGAACGCTACAACAGCAACTATACACATAGAAGAGATCTGGAATCACCTGACTAACACCACACCTCTTTGAATTTTTTTTTCCATTTCGAAAATTTAGGTCAACGCACCCACAAATTTTGTTAGGTCACAAAGCGTTTCCGATGTTTTTAGTTAGCAATCAAACAATTCAAAGCATTTTTGTAAGTCAACAATTATAACATAAATTTAAAATATTTTTGATAGAATTAAATTTTTAGACTTTATGTTTTCGCTAAACATTCACATATTTATTATTATTTTGAATACTGATTGCATAATCTGGAAGGAAAACTGTTTTGTGGAGAGATCGTACAACGAACTACAAAATTATTATTAGAATAAGTGTACGAGTTAGGAGGAAATTATATCCAGTATCAACTAATTATAAATATAATGTTGAATTGATTATTTGTCTGTTTTTTCTTTGGTTAATTGCGAAATAAATTGAAATTCCTTGATATTATTAATTATTGATTTTCATACGTTGATCTGGAAAAATGAAAGCTTTTATAATTTTCATAACAGCTAATACTACCGCAACAAATATATAATATTTTTCGTTTTGATTCTGATGTATACAAAAGCATGATTGAGAAGAAATTGCTTCTAAATGGAACATGTAAAATGGACTTTATTTCTAAAGCTCTCATACATATGTATTTCAATCGAAGCTTGAAAATATTGCATTGATTCGTCTTTTCAAATAAATTTCAAATATTGCAAGAAGAGAAATTTAAGTGGAAAAAATCCTAAAGATTTTGTATCTATTCAATTCCAGCATAAACATAACAGACCAACCCACCATCAACGATCACAATCGTTGAATCGTGGTGCTCGCGGTCAGTGGAGTACTAGAGGTACGGAATTAGGGGGCGATATGTGGTGACAGCGGGGCCAGTGCCAGTGCCCGGCATCTGCTATGGGCAATAAATTAAGTTGTTCGTGCGCCCCATTAATCAGAAAGGCGTATCGTTATGAAGATTCACCATGGCAAACATCACGACGTCGAGATGGACATCTTTTACGGTAATTAATTATTAATTGTCAATTCGTTTAACAATAAAGTAAATCATAATTATTATTGTTATATTCTTTTGTAGATTGTGGGCAGAGGTTTTTCATGTTTCAGCTAGTGGTGCTGGCACAGTTAAATGGCAACAAGTCAGCGAAGATCTAGTACCTGTTAATATAACTTGCATTCAAGATTCGCCTGAATGTGTTTTTCATATTACGGCCTATAATTCGCAAGTTGATAAAATCTTAGATGTACGATTGGTACAACCTGGTAATATTGTCAACATAATTTTTCATTAAAAAAACAAACAAAAATAACTTGGACGGTTTGTTGTTATTTTCAGGAACACGAATAGGTCAAGCTTCAGAATGTTTCGTTTATTGGAAAGATCCAATGACCAACGATACATGGGGATTGAATTTTACATCGCCAATAGATGCCAAACAATTTAGAGAATGTTGTGTAAGTATTAAATCTAATTTACCGGTCATTTACTTCTCAATGTTAACGTTTCCTTACCATCAAAATAAATATCTTGTAGAAAGGTATCTCTATAAAATTGCAATCTAAGAAATTATCCACAATTATTATTAATCAAAGTAGTGCACTTTAATAATGCTTATTAAATACAGTGTGATTTGTTGCAGTCACCTTCCTTCAAATTTTCAAGGAAGGCTTCTTCTTCCTATTCATTAAAATTGGACCCACCTAACAAACAGAAATTTAAAACGAAGAGAAAACCTGTAAGTACTCCAGCATCACCAAGTAGAGCAAGAGAACCACAATGTACATGTATGACAGCTGAACAGTATGCAAGACTGAGGGCACAAGATCCACGTTATAGAGGTATCTTTCAATTCCTATTATTAAGTATTATCAATATTATAGTTATTGTTGATAATTTTGGTAGGATCATCAACTCTACCAAGAGCACAAACTAGAGCGACTGATACTGATGGACGTGCTGATAAAGTCACTGCTGCAACTTCCTCAACTAGTCTTTATGATAATGTCGGTGCTACAACACAGACTGGTCCAACACAAGGTGATAAAAACGTACATGAGATTGGTAAATTATTTTTAAATTCTATAACAATTCAATTTTAAATCATTTCCCATTTAAATCAGGTACTAAAGGAACACAAAGGGAAGGCAGTCAAAATCGTCAAATGCGTGATCGTGGTGTACAACAACAATCTCAAGAAACTAGTACAATGACAACAAATACATCAACTGGTCCAAAGACTGTAACAGCATCAGTTGGTACTCAAAACAATGTTGGTTCTCAAGTTGTTCAAACTGAAACACAATCTCAAACACACACTACTGAATCGACAAAAACTGAAGGTACACAAGCTGGTGGATCACTACAAGTAAATACAAAAACATCATCAACATCAACACGACAACCATTACGTGATGGTACACATCATATATTAACAAATACAAAATCTGTTGATTATTCCGAAATTGATATGATAAGAGAAGCTGAACTACGTCATCATCATAATATCCTTAATAATAATATAACAACAAATCGTCGAAATAAATCGAAAAGTACTGAAGAGATGAATCGTGAAAATAGCATGAGTTTAGATAGTAACACATTGAAACGTATGCTGAAACCGATGCCTAGTGCTGAAAGTCCTGTAACATCCCCAGAGATGGGACGACGTCGTTATAATTATTATCCAAATCATCATCATCATCGCTATATAAATAATAATAATAATAATAATAATAATAATAATAATAATAACAATAACAATGGAAGACATTCAGAACCAGAATCAGGCCATCCGCATCCTCGGTCAGCTATGGCACAAAATTCTCGTTTTTCCGGGTCGAGGTAAATTTCTCAAATTTAATCATTTCAATAATTTTTGGTAGACTGTCGTTTGTGGAAATTTGGTGTCAATTATTTTTACAAAAAAGAACAAAAAGCAATCTCATTAACAATTAATATTAGTTTCAATTTCAGATCATCACATGAAATTGGTCGTGGATATCCTGGTCGTGGTTTGTATTTGGAATTGGAACGTGGCGTTTGTGGTGATTTATCACCACCTTCTGATAATGTATTGTTCGATAATCAATGCTATGCAACAACGCCAAGTTCAAGTAATGGGAATTCAGATCCGGAACAATCTGGACATCATTACGGACGACAATCGAGACATATTCATCATCAGGTGAGAGATACTGGAATCAAATAAATTGTATTATCTTGAAGATGATTATATTGGATGTTTGATTCTCAGAATACAAATAATACTCCAACACCAGGATCACCAACTAGTCGATTATTATTAGAATACGAAATGCATTTGAGGAATACATTAGCTAAAGGAATGGATGCAGAAAGTTATAGTTTACATACATTCGAAGCTCTATTGACACAAAGCATGGAGAATTTAGGTATTTATCATGAATCTAAGAAAAGTTAACAATTACATCATCAATTCATTTTATATGTTAACATGAAATACACTTCGTTGTTCTTACAGAATTTGCAGAAAGTTTGCCAGGTTCAACTCAACGAAGTCCTTATCCTTCCAGGAAACGTAAGTAATTTTAATCCTTTCAAAAAAACTTTTTTTATTCTTTTACAGTTCTTTCTGAATTAATTAAAACTTTCTTTTATTCCGGTTTAATAACCAGGACCTTTATCGAGCGCTTCCTTGAACAAATCTTCAACACTTCCACATCGTTTAAGTACAACAACAAGAGAACGAGATCGTGACCGTGATGGTTATTATAGTGATCGAAATGAATTAATTCGTGAACGGGAAAAGGAACGCGAACGTGAACGTGGATATCTTAGCGATCATAATTCTAGGTAAAATCCTATTTTAAACAAAAAAAAATGAATAAATAAATTGATATTGTCAATTATGATTTTCTATTTTTTTAGTTTTAGCTCAAGATGTGCTTCTTGTATTGGTGAATCAAGTAGAGCCCAATGGTTCCGTCATTCAGATGGTTGGCGTTCAGGTAGTTCGAATTTCAGTTCAAGTCAAGGAATGCCACAAGGACATAAAAGATCACCATGGGATTCCTTACCATCTTTACGACAAGATAGTAGCCTTAATGACAGTGGCTATAAAAGTAATCGAGCTGATAGTTTCGAACAACGGTAAGTGGTTAATCAAAAGCTGATAGGACCGCCGGAGGATAGATTAAGTTTGAAAGCAAAAACTAATTGATTTGAATATAAATACATAAGACTTGTTCAAGAGCATTATCAATAAAGTTTGAAATGTAACCCTTAGGCAGGGGAAAAAAGACCTATGATGAGGATTTTATTGTGTGAATTTATTGAAAAGGTCAGGTCAAAATGAGGCTAATTTCTATAAATCTTTCATAAATTAACCTTAATAGTTCTGTGATTCTTTCGGTTTATTGTACGAACTGTAAAGGGTTCTAGACTTTATTTCTCCTTTTTTTATAGGGGAATGTTCGATCGTCAAGACAGTCTCCGGTCGGACTATATGAGCGATCGTGAATCGACACGATATGGGATTGTACAGCAAGCTTCTGTTGAAAGTGCAGATTCGCGTCTCTGCTATTTAACATCATCTGAGGTAAGTAAAAGAGATGACTTTGAACGGATCGTGTTTTGATTTTAAATAAAGTAACACTCGCCATAATATAGTCATCTTATGTGATAATAGCCAACTATCGCAAAGAAAATAGTAGAAAATCAAAACATAAAACTTATAAAATAGTACACGAAGAGCTCATTTTATCTTCAACAATGAACATCCCAGTTATCCTTTGTTCGTTTCCACATGACCTGACCTGTTATCATCGACCAGAATTCAAATTGAACATCAAATACTAATCGATATCAAATACGGGTATAAACCCGTTCCTGGTACTTTAAGTCAAAATGAATCTTATTGAAATCACACATATGCACAATCAAAAAGTTTGTGCAACAAAATGAAACTATTTCAACATTCATTTTAAGTAATGAAAAATATTATTTGTCTTGTTTTTATATCAAGTCATAGAGGCAAAACAAAAAAAAATCAACAGAGACGTTAATGATACAATGATTTCCCAAGGGTAATCTGTGATTGCTTTTCTTTGGAGAATCACGTAATCTAACTAATGGTTGATTAATTTTATAGAATTTTCAAATAAAATTAAAATATCAATTATGTTTGTGTTGGTCAAATTCACTAGAATTTTCTCGTCTATTTCTCTAGGATAATTGATCTTTTCTAAAGGAACAATTCTATATCTTTCTCACTTATTTCCTCTATTGCTTCAGTTTGTCCCAGCCTTGGAATCGGCTACGTTTCCGGGTATGGTTCAGACATGCGCCCCAATCCACCACTGTGTACATACAAAATGTCATCTTGTAGTAACATACAGTTGAAAGGTGTAAAAAATGTGTAGAATATTCAATTGTTTTTTATTAGAATTTATTTCAAGTTATCTGAATGCTATCACAACGACATATCCACCAAAACAAACAATGTCCAGGTATTCGCAATTAGTCTTTTAAATCAAAACATTTCTTGTTAGTTAAAAAAAAGAGGGAATTTTTCTCGAAAAACCAAAAAAAAATTCCATCTCAAAAAATATTTTTGAAATTTGATTTGTATTATTCGTACATTTGATCCTTAAGGATTAAATTGCGCAAGCGTAATGCTAATTTTGCAAAAACAGTATGTGTCTGTATTGTAGATTGAATAAGAATTAACACGTGCAACATGTAGAGAATTTAATTTTCCATACATACAACAGTTCAAATAAAGATATCTGGTCAATACTGATAATAATTATTAGAAGTGTTAATTCAATGAAAAATATAGAATAAATCGATTTTTTTCTACTAGCAGCATTAGTTTTTTATTATCCGTAAGCACGTGATTGAATTCCTCGTCTTTCTGTCGTTAGAAATTCATCAAAACCCCTTTTTAATTTTTTTTCTTGCTACTCTCTCTCTACATTTATCTTCGAAGTACCTTCCTTTTGTTACACCAGTATTCCTCAAACTATCACTTGTTACAATCTACTGACTCCGGTATAATTCGTCTTCCTCACCATTTGTCAGATGATGTGTAAAAGCAATCGTGGTCGTTACTTTTGCGTATTTGGACGTTTGATTTATGAGATTCATCTTTCGTAAAGTTTTTACAGTTTGAGATACACTGTATTTTATATAAATATTAAAGTGGAATATTATTAAAGTAAGATGCCATGTTTATGCAGATTCAAATGGTTTGGTATAAAAAATACGAATATCTAATATTGGTTATTTGAATTTCATATCCATAAAAGTTTCCATAAATATTGTTGTCTTTTTACGTAAAAATTATAAAAATATATATAAGGCGATTTAAAGAAGACATTCATTTGAATAAATTGGACAATCTCTATTTGTCAATGTTGAAATGCAGATGCAACTGTAAAATTAATGTACGTGTCTAGGAATATGTCTAAAACTGAAATATTTTCGAATAGACAAACTGAACATTCTATAGTAACATTTCAGACAATTTATTAAATTCTTTTAAAATTTATCATCCGAGTTTCTGTTAGAAAGACATATTTTCGTACTGAACTGTGTCAAAATAGTTTGAAACTTTTAGAATTCGATCAGATTTAAATATAAATATGTGATGGTGAATTCAATTGGTCTTGATCAAAATACAGTTGACTTAAAGTTAGCAAAAGTCTTGGCAGACAATGCGAAACTCAAAACGATTATTTTTTTTTCTTCTCCTTTCTTGTTATTCAACGGCTTTTTCCAATTGACTTGCTAATAAAAATAGAATAAATGAAGACAGAACAAATAAATACGGAAAAAAATGGCAATATTTTTCAAAATCGGAAATGAATAATACATTTATATTTTCAATTTAATGAAAGAAATCGTAAAAATAAATAGAAATTTTCTAAATCAATAACATATACATACGATCAAAATTACTGGAAAAAGAATAGCAATTATTTTTAACTGTAAATCCCTGAGGGTAATTTGATTTTAAATCGACAATTTCTATCTTATTAAATCATAAAATTCATAATTCAACCATCAATATTATTTGGTTGATATACAAAAATTATTCATGCATCTGGAAAATATCACTTTTAATTAATCTAGAAAATACAAGCCTACACTTTCAATTAACCTTTTAAGAAATTAGACTAACATGATAAGATCATTCCAGTTGGTATAATTTAAGGGATATCAGCCATTAAGGATATACTGATGTATAATTGCGGGTCGTTTCAGTCAAGACTAATTATAATTAAGTTGGACGAACGATAAAAAAAGCCCAACATAAATGAATAAAATAATATCTGTTTGCAAAATCTTTTTATTATATATAAAATAAAAAGAATAGAAGCCCTGAAGGGGAGAACTGGGGGAAAACTTTGATCTGAGAATGTTTTTCGTTTGATATCTTTTTTTGGATCCTATGGGAATGCACATCACATCATCAAGAAAATTCTGGCCAAAACAAAAATAGACGAATCACAGATGAAATCTCATTTAACTGGAATTTCTATTAATAAAACTCATCTCATATTTTCAATTGATCCATTTCCAGCATGCACCACACAAACGATGAAAACAATATCGTTTGCAAGGAAAACCTTTTGATATACAACTTGTTGATTTGGTATATATAACATGATGACGATGATGTGATGTTTAAAACGGAACAACAACAGCTTAATTATTCTCATAGGAAAATAATCAATTTTTCCCATCATTTATTTTATATTTCATGTACATGTTGATTTAGATGGATGAAATTGGAGTAGAAAATTATTATTACCGAGCGAGATTTTCCAGATATTTTCATCTAAAGTTGATGCAATTATCTATCACAAATTGGATAGATCGATCGATACTGATTTGTTGAGTTTCTGTTTTACTTGAAGACATTTTATTGCTTTCGTTAAAAGCTTCCCTGATCTTTTTTACTTCCCCTTTTCTTTTGCAATTTCCGTTTTGATTATTTGCAATTTGTTGGTTGTTTTTTTCTCTCGAAATTTCCGTTTTCCAAACACAAATTATTTAATGAACATAAAACACGATAAAGCAGTTAGTTAGATCGTCAACAATAAAATTTCTACATATTATATGTGTTTGTCATACGTAGCCAAAGCAATTTTAGGAATTTCCTCAAAGTTATCATAAATTTTGTTGTTAATCATTTGATAATGAATGTTTGATGTATTCCAATAAGTTTGTAGAGTTTTAGAATTTGCCTGAAAATATTTGCCGCTCCGGTTAAACAATGACAGGAATCGCATTGATCCGGTTTAGTTCTAGATTTACCCACAAAATATACAAGCAGCATGATCGGCCTTTCTGGCTCCTATTTTCAGTTTGACGTCATGACTCGCGCAGAGACCATGCAGTTTCGTTCCAACAATTGAATAGATATTAGTCGCTCTAATAGAAGGTGGCTTGTAAAGCCAGCGAGTGTGTGCGTGCGTGTGTGATAATTAACCCTCCCTTTAAAAATGTATGAACTGTACATATAGAAAATATCTACATATATGTATATTTCAAATTTATGAAAATTTCTTACGAATATATCCATTAATTCATGTAAAAATATTTTCTGGAAATTTTAACGAATGTTCTTGTTATTGTCTAATTTAAGTGGGCGTAAAATTCAGGGAAATCATTGTATTTGGAAAGTTCCGATTAATGTTGGAATAAATTTTCTATATTATTTATTGTTTACGACTGATATTATATCTCCTGTTACATTATTCAAATTTTGATCATTTCAGCTGACGACAGATAGATATTTAAAAAGTATTTTTTATGGTTGTGTAGAATTTAGATAAAATCAAAAATATACATACATGTGTGAAATTTTTTGATATAGTCATTAACAATGATTTATAATATTGACTTGTATTATTAGAATTGGAGCATTATTTTACGTTCAATCTCAAAAATAAATAAATTTCTAATTCATTCAAATCAAAATCTTCTTCATTTTCGGTATTTATCAATTGAAAATTTCATTTGAAATAAACAATTTTTGGAAATGTCACTATAAAAGCCCTGTTAATAACATCGTCAACCTGCTGTGATAAAGCAATTCAAAGAAAGCAAACAAAACAATTATAAAAGCAAACTGTTCAAAAATTTGCCTTAATTACGTTCGGCTTGAATTGTTATCATTCAAATTGTACATATAGTGTGAGAATAGTGCCTTTATTTGAATTTTGGATAAAACAAACAAAACAAACACCAAACGAAAATAATCTATTCGATTGTTTGCATCAAAAAAAAAACTCCAACAAAATTTCGTTATGTTCGAAATTTTCATTTATTATAACAATTACAATTATTGTTATTATCAACAATTAGTTTAAACAATGGTGGAATCGAACGCCACTTGTAAAAATAAATGTGTTAAAGCACCAATTGAGAAAACATTAATGTCGAAACGACGCCGCCATAAAACCGTACATTTCGGTGACAATCTTTTATTACAAGTATGCACCAATCATAATTTGCAATCGCATGTTAGTTATACAAAAATGGAACCAAATGTACAACAATTATTTAGTTTCATTGAAACAGTGTTGTCAGCTTGGGTAGCTGAAGAAGGACTAACGTCACAAGGGGAGGTTAGTGAAATGGATGAAAAAGAAATGCAACGCCGTCGTTATAAAAAACATTGTGCAAAAATTAAACGTTTAGATATAAGACGATTAGTGGTGGAAGTGTCAAAATTGGATGGGACTAGATTTTTAGGTAATTTACGTTATCGACATATACATTGGAAAGGCAAACCGGATGCTGAAGGATGCAATGAATTATTCTTGAGAAAGGTATACAAAAATCCACCACAAAAATAAATAAAAAAATTACGTACATCGATCAAAGTTTAATTTTAAAATAAAATTGAATAATTTAATAGTAAACTGGAGGCGATACATTAAAATTCACATGTTTTATTAGAGTTTATTGGAAAGTAGAACCCGGCTATCTGAAATTCAGCAGGATGCGTCTCAATTTTCAAATGAAAATGCTAAATCTACTTGATTGAATTGTATTTTTGTGTTTTCGATTATATCAGGTTAAATTTTGTTTGAAATATGGTTACAGAATACCAATGCATTCGATATTTTATGATGAAAACGAAACAATTGAATTAATCAAACAGAAGAAAAAAACAAAACAACAGAATTGAAAATGATAATAATTCTATAACTATATAAATAAAATTTTTATTATTCCATACACATCTACTTATTCAATAATTATTCATTTACAACCGACTAATGTTTTTATACTTGTAATCAGATTTAGTTAAAACAAAAATCTTTTAGTTATTATTTTTCAACTTTTATAATCGAATAATCATGGATGGGCGATAGCTTTTACTGTACGGAAAAACCTCAATTTCCGTCCATCATCTCTAACGTGAATAATGTATAAATTGATCACAGTTGTGACACGAAAAAAAAACTATAAATTTTTAAAATTTTTACGATTCAGTAGGCGAAAAAATCTTCTTGAAATATAGTTTCGCATCTTTAGAGTTCATTTGACTAATTGATCATTAAATGTTACGTTTTTATTTTTATAACAAAAAACCTGCCGATTTCATACTGTCTTTACGTTTAGACAAATTTTCCAAGAATCTGTCTGTTTTAATAATATGTTTTGTAAAAGGTAGGTAGGGTTGTGTTGATTTTATGTAAATTTATTCTAATGATTATAGTGTTTAGATGAGTGGATATTTAAAGAGAACATCTCAAAATGGGGAAAAATCTGCCATTATTTATAAATGTATTATTTTCAAGTAATTCCGTTATGATACAGCCACATATGCATAATAAATTACTGTCTGGTGTTTCCACTTTTTACTTTTTTTATGATGAAAAACTGACAATTTTTCGAATTATTTATCTTGTTTAATATATAATTTTATACATACAAGTTACATTAGCGTTTCTCTTCTATAGTTAATGTAGAAGGAATTTTTCATAAAAGCGTCGCATATGTTTCTTCTTTATTCAAATCTAGATTTTTTATCAACTAATGGATACAATTTTTCTCTATTTGAATAGTAGCATATAAACTTTACTTTTACTTGACAGACAACAACAACAGAAATTTGTTGAAAATTCGATAGAACAAAACATTTCACAGTTTTCTGATTGATGAAGACACATTAAAAAGTGCCAGGTACAAACATGTACCAACTGATACCGCTGCCCGATTCTTTTCAATTATCAAATTAATCATATCGCGTCATGATTATAATCATCCTTTTATTCTTAATGGTTTTTAAACAACATCCCCCGTACCACCTGTGTTGTTAATTAATAAATTCATTTTTGGATATGTTGTGTAGAAATGTTGAAATTATTGTAATTTGTATTTGTGTGTACTGTAGCATAATGTTGTTGAAATGTATTCAGTAACCCAGGTGCGAATTAAATCATACGGTTACATTACTTCTGTTGGCTTTAAAGCAATGACATCACAGTAAACATTTATCATTTTGAATTTAAACACAATTCTAATACATTGCCTTATTAAGTATTCTAAATTTACTTGATAATGACAATAATATACTCACAATCACATAATCAGTTCATCATTATCAACATTTATGTTTTCAATGGTTGCCAATATAAAAAAAAAACAATTGTTGAACGAATAAAGGCAGAACATTGATGTCAACAAGGATTTTCAGAAATGGATAAATTTGATAACGAACAAGTTGCTACATCATATAAAATCACGTATATTTATATATATATATATATATATATATATATATATATATATATACATAGGCCTACATACATGTTGAGATGGATTTATTGGTTGGCAATGTGGTTGAGTGTAAATTTAACTATACAATGATCGATATCCGTTTTCCTCCACATCCCCTATCAGATCTAGCCAGTTGAGGGAATTATGCTACAGCAATAAATATATTTGTAGCAGCAATATGCTTCAACTTATATACGTTCTTAATTTCTATTTCACAAGAGATCATCTCAATTCACCCGGCACATCCACCAAAATTCCATTTTCGATTACTTTATATATATATATATATATATATATATATATATATATATATATATATATAAAATATTTTGAAATGTGTCAACAAGAGATTGGCCCCTTTTTGATACGTGCTGTTATAATTTGATTTCAACGGTTTAATTTCAGCTTAGAATGATTAATGATTGAATAGTGGACTGTGGTGGGATTGTCGATATTTCATATATATATATAAAAATAGCCTGTCATGTTTTATATAGACAAAAAAATTAATAGATTTTTTTTTTAATTTTCAAAAAAAAATGTCTTACAATAGAGCTGTGTAATAATAAAGTGAAAGTTACACATCAACATCTTTTTGACGTATTCTATTCAAATTGGTCCGTTAATGAGGCTTTACCATTGACTTTAATTACTTGAACAGCATAACAAAGGCTTAATAACGAGGTCGTGCATTGGAAATTTGAATTTTTCCGTTTACATTCAACTGTTTTTTGACGAACATCTACTGAAAACGATCTTTATTTTCTGTCAGTTTTAACATGAATTCATTCCATAACAACAACAAACAAAATAACTGCCTAATGGTTAATAAAAACGAAACTACCTCTGGATCAATAACTGATTACCTTACTGTAACTTAACAGTTGATGTTAGTTTTCTTGTTCAGATTTTAAAGTAGGGTTGTTAAGATTTGTTACATAGGCAGATGGTAGATGCGTAACAACAACTTGGTAGGATTAAAATTTCAAATTGAAGAGAGCTCTTACTTTTGGTGTGTTTTATAGTCGACAAGAGCACAACCTCTTTGAGCAAGTGGTTGTACATTCTCTTCATTTCGCTACTGCTACTAAGAAACAACAAAGCCTTCTAACTTATGAGTAGACTAGAAAATATCACCAGCTATTTCGTGAACAATACTAAAATATTGACCTGACTTTTTCGAGATTTACACAATAATGTAGAGGAAAAAGAGCACAAGTGAATACAATAGAACGAATTTATAGTCACAAATTCTCTATCTCTGTCTGTATATGAATGTTTTAAAATATGCAGCATTGTAAAATAGAACAAATTCGTCGATTAAAACATTAACAAAAAAATTGCCTAAGCATTTTAAATAGAAGTTCAGGCAAATAACGATTACGTCAAACATAAAATCCATTTCATATAGAAAGATAAGTGTAGACATCTTTTCAATTGTAATCCACGGATGAAATTCACTTGGATCGTTGACAAATTTAATCATATTCAATGATTATGACACATAACAATTTCTATGTGGATTGTAATTGTCACCACAATTTGTAGGATAACAACCTGACCTCATATATATATATATATATATATATATATATATATATATCGATTTTCAGTGTAATTATAAAATAATAATCTATCACGCGATACAAAGATTAATCTACCGTAGAAGAAAAAATATGATTATGAATCGTATTAACACAAAATTGTGGCTAATTTTAAACGAGTAATTTTCGCAATTTATCACACAAAAAGTGTTTTTGTGTGATAAATTATAATTGTAGAGATGAAAAAGTATACCGTTTCAAAGTAATTTGGATATGATGCCAAGTTTTGTGGTGTACAACAACCAAACCCTTTCTCTTATTCAGTTTATTTCGCATTGTCCTAGTTACAAAACAACTAAACGGTCTACTGCTTTGACCAACTATAACTACTACCCTCTCTATAAAGGAAGAGATTAATGCTTATTATTTTAGGTATTTAACATATACCTTTAATATACCCATAGTGAACAGCCTTTAATTTATGTAATCTATTGATAAAATTTGTGTTTCCATATGCAAATCGCGTATAGTCTGACCATAAAATGATTGATGATAATTGAATGCAAACAATATTCGGCAAATAGACATCTTGTTTGATTAATATGGAAAGATCCAATAGGTGCTAATTTGATGTCTGACAAATCCAAAAGAAAACAAAAAGTTAACAAGTGTTTGAAATGTTTGCAAATTTCAACTATTTTGAGAATATTTTTATTCAGTATGTTCTTATCGTCAGCAAAACTGTCACTTGCGTAAATGAATCATGTGAAATTCATCATTTTAACCACTTGAAACACGAGAAAATATGTCAACTTGAAAATCTTTTGGAAAATAAAACCATAAGATGCGACATCATCTTTTTGTTTTATCACTATTTTATTGCTAAATCTGGGTCAGTTCTAGTGTCGCCAACTATACTACTTGTTCTTTCAATTTCCTATCGATTTACTTTGATTGACAGTGCGTGTCTTATAAAGTTTGAACACCACATATAATGTTTATCATGATAGAAAACAAATAAAGTCTTGTGTGTTTGGTTGGTTTTCGATTTCAGATATCCGACGATGACCGTATGTCATTGACGACAGCGGTATCTGATGAGGATGATGGTGAAAGCGTTATGAATTCACCTTATAAAGCCAAACAAACTGGTACAGCAGCTGCATCGTTCAACTGCACAGGAGCTGTACGAAAAGCTGGGTAAGTCCACTGTTGCATTATTCATTCTATAAAAATATAGTTGAAATTATCACTTTAAAGATTTCAATGCAAAAAATTGTACTAATGATGAAATTTTTAGTTGCAATGTAAATTTTCGATTTTAATTTAAGATTAATCTTGAATAGAATTTTAACATTTCATTTATTTGATTATTAATTTTATGTAGAAACAATAGTTATTGTTTGTTTATGTTAAAAATAGCCTTTATCCTTTATATCATTACATTGTTGGATCTAAAGAAGAAAAATCGTTTTCCATTTACTAGCGCACCTTTATCTCTCGCAGTCACGTTGAATTTTAACAATATTGCCACCAATATCATACACAACACTAACAAGACAATACAAAAACGAACATGATTTCTCTTTTGAATTATCACATTCTCCCACATTATCATTATTACTACTACTGTTAGATAGAAAAACTCGACACGTTGTTATTTCTACTTTTCAATGTTATTAGGCACCTTTTTCCTCATTTCATACATCTACAAGAAAGACTTGTATATTGATATGGCGGAACTCGGTTGACTTATTCAGAAATCTATTCAAAAAAAATACACACACACACCAGACTTTATTGTAATACTTATTACAGCCAAGTTTTGGAACTCATGTAATAATTCAACTACTGTGGTGAAATAATTCACTATGTGTCGGATGTTATAATCCGAAAAAGAACTGTGGAAAATGATTTGTTATCGAGTTGGATTATTTTTAGATAACAAATTTCTACGAAAATATCACAAGATATATATTGATCGATAATTCTAATTTAATTAAGGTTCTTATTTATAAATAAGTAAGATTATATCTTCTAAATCGATGAACGGGTTGCATTTCGCAATTTTAATTGAATTAAAAATACAATTTTTATTTTCACTAATTGGAAAGCTTACAAAATATTCAATCATCTTCAAGACAATTTATCATATTAATACTAATAAAGTACAAAATGTTTATTTAAATATAAGAATTTAAGTAAATTGTGTTCATTTACTTATTAAAATTCAACGAATTCATTTATTATACCTAGATATGAATTCATTAAGTCAATTCAATTGCAACTATAAATTCTTAGAACTTTCCTTTCCACATGACAAAATTAACCTTTTCTGTTCACCACTCAGCAGAATTTCTTCATTTTATATGAAAAACAAACACTAAAAGTGAAATATTATAAGAGAACTTGTAGGAGTTTTTTTTTGTTGATGAATGTGAATGATTTGAATTAAAATTGATTAAACATCAATTTTTTATTTGTTCATAATTTATATCAATAGGGGTTCTACTTAGTGGAAGACAAAAAAAAAACAAACTACACAAATTCATAATTCTTTCGTCGCACAAAAATTGCCGGATTGATTACTTCCTTTGATGGTTTTTGATAGAGTGCAGCCTGTTTATGATTAAAGTTGATGAGATGTCTTTTCGATGATTATGATAAATACTCAAATTTTTCCATTCTTGATCTCTCTCTCTCTCTCTCTATCCCTTATTTTTCGCAATCAATTTTCGTACACCACATTTATTTCTCGATCAATTTAACTCTAGTAGTACGAAAGGGGGAAAAACCGATGACAACAACGAAAATGACGGTAACGATAATGTGTATACAAATAACAAGAGAAAAATGATGATTTTGTAAAAAAAGACGATATTAAGAGACAAAACAAAACCTCAACTACAAATTGAGTATTAACAACAACAACAACAACAACAACAAACAACAACAAAAAACGCTAAGTAGATTCAGTTGCATGAGATGATTTTGTTGATAAATGTTCGAAATTGAAAATTGTCGATTTATTACATATATTAAAAGTTAATCTCAGCTATGTTTGTCCAGACTATTTAGTTTGGCCTTCCGGTTAGTTTCAAAAGCATTCTCAATGTTAGCGAAACTTGAATAACCAATATTTGAATTAATTTCATTCATGACGATTATTATAAACATAAATAAGACGCAACTGTTAGCCTGTATTTATTCTGATATTCCCGTTATCAAATCGATATCATACTGAGAAGCTGTCATTTGTAAAAATAAAGATTTATCTGACCAAAAAGAAATAAGAACCTAACAAAATTCGATGAATCGAAACTTATTCTATTGTAGAAATGAGAGTATGATAAAATATGGATGTCACCTACTATCTATCATCAGTTATTGGATTTACACATATTTCTTTTTCCCTCTCTTGGTTGCTTTGCGCAGTAATTGTAATTATTTGAGATAGTCTTTCTAGAATTACAACGTAACAATATGGTAATTTAAGATAAAATGCAACTGTGTTATGGTCATTTAATGCAACATGTGCGTTCTTTAAATTATATTAACTCACGTATGAGCTATATATTTTTTTCTTCTCAAAATTTGTGACTTTATAATAAATGGCACATTAAAACCAAAACCACTTGACACACAGTAGTGTGAATAATCTCAAATAACTCTTAAATCCTGTTGAGAGTTTTATCAGAAAATCCACAAGTCTTTGTGCCGTTTATAGTAGAAGTTTCCATGAAGGATCAATTTTGTCAATCCGTTAAATTAAGCACATTACAATTAAGCTATTTGAGAAGGGTTTTATGTTAAATTAGAAATTAATTTGATCCAATTAAAACTGGATATTCGATAATAAAAATTATTTATCGAAACAATAATAGAAATACGTATGAATAATATATAATTTTTTTTGGTGGATGCGCCGGGATTATTTCCATCACAAACATTGTATTTGACCGACAATAGTGGCACTACAAGATATGAATAAACAACAATACAACAGAAACCACCAAGTTTGTGTGTCAGATAGTCGACCTGAATATTTCCATTTGTCACTTTTTATATTTCCACAACAAACAGTTTTTTTTTATTATCATAGTATTTTCTTATATTCCTAGTGAAACATTTGGTGTGTTTCTCATCTACAACGAAGCGAAAATTGATCTGTCTTTGTTAATGTGTTGTGTTCTATTTTTGTTGATTCTAATGCATACAATTCAGAATAGTCACTAAAATTGAAAGCGTCACTTAAGAACAATAAATATTTGATATTACTACTAAAAAGTCAAATGGGGGAGGAAAAAAACAATCCAATAAAAACCTTGTCTGGGTAGTGGATAGGATGGTGGAAAATGCGAGTAATTTTCTAGAAATGGAAAATAAAAACAACACGTTCTCAGTTGAGGTGATCACGTGATACGGCAAGTTATAACCTACTTAGATCAAAAATGAGATTTTAATGCTTATATCTTGGTGTTTGAAATATGATTGTGAAATATAATCGAAAACAAGACAACAGAAAAAATGTGAAGAAATGTTTGATTTTACATGTCAGAGTTCAAGTATTTTTCAATTTATAATAAATATTTCCCCATATGGTCTATACATTGCCTTCAATCAAATTTGTTTATTCTATCTATGTATGTACGCACATACGTGCATATTGATCAATTAGTATTAAAGTTATTAACAACTTTGTCCATTGACAACAATGAAACGAAATTTGCAATCTTTCTTCTCGTAAAAATAATATCATTCTGTTTATTAGATGCTTGTTAAGGTTTAAGTTGTAATAAAATAAAAATTAGGTTAACAGGGGCGAAATCTACCACTACTCGATTAAAAATGGGGAGACAATTTTAAAAGATCGAAGATCAATAGATAGAATTGATGGTGTTGTTTTTTTTTTGTTTTTTGGAATCTTATCTCCATTTCATATATAAAAACAACAATTCTCAATTGTGATACGATTTTGCGTTTTTAATAGCCATCGTTAGTTAAACTAACTACAATATAAATACAGATATTCGCCTCTAGCAATATTGTCTTGGTGCACATTTCTATACAGTTTTACGATGCCATAAAACTTCGAATATTGTTGCGTTATTGGCTTAAGAGCATCATTTTGAAACTAATCACTTATTTGCTCTATTTTTAATTTGTATCCTTGTTTGTACAGAATTTTAATCATCGAGTACTAAGTCAACTGCTAATTACATAGTTGAAATTTATCTCACATATAAATGCATCGCTTTCGTTAATCAACAAGTAACTTCGAACGTTAATGATTTAATTCCAAAATAGAACTAGAACTTTTATTTAGATAAACGAATATATTGATAAAAAAGACCTAAAAGGTCAGTTAATTTAGTGTATCAGAGCTGAGAATAGTGATGTCAATGAGTAAATTGAATAATGCCGGAAATGCCATCATTGCATTTATCTAATTCAGTCATATAGATATATCTGTTGTTCTAATTTTCCTTATTTTTGTCTTGTCTAGTATTATTTTCTTGTGAGTTTTTGTGTTATAAAGTCACAATGTTCATACGTTTCTATTTGATTTTATTATTATTTTGTCAATCGCTATTAATTGTCTATACACTAACAAATAATGCGAATTTAATATGGTATGAACAAAATAGTGATGTACCACAATATTATTCAGCACGTCAACCAATTCCTGATGGTTTAATTAAAACACAACGTATTGTTGTCAATCAAAAATTACCATTATTATGGGAAGTGAAATTTGCATTTTTTAATAATTTAGAAAGTTTAATTATTAATCATTGTGGTGTTAATGAGATAAGTCCAAATAGTTTTAAAGATTTGAAACCATTAACAAATTTAAGTTTAACAAATAATAATTTACATGAAATTAAATTGAATGTATTCAATTTTATCGATATAAAAAACTTAAATTTATCGTATAATAAAATTGGTTTGATTCATTCAAATGGATTTAGTAATATGGAAAATTTAGAAACAATAATACTCGATTTTAATGAATTAAGATTTTGGAATAATCATTGGTTTGAGAATTCAACAAATATTAAAACCATTTCAATTACACATAATTTCTTATTAGAAATACCAGATGATGCTTTTCAACAATTTAAAAATCACCGCAACAACAATCCATTAAATATCTATTTTAGTTATAATAAAATTAAAACAATAAACAAACGTTGTCTTATTGGTTGTTGTTTTAACAATCTATTTTTCGATTGGAATGAATTGACAGAATTAGAAAGTACAATATTCACTGAAATGGATTGCTTTATTAAATATTTGAATTTCAAAGGTAATTCAATCGTATGTGTACCGAATCAAATTATTATAGAAAATCGAACTGAAATCTTAAATCTAGAAGATAATCCTATCAGTTGTGAATGTCGGAAAGAGTTACAGAATGAAAATAAAGAAAACAAAATCAAAATCTTAATGGTGGATGATGAAAAGAACTGCTGAACAATATAAAAATTTTATTAGAAATTGTAATTTTCTATTAATTGCTATTGATAAATAATAAATGATGAGAAAGCAAAAAAAATAAAACGAATTTTTCATTGAATTGTAATAATATTCTATAAAAAAAACAACGAAATCTTTCCAATTCAACTTCCTAGAATTAGTCAATTGTGGCGTCTTGAACAAAATTCATTGTTAGTTTGAATGATTATTATTTTAAAAATTAAAGAAAAACAACAATCATATTTCATGTTCTAAATCTAATAGATGAACAACAGATTTTAATTAAACATGTAAACAATAATTGTTGAACGTGCAAAATTTGCAGAATTTCCCATAAAAATTGTCATCAAAATCATATTTTATTTTGCTAATTTATATACATATACATATATGTGCGTGTGTATGTGTGTGTGTTTGTGTGTGTTTGGAACGTGACATTTCCAAGTGGTTTTCGTGCAGAATATATATCTGGGATCGGTTTAAAGCTTAATCAGTACCGAAACCCAATAGACTTTAACACTGAATGAGGGTTGATGAGAGAAAATTGCCAAGAGATTTGTGTCATATAAAGAAAGATAGATATAGATAACTACTATTAAATATAACATGATCAACATACTGTTGCATTCTTGTCGAGATAAATTACCTGATGACTTCGTATTATGATATAATTGTTTCTACTATCACATAATATGTAGTAACACAGAGAAAGAGAGAAGAGAGAGAGAGAGAATGAATAACTGATAGGAGGTTACCAACAAGAGCCATTATCATCACCGAATATGCAAAACTAGAAACAGGAAGGATAACAAAATGGACACAGATGTGTTAAGAAATACATAATTATCGTATAATACTGTAGTCTATCTGTTTAAGGTCGTTTTCATTTAAAATTGAAAAAATAAAAAAAAAACGGTATAATAAAGCGAATGAAAATTGAATTTGTAATGTTGATTCGTTATCTACCAGATGGGGTGCATAAATGGTCGCTAATTCTTTATAAATATTTAACACTTACATAATTGGATATTAATTAGAATATTATTTAAATTTGAAATTAATTTTTAATCGCTTTATTTGTAACTGTCACCAACGAAAATGATAAGTTTTCATTATATATTTTCCGCTTTTGTTCACATTCCAAACTAATAGTTGGAAGTTATTCCTTTTATACAATTCCCAACAATTTGTACTGTTATTAAGTTATTATTAATTTTCTGTTTTACACAAGTTTTACTCGATAACAATTTTCTATCATTAATCATTTCATATAAATTTGTGTAGGTATGAATGGGTGTTGTTTTCGAATACACACATTTGTATATAACTATATAACATTAAACATATAGACAAAGAAAAGAGAATGATAGGAAACGTTCTTGTATGGAGTGCTTTTGCATTTAACGGAAGAAAGCTACAATATACTTGAAAATCCATTTCTGCAAAATACATTATTGTTGGTAGATAGTAGTAATAGTAGTGGTAGTACTAGATAGTTGTTCTTGTTGAAGACAGTAATAATTCAGATGCTTTTAATACGTTAGCACTCAGGGAAATCATCTTAAGTTCACATCAAGTTATACTTGAAGTCTAGCATTGTTTCTATCAATAAGGGAAAATGCATACGATAACCAAATCACTTGTAGTAGTCAAAAATAGAACAACTTTTAAGTTAGGACAAACGAATGTGATGAATAATTTCAAATACAACTGTAAATTATCAGATATCTATTCAATCATCAATTATTGTTGCATCCTTCTATTTTGTTTGCAATTTAGATTTCTATTGTTATTGTGTCTTATATTTATATTGTCTGTAGGTTCTTGAGTGTCAAAAAGTGGCTACTACGGAAAAAACATCAAATCGAATTGGCTAGAAAACGTGGCTGGAAGGGCTATTGGGTCTGTTTGAAAGGTACAACATTATTATTTTATCCTTGCGATTCAAGAGAAGGACGTTCAGTAGAAGCTGCTCCGAAACATTTGATTATTGTCGATGGTGCTATTATGCAACCGATACCCGAACATCCCAAAAGGGATTACATCTTTTGTTTGAGTACAGCTTTCGGTGATGCCTATCTATTTCAAGCACCCTGCCAGGTAAATATCGACCCTATTTTATTTTATTATTTTGCTAAAAGTAATATAGAAATACTATTTGGAAACTTCAATTATAGAATAGATGAGAGAAATTTTATCAACCAAAAAAAAATTCCATCGAAGGATAGAGATTTGTATATTCTCAGTTATAATGAAAGTTTTCAAAGTAATAAAAATCTAATTCTAAATTTAGAAATATATTCGATCTGACAACTTCAAAATTTAAACTTCACGCTTCTCCGAAACGACATGTTATAGAAATGTAAAGTTTTGCATTAATATTCTACGTGTTCATCCACCAATTACTCTACAGATTGATGCTTTGATCTGGACTAAAATTAGTTTGGTACAAGTTACATTAAGCACACATCGAATCTGTCATGTTAATTTGATTTAAGGAAACAATTTAAAAAAAAAGAAGGCAATTTATCATTCTTCAATTCAATTTAGAAATAATAATTAAGTTTGAATATTTTAATTATAGCGAGTTTAATGTACCTTTAAGCGAAATAATTTCAAATGCATCAAAGAAGCGCACACCTCTATATTTGTATATTAAAAAAAAAACAACAAACAAACAAATTAATCCTAAAAGACACAGAGGCATACATTTGTTGTGTTTCAAATATTAACGTGATTAGTTTTCCGAAAATAAACAACAAATAAAAAATAAAATAACAGACATTTCCAGTTAATTTCTCTACCACCCATACCTCATCGTTCTAATTCCGCCATAAAACCATTCTGTAATATAGATCCAATTTCCTTCGAAACCATCAATTAAAATCGACTAGGATATCAATCAATCTTTCGACTGTAACGAATTATCTTTATTTTTTCTTCTTATTCTTCTTCTACTATTACAATTTTTCCATTGTTGTTTTATGTTTCTTTACTTCACTTATAGGTGGAATTAGAAAATTGGGTGAATAGTATACACAGCGCTTGTGCAGCAGCATTTGCCCGTCATCGTGGCAAAACTGGAACACTTCATCTTCTACAAGAAGAAATATTCCGTTTGGAAAAAGCGATAGAAACGGTAAGTTTTCTCGATTCATCAAAATAAACCAAAAGAGGTAGTAGAATTCAAAAAAAAAACATATCTTTGTGAGGATGTAGGATAAAATAATCTCATCTGTTTGGTGATGTATTAGACAATTGAATTGAAATTAGATTGACAACCATATTTATAAAAAAGAGGGTAGGTATATATATATATATATATATATATATATATATATATATATATATATATATACAATTGGGGGCACATTTGACAATATTTTTATAACGTGAAACATCTTTCAGTTATAACTGAAACGTGATTGACATAAGTCTTTGTGCTGTTGAAGAGGGTGTCAAAAAATTAAAATATGAACGAAAAAAAAGCACAATAACATCGAATATGTAAAGTTACGATAATATTAAAACGGTATAAGAAATCTCAAAAGAGTAATTTTCAGAGAAATCAATAATTTTAATAATCATAAACGGAAGTAAACGACATAATATTTTTTTTATATATATCACTGAATATAACTCCCTTAATTGTACTCATGTACAAATCATTGATTTTTATTTATGTACATCGTTACTTTTTCCATTGTTATTCAGCTAGTCACTTCACAACTATATGGCTTCAATGTTGTATTAACTTTTGTATCACGTCCAATATTTTTTCTATCTAATTATAAGTTTTCACAGAAAGTTCAATTATCTTACCAAGACCAACATTGTTAAAAAGTTCTTTCTGGTGAACAGACGATTAACAGCTATAAAATAATTAAAATTTGTTATCATAGTGGTGGATTGTCGCAAATGATTACGCTTAGGCCCTTCACATTAGAGAAACTGAGAACATGGAAAACAATCAATTTACGGACTTTAACCTTAGATAGTTTAATTTATTAAATAGGGTTACAAATTTTGTTTACTACCAAGTCTTCACAAACATAAAATCTAACACTAAAATGACGACAGCAACGAATCGAAATTTTGTGTGGTGAAAGATTGAAAAAGATGATACAGAAGTTTAAAGCTTATAAATATGTATGTTGTTAATCACAGATTACGATTCTATGTTGCGACATTAGAATATAATCTGAGTTTTGTGTGAAAATAGAGAAATTGTGTTGGAGAGAACGTTTTCTTTCTCTCGATATTTGGCTAAATTCCAAGACCACAAAACAATCAAAAAGTAAATGCTAGAATCCTGAAAAGCTGAATAGATGTAGACCGACAAAACAGACAAAACAAAGATAGAATTCCATGTAGATGTGAGGAGTAGAAAACAATAAAAATAAAGAGAGGGTAGAAGAGAAGAAGAAGAGAGTAGGTTAAAATTTACGATTCAATGTGAAATGGAGCATAGACCGAAATGTTAGAAAATTCATTTTGTTACCCTTTTGTAAATGTTTTATTATTACACCGTATCTATTCCAATAGAGATACTAAGTAAAAAGGAGAGCTAAAAAAAATATATAAATGATTACAAATTGATTTGTCTTTTTGATTACTATTAAAAATCTTCAATTAATTCAACAACATGTGTGGATGTTCATTTTTTCAGGATTACAAATTAAAACATATGGCTGAAATGCAACAATCAGTGGTTGGTGATTCAGATGCCCGACAACAAATCGCTAATCAAGTCATACAATGGGAAGAAAATTTAGAACGTTTACATTGTGAACAATTCAGATTAAGATGTTATATGGCAAGTCTACAAAATGGTGAATTACCCAATCCTAAGGTTCGTACTTAAACCTAAACTTAAACTTATCCAAAAACCGTTTGTATTCCACTTTAGAAATCTGACTATAATGAAACAAATTTTTTTCCTCAATTTATATTTTAAATGGAAATATTTCTTTTGCAGTCATTACTAACACACGTTTCAAGAACTACTAAGAATACTTTAAATAAATTGGGCGTTTTTACCGTTTCATCATTTCATGCATTCATCTGTGCCCGAAGTCCTTCACTATTAAATAATTTATTGGCTGGTCGAGGAGCAACAAAAGGCGCCCACCATTATTATCGAGATCGAATAGTGGCTCTAGTCGAAGATCTTTGCAGGTATGTAAATCACATTGAAATCGATTTACATTGAAAACGGTTGGTGTTCTTTTTTCTGTGTATAAGAAAATTAAATTAATTTCAACATTTATAAAGGCTTTATAGAAGATTCATTAATAAATTCTGTCTGAGAGGATTAGAAATCATATTTAAATTTATTGGAAAATTATATACCGTAAATCGTCTATTCCCCACCAATAGGGTTAATTAAACTACGTCTTCAATTTTTTTTGTATGTGGTGTATAACTGCCTGATATTCGTATCCTTCATTTAAGGGTTAGCACGCAATTTATAAATGTTTACTGAAAATTACACAATGACGTCTATTTGAAATACTAATTTATATAAAAACTATCAACAGATTTTGTAAAAAATGTGTAAAATTCAAATTTGTTTTGCAATTAATTTCAGATGAATTCACGTGAAGAAACGGAAAAGACTGTTAAAGTGTCACTACCAGATTCGTCAACAGTCACTGTTTATGTGCGAGATTCAATGTCAGTTGAAGAATTTCTAGCTAGTGCCTGTGCTCGGAAAAATCTTAGCTGTACAGAACATTTTATTCGTGTCAAGAAACGAAGAGAAATGGAAGACCATAACTATTTCGTACCCCATCGAAGTGATTTAATCGAAACTTATGTAAGTTGCCCTTTTTTTTCAAATGTTTTTTATAATTTTATTGATGATAAATATGGAAAGTTTTAAACAATTATTTGTGAGTTACAATTGTGTAAACATAAATTGCACTCGTGGCTAGTAATTTAATTAATTCGAAAATCATTGGAGGGCACAATAGATGTAGAATCAAATTTGCATCTAGATAATTATTGAAATGAATTAATTAGTAATTTGATCATTAATTCTGTATTGTCAAGAGAAGATGCTATTTTATAGCAGATAGTATTTAAACACATTTAGAATGCCATTACGATAATTATTCTTTCACATAAATTAAACTTCAATATAGAATAGAACCGATTTGTACACGAATTCAATGAATTTTTGTAAAATTTCCAAAGAAAGCCCATTCAATCTTATTGTTAATAGAAAATAAAACGATCCCTTTCCGATAATATTTGTATAAGGATGATGGAATTTTTTATATAAAAGATTTTTGTTTGGGTAGAAAGAACAATGTATGTATGTCGATAACGGAGGGAAATTGTCACAAAATAAAATTTACAACGTAAAATATGTATCGTATGCTTGATTGTTTCAGTATTTATGTAACTAGAATTTTACGTTTTTTTTTTGTTTGGACATTCGTGTATGATAGGAGATGAAAAATGAGTAAAATCCGTAACTTTTCTATATGTACTACAAGATGCGTATCAAAGATGGTTAAATCGATGATTTTTTTCTCATTTATTCATTAATTTCAATGAAATAAAGCTACACTACACCATTTCTGTTTTACCGGAAATTGACATAATTCTCTCATCTTTAACACAATGTTTCATACACTTGTGATCTCTTTACAGTCAAAGTTACTTCAAATCGAGTTAGTCTTTATTTGTGTTTCGTTTGAATTCTTTCTAAAATTTGAGTTTCTTTGGTGAGCAACACAATCCTTGGCCTAGTTTGATAGATAACATTCAAGACAATATTACAGTGTTTAGTCTGTTTAGATAGTCACAGACAACTGAAGCAGTGTTGAACGCTCAGAAACGTTGCCTTAGTTGTCTAGTGCTCAATTAACAATAATATAGGCTATAAATAGAATTTCATCTAACAGTAGTTGGTATCAACTAAATTGTAAATTGCATTGATAATAAGCTTGCAATTTGCACGTAATTGGAATATTGATCGATTGCCAGCCTCAAATTATCGTAAAACACGAATTGAATACATCTTAATGAAAACCATTCATTGGCAAACCGATTTTAAAATGGAATTTATTATGAAAAATTCGATTACTATATAATTAGTGAAATTTAATAATGAAATTGCCACATAATTATAAAATAATTATATATTTTATTTTTATTTAAGTAATATTAATTGAATTTACATCAACATGAAATCGTGATAAAATTACATTGTTGGCTCGTAAAGATAATTGAGTAAACTTCCGGAATTTGTTCGGAACTAAAATGAGAATTTTACATTTAGTCATCAATTAAATCGTCTTGCCATTTACACCAAAAACCGATCATGTTTCAATCGGGAAATAATGGAATCAAAAGAAAAATTGTTCATAAATTCTATAATTGCAAAATAATTGTGGAACGGAATTTTTGAAAATATTCACTACATCGCAATAGAAATATTAACTAATAGGTGGTGGGTAATTTATAATAAAAGAACGATCAATAAACGCCACATAAACCGCTATAACTCCCATCTTCAGCATTATTGCTGTTAAAACGTATAAACGTGTTACAGTATAAAAAAGGAGCAGTAATTTTTATAACAAAAAAAAAGTATAAAAATAAAAGCACTCACCAATTCTGAAGATCTAACAAAAGTCGCTGTAAAAGTAAAACAAAAACTATTATTAATAATAAAAATCAATCTCTCAAAAGATAAACTTTTGATTGTTTATTGATGTTTCTCTTTAATTTGTGATGATTGTTATCATGTATCAAACAAATGTAATTTTCCAGCTTCACACACATGAAGTAGTAGAAGTGTGCGCCAAGATTTTATATCAAGTTGAATTGTCTCGTAGTACGTTAGAACAGATGTGGGGCTTCAGTGTTGAAGCTGAATTAGTGGAAAATGCCGATCGACAAGATGAACTTTGTTGTTATGTTAGTCGTGTAGAAGATAAAAGTGTCGCAATGCAAAATGGTAAAACATATCAAATGAAACATTTAAAACTGTTTTATCAACATTTCTAATGATTTTCATATTAAAGGAATTATAAAAGGTGATGAAATTATGGTAATCAATGGTGCTATTGTTTCCGATTTAGATATGATGTATTTAGAAAGTGTATTACAAGAGGAACTTGCTTTATGTATGATGATGAGATCGTCACGTACTGAGCCACCAGATTTAGCTGGAATTCTAAGAGCTACTGATGATATTATTGACAGTTTAGTATGTCCACCACCTCCATCTGAACCACCGGTTATTAGTGAAGAGATGATATCAGGCCTCATCGTACCAGCACCAGGTTGGAGTGAGTAGTGGTAGTAGTGGTAGTAATAGTAGTAATAGTAGTAATAGTTAAATAATAACAAGAGAGAGGTTGGATAAACGGATACTAAAACTGACAGATAATGCAAACGTTGTTCGTTAAATGAGTGTTTTAATCAATAGAAGCACATTCTTGATCTTACTCTAGGCTAGATTTTGTTGAGATCAAAGCAATCACATAAACTACGGTTATTGTGCATTATCGTACATTTCAACGATTTGAAATTAAAATTCACTTTTCCAGAAAATTGACTCGAGAAATTAGAAATATTCAAAATTCAAATATTACAGTTGTAACTTCTCTTCCACTCCTATATGTTCTCCCATTAAATTCCACTTCTGATTTTCTAATAAAATTTAATTCAATCAAAAACCTAATAATATTTATGTATATTCAATTTTGAAATTTTATCAAATTCCATCTTTTATAAATTTATGAAAATTATCAAAATATGGCCGCATCAGATTTACATTTAATTTTCCATTTGATGAAATATCTCAACAACTACACAGCCTCCATTTTATCACTTTCATTTTTGATATATAATAACATGGAAATTCGCCATTTGAAATTAACGTTTACGCATTCGTTATTTAATTTTCTTGCATTTTAATACTCTACCATTCAAAAAGTCTATATTTATCTATTGAAATAGGTAAAGATCGTTATTCAACAGAATCAGAAAATCCGCCATCATCAATGACCGATTCTGGAATAAAAGTTAGTTCCCGTACGAATTCATTTGAAATTGAGAATTTATTGAAAACAGCTGAACAAGTGACGGGATTTTGTCGATCCCCTGTTGAAACACGCAAATCAAGTCCTACTGGTAGTTTAGTTAGTAATACATCTCAAACCTTATTAACACCATCCAGACAACTTACTGATGCAGAGAAATTACGAAAAGTCATATTGGAATTAGTCGATACAGAACGTGCATATGTTAAAGTAAGTCGTTAGAACTATATCTATATATGTTTAAAGATAATCAACTCACTATTATTGTTATAATTGTAGCATTTAAATAATTTATTAGAAAATTATTTGGAACCATTGAAACGAGAAACATTCTTATCGAATGCTGAAATCAATGCATTATTTGGTAATATTCAGGAGATTGTAACATTCCAACGACAATTTTTACAGAATCTAGAAGAAGCGCTTGATCTTGAGCCAGATTTTCATAAATTTGAATATAGTAGTCAATTTAAAGTGAGCGATTTTTAAAATAACAATCCTGTTTTTATGTCCTATTTTAATATTCATTAATTTTATTGTTACAGAATGCCCTATTTTCCATTGGTAGTGCTTTCCTCTACTATGTAAATCATTTCAAACTATACAGTTCGTTCTGTGCTAGTCATAGTAAAGCCCAAAAAGTTCTACATCCAAGTGAGTTTAAAATTAATTATTTTATTTTTAATAAACGGATGACAAAAAAAAACCCTGAATTTTTTGTCTCAGACGAAGGCAACCAAGCCCTACAAGAATTTTTAACGGCTAGAAATCCAAAACAACAACATTCCTCTACTTTAGAATCATATTTAATTAAACCGATACAGCGAATATTAAAATATCCATTGTTATTGCAACAACTAAGGAATTTAACTGATCCGAATACTGATGAACATCAACATTTAGTCGGTTCGTTTTTTACTTCTTCTTCTTCTTTAATTCAATTTATTTTAATCCTTCGATTGTACGAATTGTTCGTTTTCTTGTTGTAGACGCGTTGAAAGGTATGGAGAAAGTTGCTGAACACATCAACGAAATGCAAAGAATACATGAAGAATACGGAGCAATCTTCGATCATTTATTCCGGCAACATCAGAAATCCTGCAAACAGGTAAACATTCTATTCTCATCTACTCAATTCAATTTAATTTGAGTTTCCTTTTTCTATTCCCACATCGTCAACTAGTCGATTGATTTGAGTCCTGGTGATCTTTTATATTATGGTGGAGTGGAATGGTTGAATATATCCGATTTCTTAGGTAAAATTAAAAAAGGTCTTGAACTACACGCTATGTGTTTTGTATTTAAAACAGCTGTAGTGTTTTTATGTAAAGAACGATTACGACAAAAAAAGAAATTGATGGTAAGTCTAAAATTTGATTTCTCTCTTATGAAAAAAATTGATTATATTTTGTTTTATTTAGGGTGTATCTAGTAAAGGTTCCTCATCTGAAGTTGAAATTATTCGATATCAAGTTCTAATTCCTGTAACTGAAGTTCAAGTACGCGCCTCTTCCGCTAAAGATATGGATTCTCATTTCCTATGGGAACTGATACATTTAAGAAGTCAATTACAAAGACGTTCAGAGAAAGTTTATGTTTTATCAAACAGGTTTAAATTTATATTTACTTGTTCTTTCCAGCATGTATAATAACTTCATTTTCTGAATTGTAGTACGGCTGATTTTCGAAATGCATTCTTAAAAACAATCAGACAAATCATTAGAGAATCAGTACGAAATATGTCAATACCATCAACGAAACCAGGTTCAGGACCTGGTATTTTATTAGTAACAGGCCATAAAGGCGACTTAAATAGTCAAACTTTAGAAAGGCCATCAACGAAAACTGTTATAGTACAAGGTTCACATACATTAGGTAAAACCAAAAAGAAAAACTCTCAACGACATTCAGCGGGAACTATTGATTATGACAATGTTAGTCAAGAAACTGATGAACCACCAACAACAACAACAACATTCCGATCACGAAGTAAAACAGTAGGCGACGCAGCCGGTAAATTGAAATTTAAACTTCAATTAACAATAAAAAAAAATGTATAAAATCAATTTTTATGATTAGATCCACCAAAACGTAGCGAACAAGACCGTACCACTGATCCTGGTATGAAATCAGAAGGTGAAGAGGATTCCCAATCAGGTACAATAAAACCAAAAGCAACACTTGGACGTACACCTAATCATCTAACATTAAGGTAAAGCAAATATAAAATTGTAATAAATCAACTATTATAAAGTTTGTTTTGTAGTACTACATCGACTTTATCAGCTGGTAGTACAGGTAGTCAAGCACGTTTAATACAATCATCACATGCACCTGAAAACTTCCAACCAATGCAAACTGAAGAATTAGGTAAGCAACAGTCAACAACAACAAAAACAATTCAAGTTGAAATCCATACAAAACCAAAATCACCAAAAATTAGTCCTAATAAAAAGCGAAATTCAAGAAATAATCATCAGAGAAAATCACGTGAATCAAGTCCAAATCAAATTAACAATCGAACCAGTCCAAAAAAACTCAAATCATCATTAAAACAACAACAGCACTCATCATCAAGATCATTAAGTATTGAAAAACCTACATGTGTTGAATGTTATTTAAGTGGAAAATCAGATGGCAAATAAAAAAAAATGGATATAATGAAATACACAAACAATTACGTTATATTTAACTTTATATTTAATTTATAATTAGCAAATCCCAAGCTTTAAAATATTTTTGGTTTTTAATTTTAATGTAGTTAGTTGATCAATGTCTGTTGGACCTTGCGACCCTATTTCTCTAATTTATTATTTCTAATTTTTTTTTTAAATGAACAAAATTAATAAAAATTACTTTATTTCTAATTGAATTCTGTTATAGGGTCGCCTATATGGAAGCCAAGAGACAGTAGTTTAGAGGCAACCTCAACCACACTCCCGCGCAAAGGTCGACAAGATCACCACCATCATCATCATCATCATCATATTTTAAGTGCATCCCGAAAATCCCTTGTCGAAACCGGCTTGGAAATACATAATGCATATGGTCAACAATAGAATTGGCAATATGGCACTTCCACCACAAATTATAACGACGACGGTAACGGCGGCAATAGTGACAGCAGTAGTTGTAGTAATGACTGTTGTTTAATGAAACTGTGTTAAAATCAACAAACAAACAAATTAAATATTCTCCTTTCAATAATCCTACACATAAGGGGACTGTATTAAAAAGGAAATTAGCTAAAACAAAAATTAAATGAATAACAAATCGAATTGTTATAAATGTTATTGTTAAATATTTGTGACTTGATCGACTGAGCATTGTCACGTATTTAAATTAGTCATTGAGTTGATATTATAATAATTGCTCCCCCTACGATTTAATCATAATTTTCGAATTAAATATTGATATTTATTAAAATATATATATATATATAAATTTCCAATAAGTTTAAACCATTTTAAATATTTATACTACACACATATTATATATTATATACATTTAAAGTAAAATTGTTGTACCAAGAATGACTCAGTATTACAGGGGAATTCATCAAAAAAAAAATCATTCTTATACTTTTAGAAAATTTACGCAAATATTTACAGCAAAAAATCTTTTTATTAGAATTTTATTCCATATTAAATATTTCGTAAATAATTGAAATGATTTCTCAAATGCCTACAAAGAAATTCATATTTTCTCAATTATTCTTTCTACTAATTAAATCATTGCTTATATAATTAATGGATGATGATTACAAATTAATTTGTAGGCATAAAAGTAATAATTTCCAAAACGGAACACTCTCAAACATATTCCTATAGTTGACTGTTTGTTATATTTGGGAATTTTTTTCATTTTCACATAGTTTTTAATAACAAAAACCAAAAAAAAATACTAGAAATCTTCAAAATCTTGTAATTTAATGCAATCAAGTGAAAAAGTAAATCAGTAGAAGAAGGGACTAGAATATTGTCACATTATTATTGAATATATGAAATTTAGTAATAGTTGATCCGTACGTAGATATATATTAAGAAAAATTTTAACTAAAAAAAACAACATAGATGTATTTTTAAGGAAATACATAATTAGTTTAATAATTTAATATTAAATAAAGAAAAAAACAACAAAAATTATGTAATAGGCGCTAATTATAACCGATAGAAATTGCTGTTTTCCAACAATACCTCTACTCTAGTATTTTGGAAAAATCATCAAATTCTGTCGATAAAAAGAAATTAAAAAAAAAGAACAACATCATAGATATGTTATCAGAACAAATTAACCCAATCACCTTGTCAAATTCTGCTGTCAACAAAAAGAAATGTTTAATCGCACAATTTATTTAGAAAATATCCCTTTACCTCTTACATTCCTCAAAGAAGAAACTACACCCTTATCTAAAACCAAACAAATTTTGACTCTTGGTGATAAATTTTTAGGAGGAAGAAGAAGAAGATGACGATGAATAATTTACCACCACACCAAGTTGCTCAAATCTAGTCGATATTCTGATTTCCCCCAATTGTTTTATTTATTATTTGTTTATTTTGGTGTGTGTAACAATTAAATAGTACAATATTGCAATGGATTATAATAATCAATCATGGTGAAGTTTGTCAAATTTTATTCAATGATGAAAGGATGTAATATGAGAAAAGTGCCAAACAAACGTTATAATAGGGAAAAAATAAAAAAAAAATGAATATTCCAAACGAATTTATTATTATTATCATTATTTAATATTATTGTGTTTGACAAACTCTACCGATTAATTTATCTATGTATGTACTTATTAGTTATATTTTTGATTCGATTTTGTTTTTGTAATTTTCTCTAGATTAAGACTTTCCTGTATGTCTGTATGTATGTAAAATCAACATAAATGTGCGTATGTATGGACGAAAAGGGAAACTTCAAATATACGATTAAAATTTCAGAAATTTGTATTCTTTTCCACAATATTACATCGACTACGGCAGTTAGATACCCCACACATATGACTCCCATAATACTTTTGGAAACAATGAACAATTTGATTATCCGAACAGTTTGCGGTCACACTTGATTCAGTGAATCGATGCTATGCCTTTGTTTTGCCGACCTTTTTATTAAGAATGTTCTACAAATGAAATCAAGTGCCCTTTCACATTTGTAAATACGCATAAGGGGCGCCGTCAATTTTAGTTTAGGGGCTACCAATCACACTCACTCCGGCGCTGGTTCAGATAGCAAAATTCGAATTATTCAATTCGGTAATGATCAAATGAGGAAACATTATTGCGAACATTGATAAAACGGTTATCGAACGATATTCGTTTTACTTACTTTAATAGAGTTGAGGCTTCTTTAACCAATGAAAATACCGGAAAAACACTTCACATTAGCTTTAAAATGTTTGCAAATAAAACACAAAACACACACAAACAAAGCAAACGAACAAAACGTCTGATAATTAAGCACCGATGAAAATGCAATTTTAATAATCAAAAAATAAAACTATTTAATAAACAATGGCTTTGATAACAATTAAAACAAAAACATAAAAACTAATAGTTAAACACGAAAACAATTGAATTAAACAAAATATAAATTCATTTCTGTTCGCGTTCGTAATTTGAAAACTCGACTTGACATGCGTCATTGACATGAAGTACGAACAGTATTGAATCAGTGCTACCAACATAGTTTAATATCCAAATCATTTGAGCGGCAAAATTTCGAAATAGTCAACTAAAGCCTCCCAAAATAAAAAAAAACCTAACTATTGTTGATAATTATTGATTGATTGATAATGATGCGAATGGTATATATCCAACATCAGTATGATAGAAATTCGGTTCAGGTACATCTTCGAGTACTCTCATTTCATTCTGCATAATTTCGATGAAATTCGTCGATGTGTATTTTGCAAATGGAAAACAACATCCATCTGTTGTTGTTATATTCATCAATGAGATTGTTGGTAAACTTTTTAAATATTCTAAAATATAATCGTTTTGATAATTTGGATCGTTCAATAATTTCTGTTCAATTATAAACGATTTCATTTCATCCTGGAGAAAGAAGACAAACAACAATCATTTTAATCAGCTAAAATCAATGTATTTTTTGTTTTGAAATTGAACGATATTTATCACTTTGATATGGTACCATACACATTATAATTAGAATAATGGAAGATGGTGGATATTGTTGATAAAGAAATTTTTTATCAATCAAACCAAACAAAAATAATCTTTATCAACAATTGTACATTTGATACTAAAAATTCTACATTGATCTGTTTAAGTAAATCAGCCTAAATTACAACATGCAATATATATATATATGTAAATATATATATATATAATTTTTTGTCAATATTTGGGATATTTTAACGATTTTTTTTCAATTATAATTATTATTATTATAAGTAGCAGTAATATTATTATTATTATTATTTGTACAATATATTCTGGTGTTGTTTTGTTCATTTTAATCCAATATTATCTACATATATATAGGTATATATATATATATATATATATATATATATATATATATACACTATTTACCTAACTGACGATCACAAATATAATAATAGATAGGTATAGGTATTATTATATAATAAATGTATATAATGTATAATGGACCACATAAATCTAATTAATTTAATTCGTCAGATGTTTAATGTTTTTGGTCTTAACATTGTTTTGTTTTGTTTTGGTTTTTTGATTTCATTCCAATTTTGTTTTAATAATTTTTGAAGACTAACGAAAGATTTAGAATATCGCGCTATATTTCAAAAAATCTTTACGTTTTGTATTATTATTATTGTTATTATTTGTTATTTCATGGGAAGCCATGTTAATTAAATATATATATATATATATGTATCTATAATTTTACTAATATTTACAAAAATTTCCCCAAATTAATTACAACGGGAAGCTCTAATTAGTTCTCTCTTTGTTCTTGCTGTTTTATTCTGGTTAAATTTCCTCTCCTTTTTTGATAAAATTTTGAATTAACTACTAAGGCACAACCTTATTTATACATATTTTTGTTTTGTTTTTCAAATAACACTAAATACATGTACACACAGTTTATGTTTAACTGTATTCACAATTTTATAAGGTAGGAGAGAATTTCGACTATTTGATGGACATTAAAAATAATAAATAAACCATAGGAGATATGTTGTGCAGAAGGGAAGTGGGGCAGGATCTATTCAATTTTTTTTTTGTTCAGGTACTCTAAATGAAAATTGAAATTTTCAGGTGGCCTTATCAATGTTAAAAATCTACATAATTTTAAAACTCTACACACAATTTTGGCTGTACATCAGAAATTTTTCTTTGTTGAGTGTTATTGAGTTTATTTACATATTCAATTAACAATCATAATCAATTCTAATCGATTTTAAATAGAGTAAAACCATTAAAACAAATTATAAAATATAACACTTGGTCCCAAACAATATTTCTAACGAAATTCTAAAAAGAAAAACGAATACTTTCCTCTTTTTTTGGTTTGTTTTTGTTTTTTGAAAAATTAACAGTCCTTTTCCGAAAAGGCACACAATATCAATTTGATAAGATTACAAATAGCGATCTTTGATATTAATCATTATCGTTAACTATTAAAATAGAATTCTTATATTTAAATTTTGATCTAATTACAATTTCAAAGATACGCTATTATTCGAAATAATTTTTTTGGAAGAAAATAATTTTGTTTATAATAATAACAAATTATAATTGAGCCATAATTGAAATCAATTTAAATTTGATAATCATCAAATTTCATTGGGCTACTATCAAAGAAATAATCTAAATATCCTTTATTGGGACCTAATCGGGCATCAGGGATACTTTGAAAACGTCCCCGTTCTGTTGAGCCGAATGCTTCATTGAAATCTGGTAATGGTTTGGTTTGTTTCTTTGGTGTTGTAGAGCGTATCTATATAGGATTTCAATAAATTGTTTTGTTTTCTCAATGTTCTATACATTAAGAAAATTATTTTTGAATAAAAACAGATACCTTTTTCGCTTTATTGTTGTGATCCTCCATTGGATCAAATCTAGTTTCAACGTCGTTGACAGTTTCATCAAACACTGATATAAAGTGCTCTTGACTATTACAGTTCTGTGTACTTTCTAGACCGGCTTTATCACCAAAACCGCCGACTTCATGATTTTTCGCTTGAATATTACAGTCAGATAATGATGCTGTTGTTTGTATTGTTGTATTATTTTCGATATTTCGATGAGGTGTTGCTTGTTTTTCAATCATCATTCTATGTATTCCATCAGTTTCAGAATGATAAGAGGATACATCGGGCAACATATACGAATTTCCTTTAAGAAAAGAACTCATTTATAATTTCCTTTTTTTAGACTTATTGTTAGTTAATTTTAGATTTACCTGAAAGCCGCGGCCGCATTGTCTGATAATCATGCCACATTTCGGTATGTTGTTGAAGTTGGGCAAGCGGATTCGACTAGAAAATAAAATTTAATCATTTTCCGATAAGGAAATTGTCATAAAATCCAACACATTTTCCAATTAAACATATTTCAACCACCTGTTGCAAAGTCTAAGCATATACATACATACATATCAACCCCTCCATCCGGAAAACCACTTATGAATACAGTAATGTTAAACCATTTCACATTAAATTATTACAAATTATATAAATTGCTAGGCTTCAAAGTATACAAAAACTATATATAGAAGAAGAAAAAATTGAATCTTTTTAGGAAACTTGTTATTTTCCCCTATTCAACATTTCCGGTTGATGTTTCCATTTTTATACAAATCGATAAATCGATATTGTAATTTAATTTGCAAAGTAGCTATCCCTACCCCTCTAAGTCTTCTATTTACCTCAACCTATATTATCATTATACGTATGTTATTTGTATGTGGAAAATTGTACTCATTTGAGAATTATTTAATTTTGGCTTTGTGTATCGATCAATATGATAGAATGTCGCACCTGCATATAATCGGTGTGTAGAGTGTTAGATGATGAGGATGGCATCGATGCTGGTGGTCGTGGTGGTTCTAATTTTGTATAACCACCACTGTTCACCGTTGACATAAATTGGTTGTTGCCGTTTGGTGGTAATGGAAAACCACCACATATAGATGGTCCCAGTTGTGACTGCAACAAGTACATCAATAACAATAGGAAATTAAGTTTGTGGGGAAAAAAATGAATTGATTTGATTGAAACGTAAATATTCTAGTCAGTAACTGTCGATATTTAACAACAGGGAATCAATGTCAAACATAGTACAGCATCGGACTCTATGTGGTAGCGGCATCAAGGCAATTATCGATCTGGACCTCTAAGTGTGTAGGCGTCTTAATCTCACATAAATTCTCGCTTCGTATAGAAGCTTCATCCGGTTTATCTTCTCCTAGCTAGAGAAATCGGTGAAAATAAAAACAGTGATACAAATAACGCAAATCTTGAGAGCTAAAGTGTGCACCAAAAAAACATCGGCTAATCTTCACTAGTTCAAGTTCTTCATCAACGTACAAGAATAGGGCACTAGCGTCCCATATCGACGACGACAACGACGGAATTACGCAATAGGCGCCGCGACGCTCTTATGTGTCGCATGGCAACGGTAGGCGTCGACAATCTCCGTCGTCATGGCAAACGCGTTGGACATCCATACTATGCATACTCAGAAAAAGAGTGTTTCTCGAAAAAAAAAGATGCTTTCGTTGGAGGGAAAAAAAAACAGGAATCGGAACTGAAATCCTTCACATCTTTGTCCTGTTACAAGGTAATGACAGGTCTGCAGATTTTTCTATTGTTGATATGAAGTGTTTGACCGATTTTCGCACACTTGACGTTGCATTCTCAGTCATAACAATAGAACGAGCGATCGAAGTGTCAGTGAGAGAAATTGGGTTAAATGGTAAACGTTTCCATGAATAGCTGCCGGATATTCAAAATTCATTAAATTTTAAACTTTACAATAAATATGCACAATACGTTTTCTTCGTAGAACTTTGACAAGTATTTGTTTATGAAAGTATACAGTATCTCAGGTCTTTTTTTCTTCACAAGATGGTTTAATTAAATTTCCCAATAAATTTGAACAATCTTCCAAACTCTTAACACTACTTCAAGAAAATATCAACTATTTCTAACTAGATTCCTAATGCGTATGTGTGTATAGATACGCGCATATGTGATGTATGAAGAGGGTAATCAAATCATTCTGTAGCTCTTATCACCGCACTATCTTGAGCCGATCAATATCGGCTGCCTAACCGGGTGGATAACACCATTTATAATTCAATGAATAAATTTCGTTGGGCTTTTTGCTTGTGTGTTGTACAGAACGTATATATATATATATATATATATATATATATATATATATATATATATATATATAGTGAACAGGGAGTAGCTTTCGCTTTCCAAAAGCCCTATAATATTATCGATTCCCTTGAGCCGCCCCTGTGCGCGTTGGTTATTTGAGTGAAAACGCGCCAAAAATTGATCAACATACCACTATTGCATGAACATAACTCGTATTACCAATTCAAATGTTTCCTATTGTTTTTGTTTCTTTTTTCATCTACCTATTGTTTAGCTTACCATCATGAGGTCTTCATGTGGGGGTAGCCAGTTGTTATGGGAAGCTCGACGGATATTCGGACGAGGTAACATAGGGGAAGCCCCGATCGAACGGTCCCGTGTTGCATCGCGCATAGCTTTACGTATTCTTGCTTCTTTTGGATTGTAGACATAATCTGCAAATCAAAATTAATATTTCTGTTAGTATTAGATCGAAAATTGCAAAATAAAAACAATTTTAATAATGAAAATTGAACATGTCTATCTAACTGATTGTTTATCATCAGAATAGTAATCATTTATGGAAATGGTAATTAATTAATTAATTAATTAATTTCAAAAACGTTCGATAGTATGGCCAAAAATATGCAAAAGTACTTGTACCTAAATATCAATAAAATAGCGAGGCCGTATGGTGTTAAACTGAGAGTGTCCCAAATCAATTGCAATTTGACGCGTGCGTTCACTGATATATCGACAACATAAAATCAACTGACTGATTGATTAGTGTACAATTTAATTAATACTTTATAAATAATTTCCCACCGAAAGGAATATTCAAATTCAACATTAACTATTCGATAATACAATACGAGAACAATATGCGAAAAGGGGGCGTTACCAGTTGAGAATTTCCAAACTTCCCAATAACTTTATCGATGGAAAGTTGTGATTAATATAAAAGAGTAACATGTGATAAGTACCTGGAAATGTATTGGTACATGGCCATTGTTGTGGATAATACGGATTATTACCATAATAGTCTTGATACATCTGTTGACCATAATAATCCCCATGGTAGGAAGGTAATGGTTCGTAATATTGTGACCCGTAATAGGGTTGATGATGACGATACTGCATATAGTTGCAACAATCCATAAGAATAATCACAAATTAATCGAAAGGTTAAAATAAAAGATTTTTTTTTGAAAATAAATCAGTCCCTCCACGTGCTTACTGTGTTTTAAGCAGAATCGAATTTCTTTTGGCACAATTACAAAATTTAACTTTTCAATTTTCTAACAAATAACATGATTGTCAGAGAAGATTTGTTTAAATTTCGTTTTTGATTTTGTTGAGAATAGCTTTGTGGAATATTGAGAGTAATATAAGAAGTGTTGTGATTTCGCGCCAAAATCAACACGTACTGAACGAAGATCCGCAACGGGTTACCGTACGAGTTGGAGTGCGGCGCCTAGTGGTGCGGAGACGCGTAGTTAGCGACGCCGGACGCCGTCGCCGACTGAAACACCACAATCAATACGTGAATAGGACGCCTCACCTCCAACAACGGGGCGCGCCTTAGTCTGCAGTAGCGCTACTCTGGACAAGTGGGTCATTCGCCCGAACACATTACCCATCGACAAAAATTTTAAATAAACCCATCAAAAGGAGAAACTTAAAATACATACGTCTCCTGTGTGTCTTTCGTTTTGTAGATAGACAAGTCTGAGACCATAAAATCTAGCTATATAGATATATGAAAAGTGTCTTACTGAAAGGTTAAAGTTCAGTCAAGTGCGTATCAACTGTGACAGCATAATTTACAATCACCTCAAGGCACACATCCAATGACATGAGTTTGAAAAGAACTCGAAAAATCGAACGTGGATAGGACGTGATGAAGGGAAAGACGCAACGCAGGCATCCTTAAAGTCCGTTCTTCAGTCGATAAAGCCGATGACGTATTTGATTTTGATCTGACTGAATTTAGCAGAAATCCAAGATAAAATTCTGCTTTCTATGTAGACATCTCCCGGCGCATCCACCATTTTCCATTTTGATTTTATAACACGAAATAAATAAGTTGATTTTTCAACTAACAAGTTTTCTCCATGGTCTTTATGAACATTTAATCGTCATATTTTTTTTTATATTTTAACTGTATCGTAAGAGCAAGTCGTAAAACAACGTGAGCTCCATCATGCAACAATTAACAATACAGCCTTGACAAGCGTCGTCCTATGACAGCGTTTCGCTAACGAATAACTTTCAAATCTAAACTTAACATTAATTTCTGGCAATAGGAAAGCAACATGTTGCTGTCTGTTAAAATTCAGAGAAATCCCCCAGTTAGACGCTCTGCGCAACGGAAAATCTATGAATGAAACATAGCATAGAATACACCACCTCATTCCATCTCCAAAACTTCGTAAATACACGACATATAGAGAGATTTACTTTAAACAGTATATAAACAACACAGTCAACATGGAATTAAAAGGCGACCGCCGAAATTGTGGCGCCGACGCGTTACTGAAGAGGTCATGATGATCCAATCAACACATTTAACAATTCAACTCGTTAGATAGCCGAAACGCCAACAATTTCGGTATTAGTAGTAGTAGATGATTGTTGATTGTTGTTGTTGTGTTGTGTTGAGAAAGCGTTTAATTAAAAGGCGACGCCAAAGTGGGGATTTTGTCAATACAGAACAAATCAGTGATGAAAGAAGAGGGGAAAAAAGGCGACCAGAAATGAAAAATCGATGAAGCCATTTTCGTTTGTTCTCTAGAATTTTGCAAAACTTCTATTTCTATATTCTTAATGAGAACATTGTCGTTTTGTTTTTTAGTTTCGCCTTGTAAATTAACTATAGCTAGGCAACAATAACTCTATCTATCTCGTTTCTGTTCATCGTCTATATCGCTTAGCAGATAGTAACTCTACTAATCGATGCGATGTAAATCTACACATGCCCTGTATAAAACTAGCACATTTCATGTTATTAAACCTTGGAATCCATCACTGGATGCAACAGAAATCAATTATGAAAGTAAACACCTGGATATTCTTTTTTATGTTGTAAACCAATAGCTTTAGCTTTCTCGTAGAATTTCTTTCGATCTTCAGCATCTAAAGTCTTCCAACCGTTGCCTAAACGTTTGCTTATCTCTTTATTCGAATCAGTCGGGTGCATCTGTGACATTTTCTTGCGATTTTCGTTCGCATACAGCATGAAGGCATTAAGAGGACGTGGGATTTTCAGATTCGACTTAGGTTCATTCATATATTCTAAAACAGGAAAATCGTAAGACTTTCGTTTTATTTTACAATTAATGAAATTAATTCTACCTCTTTTTATACAGAAATTCATTTTGAATTATTAACAAAAAAACCGCAACAATTATACAATTGACAATTATTAAAAATGCTATAGTAACAAACAAAAACGAAATCTCTCCAAAGACTAGATTGAAATTATCAAAAATCAACCAAACCAATGACTGCCCATGCAATCTCTTGTCCAGGCGGTTTGACACACCCAACACCATTCAAAATTACAACCACCTCTCGTACAAACCATATGCATACAACCACCTGTAAATAACATTCATAAACGGAAGAATAACGATTTATCAAAAATCACCATCTCTTTCTGTAGGTGTTCGACATTTAGGACAAGGCTTCGTTAGAACTTTAATTGCAACTTTAGATGCTTCATCCCAACGGGCTTCTGCAGCTCGAGCTGGATCCACATTGTAAGAACAATCCGAATTTGTTAGACTATTCTCATTTGCTGTTTCACAATCGCCAATATGGTAGCCTTGGAGGCATAACCGACAAAAGACGAACTAATATTTAATTAATTGCAGTAAAAAGAATGATTGTTTAGAAATTACCCCACAGCCATTAATGCAAGTAATTTTGGTGCAATCTGGATCGGCCAGTATTCCCATGCCACAACCCGGTTGAGGGCACAATACTCCTCCAGATCTCAACACATACTCTTCTGTGGCAAACCGGTGATATTGCTCATACTAAAAGTTTCCAAATTATTACATTTTAAAACAAATTTTCGCTATATTTACGTAATTATCAGGTAATAGACGGAAATGGTGAATTTCTTTAATAAACGAATCAGGACAGATAGCAGGACAAGCTAAGGTATACCCGATATCCGGATGTTGCCAAAATTGACGCTCACTCAATTTCGTTATGCAATACTGTCGGAAACAATCTAGGCAAGTGACATGACCATCTTGGCAGGGAAATACAAAAACAGGATCGCTAAAATTTGACAATTTTACAATTCAATTTCAACATAAAGGAAATCGTTACTTAATATCAGCACAGGCAAGACATGGTATTTCTCTTAAGTTCGGACGAATTAAATATAAAGGCACAGCTTCATCAGTCTCACCCAATGATGTATGTTCAGAACATTTAAAATAGAATTCAGCAAATGTTGGTTCTTTGTTATTTAATAGATTTGCACATAATTCCGGATTATTATCACAATTACCAGTGATTTGTTTCGCTTCTAAAACATCATTCCAATTTTGTGGATCTGAATGTACAGTGAAAGCACCACTTTTACAAAAATGACAACGAACCCGTAATTTACCACTTTTTAAATTTTTACAAGTTGAACAGTACACATAAAAATGTACTTTTGAACTATCTGAAACGAATGAAACCATCAAATAAAACGAAATAATTAATGAAAGTCATCGACAAACTTTCTGTAGTAACAGATTCGATTTCATTATTGGAGAAATCACGTAATGTTTCACACAAAGGTTTACTACCATTTTCATCCACTTCTTCAATAGATGGTGGATTTGTACGGCGATGTTTCTTTGTAATTTTTACAGCATGAAGGACGCTTTTTTGTCCCAAATCGCATTCAGATATTGTGATAGAATCATTCAATTCTTTACCAGCAAATATTATTTTAACTTCGTCCGGTTCTAGACCAAGTTTTCGTGCTACCACTTCTTTCACATTCTTTATATCCCAATTTGGATTTAAATCAACCAATAACGTATTCCCTGTATTTGTTTTGATATAAATATTCAATGAATCATTTGGTGTTTGTTTGCTAAATGGAAATAATTGTAACATTCTATACAGGAAATCTTTGATTGCTGTAATAATTAAACTCATGATAATTTATAAGTTTGACCACTAATTTTCAATTAAAACTTAAACATTTTGTTGGAATTTATTATTAAAAATGATCAAAAGAAAAAGAAATATGGTTAGGAACAATGACGTGCTTCAAACTAGGGAAATTTCATTTTATCATACCTACCAACCGCAGTAATCTGCAAGCAATTTATTTGAAATAATCGTTCAACAGCCTCAAATTAATGAATGTTTAAGTGCAGAATTGCCTTCTAATTTTTATATTAATGTGAATTTCTGATTATCGTAGGAATACTTTGAAGATTTTCGTTAAACAACAGAACTACTTGGGGAATTCTAATTTTCCACTAAACTGTAAACAGAATTGTTGCTAGCTTCATAATTGTTATTGTCAATTGTCAGCTGGTAACTTGATTGCAAGAAATTGCGTGAAAATGAGCGAAGACGATCCGTACGCTCAAGTGGCTAAAGGAAAATTAAAACTAAAAAACGATTCTGGCATTAAAAAGAAGAGTAAGAGTAATAGAAGAAGAAGAAGAAGTCGGATAAAATGGTAATTGAACAAATCCGTAACATAGTTGATATCGATGAGCAAAGCAGTAGTCAAGCAGCGAAACCCGTAAGACAAAAGACAAAAGCCGAATTAGCATTTGTGAAGCAACAAGAGAAAATGGTATGTTTTGTCATTGATTTTGATTAAAATAAAGCACAATTCGTTTAATTTTAGCAAACGAAACGCATCCTAGAGAAGGCTTCAATGACACACAAAGAACGAGTGGAGAAATTCAACCAACATTTAGACAGTTTAACCGAACATTTCGATATCCCTAAAGTATCTTGGACGAAATAAACAATACACGTTAGCATTACGCAAATATTTTAAGTTATTAAAATTTATTATTGAAAGTATTTATAACAATTTTATTTAAACATTTAGCAAAAGTCGTATAAGAGAACCGATCTGCTAACACAGTCTTGCCCTGATCACCCATCTTCTTAGCAATGGTTTTATCCAAGATTTGCACCATAAATTGCGACATACTTTCCGGTGTTGGTTCACATAAGAATCCATTAATACCATGTTCAACAGTCTCTCTTGGTCCACCACTATTACAAGCTATCACCGGTTTGGAAACAGTCATCGCCTCCAATGGAACAATACCGAAATGTTCATTAACTGGTGTATAAATCAAACAATCACACTGTTTCAATAAATCAGCCTTAATATCATCAGATGGTGATTTTAAAAATATTACTTTTTGTTCTAAATTATTGATATTGACAAGTTTTTGTAAAGTTTGATAATAGTAAGCGTTAATTTGTGATTGTGGATCATAACCACCGGCCATTATCAAATAAATTCGTTTCCATAGCTCTTTAGAGACTTGTTTTTGTAATTGTTGCATAGCTAGAATTGCTAAATCGAGTTTCTTTGCAGGATGATAACGATTGATTGACAAGAATATGATAGAATCGTTAGTATCTTGTATTTCTGGAATGATTTCGTCTAACTTTCTTGTTGGTTTCTTTACAATCTCTTGATAAGTATAAGCAATTGTTGGATACAAGACTTGTATTGGTTTATCGATACCAGGGAATGTTTTCTTGAATACAGATGCTGTATATTCACTGTTTACTAATAACACGTCAGTCATTCTCGTTGAGTTAAATTCCAGAAAGTCGATAGGTTTACGATAGAATTGTTTCAATCGACCACCAGGTGTACTCGACAATAAATCCGGATGATGACAGTAATAAATCACTTTCTGGCTAAAAAGTTTCAAAATCGGAATAGAAATTGGAATCAAATCAACAAAATACAAATCAGGCTTATCGTATCTTTGATAAAACAATAAATAAATGATTGTCAAATAAACCATACGTATATATGCACAAAGTGCATGAAATTTACCAAAAATACTACGTGGCAACCAATCACCATAAATCTGTACTGGATATTCATTGTTTTTCAATTCTTCAAATGCGTGTGTATGGTCGAAATGATTTGTTAAGAAATATACTTCATGATCACCCTGTTTCGTTAAAGCACTAGCTGCATCTAAAACTAAACGTTCAGCACCACCAATACCCAAGTCGGGGTGGATAAAGGCTATTTTCAATTTTTTCTTCGACATTATTCAAAAATTGATAAAAAAACTGACAATTGAGGTTATGTTCTAACAGCAATCGTCATGAGTTTATGACGTCGCCGACTCCCATCAATGACGTAGCGTATGCTCACGTCATTAGATTTTCATCCAGTTTTTTGGCTGCGTTCATAAATAAGGAAGCAAACTAATAGAGTACCGAAAGTGATGATAAATCAAAATGAGGATTATAATTAGATTTAATGAACGGATTCACAGTTTGAAGAAGGCTACATTTGAAAAAAACAATATTTGCTAAGATCTTTATTCTTGTAGTTTGAAAAAATCAGTAATGTGTGAGGCGCATCTTTCCGTCGTCTAGGAATAAAAAGGGTTGGTGACTGCTCATGTCACCAAACCCTTGGGCGCTTATGCCGCTTCGAATGGATGGGTTGGCTACTGCTAATTTCACCATCTACGATGAGGGGGAGACTTTGTAAAGGGCAGAGATAAACTTTTTCTACGATGAGGGACCTATATAGAAGAAAATCTGAAAAACCTGAAAATCATTTTTCATATCCTGCCGGGGTTCGAACACCGGACTTTTGCGTTGTAATTCCAATCCTTTTCCCATTGAGCCATTCGGCTCGGTAATTTTCAGATGTAAGACTTCGTATAAATGAAAACGCCATTTTTCGTACGACCGAACGGAAACAGCCGACTTTCCATCGTGTGTAATACCTTCGAAAACGTTCGATTGCAATAGGGTGCAGGTTCGTTTTTCCATGTTTTTTTCAATACATGTCTATGGTACGTCCATCTGGTTACTTAGAAATTGACTGAGTGTTTTAGAGTATGCGTTTTTCAATGTTTTTTCAATTAAAAAGAAATAGAAGTAGTTTCTTCAGCAACAATTGCGCTAAATTCAAAATGATCGTGGTTCTATTGAAAATAATAACTACTTAGTTGTTGATATTTTTATTGTCATTTTACGTCTTTTTTACAGCTATTTGGTTTAAAAGAGTGGAATATTTACATCAATGCGTGAAGATGTAATAAATTACATGCAATATACATCAATTATTTTAAGAAACAAATAGATAACAATATTATTACTTTTATATAAATATTTAACTAATTATTGTGATTCTAATAATAATTATTACAGTAATATATACGAAAATAATTATAATATATATCTATCTATCTATATTATGTATATGTATATAAAAAAAATACATTAAAATTATATGAAATATTAGGTACACTGATTTGAAAATCTATCTAAGATTTATATACAAATAATGGCACAAACATCTATTTACACATCGAGAAAAACGATCAATACCTACACACCTACACATATTAAAGTGTACAATTCACATATATACAAATTGAGAAAATTAGAAATTACATAAATAATTAGAAAACTGTGTTGTCTACATCTAAACATTCAGTCGTGAGATATGCATAAATTTTAATTTTTATCTTTTTCGAATGTAAAAATTACAAACAACTTTCACATGTATATATTTGACATCGATATATTAAGCTCAAATTTGTTGGTTTTTGGACGTTTTCTGTTTGTTTTGCAACTATTGCACATACGCTAAAAGACCAAGAAAAATTTTACGATTTTTGTCTGTTTTAAATACAATAATATTGACTTCATTATGAGTACAGGAAAATATTGTTTCTTTCTTTTTTAGAATATTGCCAAACATTTTTACGTGATATGTTTAATAAATAATTCTATGTTGACGAATCAGATAGATCACCTTTCAACCAATTTGGTATATTTCGGATACCGATGCGTTTCATTAATTTAACTAAAGCTGTATTATGAACAAGATAATAACGTTGAAGTAATTTCAATGATTTCTCCTCCATAGAAGGATATTGTCGTCCTTTACTACGTCCTAAACATTTCGTATGATCACCTTTAATCACTTGACAATAGAAACCTTTATGTGGATCGAAACGTAAATGTTCTGTATAATTGTAGAATGGTTGTATTTTTAAGAATTTCTGCATTTCATTCATTACATCAACAGGATTCGATTTTAATTGTTCCCCATCAATAATATATAATGATTGTGGTGAGAAATATGTTAGCCAACGTTCTAAATGTTGGGCATATTTGCCAGGATTTAAACAACGATTACGTAAGTCCCGTAACGATTTCGGTGCTGTATCACTTGCTGTTATTATCTGATGGAAACTATAATTATTTGCTATAATATCACCATGTGCCTTTGTGTGTTGATACCATGAATATGCACGTTTCGCTGGTGATATCAATATTGTTATTAATTTAGCATGCGGCAATAATGCATGGACACGTTTTGGTACTAATTCACCATCGAAATATGTTGCACTTTTTTCAAAATAATAATGCGGTATCGATGTGTTTGTATCAACTGGAAAGAAATTCATATACCAATCTAAACCTCTGAGGTAGTTGTGTGCATTAAAAAATTGTATCTCTTCAAATGTATCTGGACTTGGTAAATTACTAGCAATAGCTGGATGTAATGATAGAAATGTATATAAAGCTGTTGTACCAGTCTTTTGTGGTCCAATAACTAGGAATTTCGGTAGTGAATCACACGATTTATTCTTCGACCATATCTTTTGATGGCGACCATCATCGCAAGGATTCTAGAAAAATTACGAATTTTACAAAATAATACACGTTTCCAAATAATTTGGGAATTTACCCCCCAGACAGGATCTCCTTCGCCTGGATATAATTTGAAATATGCCTCAGCTAATTGTAAAGGTGGTGCTGAACTAAGTTTGATATTGGTCCAACATTGTATAAATTTTATAACAGATTCAAATGTATACAGACCCAATCTGTCATTACCATAATTAGACATATGCGTCATAAATATGTTAATCTGCAAATTTTCGATATAACTAATGGAATAATTATGAAATAAATTTGTAAACATACAGGATTATAAACGATAATTTGAAATAATTCACCGCCTTGTATTGATTCGTCTAATTTTTCCCGACCACCTGGATATTTATCAATCAACATCGTATGCGTGAAAAGGCCACAAGTTTGTCGAGGCAATACCATAATATTGCGATGGATAAAACCTCGTCTTAATCTACAATTGTTTTTATGAAATTATCGAATAGAAGAAACAACGGTGTTATTTACTAATCACCTGGCTGGTCGTAAATGTGGATATTCTTCAGTTGACGTAACACGAATATTCCAGACTTTCTTCCATGCTGTATAAAGTACCTCATGTACCGGATAAACACCAGAATGATGTGGTGCAACTGAATAACCAGAATCAATTGGTATAGTTTTAGCTTTAGCAAAATTTTTATTCAATACCATATCCTCCATTAATAATGTTAAATTATCGTATAAATGTGGCTGTTGATGGTTCCACATATGCGAGAACCACATGAATTTATCAATATTCTCCAATATTAAATCGTCACCTTTGTCCTCTTCGCGATTACCATGATGGAAATATTTACCAGAAAATCCTAAATTAAATTTAAAATTCGGTATCATCTTCTGTATACGTAATTGTGTTGATATTAATGCTTTAACATCTTCAGGCCGTAAACGTGTACCAACTTCACCAACGAAAATATCATCAATATCAACCAAAAACATACGATCCAAAGATAACGACAATTGTCCATGACTTAAATAACTTAATGAATCTAAAAATAATAAACGATGCAACCAGAATTTTAAACCTGAACCAAAGATAACACGCTGAATATTATCGTACAATCCATGATCTTGGATCACTGTAGGTAACGGGATTCTACCAATATTGCCTAAAAATTATTTCTTTTGATTGTTTGAATTGTTTCCAAAAAAAGAAAGAATCTTACTTTCCGTCGATTGGGAATGGTCGCTTCTGTGTGCCCATTCTAATGGTTCATATGTTGAATGATTCGCTTGGAAAACAGTCCAATCATTACCAGGTAAATCACCCCATGCCGTTTCACCGGCTCTTGTTAAACGTAAAATTTGCGATGCTGCATTCAATGCGGCATCTTTTAATTTCAAATTCGTATGCAAAAATAATGGGAAACCTTTCAATTGTGAACCAACATAAGTTTCTTCTTCCGGTGTTATAAAACCAATCACACCCACATAATATTCACGGCAATATTTATCTAATAATTCACGATTCCAATTGTCCATTTGTAAATATTTATTGAAATTCTCAAATACAATAACACTATAACGACCTTTATCGAGATTTGTTAATACAGGTAGACTTTTGCCAGCCACCTCAACTTTGTACCTAAATTAAAATTTAATTATTTACAAATGTTTATTATTAAAAACCAATTCAGATAAAAGCCGATAGTTTTATTATTATTTCGATTGCGTAATGTTTAGGAATTTCCTTTAACATTTTCACGACTATTCATCTTAAATAATAACAAGAATTCGTAATTAACACGTGGCTAGCACACATATAAGTTACTTTCCAACAGATTTATGGATGTCAGAAAGTAATCTCAAAGTTTTCAACGAGCTTGTAATTTATTTCTATAAAGAAAAGAAAATACAACAAATTAATTAAGAATTTAATTAAGAAGATATGAATGGAGAGACAACAAAAATCTACAAAAAATTGCGATAAGAAAATTGTATATAACTGAAATTCGAAATATTTCAACTTCTCTCTCCAAATAAAGTTTGTTTCGTTGACAAATAACAAAACAAGAAAACCGTGGTTGTTCTACAAACATTTCCAGAATAATCAATAGAATGTAAGACCAAAAATGGTGTGGAGATGGGAAGAAAGACACAAAGAGGAAAGAGTGTGTTGTAATCTCTAAATAAATACAAACTTTTATGTGTATACTCTTGTTATTTGTATAGAGATAAAAAAAATCTTCTCAACCAAAAAATAAACTATCGACTTCTATTAATTGTTTTGCGTTTTTTAAGAAAACAAATTAATTACTTAATTCTTGTGTGTACCAATAATTCGGCAATATCTCGGCCCAATTTCGAGTACATTGTCTCAACAAATACTAAAACTTTTGGATAGCTACGTAATCTAGCTTCGCTTTTATGGTCATGATTTTGGGGTATACGTGGACCATTCATTATGCCACAACGTATATTTGGTTCCGGGCGAGTATTGCGTTGTATAAAACTGTAATAAATAATAAACAAATACAAAAAAAAACATTGAGAATTTGAACCAAAAACAAATCAAAAGTCCATTCACAATAAAGATTGGTTTATTTCTACTTAAATTCGGACAATTATAACCTTTTTGAAATCGCTAGGTCAAAAGTCTTGCCGTTTATCGGGGGATTCCTAAACAGACATGAAGAAGGGGGAATCTTCCGAAATTGCTTGACTGATATGTAATCATCAAACGATACCGAATGTCATGGTGAAATGATAAATTTTGCTATAATTGCAATTAAAATTTTAAATGTGTATATTTCTTTGAAATTTTAAACATGGGCTTTCTGTTGAAAGTACGTAACTTTCCAGGCATGCACGTTACGTTTGAATAGCAGAAAATTTTTTGGAACTTTGGTTTATGTGAAAAAAATCCAAAGTAAACATATCACAGTCTGCCACCTCAAAATAAAGATTGAGGAATTTCAACAATTAATCACGAATTTAAAAAAAGGCTCGTACAATTCTGCTTCTAGGGATACACCGAATAAAATTGTGATAAGACAGAATTTTTATTAATGAATAAATTATATGAATGAAATCCAAAATCAAAGTTCTTACAAATAAATAAATAAATAAATGAATAAATCACTTACCCAGTTAGATAAGGCGAATGTATATACCATGAATAGATAAATATTAAAACAATACTTAATAAAATTATAGCAAATACACATTTTTTTAATGTTGATGGTTTAAACATATAATTATTACGTGCAAACTTCCGTCTAATTATCTTATGGAAACGCCGTATTAGACGGAATTTAGGTACACCGATTCCTAATAATGGTTGACTATCTTCACCCATGCCGCGTTTTCAATTAAAAAATAAATACATGAGGTAAACGAATTAATTACAATATGGCACAAAATTGGAATGCTTTCATCATTTAAATCTAAATTGAACAAAAAAAAGACGATCAAGCGACAACAAAACAATAAATAAAATGTAAAATGTGCGATGATCAATACTATTATTATCTAAGCACATCAATAGTTCTCCATTTACAATGTTTCCAATTTTCTAAATTAGATAAAATGAATGTCTTTGCCATCATTGTTACGATCAACACCAACAACATAATCACATTCAATATAAACACGACATAATAACAAATACATCACTTCTTCTATCTGCTTCAGTCTTGATCGATTTATTAATTAATTATTACCGTTCAAAACCTTTCGATTTTATATTATTTGATGAACTACAACAACAGAATAGAAAACGTTATTTTAACATAACTAACATTAGATGAATTACAATTAGGCACAATAATGTTTGAATAAATAATAACATAAATAAAATACAGCATTTGAATGCAAATAAATTGAATTGAATCGAATAACAACAAAGATTGACAACAATATAACCTCAAATCTACAGTTAACCATCCAACTTTCCACAGCTATTCGATAGTAGATTCACATAATTTTCGAACAAATCGCTCAAATTGCGTTCAATTAACGTTTTCCGTTTGATAAAACAACAAAATTCTTACTTTGTTTTGTTAGAATTTCAAAAATAATTCACATTCCCCATTTGACAATTCATTATTTTCCAATGAGAAACATCTGAAGTTAGCGCTTAGACAACACACAATTTACCAACATACACAAATGGTAGACCAACAACGACTAACTTCGCGTCTATTCGCACAGCGACTGGCATTTTAAAATGAAATAAATCCGGTACAGACGCAGTACAGTTGAAATTAATTGAAATTTTCGATACTCATATTCTAATACGAAAAAATTCAATTTTATTCTAAATATATCGATTTTAATTACCACAAAGAAACCATAGTTGGTAGTACTGAATCAAAAAAAAAACAAATGAAGTCTTTATTGTTATTTTTTTAGGTTATTTTCACAAAAGTGTTTAATCACTAAAACAAATATCACAATTTCTCATAACTGATATCAGCCCGAAAACCATTAATATCATCAGCTATATATTTAACAACTCTTATCACACCGTCTGGTTGGGCAATACGATATTCACCACGTACAGCATCACCATCTCTTGATTCTCCATGATTTTGGGAATTGCCAGTCAATGGATCGTCAACACCATACGCATAAGCATAATCTGGTTTGGCCTAAACAATTAAAAATCTGTTGAGATCTTGTAATAGACGGGAATGACAACAATTATACCACGAAATCAACAGAATGCAGATGAGGATATTTACGATTTGGTACGAAAACCTTTTGGATTTCACCACTGACAGGTCCTCGGAATTTATGGTACGAATAACTGCCATCATCTGCACCTTTATTACAGAGAATCGATGGTAGAACACAAAGCAACTGGAAAAAGAACACAAGAACATAGATTTGGATTGATTGTAGACTATTCTCGGATTAGAAGCGATTAATCTTACAAATATGATACGTGGCATTTTTCAAGTAACAGTGGCAGTCATCAACTGAAACAAATAGATTTTGATTGTTGATTTATATATAAAATTCAACATGGTTATATAATTTTACATCTCTGGAAATAATCAATTATTATTAAAACTGAACCGATTTAGTTGTATAAAACAGATCGTTATTTAAGTCTGTTTGCATTGATTTTTTTTTGTGTTATGAATTGATTTGTTTATAATTTTGCGGATAGCCAAAATTTGTTGAAAATTATTATCCAACATGAATTATTATTGATTTTCCTTGATAACTTATAACAATTGTAGGTAATGATTTATTTGGTCAACCGCAAGATAACTATCCATTGGCATGATTGTGGTTATTTAGATAATAATGGTGTAATCAGTGGCGTACGAAAAGATGGGCGATGGGTGTTGTTGTAAAAACAAGAAGTAAGGCACAGTTCATCTTGTCTTCCTAAATCCCGACTTAAGCGTGGCATTGGATTATGAGGATAAGGCTCATTTTATTTATACTACAGCTCCGAATATGGCATGAACTATTCATGGAGAGGAATGCAACTCCTGTTAGCACAACAACGTATTTGGCTTAAAACATCAATTCCTGGTGGATCACATTGGGAGGATATTGTTTTGAGGTAATTGATTCTAAAACAGTCGATTTGATTGTGTGAAGCGTCTTGGAGTTTCCATCGATAGTTGGGCATTTGGCGGTCGTTAGCTGCGCCTCTGTATAAAGAGAAAATGTTTACGTAATACTAACACAATGGAGTATCCATTTCAATATTGATAGTAAATGAAAAATAATCTAATCGGCTCGGAGTATTATTTATTTGGTAGGCTATTAATTACACAAAAAAATTATTAATTCAATGAATGCATTAATGTTCCGCGTGATTGCGTTTCTATCTAACAAATATTCGAAATAACTCAACGAATTTTATCAAAGCCGATTTCAAATAAACATTTTGTTATTGTTCTCAAATTTCAATCGATAATAATTGTTGATTTATTATTATTGGTAAAGTTTTGTAAGAGTTTTATCAGTTTGATCGAAATATTTTCAACTTGATCTATTGTCATTGTATTTTCAATTATATAGGAAGGATATGAAAGCCATAGAAAACATAACAACAACAACACTAAAACCCTGACATGTGCATATGTATTACTTCCTGTCCTATAGTTGAATCACAACAACACGACAAGCAATAAAACGTTCAGTTAACTCTCCTACATGTCATGTATACGTTATATAAGTTGATTGAAATCGATTGAGATTAAATTGAACCCTCTCCCCATTCAATTAATGATGAAAGAGTTCTATTCCAGTTTTCATACACAAAAAAAAACAGCTTATGTAATAGACGATTTTATAACAAAAAAGAGACAGAGATCGTTCCAGTTTCTGCACCAGGTCCGGGGCCTGGACGCCTTTATGCAAACATTCATTTAATCTTGGATAATCATTCGTTTTTTCTCCTATCCAATCTATTATTTAGTGGACTTCAATCGAATGTCCGTGGAAATTTACCGACTTTTTTAACTTTCCTTTTACATGGAAGCAGAAAACAGTGGCGTAACTATCATGAGGCACGGAGGCAACTGTCTCCGGACCTAAGTTAGTAGTGGGGAAAGTTCTCTACTCCAGAAACTGTAAGGTGGCACAACTTGAGTTATAATTTTCTTGTCGTGGAGAACTTTCAGCATTTTCGCTCGCGTCTAGTGTAGCTTGTCGGAGTGCCTGTTTATAAGACCCACGTTTGTTTTTATTCTACTGTATCCAAACCGTGAAGTGTTCTAAAGACGGACTAAATTGATCCCAATAATTGTTATTTTACCTAATTATTAAAAAAAAACTATTACTTCGCTATCTCTATATTTCTTATTGTGTTTAAGTTGATGTTTACGTTGTCTAGGAATAAAAAGGGTTGGTGACAGCTCATTTCACCAAGCCCCCGGCGCTTATGCCGTTTCAAATGGTTGGGTTGGCTACTGCTAATTTCGCCATTTATTTAGGGGGGTGGTAAAGGGGGCAGAGATAAACTTTTTCTACGATGAGGGACCTGGAAGAAAATCTGGAAACCTGAAAATCATTTTTCATATCCTGTCGGGGTTCGAACACCGGACTTTTGCATTGTAATTCCAATCCTTTTCCCATTGAGCCATTCGGCTCGGTAATTTTCAGATGTGAGACTTCGTATAAACGAAAACGCCATTTTTCGTAAGATCGAACGGAAACAGGCGACATTCCATCGTGTGTCGTGCATTCGATAATTCCCGATTGCAGTAGGGTGAACGTGTTGCTAAGTAACGACAAATAAATAACATGGAAAAGCGTCTCTCATTGGCTAAATTATTCATTTCAAAGTACATGCTTGGAAAATGGTTATTTTCCGCACGGCTAATGCTACTGTTTGCTTTAGTAAACATTCGCGTTTTTAAATAAAAATAAATATTGATATCTTCCATTAGGGGGACGACCCCACTTTGGTCATCTGCTCCCGGGCCTTGAATTTGAAGTTACGCTACTGGTAGAATGGATGGTTATACAATTTGATCATTTAAAACAAAACGATATAAATTACAACTATCACAGGAGTACTATTGCGATAGATTAGAGAATCATGTAATCCATTTACTGTGTGTTACGCACACTTTCACCTAATTAAATTGCCACTATGTGCTTTGATTAAATTTTGATTTGTATTAATTTGGAGAACATTGGTCATGTAGAGGGATAAGAACATGTATAGTAGGGACATTAAACAAATTTTTTTATATAAATACAAACCGATTTTCATTTCAATAACTAGTTTTTTGACTACCCAACAATGAATCCATTGATTTTCCTAGTCTTTTACATAATAACGCTAATTAGCTGTTATCTTCTGGAATATAAACATTATCCGATTGCGACAAAAACGGAACCCGTTGTAAGTTGTTGTTTTTTCAATCTAAATCACACTTAATCAAATATCATTTCGAATGCGGCGTGATAAAGACAGCCATACTGGTGATATTAAAGAACAAATAGAACAACCGGATGGTGATGCAGTTAAAGGTGAATAATCATTAGTTGAAGCTGATGGTACAGTTAGAAGACGGCCAATATGATGCCGATGAAGGTCGTAATGGTTTCAATGCTATTGCAACACGATCCGGACATGCCCAACATCCGACAACACCAATTAAAACAGCTGATTATCACTAATTTCAATCAATAATTATGATTTTGATTATAATACAAAATGTACCATTCAATATTATTAGGAATGTTGTAGAGAACCAGTAAAACACTCTATTTCTTTATTTTCGTTTCTTATTGATTTATTTCGTTTGGAAATATGGAAAATGTGTGTAATACGTGGATGGATATTGAAAAGATTTATGTGTGAGTATCATCGACTATTTGATGGAATTGTCGAGAAAAATCGATGGACGATAAATTAGATTTTCTCCACATTTCATTCGATTTTCTACAAATATGATGATGAAATATAAATCCGGATCAATGCAAATGATCGCAATCGAAATAAAAGAGAATTCTTTTCATCATTTTATCCATCCAATTGTATCTACTGTTTCTGTTGGTTTTATGATGCGATCGTCTTACTTTCACGTATCGGTTCTATCCCTCTAATCACGTTTTCACATAATCTTAGAAATACGTTGTTATTTCCGCAAACAAATTAATTCTATTTCTAGATTTCAATTATCAAATAGCGAAAAAGGGAACGACAGGAAGTAATTTTAGGTCTCCTTGACATGCACCTGCCTAGAAGCCCTTTAGAGGTAAGAAGGGTGGATTTGCATAGCAGGAAATGCCATTAATGCTAGAAAAAACTTCCGGGATTCAAGACAATAGCGAGAAACGTCATATTCGGCAATAAATCTTCGTTCTAATTAAAGCGGGTCATCTTTGTCTTAATTAAACAACACATAAAAAAACGATATATCTATGTGAATTTTGTTTTATCATCTATTAAAAGAATCCCATAATGACTATAAACATTCATCCCGCACAGTTTAAACATATTTGGTGAAAAGCTCCTTATGTTAGAATCTAATCATTATGTTTATATGTAATTAAGAGAAATGTAGGTGGTAAAAGGTTAGTTAATTAAAAGTCGAAGAGAAGATGCAAGTGGATTGAGAATTAGGCAGACTTACGGTACTTTTCTAAATTAAATAAACACATTCGAAAGATTTCAAGTGTCAAATACCGAAATGATTTCGATTTGTAGTACTCTTTGTCCAACTTTGAACTCCCAAACGTCTACACCTACGTCTGTACCTTGTTACGGCTGTGAAGAAAATCGTAAAAGTGTCAATTTAAATAAAATGCCTTATCAATTCTTGATCAGTAAAATATCCGAAATTTTATTTCAATTTAATGTCAAATTGGACACAATTTATTTTTCATTCAGTTGACAGATGTAGACTTTTACGGATATTTAATGTTCCACCTCTTCGTATTTCTATTTGAAATTCAGTTTGATCTTGTTTAAATATAAATTGAAAGATGAATCTTGTCCTAGTATCAGTTTTGCAATATTATTGCGCTTCTGGCTGGAATCTGTGTGCAAATTTTTGCAGAAGATGTCAACATTTTTGATCTTATCAGGGGTAAGTTCAACAGTAATTAACAATGCAATCGGGTCCTAAATACTACTCGAAATTTTTGCCACGTTTATGCGTTCAAAGTGTTGCACTTTAAACAGGGTGAGAACGTTTTACGAATTTTGGGCAAAGCTGCGGTGCATCTCTTCTATGTCAGCACATATTCGTTTGATTTTTGTTGCAATTTAAAGATAGTACCAGTGTTGCAGCATTGTCATCTTCTGTACAAAATTTCCAAAAGATGTCAAATTTATTGATTTCACCAGGCGTAAATTCCACATTATGAGCTTTGAATTAAAGTGTCTATCAAGCAGAGGTGAATGTAGATAAGTTTCCATTAATAATCGTATTTGTGGGGCTTCTTCTACCTTTTAAACTCGCCCTTGTGTGTATTCGCAATCGATAAAGAATTTCAACTATTCGACTCCCTGGTTTTTTACATAACTTTTTGTTACATTTGCCTATTCCAATTTTCAATTAATCCTTCGTAAATGTGGAAACATGGAATTCCAATAATAAAACGTTTTTATCCATTTGAAATCTCATAATGACACAAAAAACAAAACGATTAACGACATTTATTATCGATTTGTAATAAATTCTCAATCTCTACAAAATGTGGGCTTCTATTAAACGATTAATTATGTAAATATCGTAAATCATCGATAGATTTAAAGTGTGTTGTGTTTCGTTAATTAATTGAATTTTCAGGTGATTGTCATCATTGTCTGTATAGAAGCAGCAATCATTCGATATCCATCTAATAGATTAAGTAATGTGGAATGGACGACTTACAATCATCATCAACCAAATGGTTTTGGAACATATGCGTTCGGTTATGATATTGAAGATCCACAAACGGACAATATTCAATTTCGACATGAGGAACGCCATACAAATGCTACAATAACAGGCAGCTATGGGTACATTGATCCAAATGGAATTGTACGGATATTTAATTATATTGCTGATAATTTTGGTTATCGAGTGCAACAGGAAGATACGAATTGATCGATATTAACAACAATTCTCAATAAAACGTTTATTTAATTGATTTCAACGATTTTAAAGTTAATTTTTAACAAACTCTGATTGTTTAACATTTTCAAATAATGACGTTCACGCAGAATTAAGCCATGACCATTCAAACAAATTTGAATGGCTGATTGTTGGATATGTTGAATAGGTCCTTGATAGCCAATTCGGAATTGTTCGAATTCATTCTTAATTTCAATTGAACTAAAATACCGATTCACCGGCAATTGCATATTCGATCCAAACCAAATTAATAAACAATCATCATATTTAATATCAGCAGAATCGGTTGCATCATCATCAAGTCTTGATTGTAATTGAAATACAGACAATTTCGTTACTAATAATATTAAAACAATCGAATTATTATTCGAATTTAATGTACAATCATCAAATTCAATTAGTGTTAAACATGAATTGAGGCCATCTTGTAAATTGATTGGATTCAAATTGATCGAATGTTGGCAATTCAAATTATTTTTAATAATCAATATTTTCGGATGATCATATTTGAAATGATGCGCAATATTATTGATACTAATATACCTATTGCAATTATGTTGTGGACATTGAATCGGCCTGAAATTATTTCAATAATTATTGTTTTGTATGTTGGAAATTAATTTGTGATGCGTGCAGCGACCACCAGAACAACCAAAAAAATTAAACGGCTCGCACTATGACTGCTTGAGTCGCGTTTTACCATCTTTAACAGGCTTGTTCTACGTTACTGTTACTGGTAATTACCAAAGTAGCCGTTCGATATTGTGACAAAAGGCGTTCAAGAGCGCTTAATTTTTGTTAACGCACTCTCGCCCTCCAAAGTCGTGTCGGTCCAATCAAAATAGACGCAGTATAAAGCTCACATCTGTTTTGATAGAGAAATTTCTCTTTTATTGATTAAATTAGAAGATGATAAGCGGTTGTTTGTTTTTAATTAAAGATGGAATTTCCCTGCACACATCACTTTTGCAATGATATTACTGTCTTGAAATGTAATTAATTTCTCTTGAATTATTTAACATTGATACTTGAACGTCACCTTGACATTGATAATGATTTTTTTTTTGACAGACTTTTATAAGATTTTCACGTGGAGAAATATCGTGATAATAGTTCGAGTTATACGAATTATTCATGCAATGCATGAAAACAATTAGAGTAAATGTTAAATAGTGCATCAGATCGTTGTTGTTGTTGTTGCTGTTGCGAAAACACTTGTGATCCTTAGCAATCATTTACATAAGCCTTTCTAAATCTATCTTTCACTTGGATTAAGCATTCTATATGTTGCTTCCCTTATATAGGAGAACCATCCAAAAATATGATAATTAATAACGAGATGATTGTGCTGGAATAATTATTAAATTGATTTAATTAAAGAAATAAACAAAAACGTTTGTTTCAATGCTTCATAGATCTATTAACCCACTTTCATTTGTTGATTGTCCATACATTGAACCATGTGAGAATTGCTGTTGGGGATATTAATATTAAAACAAAGAAACTCATCATCCTGTCCATTTTTTTTTGTAATCCTACCACTTTTTTTGTAAAAGAAAGTATATTTAAAGGGGCAACAATAATTTCACCAAATCATTCACTCATTAAACCAAGTGTCTATTATACTGGATTTTCTCTAAGTTTGGAAATGGCAACATTAAAGGTAATTTTTTGTTTTGTTTATTGTCTTAACAAATTCCAATCACGTCCAATAGTTATGGTGGAAGTGATTAGAATGGGAACTATCTATTGGAAAATCAATCGAGTACTGCAAATTTCCGGAAATTCAAACATCCGATGAATAGCAAATTACGAAATTTAAATAACAATCACGTGTACATTATTGTCTTTTGGAATTCCATTGGGAATACTTTCGCAGGTAAAAGTTAATTAATTTGTTTTTTTGTTCATTTTCCAGTTTGTTGTTTTGTCAGCAATAATCATGAGCACATCAGCACGTGTGATCCATCCACACGAAACACAACATTATCAAGAGACTGCTGATGGTGGTGCAGGCGATGATCACCATTATAATGTGGATTACAATGGGGAACAAGATCAGTTACAACAGCATCACAAGCCGGCACGCGGTTATCATAGTGAAGATCGCATTATCGATTATTATGTGAGTAGACTTTCTCGCATATAAAACAGATGACAGATGTGTACATAGAAATTCAAATGAGCAAATTTTCACTTATTTTCTCTTTGTTTCTCAATGAAGGCACCACCGAAATACAGTTTCAAATATGGTGTCAACGATTACCATACGGGCGATATTAAAAGTCAACAAGAAACACGCGATGGTGATGTTGTTAAAGGGCAATATTCAGTCGTTGAACCAGATGGTTCGGTGAGAACCGTTGAATATACAGCTGACCACCATAATGGATTCAATGCTGTTGTACATAAAACAGCACCAACGAAACATCATTACCATCAACAACAAATTGATGAGGAAATACAAGAACAGGAGCATTATTCGCATTAATTTTGTTTTCTCTAATTGAAACAAACAACAAATATTTATTGTTAAAATTTTTGCCAATTAATTGTAAATTATTGTTCACATTTTATGAATGAATAAATCTAATTCTATTTGTTTTTTACATATATAAAAATCGAACAACAATTGTTTCGTAATTGTTAACCTTTTCGTGGCGAAGTACAAAATCGTATCAATGGTGCGAATAACTGGCGGCCAACTATTAATCGTTTCATTGTGTAATGTGGAGGGCGTTCACAACTTTCAAATTGGAATAGAGCACCCAATAAAACGGAAGTTGTAACTGTCGAGTTTGTTTTTGTTTTTTAATAGAAATTATCCTTTCAATTTCACATAATTTAGATGATCAAGGATAATTGTGTAGATGCTACTATTACTACGTTCGTATTTAATATAATAATAGAGTTAATCGATCGTGATTGTGGAGGTATTAAAAATCGACCTTTATTATTGGTAGAATTCGTAGATTTTCAATCTTAAAATAACTTTATTATTATTAGTTGTAATTCGAACAATAACAGTAATTTATTATCGTTGGATTTTAGAAATAATTATAGTTAAAATTCTCATTATCATAACTGACCTTTTCATGTTGATTGTGAAATACAATCAAACTGAAATATCGATCAACGATTATTATATGGAATAATGGGGATAATTTTTAATTTGTTTTTGTAAAATAATCGAATTAGAAAAGTTCAACGAAAAAATATGATACAAGAATCCTTGAGAATAGTGAAGGAGCTGTATCCTATAAATACAGACAAATGGGGGAGTCAATGCAGTACATCTCAAGCATTACTAGTGGATTCGTGGCTGTTTTGGCAAAATTACGAACAAAAATGTTCAAATTCCTGCTAGCTCAGGTAAGTAGAAGCGCACAAAGAGTGTGAAAACAATGCACAATCGTGACCCAAGTTGATTTATCGCGAAGTCTCCACTAAACAATTGTTATTGTTTCAGATTTCCATATTGAGCCTGACTGTTGTCGTTAATGGTGGTGTAGCGCCAGCTTATGGTGGTCATGGCTTACCATTCGGGTACGCAATTGGTCCAGGTGATGCTGCTGCTGCAGCCCATGACCCTCTACAAGGCGTCGATTACTACGTAATCCCCTCAAATAATCCACTGTTTGATTACAATGTTGATAAAATAAAAATTGCAGGCGCCACCGAGATATTCGTACAATTACGGTGTGGCCGATGGTCTAACAGGCGATCATAAGAGTCAATCAGAGATCCGTGAGGGTGATGTCGTCAAAGGTTCATATTCAGTAGTTGAGCCGGATGGTACTGTACGTGTTGTAGATTATGCAGCGGACGATGTCAACGGTTTTAATGCTGTTGTTAAGAAGATCGGACCGTCTGTGCATGCTGCTGTTCCAGCTAAAGATGCTCTATTAGCTGGACATGCTGGATATGCCGGCCATGGTCATTACTAAACGATTTTGTGATTGGGGCGAATCTTGTATTTTTATCAAAGGTACCTACCATTTCTATATGATATTGTGTATATTTATGTGTTCTTTTTTCTCGATAATTTTGTACAGATTTCACAATAAATCTCTTTTAATTAAACGATTATTATTACGAACAATGTCTTTTTAAAAGATTATGTCATAATTAAACATAATAACAAAATATGTAGCAACCACTTCCAATCGTTAAAATCCACGTATATGTGTGGGAATTGTGTCAATTACAAATATTTACAAGAAGGAAATTATCTCAAAACGGAAAACAACAGAAATGTTTATAAAAGATAGCCGTGTTAGATGATGGCGTCCTTTATAATTTCGTTTACATTGAACAGAGCGATTGTTGAACAATTCCGATGATTTTGGAAATCGTTTGATGATTAATTTCCAACCAACTGAAAAGTGCGATGGATTCAGATACCGAGGAAAATCTTAGATTGTTATCCAAAAAAAAACAACAACAGCAACAACAGGGATTATGCAATAATCCTTGGAAATAGTGGAGATAATACAATAGATATCGGCATTGTCTTAAAGATTGTTCAAAATTTGCACTTTCGAAACGTAACACATTGCTTTGTTAACGCATTTATTTGAAAACAGCAAAAAATAGAAATTTAATTAATAATAATTGCTGGATAATTACAAAAAATTACACGACAATTAAAACTATTGAGACATTGCAAATGCATCTAATCGATATCGATTAAATTCCATTGACCTTTACTCCAATTTACCGGGTTTCGGATGGATTTCAGACAGGAACCTCGATAATTATCCGGATTTTGGTGGCGTTCACCTGTAATTTTTGTTGTTGAAGTATTCAAGTGGTGCGACCTTGTCTATGGTGGTGACTACACGGGTTGCGACACCTCCTAAGGTAGGGGGCAGACAATATTCCATTGTGCCATGGGAGCCTTATATATACGGTAAGTAGGCTAAAAGAGTTAGTTTGTAATTTTTTTCCCTGAAAACCATGTTGGAGGTTCAGTGTTGCTTTGTGATTCTTTTGAGTTGCACGAATGCAATTTTCGCTGGTATTTCACCAGGATACACACAACAAGCTATCGATTATTATGTGAGTCTGTTTCTGTTTTGGAATTTTTCTAATAATTGATCATTTCAGTCACATCCTAAGTATGATTTTAAATACGGCGTATCCGATCCGCATACTGGCGATGTGAAAAGCCAACAGGAGAGCAGAGATGGTGACGTAGTGAAAGGCCAATATTCTCTTGTTGAACCGGATGGTTCGATACGTACAGTAGATTACACAGCCGACCCTATCCATGGATTCAACGCTATCGTATCAAAAAGTGCACCGTCTCTACACACACCACCAATCAAGCCACATCTATCGCCAACAATTGCAAGACCTGTCGTTGGACAATCTGTAACTCCGATCTATGAAAACGCAGAAGTCGCTCAACCTGTGGCAAAGACTCTATACACACCGGTTATAGGTAACTATTCAATTATCGACATTGAACCAAAGATGGCGCACGTTTCGGCTGTATTGTTGAATTTCGAGAGAAACATTCCATTGATATAAAATATCAAGGACCGAAACAGGTTCAATGATTATCTCATATCAACAACTGAACTAGTTTTGGCTATTATTATCGAAATTACAGCCATATTTTGTTTTAATGGATGTGATATTTACGAAAAATGCTTGTTTCCTTTTTTTTTGGAGACTTTAATAGTCGGCCAGACAAGAAACTTGATTTCTCTTATATAGCTTATCTTTTAGAATTTTTTTCTATTTAATGACATTTTGTGGAGAGAATTTGAGACAAAGCACAGTTTTCCTTGATGATTGCACAAGCAATAAATGGATGAAATAGTTTTATTGCGAAACGTGACGATAGAATCGAAACCCTTCTTATCATTACTGTGGACAGTTATGAATAATTATTATAAACGATTTTAATTGATATTAACAAACATGCATACTAATTATATTGATTATATTCAAATAATAGAGATTATACGATATTTATTGGTCGTTTATTGTAATTTCATGTAAACGTAAATATTATGTAAGCAATTCTAAGCAGTGTTGGTGATTTGAAATTGAAATTCCGCGATCACTGACAATATTTATGATGTGTGTTTCAGGTGCGAACGATGGAAAATTTGCAATTTACAACGATTACGACAATTACGGTTATGCTGGATATGATGGTGAAAATTATTACGATCATTATGGACATTATTGAGGACATTGAAGAGTTCTAATTGATTTCAAGCCAAATACAATCGTTACTTACCATCGATTGCAGTCCAATCGATTCGACATTTGACTTGGAGTCGTGTCGGCTGGATCCAATTGGATCGAGTATACATTTTAGCCTTTGCAATAAATTTTAATAAAGTACGTTTTTTACTGTTCGCCTTGTTACAATTATTCGCTCGTGTTTTGTTTTGATCGATCCCAGTCAACATGTGTTCTTTATGTAATCCTAAATGACTTATCAAAATGTTTAATCTGTGAAATTTACATACTGCTTCGGATCTGTAGTAATAAACATTTTTCAGATGGCATATTATCATAATAAATTACAAAGTTTCAGCAGTGCAATCTCTTAATTTCGTGCCAGATGTTCGTAATTTTCATTCTCTTCAAGATTACTTCAATCGTCTTCACTTTCCATTTATTGAATTTGTGGAGAAAAAAATGTGATGTAACAACAACCAACAGCGATTTATTGATTCTAATTACAATTTTGTACAATAATTAACACTTGTTGGAGATAAAAGCGCGCAATACTGTCCATAGATAGAAAGGCTCGATTTGAATAAAACAATTAAATAGATAAAATGTTATTATTGTTACGACCTCAATTGATATGCATGTGAAATATCATTATTTATCACTAATGGTGTGTCATCAAATCATTAATGAAGAAACTGATTTTCTATTCAAGTTGTCCGGGAAATTCGTAAATTTTCATCTGTTGGAAACTTTCTAAAACAACAATTCGAATTTATCAGTTAGTTATTGTCACTGATCTTTATCGATACCCTGATTCTCAACTAACATCTCGACGATTTGCACAATAACAACAACGATGGAGAATTCGTTTAATGAGATCAATTACTGCCTGAAATCACATTCATTAATCATCATTATTGCGAGCGAGAGAGAGAGAGAGATGCATCTATATGAAATTCATCCATGTATGGTGATGTTAACAATACGTAGTCTTATGCAAGTTGATTTCCTGAAATATTCGTGTAAATAATGCGTAAAAGCGCCTCAGGGGATTTGCTAACGAAACATTAAGATAACACGTAGAGAAAGTGATGATTAAATGAACGAAATTTTGTTGACCTTTACCGGCATTTTCCATTATATAATATTTTTTCTTTTTTTTTGCGAAATAAGATCTATTTATATTGTTTAATTATTATTATTTATTTTTAAAAGAAACTCACAAAAATATTTACAATATTTGGTATCATAGAATTATGACACAATTTTTTTTTTGTTTTTGATTGAACTCCTCACAATTATCATTGGCACATCGTCCTTATACGAATCGATTTATTGGTGATGGACGTATTTTTGGTCGTTTTGATCGTAAACGGAATTTTGCTGGTCCTCTTGATAATAATTGATTTGTGGCACATAATACCTGACACCAGACGAATAAACAACACCAATTTGCGGTACATATTTATAATCGTTATCCTGACCTTGTTGTTTCATTGCCTTGCCATCATAATAATGCGATTTAATGTACTGAACGGAAGGTTGAAGTCTCGTCGATTTTTTTAAAGCTTCAGCGATTTCGTACGGTTGTCGCTTGAAAATCTGCGGTCCCCGATAATCGACACCAATCGACCGTTGTTGTTGTTGTTTGCGATAAATGTCGCTTTTCTCCAGAGCTGGTGTGTATTTCTGATCGATCGGTGTACCAAAAATCAAATTACTTGGTGCCCGATACGATAGTAATTTCGTACGGTATTGGTGTGGCATTAAAGGTCGATAAGTACTCGGATTGGGTACATCCTCGAAGTCTTCAGAAACCGGAGCCGGATTTCTAACATCTTCTACATTCGTTGGAGATGATTTCGGTGGTGGTGGTGGTGGTACGATTGGACCTTGATTTGTACCGAATGTCACAACAATCGGCTTAGCCGTAGACAAGGTCACTAACAATATAACAACAATGATCTGTAATCAAAATAGTCACAAATAACATTGATTTTGTAGATTGTGAAAGAAGCGAACAATTTCTGGATTTGGCCACTTTCAACACCATCTTTGGTGGTATTTGGACATGTTAAGCTTGCATTTAATGTCATTACAAGTTTACAGTGTTTGGTGAATTGTGAATTGTGTGACAAAATTGCAATGGCAAAATAATACGAAAATAATCGTATTGGGAGTCCACAGTTGTTCCAAAATATATAAATGTAGAAAGTTGTTCACCTATTGCATAATTTGCACCAGTTTAATATATTTTTGTTGTTTTTGTTTTTGTGCTGTCTCTGTCTGTATATCACGAAAAACCGCGATTTTCAGCCTAAAATTAGCCCAATTCGAATATTTTATACAGCGCAAAACTGTAATTACGTTTTTATTTTTAAATTATAAACCGTAAAGTTGGTCGTAATGGATAATTTCCATTATGACTATTATTATTCAAACTTATATTATTTTCTGAAAAATTCGTGTCAGGGATGGACAACAACAACAACAACAACAACAACTATAAATAAACAAATAACAAGGTTTTCATTTTGTTGTATTTGTTTATCGTGCGTAAACTAAATAGATTCGATTGTTGTTTGTTTAAAAACGAAATATCGAGATTGTTTTCGTTCGATTTTAGGTAAATATTTGTAAAAAATAAAGGTCAAGGTTCTACTCGATCAAATTTACTACTATCTACTCAAAAGAAAGAAACTGAAAGTTGTTGAACTTCAGTAAAAAATTTATACAACTTTCTTCTATTATTATTGACGAAACTTTAGAATCCCACATCGTTCGGTTTTTTTGTTTTGCTTCGGCAATAAATTAAATTCTGATAATCAAAACCCCGGAAACTGAAAATAATTGAAAACTGAAAGACTGATTGTATAATCTCAATATTCGATTCTTTCTAAGGATATTTAAATTGCGGAAATTCAACCGAATTCATACTCGATGATTTATTGCTTCTTTTTTTCCCAATAATAATCAAAGCAATGATTGCACATTATTGTTATTACGAATCTAATAAGAATTTTACAGAAAAATGGGCAACAGTGTCAAGACTATTTATGCAGCTGAAACAATTGCATAATTCCAGATTAATTATTAATCGTTATTTGTTGTATCGTCATTCAGTTGACATTAAAAATCATTCATTTTTCTATATGGACATTGTTAATATCTTCTGCAGAATCATTATCAATGTATCAAGTGAATTGCGGCAATTATGTTTTGTTCCTGTATGAAAGCGAAAATTTGCCAATTGATCAACAAGAAAGTAGAGAAATCTGATTTTTCTCAGTTTTCAAATAATGCAAAAACTTTTTTACAACGATCACTATATACAGATGCAATTCACTGTTTCTACAATCAACACAGATGAGTCTGTAATAAACAGCAAAAGTGTTGACAAACAGTTCGAGGGTATCGTAAATAATAATAATTCGTGAAATTAATTAAATACTTTCACTATTCACTTGGGTATCTATCTAGTAGCAGTTAAAAAGAGAGTCTTTGTTTCGAACATAATTGAAATACGAAGTAATTAATCAAAAAAATTGTAATCGGTGAAAGAATCGGTCGATTTCATTAGATACAACTGAAAATATTTCCGCTTCAGATTCATTACAGTGTCATTGATCTATCTAACTATTATCAGCAGAATATCTTTGTATTGTCTAATTATTACAAACTGAAATTATAACAGGAAGTGTAATTATAATAAAAATTATATAAGCCGAGACATTTCTCCAATGCGCTCGAACAATTAGATTTTTTCTATTGCAAATCATTAACGTATTCGATCCGAAAAAAACCTGAAATTTTGTTACTTCCTGCTTATCCTACCTAATATTACCATTATTCTCATTATCCCATCGACATCGACATTTCAGAGAAATTGTCCTTCAAATTTCAGACAACATTTATTGAAACCTTGCACTATTGCAAATATCCAACCGCAACACGAAAACAAAATGCAATCGTGAAATTCTACAAGAACTTTGAGGGAAAAAGACATATTTCTATCGAAATTCTGCAATCGCAAAGTTTATAACTTGCAATCAGGTCATTGTTAAGCGTTTTTATTGCGAACAGAAAATTGCAAAAACAATAAGAGGATTTTCTTGTAAAAATGTTAACGCTTTCATAATCGTGGAAAATAAATGAGAAATGATGGCTTTTTTATTTTCATTAATATTATACTAGTTTAATGCTTTTGATATAAATTATAGAGCAGATGATTGTGTGATAATGGGTTACAGAAGTTGATCAATTCATTAATTGACTGCGGTCAGATAGTCGAGCTTAATTGGAGCTTTTACCGACTACTTATACACTAATTCGGCTGATTGGCTCGAAAATTATGTTGAATGTCATTTTAAAATGAAATCTAAGCGAAATAATGATAAAAATCCAGATTTCTTATGGAGACTTCAACGGTAGATCAAACAACAAAGTTTTTCAGGAATTGTGAATTTCTTTTTAAAATAATACAACAAATACAGCCGCGTTTTGTGTTTAGATATTGGTAAATTTCTCAAAAATAATCACTAGACCTACCGCAACATTCACCATTTTGATGCACTGTCACAAATTTCCAAAAATAACGGTTAAATAATTTATTAGCAGCGAACAATTCGAATTCAGTCAATTCAAATGAATTAAATTTTGTGGATATTGTGTTTAATACATGCCGACACTACTAGAAATAGTATGTGTGCATCACGTAAAGTTGCCAAACTAAAACTAAACGCGATCAGACTAGCAGTTGTAGTGGCTTCATTATTTCACAACGATTCTCACTGTTGTTTGTTGTTTGCTGCTATCACAGAGACACCGTCAATGTTTATGATGCTCTATTCGTGATAGGTGGGGCTGAGGCAGAAAATCTGAGGGATATGTTGTGAGGAAATCAAGGAAATTTCAGGTCAAAGATGCTGTCACCTCAAAAATTACTGTAATTAATTAATTAATTAATTAATGATTATTCATCAAGGTTTTCGTCAATGTTAGATGATATTGAGATGACAGAATACCCGGATTCTACCGGAATTTGTGAATATTTATTTACATATAAAAGAATTGTAGGAATTCAGCTGAAGAAAACTTATAAACTGTTACACAATAAACCGTCATTCTAACGTGAATAAAATTGAATATGTATAAAGTGTAAGTAAAATTTCACAATAAATTAAATAGTCCAGATTACATTACATGAATTTGCAATAGTTTTATTGTTTAATGGGTCCTATGTCTTTTTTTTTCATGTTATTTATTTTAAATAAATTCTGCATACGCGGGCGTTTCACAAGGCGAACAGCTGTGAAAAACAACACGAAAATCAACAATTCCATACACAAAGTATCGATCTAATTATCAAATTTCACCATTTCAAACCAACTGCGATCGTACAAAATCGCAGAGAAGCAACAAAAAGATGCTGGCGTTTAGATAAATGCCGACCTTTAGAATTGTTTATGTTAATTGAATTGATGGAAAAGAAGGAAATATTTTAATTAGAAGCGATTGAATTAATGTGTCAATGGACAGAACCGTGACATTAATAAGAATCCTACAGATTTTCCGGTGTTATCTGACCACACACATCACATCAATGGCCTGATTGCTCCTGAAGGATCCGCCTAATTCAAGGTGTTAAACTGTTAATTACGCATACCATAAAGTTGAAATGCAGGAAGGTATTTTGTTGTAAAAGCCGAGATACGCTCATCCTTATTACATAAGACAGTGGCGTATCCGGGCAATTTCCTTCGAATTAACAACAATAAAAAAAAACAATCTTTTGTTTTGCATCGAATATCCTGCATGTAATCAAGGCTAAACGATTTTCTCGGCGAATAAGAGACAACAATAAAGCCAGATGTTATGACTGTGACGCTTCACTGGATCTTTTTATTTCGCAAGAAGCAATCCATCATATTTATGATAGAAATATATTTAAAAAATGATCTGACAATGACAGTAATGAAAAGGTCATTATAATATCATCATAATTAAAATGGATTTTTTTTCTAATTTTAATTGAAAATCGATCGCCTTTGGGGAATTAGTTCAATTCTTTTAATTCCTGCTATCATTCGACATTAGTTGAGTAGTTGGTGGTGTTCACTGCGAGGCCATCAGATCCGAGTGTTGTCTGTCAGTGTGTGCACGACGTTGGTTGACCAGTTGGCGATATTTACAGGTGATGACCGCTTGGTGAATACTACGTGAACCAATTGAGAACGGTGTGCATGTATTGCAATTGATTTTTGGCTAGCTCAATGGTCGCAATTCCTTTCATTTTTAGAATGCCCAACGATCTGATAAAAGATCGTTTTGGATAATATTTAAATTTATATTCTTTATAATTTGTTTATCCTTGACAGGTGGATCTCCTCGCCTTTAAAGTACACTATGCTAGAGTAACACCTACATAAATATTTTGAAACTGTCTCAGAGTAAATGATGATCGTTCTCTACAACACACAAGCGAAATTGTTACACAATCAGCCCCCTTCTCTCTTTTGAATGCATCTCATCATTGTCGGTATGAAGATTCTAAAGCAACAAAACTAATCCGTTTCTAACTTCACTTTATTACACTTTACATGTTGATAGTTGTGAGAATTTGGATTATTATGTTATTAAACATTTAATAATGAATTCTCCAATCAGCGTTCTTCTTACTTTGGTAAGCAATCAATTCAATCTATCTATCTAACTTTTATCAAATACTATAATTAGGAAATAATTGAATACGAATAGAGAATCTCGCATACAACAATAAGCGTATGTGTGACGTTTGAACAAGAATGTAACTTAATTCCTGTTAAATATAACTCTGCTCCTGTGGGATTGATAGTTGTAATTGAAATCTTCATTAAATTGTTTTTTTTGTAAACTTTTGTATAATTAGCTTCGTGAATGGTTGGTGTGTTAACATCATCGACATTTAATTTCGTTCAAGTCTCAACCCTAATCGAAATATCGCGATGGCTTGCAGCATGCAGCGCTCCATTAGTTTTAAATATCTCATCCTTGAAAAACGAGATTACAACAACTTTCAATTTAGGACGTTATTTATTATTTATTATTGGAATTGTATTGATGTTGTAGAGACATGATTCGTTATTATAATTTACGAACCTTGTATTTTTTCTAACGGATAGACTTCAATAGTCAATCGAGAGACATACCTGTAATTAGTGAGAATAAAAAAAAAGCATTATATTTATCGCAGCATATTGAGGTTCTCGTCTTTTGTTGAATATCGAACAGTGTATACTTAATTTTAGAAAATCTCGCATTAAATGTCAACATTTTTAAAGAAATTTCAGAAATTCCGGGAGACTTCAATAGTCAATCAAGGCATAAACCTCCAATTTCGTTGCACGAGCTCCAGTTTTCACCGAAATCACGGCAATTATTGAAGCGGAACAACAATTTTTCGTTGGCCATAATTCAAAATAAAAACAACAAATTACCATAGAAGTTTTGAGTTAAAATAACAATCAATATTGCTTGATTGGTTGCTTGTGAGAAAATTATTACTTTACAATCGTAAAAGTGATAGAAAAATGACGAATCGTATGCAATCTTCAAGCGAAACTCGTGACTTCCTAGTCTTGCATACAGAAAATCTTCTTAAATCACGTGTGTTTATTTGGAAATGATTGCATCAAAATTTGTTGGGTGTTTTTTTTTGAGTTTTATTTGTGCGGTTGCACAATTATCGATTTTCCAGTAAAACAAATGGCATTTCCAACAGTTGTTTAATTAAGCGGAAACCGTTAGAAATAACACCGTTTGTGTTAATAATAATCAGCCAATTAGAAGATTTCGCAAATTCTAATTGTTTGAATTCAATCCAGTTGTCAACATTGACATCGATTTTCTTTCAGTCACCGAATTTCCTCGTATTACTTTATGATAATAATTCCAGTGAAATTCAATTAAATTCGCAAAATGTGGCAATTCCAGTGTCACGAATTATCGATACAAGTCACAGATCGTACGTTGGTGATTTGTTATTGAAAAAAATGTGAGAAGGCAGATGTGAATGATGACGCAATCATCAATTTATCAACGGCAGCAGACGGATTCTTCGTGACTATTTTGTTAGAATTTGGATCAGCCAGCTCCGCAGAGATTATAAAATCGAAAGTTGATATATCCGTATCTCTCTCGTTTCTTGTGAATTCAATCCGAAAAATCTTTAAAAGTCACCAACATCAATCAATTGCAATTTCTGTAATCGAATATCTTTCCAACTGGTAGTTTTAATTTACACAATAATTTTACTTTTTCTAGTGCATTGTTCTATTAACAATTATCACGAAACAATGGTGTAATGCACAAAATGAGGTAAAATTGCTCCAACAATTGATCGATTATAATTAAAATTTTGTAAACGATCTATAATTTGCAGAAATTGTATGGTTTTCGTTATTCAGTCGATGCTCCTGGTATTGGGATCGTTTCACAACATTGGGAAGAACGGCAAGCCGATTTAGTCCATGGTGCTTACAGCTTTCTAGAGCCAACAGGCAAGATACGTATTGTTCAATACCACGTTAATGGTCAACATGGATTTCGAGCTGTTGTTACAATACGAGACCCGCCAGGTAAACGATGATAAAATACAAAAGATAAACAAGTGAAAGCTCTTGTAATACCCATATGTAGAAAATTAATTATTTACATTTAATAAATACAGTAAATAATAAAAATAATAATAATGTTGGGACTGGCATCCACTGACCGTATCATATTGGTCTGGTGGTCCACTTATGTTCAGGAGCTGTGAATTGTGTAACTCTCCCATTTGATATTTACAACACAACAGAATAAAAAAAAACAACAACAATGATTTATTGATCAAAATTATCCAATTACAGATTTGCACAAATTCGGCCATCTACAATACCCGGATTATTATAAAGAGCCGATTTTCTTTAAAAAACCGGTAAGTTTCATCACCAAGGATCTATTTATGGTGAAACAAATGTACCCAAATTTACCAGGATAATATCGACAACACATGTATCAGATGAAAGCTAATAAATTCTTCTTGAAATGTACAGTCGGCGCGTTTTTTTTTGTTGTTGATTTCAATTTCGACTTGCACTAGTTTGTTGTGCTTTTTAAAGCACAAAGAAAAAACCTTATGAATCTAGTTATGTCTGGTCAGTGTTTTCATTAATTCGATAAGTTGCTAACTTTGAAATTGTTGTTTATTCTGGATTGTTAGACTTCGTCTATACGATCGTAGCCGACTCGACTCCAAAACTGTTACAGGTGCAATGAAGTGATTTATCGATATTGCTAAAGATAGAAAAGGAACTACAGCAGGTACACTGTGGAAATAGCTTTCGCTAGTTTCAGATCAAGTCGATCAAAACGTAACAGACAAACTGTAAATGCCATCAGACGACTTAATCGGTGTTCGATTACGCTCATAACCTTTTCGATGGACCAAACCCAAAATCTGCTTGATATTCTATTGTGCGACAAATGGTTAACCTTGTTTGACTACTGAAAAATGTTAAGCCACACCCGAATTATGATCCGTTAATTATATTTCCAACCCACGTTAAGTGGTTTTTTGTCGTTGTTGTTGTTGTTGTTGTTATTGGTGTTTCTTTTTGAATTTCAATATTTGTTTACTTATGAATACGCTATTGTTTCTTTTTCAATAAGATCGAAACAAAATAAACCTTAATTCCGTTATTTCTTAATTAGATAATATTCGATGATATGTGAGAAACTGAAAGACGAAGAACAACTAAACAAACTCTATTAAAGCAATCAATTCGATATTCCAAGTATGGGAATAGCACTTTGCAATAAAACTGAATACACTGAGATTGACTTATGTAATTCCGGTTGAAAATTACATTAGTTTTTTCTACGAATCGATAGGAATTCTATAAAATTCGACAAAAAAACTGGATTAATTGTTATGCATATCAATTTTGTGTTTGTGTTTGACGTGTTTGTGTTGTTTTTCTTTTTTTGTTTGTTTTAAATGTTGAGAAGTTGACCATTATCGTGATTTATTTCCAGTTGTCGACAATGTCAGATTTTATCATCGCATTAACTAGACAACAAACGAAATTCAAATTAGTAATTAAATTCAGAACAAGTTACCGCCATCATTTTTAAGAGATTTGACACAAGCGCTATCTGTCGATTTAAGGTTGAAGTTTGGAGATGACCCTGTTTGGTCGTTCATCTAACGTTTGATAGATGACGCTAGCTGTTATGTGTTGAGCTTTCTCACCAAGGTTGAGCTTTTCACTAACAGATCTAAAAGAATCGTCAAATTCTCTTATAATCTAGCGATGCCATCAAATAAACGTAGCGTATTTTTGATTAATTGTGTTTTTGAGACGAATGCAAAGTATTATTTTCATTGGTCAAAGTATAGTGCTATTATAAAAGGAGCTTTTTTGATTTTGAAGATCGCCTAACAAAATCTAATTCAATCGACAACAATAGAAACGACATCAATCTCCAATTCGCTTAAATATTGACCTTTTATGGGCAGTTCGGCATAATATAAAGAAATAAGAATAAATAGGCCTCACAACCTGGTTAATTAAACTTAATGAATGTCTTTGACATTTTAATGATTTATAAACAATTTAATGCCGCCTCTGACCTCTTATTTACTTATTATTGTTTTTTTTTAGATGTCTCAATATAAATTGATTCCGTGTATGTAATTGTTTTTCCCCCAAGGATTCCTTCAACGCACTTGTCATCTTCTCTCAAGCTCTTATTGCTTTAATTAACTTACCTTGGATGATGATTGACCTCAACATTTTGCAGAATTTTATCACGAAAACTACAAAAGTTCCCGATTGCCATCGGGAAGCCCCTATTGATTTTATTTTATTTTATTTATCAAAACAAGTTTATTAAGCGACCAGTTAAGTGAGATGTTGAATAAGGTGAATAATACAAGTCTGTAATAATTTACTAAATTATTAATGTAATAATTGAAACAATAATAAATTATATAAAATAAATTGACGACTAGAACAGTAGAACTGACATCTTTTAGATAGAATTTGTCACTCAATAGTTGTGTGCACTTGATGAGTCTGGGCACTGAATCACTACTATTTCCTGATGTTGTTGTTGTTGTTGTTGCTTTCTGTGTCCACACACGTAAAATACCACATGGAATAGAAATTTTAAAATGTACATAAATGTTGTGATAGAATTGGGTCAGTAGTGGGCACTGGACGGTTCCCCAAGCCAGGAATCCGGACTCGGTGGAAAATCTGGATAACCTCTCGGACTACTATCATTACTAATATCTGTATCAGCGCCTGGTGGCATATGGTGCGGTATCTGTATGCCTGCAGGTGGTCCTTGTCCTGGAAATCATTTACCTTGAATAATGTAATTATAGAAACGTATTTTTACCTAAACTAGCATATACAGCTAAATCGGGATAAGGGAAATGATCATGTCCGTGTGGCGGTGTGTGTCCAGGATGAAATGACGGCGATGTGGCTCCGTGAAGGAAAGAAGGCCGTCCTATTCCACTATGTTGTGATGACCCATCTGGATCCATACCCATATTAACCACAGTTCCATAACTATCGTCACTCAAATCTACATTTCGATTAAAATTTAATTAAACTACAAATGATTCACAAATTTATTACGTACCATGGTGACTGAAACTATCTAAATCGACTTTCATGTCATCTTTGTCGAGTAGTTTATCATGTCTAGGTGATGATCCACCTTTCATTGATCGGAAATATTGACTCCATCTCGTTCGGCCAGCATCTTTCTTCAATCGTTTCTCTTTAGCCCGTCGATTTTGGAACCATACTTGCACAACTCTCATATCTAAGCCAGTATCTTGACTTAATTGTTCCCGTACATGTCTAGCCGGTTTCGGACTGTTATTATACGCATTTTTCAATGTTTCTAATTGTTTGGCAGTTATTGTCGTTCGTGGTCGTTTATTTGGCTGATCTCCATCCAAACATTCCGCAGCTATATTATTAGAAAAACGTATTTGAATTTGTGTCCGATTTATAAAGATTGAGTACCTTTCGATTTAGCAGCTTCATAATCTGGTTTACATACTAATTTTCTATCTTCCATCAAATAGAACTCATCACCGGTATTCAGTTGGCGGGCGCACATCACACAGGAGAAACACTGCAGATGGTAGACGTTATCTTGGGCCCTCCGGACGACTTGAGTTGGAGGGATCCCCAAATCGCAGCCGGCACACTTCGTGCCGAACCGTCTGCACCCACAGTACGCCATACATGCACAAGCTGCATTGTTACATCTGAACTATTCTACAAAAACAACATCTACACTCTTAGGGCGTCCCAAAACAATCAACGCATTTATTTTTAAGGTTTCCGAAGCACCAATAATTGATGGATAATTTAATTGTTTTCTTGTTTCAGGAAGCTTAATTGAATGTAGACGACAGCAAAGGACAAGATATGAGACTTACTTGAAAAAATCATCTTTACAAAAGAGTTGACCGTTACGAGCGAAACACTTGTCGGTTAATTGGATACGACAATCGCTACATTGAAGACATTTCGCATGCCACGTTCGATCTGCCACTTTCAGGATGAAACGGTCTAGAATCAATTCATGACAACCACCACATTTTGGAATTGTTGCTGTAGTAAAACAAACACAATTTTTAATTATTTAAAACTGAAATAGTGACAAACAGCAATATTGAGGAATTGTGCTTTTTTCGCCGCACTTACATAACAACGTATCCGGTATATCATCAATTGATATTGGCGGCACCCGGAACATTTCAATATTGAAACCAATACGTTCATCTACACACTGACTGATCATTGTTTCGAATTTCTATAAGTGTTCAAGTTTGATATGGAATGATAATAAAAGTATTTTCCTGGTCAACGATCAAAAACTGACTGGCCTAAACAGTACTGAAAATGCGCCGTCGCAACCTACACGCCTTATCGACCCTTCAAAACGCCCACCTATCATCGAGACATCCTAGATTTCAATAAAGTACGTCCTATTCAATGCCATCCCTTTAAACCAATTCTATTAAGTAATCCTATTGGTTGGATGGTAGCGTCGCGACGCTCCGCCTTTTAAATAGTAACTCACCACCGCCACCACTATAACTAGATACTACAGGCACTGTAACAACCAACATATGAATATAGCATCGTTTTCATTTTATTGCTCTGGGACTAAATGAAGTCTTTTATAAAGGACATTTCTAGACGTAAATTTATCTGAAAGGAAACAAAGACATAATTTCTACGTTGTTAGATTAAAGGGAATGAGTTGGATTTTGGTTCTAGTTTTGAAAGAAGAAAACACAGGAAATTGTTCGCAATTCAATCTAATTATAGACAGACCATTAATTATGAATAAGATTCAAGATTAACTAAACGTAAAAAAGCAGCAAGAAAGAAGAATACAAAGTTGAGATTAGATGGAGATTGCTGTTAATAATTCAACAATATGGCAAAAAAAGAAAAACGATTTGGTCGGCCTTAAAAAATCCAACCATTTGGGACTATTATTGCAATGTTATTATCAATAATTCATAAACACGAATCGGTAGAATAAAATAATGGGGAACACCAGTCTATCGTCAAGGGTGAAGGTAAAGAAAGGACCTTTAAGAATAGCGCGTATAATCAACGTATCATAACAAAGAATTCCGTATGTTAATCTTGACGGAAGTTCCTGGAAAACTATCCAAGATCAAATCGACAAATCTCAGTCTAAACATCACATTAAAGATGGTTAAAACAACCAAAAAATAAAAAAACAACATCAATCATAAGAAACAATGCGGCCTTTGCAATTAATAATATCCGAATCAAGTTTTGTTTTGTTGGCTTTGTTTCTTTAATAGCGACCCAATTTGCATGATAATTACTCGAATTTAGTGCGATTTTTATGGTGAATTAATAAAATTCGTTCTTGTACTTTAGTGAAATGCCAGAAAGACACAAGAAAAATATTATTTCTAAGTCAAATAACAGCATTTTATAAATAAAATAATTAACAACACTCAAGGTAAATTAGCAAGAAACATAAACGTTTAATAGTTTAATTTGAAATTTCATCATCTGTTCGATTATTATTGTTATTATTGAGAAAATTGAGTCGTTAACAATATTGTTGAATGCATTGTTGGAAATCATCGGTGCGAAGAGGAGCACCTCTTTGGCGAAACAAACACGATGATATCATCTCTATCCAACAAACATATACAGAGTGATATACGAATCACAATTTACGGCTGGGATCTCGCTCAGCCATGCGTCAGAAAACGCATTTGAAGATGATGACAACATTGCGAATAACACTGCATTAGAGCTGTATAAATAAGACGTCAACTGTATTTGTCCATTTCTTATTCCAAGTAAAGTGAATATAAAAATAATTTCGTTTAATAACACTCATAAATTATGGAGATTTTACTGTTGTTTTGATCGACAATTATTTGTTATTTATGCGATTCAAAGAACTATTAGAAAAGTCCTTATAACGTAATTCGTATTTTACAATAATATTTATTGAATAATAACAAAATTTCCATTTATATTATTCTTGATAAGAAATCGAAATGGCTTTAATAGCAGTCCTGCTGTGATGTTTCGATCACAATAAAACACCACCACCAATAATAGAAAAAAAAACAAGCAATAGATCAATTGACGGCGATATGACTGATTAAATATTAACCACTCGATTAAATATGAATGGATGGTTATTTGGAAAAGTTGTCATCATGACTTGTGTGTTATTGTGCAACATAATAATAGTCCCAACCACTATTATTCTATTTTTTTGTTGACTGTTGTATATTTTACGTTCAACACGCTACAATGACCATTGAGGTATCGCCAATTTTGCATTACGACAATGTTTTTAAACCGAACTAACAAACAGGAGTTTCTCTCTATTAAATCATCCCCTAATTATCACTAGCTACATATTCATCTAGTAGCCACTTTGTCCGTATTTAAACGGGGTTAAAAGCGTCTAACACCGCATCCATGAATAAATAAAACATATCGCCAACATTTACTAAATGGACTGGATTATAGTAATGTCACCCCTTGGCTGGCAACTGTAGTCCAACTCCTGCCATTCTTGCAACACGTACCAGACTTTCACTATATATGTTGGATAATAATAGAAGCTAAAGTGAAGGACGAGGGAGTTAATGGACCAGGCTTAAACGATACAGTTAGGGGTGGCTTTCAACAAAACAAAAAAAAAACAACAACAGGATAATAGATGAGATGCAGCAAAACAAGTGCATCCAATTCAATTAGTATGCCGGATTAACACCAGCATCAACTCAATATTGACCAGTATTAACTGATCCCAATGGATTGAAATCAGTTTGTTTGATAATAATTTGAGTGGTTTCATTCAAATAAACCTTGAAATATAATCATAGTTAAAGGAAAAATATTTTCCAATTAACTTATGCGTGACTAACATTTCTATACATTTTTTTCTTCATTTCGAAAAGGTGTGTTCACCTTTCACTAAAATTTGAGAGAATTATCGTCAAATTGAAATTGATTCGAATCATATTTATGATCGATTTATGATACAATTCAGCAATTCTATTAGCGACCGCTGCCATTGCCGCCAAATCGAATTAGTGGAAATGTATGCAAAAACTAGCCATATTTCCACTAGCTAGATTGCCAACAGATGGTGCGTTTTTCTATTCCATTTGAGCATTAGCACCCCCTTTAACTCAACGATTATTTAGAACTGGATTTTATTCAACTAGAGTGTGACAGAGTAGATGATGACTACGATGATGATGATGACAATAACAACGCCAACGACTACGCCAGTTGTGTGTTTATATCCATATATCAGGCGCCTTTACACAGTTTTATTAAAGCAGGTTTCATTCAACAATAGGCCCCAATAATCTGTGGATATATATTTAGCGATTCTGGATGAATTTTTGGAAATTTCTGTTGAGAATAGTCGCCTTGTATTTTTGTTGTGTGTAATTTAGGGAATATGGGTATCTATTTACATATGTATTAAATGTTCATAGCTGCAGGCAAATGAGGCGGCGGTCGATGATGCGTGCGCGGGGGCGGCGACTCTAACTTCCCATTCACACACAGCACTCAGGATGATTAGAGCGGGGAGCGGGCGCCGCTCCCGACGTAATCATAGCATTGAGGAGGGCTGAAGTTGCATTGCATTCCCTGTCTCTCCTTTCATCGTTTCATGTTTTTTCCTCTTCTAGCAAAACATCATTAATAACTCTACGACAGAATCAACCAGTGGAAAAATATCGATATTATGAAAAAATAATTAATCGCGGAAACAATAAAGAAATGAACAAAACAGAAAAGCAGGCGATTTCGTCGAGAGTCAGATGGACGGTGGAAGCCTGAAAACTGACAGCAGATGAGTCCTGCACGTGCCACTTGGCGGACTTCATGACACGCGACCACCATGTGGCCGATGAATGTTGAATTTTGGGGATTGTGTTACAAATTTACATGGAATCGTTTGTATATCGGAAATAGTAGTTAAATGGGCACAATTGTCCCATTTTAAGAACATCTATCATTAGTGGCTGGAAAGGATTTTACAAGATCCCCGTACAGGTCCAGATGTGCGGGTGAAGGCAGTAATACTGGTTAATATGTAAACCCTTCAATTCGTACTATATTCATGACAATGATTAGGGACAAAACATTTCGTTCCTTTTGCTTTTCTAATCAAACAAAACCCGCTGACTTTTCACAACAATGGTTTCCCGACCGTAGAATGGGCTGATTGAAGCCGTGTAATGTCGGCTTAAACAACCCCCACATATATTTCATTGGGGACTAAAATTCTATTCACTTGTTCATCTGTGTGTGTGTGTGTGTGTGCGTTCATGTCTCTCTTGATCCTCCCTTTTCGCTAGAACGTTCTTGCGCTATAACATTTTCGACTTGTCCATATTTTGCGCCCCTTTTCTATTGTACAATATGAACACATATATATATATATATATATATATATATATATATATATATATATATATATAGACGCTATATTGGTCGTGGCCTTGCCAGATTGATTAGATCGGGGGCAAGAGGGGCGATAGTAAGATAGATTCAAGAGAAAAAAAAAATTGTAAAGTTCAACTTTGCTCTTATATTTTATGCAATCTTCCGTGTTCGTTACAAAGCAACAGAGCCTTCCCCTAATATCGGTAGCCGCAGGTGGTCTTTTATCACCTGTAATTACCAAACTCGCTTCATTATATGAAATCACCGCACCGTTGTAACTAATAAAATTGCAAAATCACCCTCTAAAAGATGGTTGTTGCGTTGAATGTTTAAATAACAACTCCTGTGATTCCAAGAACCCTTACCTGTCCAATCGTAAACTGACTAAATATGGCTCAAAGACACATGAATAGAATGGACAAGAGTTGGTTTTATTCAATTTCGTTCACTCTTAACAACAAACAAATAGATTTGTCCGAACAGATGACAATTCGATAGTATTTAGAATGTCACGTGCCGCAAATAGGGGTCGATTGTTGTTACAATTTCTAGTATAGAAGATTAAAGGCAGTAAGGGTGCGTGTCCAGTGATACAAAGATCAGATTTTCAAAGGTTTATTCTATTTGAAGAGTTATTTTACTTGTATTGACTCGAACTAAATGGGTTTTGTAGATTAACTATGGACAAAACTGTTTCTTTCTCAATGAGCAAGTCACAGTTGTACGGTTAAAAAGTCCACTTTTCGATCCAAACTATGATTAGGGTGAATCATGAGGCTTGGCAGATGGTTCAGTAGTTTACCGGCAAACCAACACGCGCATCCGTAATCAACACGAAACGTTTCGACTATATACGTTTATTTAACAAGCGTGTTTTGTTTTTTTAGAGAACTTTCAATTTTTAAACGTCGATGGTGTGTTGTCTTTAATCAAATCGACGAGCGGAAACGGGCAATGTCCGACGCGTGTCTTCAAATTGAACGCGGCAATTGTTAATCGCCGAAAATGGGGGTAGCTGTTGAGTATCAACTGTTGACACCCAAAACTTCCGCAACACACAATTGTGTTCCGGAACCGACTCGAATCACTGTTTCCGTTACACAATCATTTGTGTGGTTTGAGCAATTTATAACATTTGAAATGTTTGTATTTGCATCGAATTCGACGATATTTAATGTTTACATTGCCATGTCAAAAAATCTGTAGTTGAATCCACTTCAAACCACTTTAATAATAAGAAAAACAAACAGAATTAAAATTAATATAAATAGACTGGGTGGTTATTGTGAAATCAAACCACAGGGGTGGAGGTACTGGCCAAGTTTATACAAAGGGGGTGAATTTAGTCCCTTTTGATTATTATAGTCATGTGCTTCATGGTTATAATTTGTACCCTCTAGAATTATGAACATATTTACAGATCGTCTCATGGGCATTCTATTGATGTGTGTATCATGCCTCATTTTTGCCGTGCTCCTTTACAAATTCAACTAAGTGAATCTAATTACGGAAGCACAATGCAAATCTTACATATATATTATAATTGGTGGTTGAATTCAATGAGGAAATTCTGCGGTTTGAAATGGCGAGAATCTGGCATTTCGCCTGGTACACACACACAACAATACACAAATAATTACGTCTTGTTCAATAGTTGTTTTTTTATATATACAGAAAAATTAAATTGCTGTAATTATTATTAATAAACATATAATTTGTTATAGAAATCAACAATTGTTATGCTTAAGATATCATAAATTATTTTATTGTTTACATTCTCTTTTCAAAGACACTTTTTTCTTCTGTGTCACAATGGAACAGACAATGAAACTCAATATAGAAGAAGTTTTTATGTATTTTAAAAGAGGGGCGGTGGGTGGATGGTTGTTGGTCATTTCCAACATTAAAAAGCTTTCATAGTAATCTATTTGGTGTCATCGAAAATCTATAATTACATAGTGGAAACGACTTGGTACTTGGTCCTGGGTGTTTGTGAGCTTTTTATGACACGTGCCATGTTCGGTATATCCACGTGGCCGACCGCTCTAGTTACAGTAGCGAATACAGAACCACACAAATACAAGTCTGTTCACATGGGAAATCTGTTGTAGATAGCACTTTAATCTTTTACAGCACGCCCTATTATCTTGCCGGAGATAATTTGGTTAGGATTGACGTCTTTTCCTGCTACCAGTCTGTTCTTCTGTCTATTTGACGGCGAATGAGAACAGGAAAACCGAACAAAAGATAAAGTAGTTGTTTGTATCGAATGTGACATTATTATTCTCCACAGATGTCGGTTCAAATCCAGTTTTGGTTTGAATGTGGTTGAGACGATTTGTAAGTGTGCAGATCTTACCTTCTAAGGCTTTATTGCGTGCTAGTAGTGCTAATAAGACTTCTGAATTGGGGGGTCCATCGATGGTGTGCGGTGGCATCATCGGTTGGGAGCCCGGTGCCATGCCTTGGATCAACGGTAGACCACGGGACTGGTCCAAAATGGACATAGTCACTACACTACAGCACCACGATAGCAACAATTAAACCCTTTTGTCATCAATTAACAATAATTTCCCTACAATTCAACTAAGAATAATTGACCAACATGTTAGAATGCTACTTTATTGTCAATATTGCCACATAAAAAGAGCAAAAATTTTAATTTCAACACCACGTATGTCGCATGTAGGTGATATTTTTCAATTTGTGTTAAGTTAGTCTAGTCCGTTTAATTTCACTAAGTGTTTCACCCCGAACCCTGAGATTCACTGTAGTGAAGAAGTCTGTCTATGCTATACCCTTACGTCTCTGCAACCCCGTAAAACTGTATACACATACAACGACGCCATTATTGAAATCAGTCTTGATTATGGACCTATGTGACGTCACGAGATGCCGAGCGTCGGCGCGTACATCAGGACACTCCCTCTCTTCACGGGCACATCCTTTGAATGCTCCAAAGGAGTAAAGCTCGCGCGAGATCCTTACGACTATATGTATATATATATATATATATATATATATATATATATATATATATATATAGAAATAATACGCTCTTTCAACCCCTCAAAAACAAATCATGCCCCCTAAAATCTTCCAAATTCTCCGAAACTGTAAGATGGAAGAATTCCATCTATCTTCTAATTGTTTTGATTTAAAGTGAGCGAGTATTGAGGGGGCTGCGGGGCTTGGGGGGGGGCAGCCAGTTCGTTCCTGAAAAGTATTCTCCTGCTGCTGAAATTCGTATAAATAGTAACGAACGATGTTATAGTGTTTTATATTTTCTGGGTGTGGTTGGCAACAATGGTGTGGCGTTGCCTAGGTAACACGCCAATATCGACATGCCATGAAAAATCCCCAAGCACCCAGTTTATGGTTCAAATGAAAATCAACAAAATAGAATACAATGATGAAAAAAAATCAATAATTTTAGTAAATATCGAAGGCATCTCTATCCCGATGGAGAACACTTGCATTTAATAAATTGTCCGGGTGGCATTTGTTTAATGCCAATATGTCAAAATACAATAGGAAATTAACACGTTAGAGAGATCAGGAGATAAATGTGGAGACGCACGAGAGTCAAACAAAAAAAAAACTAAACTAAATTAATATTTATGTATGTCCTCGTTGGGGGATGTTTTTCATTGCTCTACAGGAGGTCGTCATGCACCCCCCTGAACAACTGGTAAAACTGATACAGTTGGCTCTGGGGGGCGTTATATAACCGCCTGCTGTTTGATTTATTTATTGTTTATTAAATATTACCACTGGCTTCTTTAAATTGACAAAACTCGCCCAGGATGAAAGAGTTACAACAACAACAAAAAAAACTCATTTAATTGTTCATAACATGTCGCAATTGTTAACCTTCAGAATGATTAGGAATCTTCTATTATTCGTTCCAGTAAATAAGTCCAATTAAATTAACATAATTTATTCGTTAATTGGCATCGTTACTTTCGCTTTATGGTTAATTAACCTTTTGTTTTCCTGTGCTCCACATTATCAACGTTTTTCGACGACACAATCAAAAACTTTTAGAATTTTAATTACAGTAATTACAACAGACAGATGACTAAGCCATACTTTCTTCAAATTTCTCTTCTAAATTCTAACAATAAATCGTTTACACTTTGTGCTCAATTAATGTGTGTTGTTATTATTTGGACAAAAGGAACAGTTATGATGAAATTTCCCATATTGTATTGAGTCGTAGTGAAAGCGATTAGAATTTGGTAAAAGACACGAATAGATGGAGAGATGCTGCTTTGAAATGGGCCTGGGGCGGTGTAATTTTTTAATTATTAAATATTTTATATATATATAGTGGGTCGTCGAGGCGTGTGTCTGCGGGCAAACTCTCCGTCAGTTCTGTTTGTTAATTCGTTTATCCAAACATCTCGACTGCAAGGGGCAAAAAGCGATACAGCAATCGAATTATAAACCATCCCTCTCTGGCAAAGCACTTGACGTGTTCGTATATTATGCGACAATAAAAACACATTAACTATGGATAATTTCCAATAAAAATAAAATTGAAATAAATTAAATCACCTTGACAATAACAATGACTTTCTATGTGCTTCATTTGTTAGTCAAGTGTTACGACTTTGAACCTCATAATGAAACAAGGACAATTTTGAGTAATTTCCTGTTGCACTGTGAAATCCACAATAAACAGAATTCGCCCATATCCCATTTCCGTGTCGGTTTGGTTTTGTTCGGTTTTTTTTTTGGTGTGTGTATGTGTAAACTTTCGTTATATTTGAATAATTTGTTGTAACAAGAGACTGACTTTTGGCCCATTAATCATAGCCTTCTCTGGAGACCATCCTCCACTCCCCCAAAAAACTGGGAGTGATTGATTATAAAGTCCCTACTATCTAGATACTTTATGTTCCATCATAATTTTGTTCTACTTCTCCGAATTCCACCATTTCCACGTTACAACATCATCATCAATTCAATTGTCTAATATTCAGGATTAAAACAATTCTATGAACTAGAAGAGCGAGAGAGAGAGAGGATGTAAGAGGAGGTATCGTGAGAACGGGACATGTAACACGAGAGGACAAAGTGGTCTAGTTATCCCTTAGGGATGTAACTCTCGACACTCTAATACAATTAGCTGGCACTACCATCCAGGAATCGTCCATGTCCTTTAAATGCTGACTCCACTGTTGTTTGTCGGTCCTTTGGGTCCAATGTTGAACTTGGAACATAAACGCTAGAACTATTACGATCGGGAATTTGTTTTAAACAAAACAAAAAACAAAAACCACAGAAAATTTGTCAAAATACGTCTGTCAATTCCGGGGGCGAATTTTAAATATCATGTCGAAAATTTTGGAAAATGACGAAACCAACAATAGATTGCCATCAATCTTTCGACGGCCTGAATCATCAAGTATTGATTTTCGTCAATTTCAACCGTATTCAGATAGTGATTTGGAAGAGATTAAAATCATTGACCATATACGAATTATGCCGTGTTTCATCCATTTTGATAATGCTTATGAAGGTAAAAGGTTCAATCAAAAATTGGTCATCCAGAATATCGGTAAAACTGTGTCTTATGTGCGAATGCTACCACCATCATCGAATGTAATTCGTTTTCTTTTCGTTGTTGAATTAAACGAAATAATTCTAGATAATCATAATTGCAGGCGTTTGAGGTGAAATTCTTTAGACGAGGCCTCCAATTATCGCCAGGTCTTAAAATCGTGCGAACAATCAGTTATCAATACATGTCGTCGATTGCTGTACCTCAAGCGTACATTCCAATTTATATCAACGATAAATTAATCAAAATTGAAATGATTGTGTAAGTTCGATTGTTGTGTTTGGTTGTTTTTTTTCTTTGGTTTCTTTAATCACGACGTCCCTTAGGACATTGTCAACGGCTGTGATCACTGTCGATCCAGAAATTGTGGAATTTGGACGAATTGATGCAGACCATGCAGCCTACGTGCGCACACTCTCCATCCACAATTCAGGCTACAAAGGGGCACAATTCTCTATTGATCTTGGCTCGAATCAACTCCAACTGGTTGTTGAACCAATGAAAGGCACCATTTATGTTTGTATATTTGATTTTTTTGTTCTTCAACCTCACACAATTATGATAATTCCTATCGAATTTAGGCGAAATCAATGATAAACTTGAAAATCGAACTAGTTGGCATGGATAGTGGTGATTTTCTACAGGAATTCTGGATAAAAACATCACCACCACAACGGGTGATTGTTAAAGGCACATTTATACAACCAAAACTGTTGTTGCAATCGTTTTTTGATAGTTTACATTTCTCATTTATTGAATTCCCAAAAACTTATTACGGTGCCAGCACAGTAAAGCCATTATTTATTGAAAATTATAGTGCATCGCATTCCATGTTTTGTGTTATGGCTGAAATACGTGGGAAAATTATGGTAAGTCCGAATGGAGGATATTCGACAAATTCACACAGCAATTTCCAATTGTAGACATTAGATGAAGCCAGAGAAATAGACGATACTTATACACAATTCACTTTGCAACCGTACGATGGACGATTGTTTGCTGAGAAAGGCAGTGCAGTTCCAATCACGTAAATTTCCGCACACACAAGCACACACAAAATAAACAAAAATACATTTGCGAATTCTAGATTTTGCCCGAAACGGCTGAAGAATAAAAAATATGAAAAACACAATTTTGCTTGTTTCCTACGTCTAATACGAATGAATTGGAAAGATGTGACACCGGGCATTTTCAAAAATGAAATTGTATTTCCAATAGAAACGCGCAGTATAGATGAATCGGTAATACAATTAGAATCCACTGAAGATGTCTACCATCATCGTTTGAGTGAGAAAATATCAAATACAACAATAGTGGACATTGATAATTCTGAATTGGACTCATCACTGAAAGTGGCTATTTATGGAGCTGCTGAATTACCAAACATCACTTTACGACCGAATTTTTTCAGTTTGAAAGATCTGGAAATCGGTGGCAATTATTTAAGGGATTTATTAATTGAAAATCAATCAAAATACAATCCGATTATAATCAAATATTGTAAAATTGTTAATATCGATTTCGTTCCAGACAAATTCAAATTGAATGCAGGTGAAAAAATTGATATAACAATGAAGATCCATCCAGTGCATATGGGGCAATTTTCGAAAAGTCTCATATTCGATATGCTATCGGATGTTAATGGTAAGTTGAGGAAAATCGATCAGGTTTCGATCAAAATCGCGTATGAGGTGAAAGTGTGTCGGAAGATCACTAGGAAACCGTGCCATACAAACAGAGATTTGCTGGAGTATTTACAAGAGCCGTTGAAAGACTACCGTTTGACTGCTGCCGAAGAAGAATTGCGGAATTCGAATAAAGCCTATTATTCGAATTATTTCAAAGAAACGTTCAATAAAAAACAATTTGAGAGCGGCGATTACGATTTGACTGATAAGAGGCTTTTATTGATGGAGAACTACCATTGCAAATCGATAACAGTTTTGAAGTTTCATAGCAAACGAATGTCAGACTATTTCGTCCCTTTATCAACGAAGCAATTGTATTTGATTAAGATACGGCCGAAATTTATCAACTTAAAGAAATTAGCACCATTCACAACAATCACAGAGATATTTATTATCGAAAATCAGAACAATTTCCCGATTCGCATTTTCCTGAAATCATCGAAGCCCTGTGTGAATTTCGAACAAAATGTACGTCTAATCATCGAACCAAATCAAATCAAACAGATCGCTTTCAATTTCTTCACGAATACCACCGGCAAATACAATGTCACTATCCAAATTATTATCAATGGCAGTCATCTGTTCCGAATTGCTATTATCGCAAATGTTGTACCGAAAGATATACGTTTGATTGAGAATAAAATTGAATTCGTCGAAAATGATCCCAATTATAAATTAATTCGAATCTACAACGATCTAAACTCAAGCGTCAATTTCCAATGGGATTTAGAAGAGTCGTGTTTCGATATTTATCCAATTCAAGGTATAATACGCGGTGAAAGTTCATTATATTGTGCTATCTATTATACGCCAAATCCAATATATGCTGAAAAAGTTGAATGTTCCGTATATTCAGAAGTGAAACTGAAACAGATCGTACGATTATCGTACAAAAAAGTCCGTCCGAAAGTGTCAATAATTGATAACAATCTCGATTGTGGCTTAATACCGATTAATACAATCGTTTGGAAATGTCTAACGTTGAATAATCAAAAGAATCAATTAGTCTATTATCGCATCGACAATCCGCATCCTATTGATGGTATGGAAATACATCCATCTAGTGGTGTGATGCATCATAAAGATGAATTGAAATTGAAAATTAAATTGCATTTCAACACACCAATGGATTTCACAGTGAAATTGAAGATTCATCTACAAGAATCGTACGAATTAAATGTGGACATTTCAGGCATTGTCGATTTGCCAAATATCATCCTGAAACCTGATTTTCTACAATACGTCAATATTGCACCGCAATCCTGTAAATGTTTCAGTTTTAAAATACAAAATTCGTCATTATGCCCAAATCGGATACGTTTTAAATTGGATGATTATCGTGAGATTACAATTACTGAAACTGAAGAAAATTCCCAACGATCCGTCGACGAGATCCAATTGGAATCGAATGAAATCAAAACGCTCTATTGCCATCTACAATCGAATGAAAGTCTTAGTGATTATTCGCTATATTTACCACTAATTATCAACGATCTAATTGGACCACCATTGATCGACAATGAGGAAACAATCAAATATCGTTATTATTTGAATAATACCAAAATCGCAAAGACATTGCCATTATTAAAGATTTATTGTTCGACAATGGCGCGTATTTTGCAAATTTCCACGTTACAAACCGATTTCGTGTATTTCAACAAGAACCATCGTAATAATCACACAAACGAATTGATAAAGATTATGAATGTTGGTGAGGAGGCTGTTGATGTGTCGCTCAAAATCGATGATTTTGATCATTTCGAAATTGTTTCGATGAATTTCAATAATTTCGAATTTCACTTGGACAGACAGAAATATGCAAATATTCAAATCGATTTCAAACCGACACAAGTTGGCAATTACCATTGTAAATTGCCAATCTTCTTAAATAATCATTTCTTCAACTACCTACAATTGAATGGCATCTTTAAATTGCCGGATATAATACCGGAAACGTGTGTGTTATATTTCGAACCGATACCATTTAATTTGCAAATACAAGATGAATTAATTTTGAATGTTGTTAACCATGAGAATTGTGAGATCTCTACAAACATCGACATACCAAATGTGACAGTTGCTTATCAAAATGGTCCGCGTATAACGATTGATGATAACAAGAAAATTCTATCATTAACAATAAGCTCCACACATCGCATGTGTGTAGATAACGATTTACACATATTTTGTTCTTGTGGTGGTGAATGTACTGTTCGCATTAAAGCGACCATAGTAAATTCGCTTATATCGACACACCATTGTTACGAAGAAATTCATCCAATTAATCGTAGAGAATCACCGGATTTTATCTATAAAAATTATGGGAATTACCCGAAATTCCCCTCAATTGACGATTACAGCTTCTATGGAGAGCACCAACGCAAAATTTTGAAAATTATAGAGAACTGGTTGTTCCTCTACTGTTACAATAAGAAAAAACACTGTCGCATCCCGGAATCATTCAACGAATTCACCCTGAATGATAGCAATGCTGACACCGATAAGAAGCTATTTAAACCGAAGAAAACCACCATAAAACTGCCAATAGATGAATTAATCGCGAATTTAATCGGCAAACAACCACAACAACGCAAATGTTTGATTGCAAATCCATTGAAAAGTATGGAAGAGATCGATCAATTATCGTACATATTCACGATTTACACAAATATTTTGGATAATTTCAAAGAATCGGGTGGTCTATTGCCGCATGTCGAAGCGAAATTCTTATTAAATTACCAACAATATTTGTTGTACAATAAATTGAAAGAGAACAGTCAACATTGCTATGATTATCGGGAATTTTATTTGTTATCGAAACAAAATTGGCTGGATTTGGTTTTGGAAATTATCCGAATGGCCGTGTATGAACAGCGAATTGGCAGGCATACGGTGCAAATCGACTCTTCCATCAATTTTAATGATAATGATGATAATAATAGAGAGAATAATGATAATTATAGTTGGAAAACGTTAATGATGATGCGTTGGTTGAGAGAGTGCTGTTTGAAAGTGAATCCTGATTTGCAGGAGAACTGTGCAAATTTCCAACAAATCGACAATTTACGCGATTGCCTTATCTTATCATTTGTTACATTATCATATTGTCCGTATATTAAAGACCTCCTAAATGATTTGTTTTTAAATCCAATTAGCGATGAGGAGATCTTCCATAATTGTTGTCTATTAATTAGTATATGGAAATTGTTGAAATTCAACATAAATTTAGAGCCATTGCGTTTATTTGAGCCGGAATTAATTGAAATGTTATCATTGTTGCATTATTTATATCAAACATTACCAAATTATACACCACAAGAATCATTAATTATTAATGCACCATTAAGTCAACATGGCACAATTGATTTGTCTCTAAGCAGTCCATACAACTATCCAATAACTTATGTTGTCAGTTTGATCAATAATAATCAGGAATTGTTTGTAATTAATGAGAAGCTGATTAAAGTGCCATCGAGGAGATCGGTCGATTTAACGATCGATTATTTTGCTAAATTCGTGGAGAAATGTGCGTCAGTATTGATATTATCCAATGATCGTGCGAATACATTAGTTTACAATTTGATTGGGGAGCCCGACTTAAGTCACTTCTCCACACTAATACAACTCGACTTGGAATTGTACGAAATAAAAGAATTTAATTTGCTATTACAATCGCCTTATCAAATGAATTGTTGTTATCATTCGATGTTTTCATATAAGCCTGGTGATAAATTGCTTGATTTCACTAATATCAATCAATCGATTGTATTCCAACAAGATACAGCCGATTTCGATGAGGATGGTCAATGTGCGACGAAAACGAAAATTTGCTGTTTACAATTGGACAACCGTCCATTATGGGTATATTATTTGAATTCGATTGTCGGTGATTGGTGTGTGAAATTTCTAATTAAAATGGATTTGCCAACAACGCGATTTCGCAATATCCATGTGACATTACCGAAGAATTTCGACAATTTCGAATGTTCATGCCAGCGCGGTCCAGATTTAAATCATCTCAATTGTCCGAAAATCATCAAGATAAAAATACCAGCACGCAATCATTATTTAGTGGAAATGCAAAAGGAATTAATGCTGGAGAAAACATCACCGGAAGACTATGCGATCTGGAAGTATCGCTTAGGTATTCTTACTTAAATAACAAATCATTATTAATTCGATGATTAACACGCATTTTAATTATTGTTAATTGATAGGTACGCGATCAGGTGCTCGCATTATTGAATTATTGATACAATCATCGGTGACGACGGTTGATAATTCCCAAACATATCAAATCAAATTCAATAAGACGCCACCGTTTATCGTCAAAGATGTGCTAGAAATTCCGGATGTATTTGCCGAAGATCCGGTCAATTTGGTGGTGCATGCTGTCAAAGCCACGGCCGGTGTCAGTTCGTTGATGTCATTATTGTCACAAGACAATAAAGAATTACGTTATTATCAGATTAATTTCCTTGTATCGTCAATTTAAAATTATTAATTATTTATAAATAATCACAATAAAAACGTAAAATTGAAGGTTCTTGTGGATTTTTTCTCGATTTTTGCACGTTTTATCCTTGAGAACACCTATCTCTCGATTTTTATTTGTCTTTACAAAAAAAGAGACACATTGTTGTTCCGTCTATATATAAAGGGCTGCTGTTTGTGATTATTTACCAAAATTTATTGTGCTCAAAACAACGTTACAACCAGCAGCAGCAGCAGCAACAACAACAACAACAACAACAACAACAACAACAACAACATCAAACGTAAAGAGTGTGGGTAAATTTGCAATGGATTCGTGAAGGGCATTCTAGGTTTCTTGGTTATTTATATAAAAAGCCGACACAGCTTGATTTTCAACGGTTTTATTTATTATTTCTAATCTGTCTGTGTTTGATCATTCTACCGATTAAATGTGTGCTATTTGTAAGAATTCTTTCTAAATTTGTTGTTTTTAATTTTTAATGCGTGAAAGTGAAATCTCGTGATTCAACACAATTAATCGATGACTAGAAAGTGAACGATTTTACAAAAAGAAATTCATTCAAACCATAGACACTCAAACAATTGAGGACAACGATATCAAACGAAAACAATTAAATAAACATTTACGAATCGACGAGTACAAATGGACACGAATCAATTCCGGGAATTTGCAAAAGCTGCAGTCGATTACGTTGCCGATTATATTGAGAACATCGAGAAACGGTAAAACTACATCAAGATTAATTGAATTTTAAAAATAAAATAATTAAATCATAAATAATAGCCATCTGTATTGTGGTATTGGCAACCAGTTATACATTACAACCCCTTTCATTCTCATTGCAGGAAGGTGACATCAGGTGTTTCGCCGGGCTATTTGGACAATTTAATTCCTTGTGAACCGCCCGAGTATGGTGAGCCGTGGCAGAAGATTCTCGCAGATGTTGACAAAATTATAATGCCAGGGATAACACATTGGCAATCGCCAAGATTCCATGCTTATTATCCAACCGGATTCTCGTTTCCCTCTGTGGTTGGTGAAATGATGAGTGCCAGTTTCGGTTGTGTTGGAATCAATTGGGTAATTATTTAGTTATTCTCATTTTCAAATAGCGTTGATTTTCCCCATCGATTTGATTGCAGATGGCCAGTCCGGCTTATACTGAATTAGAAGTGATGATGATGAATTGGTTGGGAAAGTCGTTAGGTATACCTGAGGCGTTTTTGAATTGTTCTGAAGGGCCTGGTGGGGGCGTTATTCAAGTATTCCATCATTTTATTTGTTGAGAATTTAATAGTGACATATTATCTTCAATTGCAGGGTTCAGCTAGTGAGACGACTTTTATCGCCCTCCTCATAGCAAAAGAGAAGAAAGTCAAAGAACTTCTCAAAGCAGACTCATCTCTGACAGAAGGTGAAATTAAAGCAAAACTAGTCGCTTATTCATCCGATCAATCGAATTCGTCTGTGGAAAAAGCGGGATTATTGGGTTCAATGCCGATGCGTTTATTGAAATCGGACCAAAAGGGCCAATTACGCGGCGACATCCTCCTGGAAGCTATCCAGAAAGATATCGCTGACGGTTTAATACCGTGTTATGTTGTTGCAACATTAGGATCAACGCCTACATGTGCGTTTGATAAACTCAACGAACTTGGACCGATTTGTCGACGATTTAATCTTTGGTTGCATGTAGATGCCGCTTATGCTGGTGCAGCATTCATCTGTCCAGAATATCGATATTTGATGGACGGCATTGAATTTGCGGATTCGTTTAATTTCAATCCACACAAATGGATGTTGGTCAATTTCGATTGTTCAGCAATGTGGGTGCGTGATGCTCGTTATGTTGTTGGGGCGTTCAGTGTTGAACGGATTTATTTGAAAGATCGACAGAAAGGTTTAACACCGGAATACCGGCATTGGCAAGTATCGTTGGGACGGCGATTTCGTGCCTTGAAATTATGGTTTGTTTTACGTATTTATGGTATTGATGGTATACAGAAACATATACGTCATCAGATTGGTTTAGCGAAATATTTTGAGGAACTTGTACGTAACGATGAACGTTTTGATGTAATCACATCAAATATGGGTTTGGTATGTTTCCGTTTAAAAGGCGATGATAGTCTAACAGTGAAATTATACGAGAAAGTTATGCAAAGGAAGAATATTTATATTGTTAATGGTCATTTTAATGATATGCATGTGATTAGATTTGCAATATGCAGTAGTTTAACGCAAGAAGAACATGTGAACTTTTCATGGACGGAATTTTCTATTGTTGCTGATGAGATTGTTGGTAATAATAGGAATAATAATAGTAATCATAACAAATTTAATTTGAAAACATTACGACCAACCATTGAAATTACGAATGAATATTGCCAAATAGATGAAAAATCGAAATAAAACTCACTTTGACGTCATATTTATTGTCGAATTTTTATCATAGATTGTTAGAATTTATAAATTAGATGATAATAGCATTGTAAAAGGGCTTTTAATAAAATTTAGAACTTTACAAGATTGTCTTTTTGAATCAAGCAACCTTTAAGCAGAACTCCTGGATTTTTTTATACCTATATACAACCAATGATTTCATAAGTAGAAAACGCTCTCTGTGGTTTAGTCGATGAGATGTGGAAGCTGCGGTTTCAAGTCCGATTGAGATACAGCAGATCTTTGGCCAAATGCGATTAACTTGAGCCAGTGGCGTAACTATCGTGAGGCACGCAGGCAACTGTCTCCGGGCCCAGTAGGGGGACAATTCTCTACTAAAGAAACTTTAAGGTGGCACGGCACACCTAACGGTTGACGCACTTTAATTTCAGCATTTTCGTTCGCTTCGAATTATTAAAACAAAAACAATACTTGCTTTGATATCTTTATGTTTCTTATTGTGTTTAAGTTTATGTTTACGTCGTCGGGGAATAAAAAAGGGTTGGTTACTGCTCGTTTCACCAAGTTCTGGGGGCGCTTATGCCGTTTCGAATGGATGGTTGGCTACTGCTAATTTCACCATGATGAGGGGGAGAGATTTTGTAAAGGGTAGAGATAAACTTTTTCTACGAAGTAAATCTGAAAACCTGAAAATCATTTTTCATATCCTGCCGGGGTTCGAACACCGGACTTTTGCATTGTAATTCCAATCCTTTTCCCATTGAGCCATTCGGCTCGGTAATTTTCAGATGTGAGACTTCGTATAAACGAAAACACCATTTTTCGTAAGATCGAACGGAAACAGGCGACACTCCATCGTGGGTAATGCCTGCGAAAACGTTCGATTGCAATAGGGTGTAGGTTTGTTTTTCCATGTATTTTCAATACATGTCTATGGTACGTCCATCCAGTTACTTAATAATTGGCTATGGTTGTTGTAGAGTGTGCGTTTATATTTCAAAATGAAGATACAATAAGAATCTATTCGTATATTAATCCCGGTGCTCAGTGGCAGTAGGATTGTCAATGCGATGATAAAAAGGCTGAATTACTATAAATAAAAGAAAGCAAAATGGGGATGTGCGATGAAATCAAACAAACCTATCTATTATAGAATAATTCCTTATTGGAACACCTAATTAAGATAAACTTCAAGTGGAGGAAAATAGTTAGATACCTTTCTATTACAAAATCCCAAACAAGGGTGAGTCCCGTTCAATGCAGATAAAAAATTATTAACGATCCAATTATAACTTACAAAATAAATAGCCCTGACTTGCTGTAATCTACGTTGACACTCAAATTTCGCAATTACAAAGTCCACTTGTTACCCGTTTCTTGATAATACCCCAAAACAAGTTGTAAATTACGGTAACGAAATTTCAAGTGAATTTGATAAAAAGAATCAACATTTTTATCTAAATAGCAACAATAAATCTTGCGCACATGTTATATCAACAGTTTTAAATTACCTAATGCAATAATACGAATGATGATGATAATAAACAAGACGTAAATTTAAAGGTTATTTGTGCTGCTTCTCCAATTTTGCACGTTTTATTGTTGAGAGCACACATCTTTTAATGTTTGTTCGTTGTTTTTTTTTTAGAAAAAGACACAATATTCGGTCTATATAAAGGGTACTGTTTCAATTATCAACCAACATACGTTTTAGTTGAAACGCTACAATAGCGTGAAGAAAGTGATTTGTGAACGGCTTTCCAGATTTTTTTCATTTCTTTTTATTCAACCCCAACATAGTTTGAGTGAAACCCACAATAATCGATGACGAAAAGGTGATCAATTTTACAAAAAGAAATCATCATTCACATACTGGGGACAAGAGTATTTTCGAAAAGCAATTGACAAAACCAGCTGGCTAATATGGATACGGATCAATTCCGGGAATTTGCAAAAGCTGCAGTCGATTACATTGCCGATTATGTTGAGAACATTGAAAAACGGTAAGTTCAATTTTCACTCTCTTTTATTAAAATTGATTACTCAATTTTAATTACAGTCCGGTCACGTCAGACGTTTCACCAGGTTATTTGGACAATTTGATACCATCTGAAGCACCAGAATACGGCGAACCATGGCAGAATGTTCTTGGAGATGTTGATAAAATCATAATACCAAGTTTAACGCATTGGGTGTCGCCACGTTTCCATGCTTATTTCCCATCAGGCTGTTCGTTTCCATCTGTTGTTGGTGAGATGATGAGTGCTAGTTTCGGGTGCATTGGAGTCAATTGGGTAATTATCGTTTGTTTGTTTGTTTTCTCAACTCAAATGTACATCAATTTGATTGCAGATGGCGAGTCCGGCTTACGCTGAATTAGAAGTAATGATGGTGAATTGGTTAGGGAAGGCTTTGGCGTTACCTGAGGAGTTTCTGAATTGTTCCGAAGGACCTGGTGGGGGCGTTATTCAAGTATTTTGCGCTTTTATTTGTTAATAATTCAAAAGAAACACACATTTTTTTCTATTTTGAAATTAGAGTTCAGCTAGTGAGTCGACTTTCATCGCCCTCCTCGTAGCAAAAGAGAAGAAGGTCAAAGAACTTCTCAAAAAAGACTCATCTCTGACAGAAGGTCAAATCAAAGCAAAACTGGTCGCTTACTCATCCGATCAATCGAATTCGTCTGTGGAAAAAGCGGGATTATTGGGTTCAATGCCGATGCGTTTATTGAAATCGGACCAAAAGGGCCAATTACGCGGTGACGTCCTCCTGGAAGCGATCCAGAAAGATATCGCTGACGGTTTAATACCGTGTTATGTTGTTGCAACATTGGGCTCAACGCCTGCAAGCGCTTTTGATAAACTCAACGAAATCGGACCGATTTGTCGACAATTTAATCTTTGGTTGCATATAGATGCCGCTTATGCTGGTGCAGCGTTCATCTGTCCAGAATATCGATATTTGATGGACGGCATTGAATTTGTGGATTCTTTCAATTTCAGTCCACATAAATGGATGTTGGTCAGTTTTGATTGTTCAGCAATGTGGGTACGTGATACTCGGCATGTCGTTGAAGCTTTAAGTGTTGATCGAATATATTTAAAAGATAAACATAAAGGACCAACACCAGAACATCGTCATTGGCAAATACCATTGGGACGGCGATTTCGTGCATTGAAATTATGGTTTGTTTTACGTATTTACGGTATTGATGGTATACAGAAATATATACGTCATCAGATTGGTTTAGCGAAATATTTTGAGGAACTTGTACGTAACGATGAACGTTTTGAAGTGATCACATCAAATATGGGTTTGGTATGTTTCCGTTTAAAAGGTGATGATAGTTTAACAGTGAAATTATACGAGAAAGTTATGCAAAGGAAGAATATTTTCATTCTTAAAGGCTATTTTAATGGTATGCACGTAATTAGATTTGTAATAGGTAGTTGTTTGACGCAAGAAGAACATGTGACCTTTTCATGGAATGAATTTTCTATTGTTACTAATGAAATTGTTGATAACAACAATAATAATATCGTTGATTTGAAAGCATTACGACCGACCATTAAACTTACGAATAATTGTACCAAAAAACTAGAAGATATATCATAGTATTTGTTGGAATTTATTGTTAATAACATATTATATGGGGTTCTTATAGAATTTTGAACAGTACAAGGTTTTTTGTCTATTTTTGTTTTAAATAAAACTTTTAAGCAAAATGTCGTCTTCTATATACCTGTATTAACAAACGCTTTCAAAACTAAGTAGCGCTACTTGTGGTTTAATTGATAAAACATTTACTAGGAAGCAGGAAGATGCAGGTTCAAGCCCAGAAGATAGCATTTAAACATCGACATTATTATTTCTTCATCTTCATTATTCCCCCAATCTTCTAATCAATTTTTTTTTTACCGAAGGCCCAAACAAGGGCAAATTACACTGTTAGCGATCCTATTACAAACATAGGAAACAATTAACCCTGACTTGCCGGAATCTACCTTGACATCCAGCTCTTAGAACTGCAATAACTATTTAACTACACACGCACACACCTTGAAGAGAATCCATAAAACAACAAGGAATTTAATCAAACCAGTAAAAACACATGTTTTGCACGTAATGTGACGATACATTACGTTAAATACTTTAAATAATACTCATTATAGATAATGATGATAATAATAATAATAATTCTAATGTTACTCTAAAGGCTCCTTGTATTTTTTCTTTGAACTTTGTATGTGTGTTCTTACTAATTAATTAGTTTCACTAATTATTTCTAAAAATAGTGCATTGAATGCAGAGTAGTGAAAGCAGAACATTTCCATGCAATGACAGCGCCTTATCCAGCAACCACCGCAATTCGGGAGTTTCGACACTTTTGTACTTCCACCGTCCGTGTGGAAAATGAGTATCTTCAACACTTCCGCTGAAAAATGATGATTTAAGCGGATAAGAGGCACGTTTCCATAAAATTTATTTTCTATAGACGCCCAACGATCGTAGAAAAAGAATTCTATGCAGATATCACCTCGGAATATTTAGAATCACCGGAAAATCGGCGTTTAAATTGTGCAGCCACGCAGCATAAAGGTGACCTATAAATTGCTTATTATTATCATATTTTCTTGATTATTACGTCCTTGATCAAAACACAAAAAAAAAACAGAAAAATAACACCTATGCAAGACTATGATTTTTGCAATTCTTTTTGCAGCAATTAAAATGTTTTATCGCTTGTCTTGCTGTGACGACGATTTTGGGTGGGATCATGGACGAGCAAACGACTTTAAGAGCGAAAGTTCTAAACAAGATTTACCAGAATTATCTTCACTTTCGCTGTTGTTGTGTTGGCGTCAGTTGAAAGTAATCATCGCTTTTGGTTAAATAATAAAAATCAATTAGTTAAATAAAAAGCGACATAAGTTCTGTCGTTATCTATCGGTGTATTGTTGGTATGAAATTGTTGAAAAGTTCCTTTTTAAAATGAATGCGAACGAATTTCGTGAATTTGGCAAAACGGCCATCGATTATTTAGTGGATTATTTTGAAACAATTCGTGATAGGTAAGTGGAACACACATAAAAAACAAAACGATAAATTTGAATAAAAACATGTGATTTTTAGACCAGTATTACCAACAGTAAAGCCAGGATATTTGGAGGATCTTCTGCCGGAAGAAGCACCTGTGAATGGTGAATCTTGGCCAGATATTATGCACGATGTCGACAATGTTATCACACCAGGTTTATCACATTGGCACTCACCGAATTTCCACGCTTATTATCCCACAGCCAACTCATATCCAGGAATTGTCGGCGAAATTCTTCTATCAGGCTTAGGAATTCTGTCTATCGACTGGGTAAGTCCTACCATTTAATAATTAATTAGGTAATTGTTTGATTTTAATCATTCTAGTCTTCGAGTCCTGCTTGTCTAGAGCTTGAAGTTAAAATGATGGATTGGTTGGGTAAATTAATTGGATTACCTGAAGACTTTCTTAATTGTTCTGATGGTCCAGGCGGTGGTGTTATTCAGGTAAATACACAAAATTCAGTTCTCCTAATTTTCTCATCATTTCTCTTATTGTAATAAAGAGTGCGGCAAGTGAATCAACCCTAGTCGGATTACTAACAGCAAAATTGCAAAAAGTCCAGGAACTCCTTCACGCAAATCCAGCACAAACACAAGGAGAAATCGAACGAAAATTAATCGCTTACACATCAGAACAATCGAATTCGTCTGTAGAAAAAGCGGGCTTGTTAGCGTCCGTTGAAATGAGACTTCTACCAACAGACAGTGACGGTAGTCTACGCGGTGCAACCCTTTTGGCAGCCATCCAACAGGACCTATCACAAGACCGAATTCCTTGTTGTCTAATAGCAACATTAGGCACAACAGGCACCTGTTCATTTGATAATTTAGCCGAACTTGGTCCAGTTTGTCAACAGTACAAACTCTGGTTGCACGTTGACGCTGCCTATGCTGGCTCCGCATTTGTCTGTCCCGAATATCGTTATTTAATGAATGGCATTGAATATGTTGATACGTTTAATTTTAATCCGCACAAATGGATGTTGGTGAATTCGGATTGTTCAGCTATGTGGTTCCGGAATACGCAGTATGTTGAGCAAATTTTCAAACTCGATTCGAATAAACGCATCTCGGAGAAAATGCCGGAAATACAACATTGGCAAATACCGGATCGACGACGTTTTCGTGCATTGAAATTATGGTTTGTTTTACGTATTTATGGTGTTGATGGTATACGCAAACATATTCGAGATCAAATATCGTTGGCGAAATATTTCGAAGAACTTGTACGGGGCGATCAGCGATTTGAAATTTGCGCTAGTATTATGGGTTTGGTTTGTTTCCGTTTGAAAGGCGATGATAATAAATTAACGCAACAAGTCATTGCTAGAATTACCAAACGAAAGCGAATCTTTATAATGCCGTATTATTGCCAAGGGAAATTAGTGATAAGATTTGTGATTTGTAGCCGATTCACCATTAAAGACGATATCTTAGTCGCTTGGAATGAAATAAAACAGCAAACAGACGAAACGTTTAAATTGTTCCAGGTGATTGGAAGTAAATAAACAAAATATACTTTTTTTATCTCCAAATATTACAAATATAATTCTTGAGTTGATACAACACAAATTATATAAAGCATGTACGAAAAACTATGCATTTATAAACTAAAAGAAAATAATTATATTAAAAGAAATATGAAACAATAAAAGCAAAGTTTCTCTCTTAGACTTAAGTATTTATCCTTATCCAACAATTTTATTAAACAGTCTTAAAATAACTAACAAAAAGGTATTTACACAGTCCTTAAATAATTAATTACCGTCCGTTTCCATCGGACAAACTTCTTTATTACTATCAGGTGCTGCTTTATTCACATCTTCACTATTATCACCATCAACTTTTACTTTAACTTCATCCGCCGCTACTGTATCAGCAGCAACATCTTTATTATTATCATTATCATTGTCATTATTATCATCATCATCAATTTTTTTCTCATTATCATTCTTATTTTTATCAACACATACATCCTCTAATCGTGAATCGGTATGTTCAAATTCATCTTTAATACAAACACCACCATTATTATCATCATCATTATTAATTAGATCAACAACTTTATCGTTGTTGACTTCAACTTCTTCTAATGCAACATCAGTTTCTTCTAGCACCTGTTTCCTAGGACGGCGCGGTTTAAAATCTAATGATGCATCATTTTTATCAACTATTTCTTCTGGTTTACGTACTAAACCCAATACATCTAACATACTGTGGGTAACTGTTGCTTGTTTTGCCGATTCTAATGATGGATAAGCTGATTTACGTTCACATAGTGCCAGATGTTTCGCTAATGAATTACCTAAAATTTCCCCGTAAAACAATAAAAAAATTCAACAAAATAATACAAATTCAATAAAATTTACCGTTCGTATCACTGTGGCCACAAATACAAAACATTTCAAATGGTAATTTTTCTACTGGCACTGTCGGATTTGTTAATGATTTACATTTGCTGAGATGTTCTTGCATTGTGTTTACACAACAAGTTGAATATTGGCAGTTTTGGCAGCTTTCAAACGATCTAAAAACATTTCATTTTTTTAAACATGTATATACAAATAGAATATTTCCAATAAAAGCATGTAACTTACGAGAAATGCTTCAAAGATGTTAATGATTTATTACATTCTTTACATAATAGTAATTTGTTGTTGATATTCAATTGCAATGTTGAAAAATTGATAATTTTCCCATCATCTGGACATTTATCCATTCGTGATTTTGGTACCATTATACCATTTCTTGGTGCAAATGCTGGTACTAAACCATGTTTACCACGTTGTGATATATGCATTTTAGTTTGATGTTCTTTTAATGAATCTTTTTGTACAAACCATAAATTACATCTACCACAACGTTTGGCAATTTGTTTTTTTTGATGTTTTTGTAAATGTTGCATAAAATAATTAATATTTTGTACTAAATTACGTCCAGCTGAATGTACAGCTGTTGATTTTAAACAAAATGGACATTGTATTGTTGTACCAAAATCATGATATTGATAAAAATGATCAATTGCTGTTTTATGATTTGAACAACGATAGCCACATGTACCACACATATATGGTAATTCAGATGGGCAATGTTCTTTTGACATATGTTTACCTAATACAAATGGATTCATAAAGATTTGTTCACAAATTAAACAAGCAAAACTATTATTAAATCGTGTTTCTTCTGGATGCGATGTTAGAATATGCCGTACGAAATCACCTTCATTTGGTACAATTGCTAAACAATATTTACAAACATGTTGGTCTTTTGTTACATTATGTGCATGTCGGAATAGATGATTCATTAATGCAATATTACTAACAAATGTCGATTTACATAAAGTACATTTTATATTTATAGTGACTTTAGTCTTGTTTTGTGGTTGTACTGTTGGTAGTGTACCATAATAATAATTCTCTAATGGTACTAATTGTTCAACAACATCCGGTGAATTTGATTTATTTGGTCTACTAATTTCTTGATTAACAACAGATTTATTCGATTTGTTAGATGATGTTTCAGTATTTGTTTGTGTAATAGATGCCGATAATGTTGTAGATGATGTAGATGGTGCTGGTGATGCACTCGATTGTTGTACATTTGGTTTTTTCATGCGATTATAACGTTTATTTGATGATTGTTCATTAGTTTTCGATTTATTTGTTGTTGTTATTGTTGTTGTTGATGGTGTTAATGGTAATGTCCAATTCCTAAATGGATTTGTACCAACTTTATTTAAACGTATAATTAATGATTGCCCATTATCTAAACGTGTTTGTTCTGATAAATGTAAAATGATATTATCAAAACATTGCATAACTGTAGTACCATACCATTCCCGCCATACTAATTCATCAAGGAATTGTTGAATGATTTGCCTTGATAATAATGATAATGTATTTTGAAACATTCTAGGTACAATACGACGTAAATATTCCATAATTGCACGATTACTACTATTATAATCTGTTGATGTTGTTTGTTGTACATTTAAAAAACCCATATTTTGTAATGTTTGTTTATCAACTGTTAAATCGGTTACAATTGTACTAGATGGATGTACCCAATTAAATACAGGTTCTAAAATTTTTGAAAAACGCTTCTTATTATTACGTTCACCATCTACAATTGGTTCAACAGCACGTAAACGTATATATTTCGTTGTTGATTCTAATACACCTAACACTTCAACTTTAACTTGTCGTTGATTACCATCTTGTGATGTTGTACCTAATGATATAACACCTACTTGAACTTTAACACCTGGACCACCTAAACGATGAGCATGTGTATGTAATGCTACAGTACATATAGAACGTAACCATGTGTACATTCCTTTCACAAAGAGATTATCAACTTTTACCTAGTATAAAAAATGGCACAAAATAACATTACTGATGTACAGCAGTGTTTATCAAGTAATTACCCATTGTGTGACATTTTGAACAATCGTCTGACAACACCAATGATAGATTAATTTTAATAAAGCCATTGGTGGATGTGGCGAACTTTCAAATAATGAACCACTAAATACAGAAACAAATCGTTGTGGACAACATTCAGATATCCAAACATAACCTCCAGAATATGGGAATTTCGATGCATCACTATACATTCCCAATTTCAATTGATTTGATACATGTTGCGAACAACGTTGATCCGATTTTAATAAGCCTTGCTGAATTAGCCTAAAAAAAATTGCTGTAGCACCATACAGAAAAAAAAAACAATTGGAAATCACTGTACCATTCTGTGAATCTTGTTGGTGGATACATTAAAACACTTTTAACTTTAGCATCAAGTTTACCACGATCAGCGGATAAATCTTTTACTCTTAAATGTGGTCGAGCTACTACAACTAATGAAGGATACGTTCTACCTTGTAATTTATTGAAAGATATCTCACGACTATCAGCAGCTGATCGATTAGCATCAGCTGTTAAATCAACAACACTCTTCGATGTTTTACCTAATGATAAACCACCAAAAACTGTTTGTTCTGATGGACGTAAATTTGCTTGTGCTTCAATAGTGCTTGGCTAAAACAATCATAAATTATTCAACAAATCGAATTAAAAATCAACAATTCAATTTACTCTTCCTTTTAATGGAGCAATACCAAGTTTTGGCATATTTGTTGGTGTTTTTTGTATTGTTTTCCCTAAATTGGACTTGACTTGAATTGTACCTTTTAATGATTTCGTTTGTTGTTGTTGTTGTGTTGGTGCTGGTGCTATATTTGTTTGTTTCAATTGTGTACTTGGTACTGGTCGTAGTGCTGCTGTATTACGACGTGTACTTTTTGTTGTTGATGTTGTTGTCGTCGTCGTTGTTGTTGTTGTTGATAGTTCTACTGTTGGTGTTATTAATGGTGGTGTTGCTGTTGCTTGTGTTACAATCGCCGTTTTACCAGATAATAAAGCTAATGGTGGTGCTGCTAATTGTGCACCAACAATATAACCCCGTGTATCCATTAACAATTGATAATTTTGTGGGATTGTTGTTGTTGTTGCTGTTGTAGCAGGTAAGATAATATTTTGATTTTGTGAAGATGTGCTCACTATCAAAAAATATATATAAATACATGAATAAATTCTATGAGAAAATATCGAAAATAACATACATGGAACAACATTATCAAGTTGTTGTGATATTTCTAAACCTGTTGTATATACACCATTATAAATAACTTCAGTATTTGGTGATTTAATTAAAAGATTAATTTTTGCTTCGATTTCGGCATCTTCTTTACTGAATTCGTCACGTCGTGACTTTTGTGTTGGAGCCAATTCTTCAACAAACACTTGTAAATCCAAAGTATCCGCAGAATGATTTGATATTGTTTTAACACCATCGTGATCTATTTATATTTTTAATAATAATAAAAATTAAAAGAATCATGGAAAATTATTAGAATTTTAAATATACCATCAATTGATTTTCTATGGGCTGCCTTATATTTCTTTTTCGGTGGTTGTACCCCAATTTCTACTACCTGTACAGAAAACAATTGGATTACGTCACAAAAATGGCCACCAACTCAAATTAATGGTTTTTTCCTTTAAATTCATAATTCACGAATATATAAAATTGTTAATAAATAAAAATGTTATTTATATAAAATAGAAATATTATCGTTTATTATTAATAAATTGAAATTCAAATAATATTGAAGATAAATCATGAAATAATTGATTTATTCGAAAATTTATAGGTTAAATCATACAAATGACGTCATCAAAAAATTGAAAACAAACCAAACAAACAGTGATCAACTTACATCATCATCATCATCGGATAAGATTTCCACATCTTTTTGGTCATCTAATAGAATTTGCATTTGTTTTAAAGCTTCTTTACTAGCCGCCCTTCGAGCATGAACCCTTTGTTGGTGGACTTTCGGCATTTCCTAATTAAAACGAAAATCTATAGACATTGTAATCAAGATGGCGTTGTAAATCCTAACCTAACTTTCCACAATAAACAATCGAACTTTATCACAATTTAAATTAATTGAATTATAATTGATCAATCCGAGATGATTATAATAATAATTTGAATCGTAATAATTTGCTATTGATATGGGGATAATTGGTTATTGATAAGTGAACCACCCTCTATTTGTGGTGTCGGTTGGACATTGAAAGAGCGGTTCACATACGACAACGCGGCATCATTTTTGCCGAATGCACTCACACGCAATTTATGTGTAAACACAATTCACTAGTTTTCTAATTAATTTCAATTAACATAAACCAATTCGAAATGAAATTATTTTGTTATTTTGCCCGTATAAAAATAAAATACAAACACCCGGTATAAAATATACGGAATATTCATTGGAATTGTAAACACCTCTCTCTATCCTATATGTGAAATACAAACAGACTGTCACTGTTCGTAATGGCGGGTAAAGGTGTTTGACAACTCCAATATAATTTATCAATTCCCATGAAAATTGCACGAATTAAATCGATTTTTTTCCAATTATTTGGTTGAATTATCGTGAATCTATTGAAATTCCATGAATTTATTACTTACGGTTTGTAATTAATTATGGGAAAATTGATGAGAAATGTCAATGCTTGTGTAAAGGTTCGCCAACGGCAGCCATATTTGTTTTAACGAACATCCGCGAGATGGCAATCGTTACGCCATGACAGATCATGTGATTATTGGCGCTAGATACAAATGCCAATTAATGTTCCTTAAGAATTCCCCATCAATAATTGAATTTCGTGCATAATTTATTCATGATTAATCGATTTTTCTCAATGAACTAATTTGGAGAACTTGACCTGTTTGAGTTTGAATGAAAAATTGATGAAGCCAATCGACAAATTACTTCTAGGACTTAATTAATTGTTAAGAAAAAACAAACAGCACACGTCATGAATTCACGTAATTATATCGAAAAAGTTTAGTTGTACTCGATGTTTCACCAATTAAACAACACATTTGTTGGGTGTTGGTGGTAGTGGTGGTTGTCAAATTAGGCCCAAATAAAATGTATAATAGTCCACCACCCACTGATGGTTATCTTGGTGAGAATGTTGAGAATTTCAATCGTCCTAGACGTAGTGTATATTTATCTGGTACAGATGTGCAATATACAAATCCGAAACATTCAATAACAAAAGTGGCACCAGCGCCTATGGTTGTGGCCGTTGATCAATTACGACCATTTGATATCAAACGTCCCACACATGGTACTGTTTATGAGACATTAAAGCCTGTTTATACATTATTGAGAATCGCTGGTATATTTCCAATAACTACTGCAATTGACAAAAATAAATTTCGAACAACACCACAATGGTTGGCATATTCCGTTACTATATTTCTATTAGTTATTGGTTATATTATTTATACGAAATTTGATAAAGTCGAAATTGTACGTTCGGCTGAAGGTCGTTTCGAAGAGGCCGTTATCGATTACCTTTTCACTGTTTACTTAGTACCAATTGTTATCAATCCGATTATATGGTACGAATCGAAGAAATTAGCAAAAGTCGTCAATGATTGGATTGTATTCGAAAACGTTTATCAGAACATCACTAGGAAACCATTACCGTTAATGTTTGGTAATAAACCATTGATTATAGCCATTTCATTACCGATAATATCATGTGTCGCAATGTTCGTCACCCATGTAACAATGGTACACTTTCGTGTCCTGCAAGTGATACCATATTGTTATATAAATACGGTAACATATCTAGTTGGTGGTATATGGTATATACATTGTGATGTTATTGGTAAAATTGCAACATTTATTGCTGATGACTTTGAAGAAGCATTGAAACACGTGGGGCCATCATCAAAAATCGCCGATTACCGTTCATTATGGATGATGTTAAGTAAATTAATACGCGATGTTGGCAATGCAACCGGCTATACATTAGTGTTTTTATGTTTATATCTATTTTTAATTATAACATTAACAATATACGGTTTATTATCACAAATACAAGAAGGTTTTGGTATTAAAGATATCGGTTTAGCAGTAACGGCCGCTTTTGCCGTCATTATTCTATATTTCGTCTGTGATGAAGCACATTACGCCTCAAATTGCGTAAGATTATTGTATACGAAAAGATCCATCGATAAACTGATAATACGCAATGATTACAGGTGAGAGTACAATTCCAAAAGAAATTGTTACTAGTCGAATTGACATGGATGAATGATGCTGCCCAACAAGAGATTAGCATGTTTCTGCGTGCCACAGAAATGAGTCCAACCGATATGAGTCTCGTTGGATTCTTCGATGTTAATCGAAATCTATTCAAATCTGTATGTTGTCCATTCAAAATCCCAACAAATTTAACTTTATTCCAATTGCAGCTTCTTGCAACAATGGTAACATATTTGGTTGTTCTTTTGCAATTCCAGATTAGTATACCTGAAGAAAATATGCCTCAAATGAATTCTACAGAACCATTGAAACAATCGTAATTTGTTGTGTGGAGGAATGCTCACTTTTCACCCAAAAATTCTTTTCTAGTCACGATCAATTGTGTTTTCTTGTTTGTTTGATTGTTTGTTTGTTTTTTAATGATAGGAAATAAATACACATTGCGTTATTATTTGTTTTATTTTATTCCAGTTTAGACTGGATTAATGTAAGCGATATTAGGTTTGTTCCTATCTACAATTCGTACTTTCCTACTAGGTGAATCTCAAGAAGAAGCATCTGTGCCCAATTCCAACACAGCTCATAATTGGGCCACACTTCCGCAACTTTCTATTCTCTTAACTGTATTTTGTGTGTTCCAATCGAATGATCGCAACAAGCTGTTGTGTATGCACAGTATGCGAATTGTACGTTGGAACAACCCTTACATCCGTACATGAACATGAGGAAAATCCGGAATTAATAATAATTAAAATTCACACTTCCATACAGTAATAAAATAATAACAAGAATGTGGTTTTCGTTAAGTTTTCCACAATAATTTTCCAGACAAACATGCGAATAAGTTATTTCAACTAAACAAACATTCTGAATCTATAAAGACAGGATTACGAATAAAATAGGGCAGTGAAATTTCAATTCAAAATATAGGGAGAGGGTGTATTATTTATTTTTTATTATTTCAAATATTATCAATACCGCCACATTTCAATTTTCTATGATCTAAAAACTGTTTCTCCTGATATCAAACTCCCAATCGTATCTAGGATAGAAGATTTTTTGGTTATTGGGGCAGTAGTTGAATCCGATCGTTGTTCCCTCTCCTCTGCCATCCCAATGATAGGGTAGTGTGAGAAAGAGGGTGGAAGTGGGGGTGTGTTTGTAGTTGTTAGTCGACGAGACCTCGTGGAACGCCGCGACGGCAACACATCAGAATCGAGTTGTGCCGGGCGTCGTGTACGTACAACTGTGTAATTGAGAAATTTAGCCAAATTAACTAATCTTATCAATCAGAAATCAATTAATTTATAGGACGAAAATTACGGAGATTTAAGTCAAGGATTCTGCTAGAATACCGAAGTATTGTCATCGTTAGATTGGATTGAATTCATGCCGGATTCACACTTTGTTACTTGGATAATTAGAAACAGGATTTTTCACATACAACAATAAATTACAGTGTTAATCGAACATAAATCGAAAAATCTATTGGATACAAGTGCAAAAGAACGAATACCTGGCGAATCAATTATGTATCATCACAACGGGGGCGTATAATTGAAACATAATCCCTTCTAATAAAATAAATCACTACACTATTATTTTAATTAATTAATTAATTAATTAATTAATTAATTAATTAATTAATTAATTAACACAATCCGGTGATTATGAATGTAGTGCGAAAATGTGATAATTGTGATGATTGTTATAATAATACGTACTAGAAAGAGAACATTATTTCAAGAAATCGCTTCAAACAGGCAATGTTTATAATTATCTTGATTTTGATTGTAACCAATTACCAAGTCACCGTTGCCGGATATATTGGTAAAAATATTTTTACTGTTTTAAACAAAAAAAAAGAGAAGAAACACAAAACCTAAATAAATGTAAACACTGTAAAATACTCCAATTTTGAGTCCAGGTGTTGCGCGTATTTTTAGCAAAGACGTCAACCACTTTATCACCTAAAATGACCGTTTTTATTGTAAAACAACATGAATTTGTTGATATATACGAAATAAGGGGTGAATTCATCAAGTATTTCCTCCCCAATTTTTTTTTGTGTGCTTCGACAACCGGAAAATAACAAGATCCGTAGCAGAATTTATTGAATTTCATTAAAGTCCTTTGCTTTTAAATAGCTGGAAAACCGACATTGTGTTGTAATGAATAAAAAAAAGATAGAATGATGAGGGGTTGTTGTAGAACAATATCTTGATGTTGTTGTTTTGTCTTTGTTTGTTGTTTTTACAGAAATCGTCAATGCGAGCGGCTGTGAAACCTGCAAAATCCATCTAACATGTCGCCATTTAAATTCAATTATAGCAATATTGGATGCGAATTTCGAATCAAATCAAATATACGAAAATAATTCATTTATTATCACATCAACAACAGTATTTCCCCATTTCATCCACGCCAAGCACTTAATCAAAGGTGAGTGTAATTGATATCATTATTGATTTAATTAACTAATCATTCGAACTCGAATTGCGTCAATTGACAAGCAAACACTCAATCAACCCTGTAAATCGATTTATCTATCTTTCCATCCCTGTATTTTGATATTTTTTTTATAAATTATCAACGAAAAGTGTTAATTGTAATTATGGGGGGTTGATGAAATGAAGAGAAAAAGACACTTTTCTTCTAATTTAATTCACGAAAATTTGAATATCACCAATACATCAACATCTGCACGTGTCCGATTGGGGGGTAGTTAGTCGTGTGCCTTACATCGGTCCCTTTCTGTATATAACATAACTCAATAGATGACCTTTATATTGGAGATGTATAGTTGCGAACATTTCCAAGGGGAGATCTGCGTACGTCCCAAAGGAATCATCGTAACGAGAACAAAAGAGGCCACAAAAAAAATCAGGGTCGAGATGTGGTATCTAAATGAAGGTTTTTTTATTAATTTTTTTTTGTTTTGCTTATTGACAACACAAAAGGCAACACTAGAGGGTTGTTAATATATGTTCTAATGAAATAATTGGAATTTTAGCTTGTTTTAGTTAGATTTTATTAAATTTTATAAATACAACACCAGACTTTGAATTAATTTCCTGGTCTTTAATTTATTGATTTTATTATTACAAACATCCTTGTGCCAAAAATATAGAACATCCGACATTGCACAGGATAAAGATAACGATGACAATCAACGTCAATCATTTGTTTATAAATCGATTTTGCAAACTGTTGATGAATAAATGTGTCCTGTTAGAGCTAATGCCAATGTTTTCAACTTATCAATAATGCGTTATCACAAAAGTAGGTGAATTGTTTTTCTGGTAACGATTTGATCTGCGTAACGCCGCGTTACCGATCTATATTTCACAGGTTTGACCTAGCTTGGGCCAAGGCCTCCTTCCGTACATGTGTCCTCGTTTCGGGGCCATCGGATTAGGTTCTCGGGCCCTGTTCGATATGACATTGCAACGAGGACATTGTCTAGGTCACGGCTATATACGAATTCCATATCGGCCTCGTTCAAGGTAGACCGATGATTCTAATTGAATCTGTAATTAAATACAACACGGTTCGATACTTTAATACCTGACAATGGTGAGAGGATAAGGTCAGGGCGACAACTATTTCTATCGACAGACGAAAACTATAAAATCGATTTGTAAAATGTGTGAGACTATAACGAAAATCGTTACGGTTTCCTGGATTTACTTGCATTATCTCCCCTTCAAATCAGGGCCGTTTTGGCATTTGTTTCCGTTTTTATATTCGACCATATGGTTAATTGAATATCGAAATTAACATGTACACACATTTACACTGAAAATTTCCAATTTGCAGATGTTCAGGCGTGAATCATTGCAGCTTTATTTTAATTGAAGATTGCCCTGGCAGTGAGACATGGGGACCTGGTAATCTCTATGTGAAATATGCTTGCGTTTCAGGTAAACAAAAACACACACACACACACACACACTTGGATTTAAATGTGCCATAACAAAAGCGCCATTCAATCGATCTATCATAGATTTTGTCATGGTTTTTGGGGATGAATTCAACGTTTTCTCCCTGTGAAGCGTGAACTATTGACAATCTCTCGGATATTCTGAGTCACACATCCACAAAAACTGTTGTATAATTCTAAACGTCTATTGTATCAATTGTACCGTATGTGTGATTATCATTAAGGAAATGGCATGGTGTTTGAATATTGACACAAAATCGAATAATGTATCACGTTTCAAAGTTTTTCAATTAAATTTTCCAGATGACCGCACCAAGAAATTCTGTAATAGTCGAATAATATTGCCGACTAATCAAAATGATGGCATATCAGAGGGGTTCATCCACAATCCAGGTTATCCGCGTTTCTATGCTAGCGAGAAAGAGTGCCGTTGGCAATTACAAGCACCACGTCTACAACGTCTTCGTTTAACCATCTTAGATCTAGCATTAACTGGTAATATGATTCTAAATAATAGGGACTTAAAGAAGACTTATTTAACAAAAAAATAAAATAAAAATTCTAGCCGATCGTATCGTCTATCCAAACGATTGTTCAGATTATTTAGAAATTATTGATTCGGGTCAAGTGATAGAAACAACATGTCAATTACAACAACCACCATTAGAAATTTTATCACAATCTGATAATATTGAAGTTGTATTAGTTTCTAGTCATTCATTAACACCACAACGTGGTGTTTTAATTCATTACACTGCCGTTGGTTGTACAACACCAACATCACCAAAAGATGGTTATTTAGTTTATCGTAACGATACAATCGCCGAATATCGTTGTTGTGTTGGCTTTGCATTTATTGATAATGGTGCCAGGACACGTACAATTCATTGTTTAGGGTCCTATTGGAATCAACCATTACCATTGCCAGATTGTCAAAGTAAGTGTTTATTATTTATCACGTTGTTTATCAATTATTTCGACCTTTATCCAGACAACAGTCTGCCACAATTATTGTTCTGCTGTTGATTTGTGTCAGTGAGTAGGAGTTATTCCAACTTCTAACAATTGACACGACAATAGGCGTTTATTATTGTTGTATGTTGTAGCATAGATAACTGTAATTTGTTGTTTTAATCGTACAAGTTTTTGTTGATAATTTTGCAACAACAAAACTAGGTAAATTTGCCTCCTTTATCTGATCCCATAATCTACGCTTATGATTTCAATACTATTGCTAACCCTGTTGTTATTGAAACAATTCAATTAACTATCCCTCTCTTGACTATTATAAACATAACCAAACACATGGCCATTTAAATGATCAATTTTTATTATTGTTATTTTTCCGTTTATCGAATTATTAAAATTATTCAATGAATATTTCTAAGGTACGACCATCAACAATCGGTCGAATTTGATTGGTTTTCTGTTTTTAAACAACCGCTAGAAAACAAGTTTTTGTTGAATATAGAATTTTGAGGTTAGGATATTTGTCGTTTTTTTTTTGTTTCAATTGAATTAGAGTTACAAATTTTGTTTTTTTTTTGTTTTAATCAAAATTAATTTAATTCTAATTACAGAAGAGATAGTAACGCCAATAATTTCGCAGAGCAATTCTTTAGAAGCAGGGATGGCTTCAGGTTTGGATTTGTTTTCGTGTATTTTGTACTTGAATAAAATTAAAAATTTCACCTGGATTTGTTGCAGATCTTCTAGCACCAGCCTTATTAATAGCGGCTTTATTTTTGATAAATTTCATCGTATTATTCTATATTTATAAAATCAAACAAAAGTAAGTTCGAATTGTGAGATGGATAAATTGTGTTTTTGATTTTTGTGTTTGTAATTTAGGCACGCTGTAGAATACGCAGATGAGGAATTGGGAACGCTACCGGTATCAACCTCGCCTTAATTGATTAATAACAATAATGTTTTTACTATTTCAACAATTATGAATAAATAAAATCGATTTTAAATTTACCGCTTCTTTTTTTCTTTAGTATATTTGTGAGACTAATGTTGGTATTGCTGAAATAACCGGAGTTTGTTGACATTTCTGTGTTGCAACATTTTTTAGGTTAGGTTTTAATTTTTGCGATTTGATTAATTAGAAGAATAATAAAAATGGGAGTAACTGTGTTACAACAATTCCCATTGGAGAATCGTACTGGTCCGGCGACAATCGAATTACTATCGAAACGAATTTCAGCTCTAGGTGCCACACAACAGGGCCAATTTCTGGTTGATTGTGAAACGTACACATCTGTACCCCAATTGGGCCATCAACGTACTGTACATGTTTTGCATAATTCCGAACAGCCAGCGACTGTATTTTCAATACTTGAAACTGGCACAAAAACAATACCATTGGCCACTGATGGCTTATTCGATTTGTTAATGATGAAAATGTCGAGTTTTTATACATCGAAGAAACAAACAAAAGCTGAATCGAAAGGACCACGTTATGAAATCGGTGATTTCTGTGTGAAATTAGGTAGTGTTACAGTCAGTCAGAATTTTAAAGGTGTATTAGTTGAAGTTGAATATAGGCCGTGCATGGTGCCGGCTATGTGTTGGGAATTGATGAGGGAGTTCCTGCAGGGATTTTTAGGCAGTTCTGTGCCAGCATCACCGCCGAATTATTTGCAGAATCGCATGCAAGAATTGTACACACCCATCGATACAATCCATCAATATTTAGAACATTTTACGATATTCCGAAAATCACCTGGACTGAGAGCATAATAATGTGTTCCCATTGAAATTATTTGTATCATTTTTACGTAATTTATTTTGTATCAATATATTTATAATTCGAGCTATTATAGAATCACTTACCTCAACAATATTACCACCCGTTATCAGAATGGTCTGCTCTGCATTATACTCCTTGATGATTTCATAAATGGAAGTAACAGAAAATCCTACAACAGACACGATCAATTGATTGATCTCAAAAATGGCAATTCACTCGAAATTCACCGGTCATAAATGATGTGATTTCCCGTAATTCGTTCAATTCAAGCTCCGGATACAAGGCTGTCGTTGTACTGTAAGCTTCGATAATTTCATGTTTCTTCTCTGATGTTAAAATTGGTTTTATTATTGGCCGTAAATAATGCTCCGATTGTGTGGATGTACCTGGTAGATGTTCAATTCCATTTTCACGCATACTTTTCGATTCCGTGCACTTTTCCACCGATTTACAAATATGAGTAACTGAATTTTCACAATTGGGGAACACAAAACAACCAATCAGATTGCAGGCCCGCCTCGTCGACCATACAGAAGTCTTCAAATACCGGCACTTTCAGCGAAAAATTATTGTAATTTGGAAAATTAGTCTAACAAACATTAATTGCTGGACAATTTTCCTTAATAAAGTTGGTAATTTGTTGAAAAAACTGATGTTTAAATAGAAATGAAGTTGTTACACATGCGCCAGTACTGCCAATCTGTCAGTGACGTTATATAGCGAAATGAAAATACCTAGATTTAAACCGCAAATTGTCGTTAATCTAAACACATTTATTGAAATAATAAATGTTTACGATGCATTTCTAGTGAGATTATCAATAAAACGTATTTTATGACTACTATTGTTAAAGAAATTAAGTTGATATTCCAGAAATGTAACATAATTTGTTGATAGCGCTACATTTGACTTCAGTTAGTAATTTTGAATTTCCCGCATTAAAATGCACATGTATGGATAGTAATTGAACCGCTAATTAATCGGAAAAACTACGATTGTTATTGTCGTAATTATCTGGCAGAAATCTGATTAAAAAAAAGAAATCTTAATCTCGTATCATATGACCTTTCATATTGCTTCGTTCTTTTATTGGCTCATCAAAATGCCGAGTCTGTCTCTGTCTAATTTTGACATTTTTAATCTAACCTACATATCGAAAATCTGCCTACGTAACATGAGTGTTACAAAAATGACTGGAAGTGAAATTACGCCTGTTTTTCGACTTAAATGAATTAAAGTGAATCAGAAAGTGACAATGGATGATAATAGCGATAAGAAGATCCGTGTTGGTTCCCGGAAAAGTGAGGTGATTACTTTGGAATAATACCTAAATCCCCCTGTTACTATATTTAGATAATTGTCTCTTTACAGCTGGCCCTAATTCAAACAAAACATGTTATCAGTTTATTAGAAAAGCTCTATCCAAATAAACAATTCGAGATTGGTATTTACATCTATTCTAAGCATTTTCAATGGTATTAATTTGCGTCGATTTTCAGTAACAATGAGTACGTTGGGTGATAAAGTTCTTGATATACCACTGCCGAAGATCGGTGAAAAATCATTATTTACAAAAGAATTAGAAGCGGCTCTAACAATAGGCCATGTAGATTTTGTGGTGCATTCATTAAAAGATCTACCAACAGCTCTACCAATCGGCATGACAATCGGCGCTGTTCTAACACGTGAAGATCCACGTGACGCTCTAATTTTACGGCAAGACATTAAAGAGAATTTATTAGAAAATCTTCCATTTGATAGTGTAATTGGTACGTCGAGTCTACGACGTGCTGCTCAACTAGCTAGGAAATATCCACATTTAAAAGTGGAATGCATACGGGGTAATTTGAATACAAGACTGAAGAAATTGGATGAATTAGATAAATACCATGGGATTATCCTGGCTGCAGCTGGAATAATTCGTATGGGATGGACTGGTCGTATAACAAAAGTGTTATTTAATTTTGTTCGTAATTTAAACGATTTTAATTTCGCTGAATTTTCAGATTTTAGATAACGAAGATTTGATGTATGCTGTTGGTCAAGGTGCGTTGGCTGTAGAATGTCGGGAAAACGATGAAACTACCATCAATCTACTACGACCATTATATGATATTCAAACGGCTATTCGTATAATTGCTGAACGTAGTTTTCTAAAAACATTAGGCGGCGGTTGTAGTGCACCTGTTGCTGTAACAACAATATTAACAAAACTTGACAAGAACCATTACAATTTACAATTGAAAGGTGGCGTGTGGTCATTAGATGGTAAAGATGAATTAATCGATATTGAACAATGTGAAATTGAAATTAAAGATAATTTACGTTGTGCTATATGTCCATTTAATAGTGCCAATAAATTCGAATTGAACGATATCGAAAATTTTAAAAGTTGCACAGATTGTCCGGAGAATCCTTTAAATGAAATACCAACGAAAAAGATGAAATTCGACGATATACCAATTGATATATTAAAAAATGATCCGCACGAACAATGTCCCGTACAATTGCCAATCGGTGCTGATTTTATGGGCAAATGTCCATATTTAGAAGCACATTTCGCTGATCACGATGACAATAAAAAGAAATCATTCGATATGGATCAATGTCCATTTATGAAAAATAAACAATTGGAGAATATCGAATATGATGACAATTTAATTAAAGAAAATCTAAAACCATCTTGTAGTAAAATAAAACACTATTGCGGTCTTGTTGAATACGATTTAAATATTGGTAAAATACAGGGGGATGCCGAGAAATTAGGACGGAAATTGGCTGAGAATGTAATTAGTAAAGGGGCAAATGAAATTATGGCTAAAGCACAAGCTACAATCCATGGAAATACCTCAAAGACTACTCTTACTAGTTGATTGGTTTTTATATGGTCTTCTTTGATTATTATTTATTTTTAATGGGATGGTGATAATTAGTACAAAATTGTAGTTGAAATGACAATACAATGGGTCATATGGGCAAAGACAAGCGTTATTTCGTGCCAAAAGAATTTCGAACAAACTTGGTTGAAATGGAAACGATTTGAGATTTCATTGTTGTCAACAAAATATCAGGTTTATAATTTTCGTCAAAGCACTAGAGAATGTTAAATAATCTTTGGTTTATTCACGCCCGGTCCATCTTGCCTTCCTCAATCTCGACTTCGACCTTGTATCATGTTCACGAAACTTTAAGACTTATTTAACACAGAGTCGATGTTAGGAAGGGAAGATGAATTCGGCTTTAGTGGCGCATCATTTTTTTTTAACGAAACTTAGTTTTAATACGTACTGTTCCGCTAGTGGTTGTGAATGATTCTTATTTCCAAATCTATTTGCTACTTTTCTACTTCACCGCCTGTAGAATGCTCGTCTCTGTTAATACGATCCAATATGGTTCTATACTTGTATGAAAATTTACAATAAATATTTATATGAAGATTTTAAATGTTTACACACAAATAAAAAGGTAAAGAAAACCCGTTTGAGTGTTGCTGAAAAATTTCATTGAAACTATAAAATAATAACATTTAATCACAATCAAAGACCCGACATCCCATCAAACTGTAATCAATTGGCCCGAACACCATGGACATGGATGAATATCATCTGTCGGTTGAACTAAATTACTATTTTTAATTTCTGTTAATAATGAAACGATCTCATCAACAGTTTCTGAATTTTCTTGATTATTATCACAATTTCGAACATCGTTGTTATTAATTTTAATATTACCATTATTTCCCAATGCACCATCACCACCACTATCATCATCATGATTGATTATAAATTTATTAATTAAATGATTTAATTTCTCCAATTTCGCTTTCATTTGTTCACGATCATTTTCTAATTGTTTCAATTGTAAATCCTTTTCTGTTGCACGCTGTTTCAAAACACTACGTTGATGTTGATATAATGCCACATATTCATCGATTGTTTCCGTTTCACTTTGCAATTGCAAAACTAAATGTTCTAAACGTTGTTTTTCATCGGTCAATACAGCAATTTCATTCATTGTCTTTAAGACTTTCTCTTCTAAACGTTTCATTGCTGATTCATTATCTAATATATGATTAACATTAGAATTGTTTTCATTTAGTTTTGTTTGTAATTCATCATTTTTCAATTGTAATTCTTTGAATTTACCAATCAATGTTTCATCAGTCCCGCTTTGTTTTGTTAATCGATCGATTTCGTTTCGTAATTCGACAATTGTCAATTGGGCATTTTGTAATTCATCTTGTAATACATGTGAACTATGATCGTGTGCTTCGTAATGCCGTAGACGATCACTTAATTGTTCACTTTGGATGATTTGCTTATTTAATTCGAATGAATTCTCTCGCAATTCACACAATTCTTTATCTTTAATTTCAATAGCATCAGCTAATGTTTTCAAATGTAATTCAGTTTTTTGTAATTTATCAAGCAATTCTTTACTATTACGTTGTTCAATTGTTAATTGTTCAGTTAATTCCACTTTGTCGTTGTTGATTTTATGGAAAACTTCTTGCATACTGTCCATTTGACGTTTTAATTCCGTATTTTGTTGGATAGCACGACTAGCTGCAATTTTATCACTTTCCATAATTGCCAATAATTTCACATTATCCGGTTGGTTGTCTTTTAATTCAATTATCTTCTCTTCCAATTGTCTTATCTGATCATTTTTAATATCCAATTGTCGAATTGAATTGTCACGTTCAATTAGAATACGTTCATTATTATCATTTAAATCGTTAATTTCCGCTTGTAATTGTTGTATCGAATTTAATGATTCAATTAGTTCGGTTTTGATTTCGTTATTTGTTTTATTTATACTAAATGAGATGTGTTCGTTTTGTAAATTTTGCAATTGTTTTTCTAATTCAGCAATATGCTTGATGCGATTCTGTTCTTGCATTTGTAGTGATTCATTCTCTTTCTGTATTTGTTCTAAACGATTCGCTAGATTTGCCAATTGATTATTCAATTGTTGCGCATACTGTTGGTATTGTAAATTCGATTCGTCTCGTTCTTTCGTCAAATTCTTCACAATTCCATTCAGATCGGACACTTGTTTCTCCAATGCGAATTTCTCTTGAATTAATTGCTCCATTCTGTCATCATCTCGTCCAGTTGATAATTGTTGTATTTTAATATTGGCTATTGACAATTGCCCATTGAATTCATTAATTTGTTGTTGCAATATTAAATTATTCTCAGAGCTGGTTCTCAATTTCTCTCGCACTTCCAATAAATCTTGATCTAATTCATCTTTGATCAATTTGAAATTCTTCAATTCATCACGTAATTGTTCAATTTCATTTGAATTTTGTTTATCTAAATGATCGATTTGGGATTGTTCATTTCTCAAATGTTGTATTTCACGTTCTAAATCAGCCACACGGGATCGTGATGTTTTCAAACGTCCTTGTAATTCATCGCATTCATCAATTTTTTGTTTTGTTGTCAATTTAAATTGATTTAAATTTGCTTGTAATTCAGCATTTTCACCAACTAAAATGCCAATTGTTTGTGTATGATTTTTTAATTCGTCATTTAATTGATTGATTTCCTCTTGATATTGATTATTGTGATTTAATTCGTTTATTTTAACTATATTCTCTAATTCTATTAATTTCATTTGATAATCATTCAATGCAGCGTTTAATTGTTGATTTTTTAATTGTTCCTGTGCGACAATGCCAGCCAATTCTTGATTGCGTAATTCTAAATCGGATTCTTTATTTGCAACGATATTGTCTGCGTTTTGATTAATCAATTCAGCCATTTCGTGCGATAGTTGTTTTAAACTTTCAATATTCGAATGGGGTACAGATCCGTCATTTTCTAATAAATTCAAAGGTAACTCGTGCTGATCTAAAACAGGCAATTCTTCCACATTCTTATCGTCAACTTGTACAAAATCCGTAACAGTTTCGGGATTTTCCACAAAACAACCAATGTCCGATTGATTTGTAACAGTTTCATTGAAATACGGCACTTGTACTGGATTTGTAGATTGATTAAAGAAATCTACCACTTCATTATTTGTTGGTGTTATTGTTAAATTATCGAAAAACGTCGCTGGTTGCGAGCAATTCTCATGAAAATAATTTGGTAATTGTGCAACTTCTTGTTCCGTATTTGTCTCAACAATTTCTACAGGTGTTAATTCACGACTAGACTGTACAGAACTGTTGTTATCGTCTTGTTTTTGTGCTGCAGTTCGTTTCTTTTCTTTTTTGAGTTCTTTAAACTGAAATAAAACAACAAGAAAACGATGTTACTACATGGATATTGTTCGTCAATTTTCTAAGCGATGATTGCTACTACCTTTTTACGTGCTGAAGCTAATTTTTCTGCTTTGGAAGCATCTGCCATCGTTTGCTAATTGGAAAAAAAACAATTTATTTGTTATTCGTGTTGTTAACATTCAAAATGTCATGTTGACAAATAAGTGACACGTCAGTCTTGCCTAGATTACCAGTCTACCAACCACTACATTGGCAACACAAAAATTACCAACATTTGCTCAAATCTAATTAAGTTTTAACAGTTTATGGATTCCTATTTGTGTATAATAAGAAATATCGCCATTAAGAATAGCTGTTTGTTTAATTAGAGAATATTATTATACGAATTAATAAAATGCTAACAAGTAGGTCAACTTAGAGGTTTAGATTTCTAAAGATTGGTACTGACAATGTCACCGCATGGTTACCGTTTTGCTGTTGTCGATTTGTAAATAAATCCAAAAATCCAGGACTTTCAGAGAGGCGATTTTATTGTTAAATTTATTGATAAAAGCTAACTTTAGTGAATAAAGTACTGATTCACGATAAAGGAGGTCAAAACTTTAGTCGAACATGAGAAATTCGATAATACAGATGGTAAAATGACAAAACGTTTGTGCCAATGAATTGGGCAATTATAGGCTTGGCAACATTGCGCATGCAACTTATCCCATAATGCAATACGGTTCTGCCCCCAACCACCCACAACAGCCCCAAAAGTCTTTCATTTGTCAATATGGTTTGTTGTTCACGCCATCGTTGTGATGCTACTGTGGAAGATTCCAACGAAATACAGTTTTATCAAAATCATCCTTCATGATTTTGTTAAAATAATACTATAAATTAAAGGTAAATTCAATAATCTTACCAATTATTAAAGTATTTTAAGTAAATGATGATAATTTATTTTTCAATTTCTGAATATTGCTGTTGAAATCACAAATCGAGCTTTTTAACCCTGATATATTGCTTGGAAATTTATATTTTCCATACTTATTCATTTATTACATCTTGTTTATTGTTGTTTAATTACAATTTCAGGTGAAATGATGGCGATTCTCGTTGAACAAATGAATGATGAGATTTACATACAGGTAAGTTTATTTTCAGAATTTAACTTTGAATTTAATCAAGAAATGATGATTTTCGAGTATTTGCTAACTGATTGGGGTTATGAGGATAAACCAGTCTACCACATTTAAGAAATCAACTGATTAAACTTCTAAATTATTCATTTTTATTGGTTCTATTTAATTAACTCAACTTTTAATTACGTTATTCGTTTGTTTTAGGTGTTATTTATGATTAAAGAAAATTAGCAAAGGAGTTGTCTATTTGAGTAACATTCAGTGTTATCACAGCCATCCTTCATGATTTAATGTTATAAATTATAGGTAAATACATTAATATTACTAATTAATAGAATATGTTACGTGAATGATGAGACATTTTTTTTTCATTTCTGAATATAGCTGTTGATATCACAAATCGAGCTTTTTAACCCTGATTTATTTAAAAATTTATATTTTACTCATTTAGTTATTACATCGTATTTATTAAATTAATTACAATTTGTAGGTGAATATCCATCTATAATTTGATGGTGATCCTAGATGGACCAATTGATGAGATTATAGTCACAGGACAGGTAAGTTGATCTTCAGAATCTAATCTTATTGAAGAAATGATTTTTGACAACATAATTGTTTTAGGTGTTATTTGTGATTTAAGAAAATTACCATAGAAATTGTCTATTTGAGGGGAATATTCAACGGATAATCGAAAATTAAAGGTAGGCACAATTCAATTATTAATTTTACCTTTATTACACATCATTTACAATGATGATACATTTCTTCACCTGATAAATTATAATTTAAATGAAGCGACTTGACAATCTGAGTTATCGTTATTAACAATACGTTTTTTATATATATATATAAAGTATATACAATGTTCGTAGTAAAATGTTGCGATTCTATTTTCAGGAATATCGTCAATGGCGTTTAATCTTGCGATTTCTATTGTAGTCTTTACAAACATCGATATTCGTTGGTGGTACTAAAATATCGAATAAGCGCATTATTAGATAACACAGGGTTACAACCAACACGAACGGCCAAACTCCACTTGAATTATAGCTAGAATTTGTTTATATAATAATAATAAGGTTTGAAATATAAAGTTTAGCGAATTTTGTTTATTACCACCATAATAACTCTCCTAATGTCTTCTCCTTCTCCTGTCCGATCTTTTTATAAACTTGTTCAGTCCGTTGGGAGACATTTTCCCAATTATAATATTGTTTAATACGTAAATTACATTCGTATGGGCAAACGAATTGATCGTTTTTCAAGTCAATAATTGCAGTTTCTAAGGCTAAATATTCTGTGAATATAAAGATGATTTCATTTAAGAACGTATTACCTCTAATTAATGCCGGCACATTTGGTTCAGTCAAATAAATCAAGTCTTCTGGTAAAACTTCCGGAATTCCACCGACTCTTGTTGAGACAATTTTTAAACTAAAATAACATTTCAAATTGACAATTGCCATTAATTAAAAAGAAATTGAACTAACCCACAAGCAGCAGCTTCAACGATTGCCATACAATAAGCTTCTGTTAATGATGTATTTAAAAATATATGCCCTTTGATTAGAATTTCACGTACTTTGGAATGTTCAATACTACCTAATAATGTAATACGATCATGTAACATTTGTCGTTCACGTATTTCTTCTAATAACCATCGTTTTGGACCGTCACCAGCAATTAAAAAATTAATCTCTTGATGTGTTTTACATATTTCTGATATAATTTGTGCTGTTAAGTCAACACCTTTTCTATAAACTAATCGGGAAACTATCACAATTGTTACTACAAAATATTTATGTTGTAATTGTTTTCAAAATTTGATAATTATTGTTATTAACTGTTGTTTTTAGAACGTTGACTTGGATCTGGTGTGAATAGTGATGTGTCTACAGCATTTGGTATTACTGATACTCTTTTATCATTAACTTTAGCTCTTAAAACTGTATTCTCTTTACCGGTATGTGACACGCAAACACAATGATTACAACCGGCTAATGATATTTGTATTAATTTATTTGTGATAATAGCACTAGTATCAGCGAAACCAAAAAGGCTATGATCTGTGAATACTATCTAAAATTTGAATTTTATCGTATTTTATATAAATTTAATTACTGATTTCTACCTTTAAACCCATTAAATTACCAATTAACATTGCCTCGTGTGCTAAGGCAGAAAAAGCCGAATGCCCATGAATTATTTCAATTTGCTCCCTTATAAATATGTAACGTATTAATGGTAAATTACATATCATTGTTGGTAAGATGCATTGATTATAAAATACTTTGATTGGTAAATAATAGATTTTCAAACCATTTGTCATATATCTAACACCGGAACGATTCCCATAACTATGTGTCATAACAATTACTTTATGGCCTTTTTGTAATAAACATTGTGATAAATTATAAATATGTTCCTCAACACCACCCATATTTGGGAAGAAAAAATCTGACACCATACTACAACAATAATTGATTTAGTTTTTTTTTATTGAAGTTTATTTATTATAATAATAACAACACACCATATTCTGTGAAACATATTTGTATCAAAAATATATAAATCTACCGGTAATAACCTCAAAAAATTGACTCCAACGATTCGACTTCAGTTAATGGGGCAAAAGTAACTTGGTATGGTATGGTATGGTATGGTATATACGCAAATTTATCTTCATACCATAGTATAAACTGGTTACTGTACATTGACGGATGCGATCGTACAAGGTCATCATGAGCGACTCGTGTAGGGTGATATTGATAGGATTGTATTTTCATATTTAAAATAGTGATAATCAGGAAGAATTTATTATACGTTCTTAATATAACAAAGTTATACATTTGCATTCAATTCCAAGTTTAGGTTTTTAAGTAAAAATAAATAGTTTTTTCTTAAAGCAAAACAAAAATAAATATAAAGCTTTCTTTATAAGATACCAAAAATATAAAATTTCTTGTACTATTTCGTTAGAAACGAACAAATCTTACACAAATATAGTTTTTTTTCTGTCTTCTTGTTTGTTTTTTTTTCGTTAAGTACAGTATTCAAATCTTAATTGATAATTAATCAAGCCAATATGTACTTTTCTTTCCACATTTAAAGATCGATAATATCGAGTAACTCACAGATAAATCCAAGAAAAATGTTTAGAAACTATCTACCTGTGATTTACTAAATGTTACGATTTCTATATATTGATTAATTAATTTGTTTTTGTTTTTGCTTAAATATATGAAGCAGGTATTCTAATTATCTAAATTTATAGGTATAATTTTTTCCCGTTTTTCAATAAATATAAAAAGTCAATATTAGGCCAGATGGAACTTTGATCAATACAATTTTGCTTAAAGTACAGTATGTATTGCTTAGGTTTATTTTGGAATGTGAACGGAATGTAGACTTAACTAATCAAAATCAAATATTTAACATTCCTTTTGTTTACAAAATTATCGATTTTTAAGATATTATTGTGGGTTATATTTGGTCCACAGAGTTTATATTTCTTTTGTACAATCCGTATAAACCCAAGCTGAGTTTTTGTTTTGGTTTTCTTCTTAAATTCATATTTTCTATCAAACTATCGAATCTAGTACTGTACAAACTATTGAATAGATAATGTAGAGCATCACTATGCAAGACACAAGGAAGTTTATATTAAATGTGTGCTAGGTGTGATCCTCATTTGGGGCCCTTTGATCCTGACTACTACAATTCCAAGATAATCGTTTGTGGATGCTAGCATCTCTGCTATCATTTTTCTATTAAAACAATTCATTGATTTAAAAAGAAAATTGAATTTTTGGTATATTAAATTTACCTTAATATCATCCACAACACCGGCTGTATGATATCTTTTATCATTTCTATAAATCCGTTTCATTGCTTGACGATGATGGCTTCGACTGAAAGATTCACATTGATCCTCTGATTGGGGTACACCTGATAAATCAATAAATACAATGCAAATTTTCAACAAATATTATTATCGAAATAGGGACTGTTTTTTTTTTTGAAGAATTAGAGGGGAAATTAAAGCAATTTTCAGACGTAAGTGCTAGCACTAGTACTAAATCTAAACGTGTGACAAATGATCTAGTTCTGGAAAGTTTTGTATTTCTTTTTGTCTATGAAGCATTAAAAATTGATGAGATTTTAACCATATGATTATAAAAATATTTCTTTTATGGTTATAATCTCTCGATGCTCTATACAAAACTCGTAAAACTAAGTGATCCACAAAAGACTCACAATAAATGAAATTATGTAGGCTCACTGTGTTCTTCTTCTAGATTGGAAAAATAACCAGGAATATGGAGACAAAATAAAATTACACTTAAATTTACCGTATGTTTCTTAAAAAAAATCTAAATCCATCATTTTAATAATCATCAAAAGTTTCAAATTTTGAAAGTTACATAATTAGTATTATAGAAACTTCTGACGAAATTTGAATATTTATTATTTAAACTGACCTGCAATCACTGGCACATCGAAATCGAAACTTGCCGGTATTTGTTGACTGGACGTTGCTGTTGAATTAACATGTCTTGTTTTAATTAATGGTGGATTTTTATTTGGTGCTGATATAGCTAGTCCACGTCGTAGATTACCACGTGTGGGTGATGGTGGTGGATATGATATACCACGATGTGTTGGACTCAATAAATGACTGCCATTCTTTGAATTAGGCACTGATAATGTATTTTGGTGATTCACACTGAAACTTAAACTGCCAACATTCGGTGATCCTAATGTTAAATTTGGCAAACTTTGTCCAAGATTACTACTAAACGGTTGTACAGATAATGTATTCGGTGTTTTATTAAAGAAACGATTTTTAAATGAATTCTTCTGTGCTACTGGACTTTTATCAGGTGGTAATGGTTGAACACCTTCATCACTTGATATTGAACCAGTACGATTTTCATTCTCGATTGATACACCACGTGATTGATCTCGGTTTGAACCAACCGATGATTGATCGTTCATTTCAACAGATCCACTATGGCTGTGTGCTAGACTAGATACTCTACTGGCTCGGGAAGACGTTGCTAATGGAGATCTTGGTACTAATTGTAAACTATGATAATCACTTTCTAAATTACATTCAAAATTATAATCAACATCGAGACTGTCATCAGGTAGAAACGACATTTGTTTAGCTTGTCCATATAATGTTTGGGCTTTTGCTATACCATCTTTCCAACCTTTAAGTTTCTTAGCATCGTTGTTTTGTAATATAAAAGCTGCCACAGCCATATCAAATTCATTTTTATAAATAATTGCTAAACTAGGAGTTTCTCGATGTAATTCGGTTACAACTAATCTATCTACAAGATATGGTTGTCGTATTACGCGCATTGTTGGACCGCCTTTCTTTGTTGACGGTTTGCATATTAATAACATATCCGTGAGCAGGAAGCAATGAACCTCCATCTAAAAATTGCATTTATAAATTTGTTTGTGTGTTGTCTTTTTTAAATAACAAAATTTATTAACGCACCTTTGAACTATTACTGTCTTTTAATTTAAGATCACCCTCAAGGAGAAGATGTCGTTTACGTTCTGCTGGACAATTCAACATTGGCCTTGTTAAATCAAGCTGTGTATAAGACTTCTCCTTTTTGAGAAGTTTATCGATATCATCATCTTTAGATTCCTATTTAATTAAGTAACAAAAAAAATTTGAATAGTTTTCTTTGTAATTAATCGTGTAATTATCTTACCACAATATCGTAGCTTTCTATTCGTGCAATTATCCCTTTCAGTCTTTCTTTATCTTGTTTATGTTTTAAACTTGAATTTACATTAATGACAAAATCATCAACTGTTTTAATCTGGGAATTTGAATTTAATTAAAAATCACAAAGATGACAAAATTCTCAAAATAAAAATCAGAAACAAAAAAAAGAGAAGAAAATAACAAAAATTACCATAATTTGTAAACTTTCTCTCTCAACATCTTCTTCAGTATGTCGTAAAATTGCTTTCAACAAAAGGCCATATTTTGTCAGCCTTTGCATCGGTTGAACTAAAATGTCCATTAGACGTAATCTAAAAAAAACAACAACAATTATTTCTTCAATTCGATATTTGATAATTATCTTCTCAAGTTTTACCTGTTGCATTCTTTCTGACTCTCACACCATGTTAAATAAGCTGTAAATACTTCACTATCCATATTCTCACGGCAATAATGTTGGCATCTAGCTTGTTCAGCACAATATTTGTAATATGGTTGGAAGATTTCGTGGATAGTACGAAATCCATCTGCCATATTTTCGATGCATGTTGTCTGTCGAATTTTTCTCATATCCCTTATCAATGGGAACAATGTATTACGCCAGAACATAACATTAGCATCTAAGATTTCAGTTATATTTGAGAAAAGCTTATCGCAATCGATCTCTTTTAGAAGATTATGTGCTTGTAGGTCTTTTAAACAAGCAAGAAACAACTAGAATAGAAAAAAAATGTTAAGAAAACTATGTTGTAAAAACATATGTATTTTGAAAAATTTCTATTTACATCCGTAACAACTTTTAATGTTCTTATATAAGAAACTTCGCTAGTAATTAATTCCCATAGAGCCGTCTGCTGTTGTTGCTGTTTCTCATTCAAGTCTGCAAAATCAAAATAGCGATTGTTAATTTATGAATTTAAAAAATTTCAATTTCAATTCCAATTATTACCAGTACAATCGACAATATCCTTCCAATTATCTTCGAGCCTGTAAAGAGCATCAACAGATTCACATTGTCCTTGAGGGTAACTTAAATTATTTGGGATCCCTTGCTTCGAATATTTATCCAATTGTTCAATAAGAGCCTCGTATTTCGTATCCTATTAAAGTCAAATAATTTTTTTTTATGTATAAATTGTTAATTGAAATTTGTTGTTGTTATTGATTACTTTATTATTTCCAAAGAAAGCGGTTAATCGTTGTTTGATTTGTTTTTTACTTTGATCACTATCATGTAGTGATAATGCTGGACTGCCCACAACACCGCTACTAGATGCTGGTTCTTCAGTACTTGAACTAAAGAAACTACTTGTGCGAGGACGATAACTCTAAAAAATCGATTTGAATTGATACAAATACAAAAAAGTAGGTTAATGTATTGATAAGAAACTTACCCAGATTGCTTTCGTGAATGATTGCCGTGAAGTGAGCCCGATAGTTTTTTATTGCTTGTTTCTTTTGCTGGAAACGGAAAAAATGAAATGTATAATAATAGAATCGTTTAAATGAATGTCGAAAGGATCACTTTCATTTTTATTATGTCGATTTTTATACGTACATAACAATGCGGTTGTCAATAGAGAACACGATAATATTTTAAAGAATAGAGGCTATTTTTATGGCTAGTAGTAGTTTATAGAAGCACTAACGTTACTGTTGTTTCATAATAACTTCTAAATAGTTTCGAAATTCTCGTAATTTTTGCGGTTATACATGCTTCATAAATTTTGCAAACAAAATTCATTTCGAAGTTGAAATGTTTTATGAAACAAATTTATTTAAATTTTGTTACAAAAGGAATGGAATCGATATACAATTTTATCAAACGTACTTTCAAGTTAGAGAACTTGAAAAGAAAATAGAGAGAGGTCATTTAATTGTGAATTAATTTCATTTAGGAAAACTTCAACACTTGTTTTCTAATAAAAAATTTAAATAAATTCGATTTGAGCAATATTTAAGGGGGCAAAAATAATTTCCTTACGTGTAATACGTATATGTCGTCCAACTAAACTTCCTGTGTCTTGTGAAAACAACAAAAATATCTCTGTATTATTCTCTCTATCTTGTAAACGGACATCGCAAGTTGATAGATCGATATTGCGAAGTTCACACATCTTTGCCAAAGAGTCGCTGAAAAATGAGTGGTGTTTTTTAAAATGTATACGTGCAAAAAAAGAAATAAATGATGTACACTTTGTTTCCTTAAATACAATAAATTAATCCACCACCGGTGGATGAGAGTACATAGAGAATGATCTTACATTATACATTTCTCCTTCAAGATAGATGTGAACAAATAAAAAAATCCTTCTACTTCTGCTATCATCCATTTGGTAAATGTTTTATGATAAATATTTCTACTTCTAGCACAAGAAATTGATTGCATAACAACCAAATTGATGCTATGATGTTGGTACAAACAAACAACGGCTTTCATATATTATTATAATTGCACATTCCATATTTAGAGTAATTGATTTAAATTGGAATAATTTAGTAACAAAATCATTTTGTTATTTCGTTGTTCTACTGTTCTAACAAATTGAAAATCAAAAAATAATGGTGTAAAAATGAACACTTACTGCAATGTGACTCCTCTTTGAGCGATAAAAAACAGTTCATTATCCCAAGTAGATTCATCTCCTACTTCAAAATTAACGCTAAAACATTCACTGCTAGATTTCTGGAACACAGATCAAATTCATAACCAAATTACCTTCATTATAATGATTTTATTTGTTTATGTTCTGTTATTGTAAAGAATCAGAGTTATGTGTTATGTAATTCCATCAAGATGGAATGTGTTGTTGCTTTATATATTTTGAAATAACTATTACTTGTGCCGGACAAAGTTTTCAAAGAAATCCCGATTGCCTAAGGGACATTACACTTTTTGGTAGGGAAGTGGGAATAAAATAGAAGTTGTGTATTAAAGTCTTGAGGTCAATATATCAAATTCTTTTCCCCTTTTCCTTATTCTTACTTCCTATTTCATCATTGAAATGGATCAGTTTCTTCTACCACTACTACCATCAACACAATGAAAACTACTATTCACAAAATTCCGATACAATCTGAATAGGAGAATGATAGGAACATAGAAGAACAAAGAGCAATAGAAAGTTAAGTAATATGCTGGCAGATGTGGGCATCTGTACAAAAAAACATCAAATTAGAGACAAATGAGAGATAGAGCAAAAGTTAAGATCGATCACAATGTCTAACTACCACCATTATTGAAACAGCAAAATAAATCTTGAATATTTATGTATAAAATTGTTCACTTGATATAATCTCCCAGCGCATCCACCAAAATTGCATAAAAAAAACTCTAAGATCTAGAAGCAACCAATACTGATCGTTCTATGAAATATGAAAAATTGTTTGATTTAAAAATACTGTCAACGCATAAATATGAACGTTCATTCAGTAAAATATATTGAATTCTTCGTATTAAAATTATTGAAGCTCTCCACTCTCATTGATATTCAAAAGGTAACTGCCAAAATGAAAACTGAGAAAGTTCTATCATTCCAAATGGTTGGTCTCATTTATGAATAGTAGTGAACGGACAAATCGACTTAATGCTTCAAGGAGGAATTTCGTTCTATCAAAAGCGGTGACAATATAAATCATCTCACCACTACCATCATCATCATCATCATCATCATCATTCCCGCATTCGTTATTTCAGACGATTCCATTAACAATGATCCGATGACCCTTTCAACACTTAGATCACAAAAGGTAAATAGACATAATACTAATTGCTATTTTCATCAATTGTATGAAATAAAAGGGAACTTTAAAGAAGACAATACAAAAGAGAGATAAATTGCAATTTTGATATTGTTCATTCTAACGAATACCAGATTATAAACGTAAAATTTATGATGTTTCACTTGATATTTATTTGGAGAAATAAAGTGAAACAAAAACAGTAACATTCTAGAACTAGGGTTGTGTAAGCCATCAAGAAAAAAACTCTCAAGACAGGACCCATTTGATATTCTTTTTTTTTACTCATTGTTTATTGTCTAACTGCGACGATAATAGTCCACAGACGGTGATTTGAAAGTTGCTTTATTTTCCATTGATTACATTTCTAAATGGAAACAATATTCATACCTGAGATCTACTAAGCATATGTTTACGGGCTGGTGGCGTTTCAGTGGCCGTTGTTGGAGGTTCTGGTGGTGAACTAGGCGGTGCTAATGATCGTGTACAATCTGGTTCTGATCTAGAATCCTTTAACGCTGGATCTGTTGTTGAAACGACACCTTGACGCATTTCTAATCTATCTAAATGATTCAAACTCCTTGAGCGAACCTGAAACACAAAAGTCATAAATAAATTTTAAAAAACTAACAACGGAAATTAATTGATAAGTCCAAGGGTGTGCCATTTTAGTATCGAATCAATATTCGTTTTTATCTGAGAATCTCTCTTCACTTTTACTAAATATAAAGTTAATAACGTCAGAATAACGGATGGTTCTCACCCTACTTTCTATCGGACATCCTGAAATTCAACCCTCACTATCAATAAATGCTCTTTTCATATTTTAATACAAACATAAACTTGATAGTTTCTTCGGAAGTCCCTTAAAATTAAATAAGTTATTTGTCAAACTTTTAAATATCTTTATCATTCTTTTTCCGAATATGTTTTTGTAGTTTTGTGTTGAGAAGGGTAACGAAATAAAATTAGATAGAAAAAAAAACACAACTGTGTTGGAAGAATACTTGTGGCTTCACTCTCTAGAGAAAAAGATTTGTGTCGTTGTTCGAGTAAAATGCGAGTTATTTATGTATATACGAGCCTTGTTAATTACCCCTAACTTGCTTTCAAATTATTATTTTTTTTTGTATTATCACAAAAGTAATAGTTATTATACAGAAATTTTCAACTGATAATAGACATTAGGATAAATCATACAGTTTTTAGATGACACATGTGAATTTATGTGAAAATTTTATAACTTTTAGTCTAGTTGTAAATGATAACAGATAGGTGTTTTAAACGAATTTATTATCTTTCATAAAAATCAATTATTTTTTTTACAGATGTTTTTATCAGCATGCCATATATTTATTAACGAAATACACATGATAACATTCTTTACTGATAATGATCGAAAATTTTCATAATGTTACTTTAACATGATAAGTTTTTTCTTTATTCATACAAAAGTATAAGCTTCATTTAATTCAATTAAACGTGTAACGGAATATAATTCGGCTATGTTGACTTGACTTTAATATAAGATTCTTAAATATTTGTTCGTTGTCTAGTCGACCTAGTCGCAGGGGGCACACTATAAAGCTCTGTTCGATAAAATTCTTTAATCAAAAATGAAGAAACAGATGATGACATTGGCAAAATTTCAGGAATTCGTTCATTACTCCAAAGGTATTCTGTAAAATAATCTTTATCTCTATTTCATCGTTATCGTTATTTTTATACAATTATTACAGTTAACAAAGTCATTAAACTAGTTACAGATTATAAAATGTTACGCTCAACCCAGTTAATAACATTGTAATCAAGATAGAGATAAAGATTTTATTAGATAATCTCACTGGTTCTTTCCATCATTACAACCCCAAACGACTATCTTCTCTCGTTAAATAATAATGATAATAATGTTTTATTATTTATTTAATGAAATATTTATTAGTATGGGCTGTACATTTATAAATATTGCATTACGTAAGATGAAAATTATTAACGATTATTGAACGACATCATCTTGTCATCATAATAATCATCATCTATGTCTCTTTTCATAAAAATTCACCTTAAAAATATCACAACTAATATTGAAACGAATTCTGGATAAAGCAATGAAATGTGAGAAAATCGTACTTATGTTTTGATAATTTGTCTAATTTTATTATAGTGTTATGGGATTTATTTATTTTGTTTGCCAAAATTTCAGCAAATAAAATTAAAGACGTTTATTTGTACAATAATTTATTACGATATTTATAAATATTTATCCACCATAGTTATTTAATAGATTTGATTTTTATATAATCAAAATACTTATTTTATTATTTGTATGAATCAATCAGTCAATCGTAACATTTCAATTACAGATATTTTTTATCATTTATCTTTTATGGTAAATATTGTTCTGTATCTATACAAAGAACTCGTTAAAAGTTTTTCAAAATTATTCAACAGGAAAAATAATTGTTCCATTTTTAAAATAATTTCAAGCTTTATTTTATGTTCATGTAAACGAGATAACTGTCATTTATAGGATAAGTACATATGAAAATTACATTAAACGAAATAATGATACAGCCGCCGACATTTATACAAATATGAAACGTTCTATTGTTGGGTGATTTTTATTTTATTTCTCAATTGTTGGATTGTGTGAGGGTGCGGTAACATTTTCACCACCTACCTACCTATCTAACAACAAACACACTGAACACAAAATGCGTAAGATATTGTTGAAGATGAAAGAAAAATATAAAGAGAATCGTAAGTTTATTGTTAAATTTCACCCTTAATCCTTCTCTTTTATATGCTTGAGTCCAAATGTGAAATATTATATCGTTTTTGCACACAACAAGCATATCATGTATAGGCCTAATGCTTTGTTTAGTATTTTGGTTGACATAATGGTAATCCTAGTAGGGTCTTGCTAAATCTTTCTACAGTTTTAATGAGTGGAGTTGACTTCCCTTCTTAATTCGATTGTGTATGACCTTTACAGTTTCTAAATAAAACCCTATTTGTGTGTGGTTGAGCCGTTGGTTTGTTCAATTTAATTACAAATGATTTTGTGAAACTTCTATTTTTACTCAATTGGTTGTGGTTTCATTTTATTTAGGAAATGTTACCAAGTTTTTTATTTGTTAAATCATTCAATGTTAATAAATCATTACTAACTATATGCTACAGCATTTTTAACATTTTTATATCAATTATGATTGAAATAAAATACAAATAATGTTATTCAGATATATGTGGGATGAATTAATCAAAATGTCATCCAATTTACTGGCACAGAATTCGGCTTATAGATTGAATATCATGAAATCATTAAAAGAATCATTATTTCTTGAATTTAACGAATACACGACAAGATTGGAAAAAGATATACGAATTTTCCAACAAAACAGATTTCTCCATATTTACCTTCAATTTTCTTAATTAATTGAACTCTATTTAGAAGCTGAAACGAGCAAACGTAACATTCTTCTTTATGGACTTTCTGCCATTCATAAGCTCATTAATTTTGAATTTTGATCATTGCCGTTTCTGTAAGATCATCAAAAACGTTTTTAAATTTCCGGATATTTTCAACTGATAATAAACAAATTGTAATGTTTATTTCATTGTTTAATAAAAGCGCTTTTCCAAAAATAATCAAGTAAACGTTGGATTGATGGTTTCGTTGTTTTTTTTTTGTTTCGAGCAAGAATAGGGGAAGTATAATTCAATTTAGATCGATTTTTTAAAGTTGACACACGATTTTCTTTTCTGAATTTCTATTCTCATTCAATAAAGAAAAAAAGGAAATCGAACAAAATCCAACTGTTTTTCAATAAAAAGTGTAAAGTTTCACTTAATCAAACACTGAATTTTATTGAAGATAACAAAAGGGTTGATATGCTAATATTGTTACTATATCGGTCATGATTGGAAACTATTTCAGTATCAATTTTTCTATTTGAACCACCATCATCATTCAGCAGATGTATTGAATACAAATATTTTCAGAGGGTCCATTGAAATTTTTTATATGTAGTACAAAATCGATAATTCCAGTTTTGTTGGTGAATTTATCGAACGGACTGCGGTGTAATTTTAGGGGTAACTTATTGGCTATAGCAGTATGTCCAACATGCACACCTATATATGTAATATATATATATATATATATATATATATATATATATATATCACTTTAACAGGAAGAACATTCGATTTCCGGTTATATATCCATGTTCATTCCCTCATAGATATATAAACTGCTGGTTGATTTAATTCTCTTGTCAATAATATGCTAATTGATTTTAATTTGTTTTCCATGATGGACATAAGTTAACGATTTCCTTTCGATCAATTTCCTCTGCCACTCTCCAAAAGATATATATCAAAATTATGATCGATTGATAAAAGGTACGTTCTGTATTATATAAGCTTTGTTGGAATTATATGCGATATCTCATTATCGAAAAGACAGAAACAAAACTAATTTGCATATACGTGACTTTAGATCGCTTCTGAAACAGAAAAATCATTGTTTTCCTTCATTTGTTTCCTTCTGTTTTTGATACACAAAAAATAAATGTATAGCCATGGAATTTAAATTCGGTAATATAACAATTTCAACCATGAGAAAAAGGAACTTTTATTAGTAATCACAATTTTCTAAAAAATAAAATAAAACAAAATTGAAATGAATCGAGGACAATCTTTTACCGACATATTAAAAGTTGAATCGAAAATCGTTGGAGGCCGATTCCATTACAGACTCATTCAAAAAATGAATTAGCTCGCGTACGAAGAGAACGAACCGAAAAGTGATTAAAACGTTTCAGGTTTTATATATTTTCACAGGCTAAAGATTTAAAGAATTGTAGGTGTAATACTGAATATATTGCCTTTTTTTCTATTGAACATTAAGCTAGTAATAATAATAATAAATTATGAATTCGTTTTTTTTTGTTGTATAACTGGAGTAGACTACAAATCCTGTCGTAATTGTGAGATATTTCTAGATGACAATCTAAAATTATGACTGTAATAAATGGATATTGCTTCAAGTTTAATAGGAACTCATCTGAAATTTAAAATCAAACTTTAGCCTAATTAGAAATAATCGTTTTGACAGAATAATCTCTGCATATCAGTTTGGATTTCGTTAAATTTTCAGGAATAGAAAAATGTTTTTCATTCATTCAATTTATTCAATTTTACCTGAAGTTTACCGACTGGTGGTGAGACAACCAAGAAAATTCTCATGGTAGCTTTGAGGAAATCATCTTGTCTGATGCCTTTGTGTTTTGTTTGTTTTGCAGTTGCACTAGTAACACTACTACTACTATTATTGATATTATTATTGTTAACACTACTACCCCCTATTTTCCCTTTACTAATATTAATTTTATCACTACTATAATCTTTCGATTTGTCACTCTTTCGAACACCTTTTTGTGTTTCACCCATTTTGGGTGGTGTTTGTAATGTATTGATATGTTTCACTGAAACACCACAATTTTTCGCTTTATCTTTAAATGTAAACGATCTAAACAAATCAGTTTTATCAATTGATTTCTGTTTTATAAGTGGTGGTTGTTTTGCTGTTTCCATTGTTGTCGTTGTATCATTCTTCTTATCATCACGCACTTTAAATAGATTCTGTGTTAAGGAATTTTTTCTAGAGAGGGATTCGCTCGTGGCTGCTTGACCGGAAGATGATTGATCATCAATATACGCTGTTGCTGACGAAGCATGTCTTTGGACTTTTCTACGGATTGAACCGACAAATTTACGCCACTCTTGTTGATGTGGAGCTTCAGTAGAACTTGGTGTTGGTGTTGTTGATGTTGTTGTTGTTGTTGTTGTTGTTGTATCTTTATTGTCAATTTTTAAACTTTCTTTCGCAATTTTCAGCGGTTTTGATGTTGAAAACAGTTTCACTATGTTGTACAGGTTTTTTACAACGATTGATTCACGAACAATAAAAGGGTTTTCATTAAGTTTACCTATGATTTATTGAATTTTCCGTATACAAATATTAGTGTAGTATTTTTATGTACAATAAGCGCATTTGCTTTTCTCTTAAAAAATTGTCGAAATAAACTTGGAAACCTAATAATAAACATTAATATTACAATGTTTTTACAAAGAATTATTATTGTTACATATGAAAATGTGACATTTATTGGATAATTTAATATACCTCGGTAAAATTAAAACGTAACAGTTGTTAACATTTTATTAATTTTCAACGTTTACCTCGTTTTTAAAATTAGAACTTTATATGAATGTTTTAACGACTCTTGTCGTATAATCAATCTAAATAAAATTGCGTGTTTATAATTAGTTAACAAGACATTTTCTTTATCATTTGCAAACATTTTTCATATGCAACAAATTCATTAAAAAATCTATTTATTGACAGATGTTGTAGATTGAATTTGTACTGTAATTTCAGTGAATGAAATTTACATATACATATACCTTATCACTACAGAGCGGATTTGGTAATGGCAAACCATTCATCCAATGAAATACTGGTATAATCGATTTATTTTGAAGATTATTTTCTAGACAGAAGCCGCTCAGAAATAATAACAACCTTCTTTTTATAATAAAACAATATTACAAGATCTTTGTTTGAAATCTAAACGATGAAATAGGTCCAAAATTGGCTTCGTTAGCTCCTTGCCTGGCTGATTTTGAAAAAAAATTGTTTACCTAATAATTTTTATTACACTTACATCATGTTTTATTTGCAACTCTTATAGAGATCAGCACTGTTGGTATAGTAACAGTAACAATCGTCAATATAATCGTCAGTACTAATATTGGTCCAGTTGAGTCTACTGGAATTGAATTGCGATTCGTAGATTGAATCAGATGTTATATCAATAAAATAGAGCGAATAAGAATTTTATCAATCTCCGTCCGTCCGCTCTTCACTTATAATTCAATCAATAATAACGATTGAAATTTCAGTTATACTGTCATGTTATACATAAATTAGAATTTTCTCTAATATAGTCATTATTTAATCGGAAAATGGTTATTCATTATATCCATCCATAATACACATTAATCTTCTATATGAATTAATATATCACATCCTTTCACATTAATGATCATCCCCTTTTCACCTACCATAAAATACGTTAATCATCAATAGATTGAAAGATACAATTTACAAAATTTCAATTTCAAAATATACGCTTCCTCGTTTTTTTGAATGTGTTTGTCGAATATTTGAATGTTTATGAAAAAAAAACCCTAACTGGAAGAAGAATATCTTAACATGTCGAATTTTCCGATCTTGATCGTTGTTTCTATTGACAACGTACGTTTTGACAATGACGTTTTCTTTGCATATCTCTCCTCGGTTATATAATAACGAATGAAAAGTGGTGTATATACGAATGGTATGTATGATAGACGATCAAATGTATATCGAAGGGATGTATACGATGACAGGTCGATTTCATTCCATGACTTGACAACTTACCAAATTGACAAGACGAAATCGGTAATCGTGTCATAAAATTGATACAATATAGAAAATGTATCTTTGATCCGGAACATTGACAGAAATATATGTTTAATTTTGGTTTTCCATTTACAAAATTAATAAATATGGAAAATTATATTTGATAGGGGTATTAATTTAATTAAATTTCATAATTCCGCGGTCTTAATATTATTATTATTATTATTATGAAAATTGTTGGGTTTAAGGAAGTTTGTTAATTGTAGTGTTATAAAACCACATAATCCTCCCCTATCTCTTTCCATGTTTGTCTATCTGTCTTCTATCTATATAGGAATTATATCGCATGAAATATAAGGGGTTTAGTTTTTAACAAACCGTGCAATTACACGAGATTGAAATGAGTTCGTTGATGAGATTCTAAAAATTGCTGCCTCACACCCGAATAACATTAATTGGATTTAATGAATTTTCCAATATTGTTACGAATCAGTTATAAAATATAAATTTCACCATTATAATGATATTAATATTAGTAGCTTTTAATGTTTATTTTTGATTATTTTGATGGGAATACAAATAGATTAGAAAATCGTGGCTTGTCTTTATTATTTTTACAAAATAATTCAATTTAAAAATCGGTGGACCTTATCGAGAAGTAAGCGGACAAACGAATTCGGCACTGTATTCATGACCAGTCACGATAATGGATTTTTATTACAAGAACACACAGGATAAAGTAATTGGACGGATACTGCAAGAGCGACACTTTTAACAAATGACACTTATGATATGGATCGTATTTTTATATTCCGAAACGTAAAGGAAAAACTTCCAAAAAGGGATTTTTGAAATAATTTCAATTTCGAAAGTGAATCGTTTATTTCCATACATTTTTGATATTTTCATGAGAAGTCGACTGACAAATGAGTCAATGTTATTATGCCCATAATACCGGCATATCTATGAGATAAACTAGTAGCAGACATTTCAAATCCGTACAACCTACCTTCCTATCTATCACTTGATGGCCGCTCATAAACCCACCCCCCATTATTATTGAATTTTACACCTGCTGGAAGAACCGGAAGGAATAGCGCTCACGTGTTTTACTGAGGTATTATAGCAATGAACTTCTATGTAGTATTTAATTTTTTACAATAATAAATGGAGCTGTTTATCCCTTATTATTAACTCACTGACTATATTGTGTAATTAAATTATGGAGGATTTGGAACGTCAATAAAAACCAAACAACCACGCCTTTACACTTTATATTTAATTACACAATATATCAATTAAACTGGATGTTAATAATGACATTGAAATAAATTATTAATATTGTTTCAATGAATAAAGCTGAAAATAGGGTTGATCTATATGAATTCAGTCAATCCATCATGCAATTCTACTAAATTTAACTGAATAAATTCACATTTTCCAATACTAAATTCACTCACACGATCATTTATTTTATTTCAAAATTATATGATAATTTTTAGATCTAATATAGTTACACTATCATGGAAATGTACAATATTTCTGTTACAATTATCCATAAATCTGCCGAAAATTTCTAAAAAGCAATTTCTCTGAAGTAAGCAAAAAAGACTATTATTTTTTTCTAAATTACTGTTTCATCTAACATATTTTCCATAGTCCAGGTATATTCATGTTATAAATCAACGAAAAGAACAACCTCTCCACAAGTTTTACCTTTGCAGACGATTTAATAGGCGACTATAAATTTATATAGGTCTAAAGATACAAACTTTGCTCGTTATTGCGTGTGTGTAGATAACAATTTTATTATTAAAATAAAAATGAAACCGATCTCCACATGGCAAGTTCATATTAAAATAAAATTGTTGATAAAGAGATTATTATTGAGATTTTCTTGTTAGATTTTCATTATTCGAAAGCCTCTTTTTTCACTATGTGTAGTATGCGCGTGTGTCGAAGAGAATTTTAATTTTCGAAGCGGAATTGTGAATTACGCACAAAAGAGTTACCTACTGATTTTAATACAATACAGTTATAAAATGAATTTTATCAACAATAAACGCTTGATCGTTTCTTACAAAAGTATTGGCAATATCTACGAAAATGAGGCATTAATAAACTAATTAGTATAAGAATTGTGTATTTCCTGGAATGTTTTAGCTAGCATAGTTAAGAAAGTTTAAAATTTATTAGATAATTTATATGATTAATAGGGAAATTGTTGTAAAATTGACTTAGTTTGATATAAATCATTGCATTAGGGGTTGTTAGGAAATCCTCACTAGTGTTCTGAGGATTTGAATGAATTAATACCAAACCAACATACGATATCGTTTTATATGGGAATTAATTCAATTTAATGCTTTGTCAAATTTTCAGTAAACACCGAAATACAGTGGTAAAATTGATTAATTACCACATAATGCACTAATCAGATACACAAAATTATATACCCACAGAATATTTCATTTAAAACGAACCACCATTCAAATGTAATAATTTTAGATGAAACACTCTATACTCGACATTTATTTTCTAGAGCCTAATAGAGAATTGGGATTAACACTTTGAAAACTTTATAATTCCCCTTAAACGTGTTAAATAAAACTCATTATCAACATCTTAAAATCCAACGTCATTATTCATTCGTTTTTATCCATTTAGTTTTCTATCGGGCACGTTATTCGATAATATGATATTTCAATGAAATGATTCGTCAAATTAACTCAACATTCGCTTCAAAGACAACAAAATAATAGAAACGCTCATATAAACGTATTATCATTATATTGATATTGTAAATATTTACTTTATACATGGCCATTTTCAATCATCAATTCGTTATTTTTTTATGTCAAACAATCACTCATATTATCGATTATTACGGTATTAAAATTGCGGAAACGCAAATGAATATTTTCAAAAACCTAACGGTAATTTGCCAATTTATTGACTGTGTTATAGCCAACATTGAAGACTATAAATACATTTATGTAGCACAACAACCAAAAAAAAAATAAGAAAAACGCTGAGATACTTTCGCAATATTATACAGAAATCAATCAATATTTTGCCAGACTTGGGTGACATTCAAGTCAAATGCCAAGCTGTTGGTCGATTTTTTTTGTAAAGCTGACAATTTGTTTCTTATTCACTAAATTAAGACTATCAGAACTATTGTTATCATTGAATGTTTTATGTCTCATTTTTGGATAATTACCATTGTATTGACGTAAATTATTCAACAATAACAACAATAACAACAACATCTGTCAGTAAATTAACAGGAAATGAATTTTCAGGGGATGCTTACTGAAATCACTTTGATAAAATCGAAAAAAAAACAATTTACATACACACCCGTCGATTATATTAACAAATTTTTTAACAAATATATATATATATATATATTTTTTAATATTTGACGAATATTGAAATTGACATGAAGTTTCCAGTAAAAAACTTCAACACTTATCTCTGCCCTTTTTTTCTATTTTCGTTCTATTTTTGATTAAGTGTTGATAGAAGCACGCGACGTATTCTCGCGATAAAAATATCGACGCTAACCACAGCAGTAACAGTTTGAGACTGAATTATTGGACGATGCCAGGCAAAACGGGGTTCGGTAAGCGCGTTAGGACGTCCGTTCACCCTCTCACCAGGCGCCGTATGGCTGCGTAACATGCCCCTTAGGAGTATCAAAAAGATACTGAAATTGTCCTTTTTATTATTAAACAGATTTCAGTCATCAAAATAGCACATTTGAAGAATTTTAAAATTGTAAAAATGTCTGTCTCATTCCATATATGGTTTTGCTAAGCGCAAACTTAAAATATGATCGATCATCTTGGTAATACGACTACTATTTTAAGAGAGTGAACTGTTCAAGCATATTCCCATTAGAGAAAATGGTGACAGTAATTTTCCAAAGCAAGAGAACATTTCGCAGCAGACAATAAGTATTCAGATAACAAAAAATAATGAAAACTCACCGTAGGATCGGTACAATGTTGTCGATCTACAACAATCGCAGAAGCTGCATCTCTTGTCTTCTGCCTACAGGCGTTTTGTCGTTTCAACTTGGAACAGCCACCTGCGGCTGATCTAAAACTGATGTCTGTTTGGGTACGAGGACGTGTACCGTCTTCAGAACTAACACTTTGAGGCCGACGTCGACTGAAAAAATTATTCATATTACATTAGATGAGTACAATTGGGTGGAGAAATGGTGGAGGCGCCGGGATAAACACTTCTAATTTGGTCAATTTGCATGCTATTTATCAGCATTTATTTTATATTTTTGAGGGCATCTGTTATCTTACACCGCACAAATTAACAAGACTTTAATAAATGTTAAGTTACACTTAATCTTATTCTTTTCTTATACATTGCCAAATGGAATTATAAAAATTTATTCTTTAATTACTTAATTAACTGCACAACTTGATAGGTGTCTACTAAAGGTATTAATTATGATGGCGATATGAGAAATAATAAAGATAAAAATAGGTTTTTCTTATTTTTATTGAATAATCTGCGAAGCTAACATAAAATTTTACTGTTGCAGCGAAAATTTAATTACAAATAATCTAAAGAGATTAGTTTAGATTTATTTTTGGATAATTAACAATATCCTTAATGATTTGTAAATTAAATTACAATAACAATATTGTTGTTTACAAGGAAATCCAATGCTTGTAAGCAAAGTGCTTTTAAGTGGTACCAAGGTTATAGTAGATTTAATCTGCTGTTATAGCGCTGAATATGTGGAAAATCTGTTAAAGAAAACCATCAGATCTAGGAGTGTGTGCGTTTTGTAGGATAGGCACGACAAGTAATCTTGAAAATTCCCAAAAGCAAATCACAAAGTTATCTCGCACCGTCAGTTCCACAAATTCATCGACTCACTCTTTTGATTCTTCAATATATTTTTTTTGAATTCTATTTAAAGAAACGATCCTGAATTGTATTCTTGGATACATCTCAAAGGTCGACTTGAAATCGGTCAATATGCAAAACATCAACTGCTAAGAAATAAGGAAAATAAACGAGGGTTGCTTTTGAGGTTTTAGTTGTTAGTGGGAAAAATCTATAGCCATCGATCACTTTCAATGGTAACGGACGATTTTATTTTATCCTATCCAAGAAAACCGGAAGGAACTTTAAAAATAGTAGGAAATATAAATTTCTAACTATATTCGGACGTTTTTACGATGCAATTATTTCAATGACTTGTAACTATCTTATTAAATGAAATCAGGCGGGTGACCTTTTACGTGATAATGGTAATTGAGAAAGACATAACAGTAGCGACAGAGATAGACAGAGATATTTTCGTACTATGTGGTTTTACTAGAAACATCTAAATTCCCAATAGTCTTTTACTACGGGCTAGTAGAAGTCTGGTTTAGGTTGAATGTGCATCTTCGATTTCCCCAAGATTCTTACCACAGCCCACAGTGAGCTTAATGTAAATAAGAAGAATCTAGACAAATCCAGGATGTTTCTCGATGCAATACTTTCAAAAAGAATCTTGAATCTTTTTCAGGACAGTCGCTTTCGATCAAATTTATTGTCAATAACTAAATCCTTGGGGGTAGTATGTGGTTGTAAGATTAATTGATAAAAACGTACAAATGCGTGTTTTAGGGGTTAGTGATAATCGCTTGTAACAATACTATTTCCGTCGTTATTGTTAACGGTAAAGATTGGAGTAGAGTTGGGAGTGAAGATAGGGAAAGGATATATTGAATTCCCTGTTGACCTAAAGGAGAGACACGACTTTAACGCATTTCAGTTTATATAATGGCCTCTTATTAATGGATTACAACTCTAGTTATATAGAGTGTGTCGTATGGGCGATTGTAATTGATAAATTCTCAGATGATGAATAATTTAAATTGAAATTTAGCTGAAAATTTCCATCATTCGTTTTTACATAATAAAATTTTGTTTAAAATCAACGCCAGGTAAACATGTTTGTTGATAGATCGCTAAAGTAAATTATCATGTTATCCTCACAGAACAACCTACTCCCTATTCTATATACAGACTCGTACACATCATAAAATAAATGAAACCAACCCAGCACTTTCTAAAGGGTTACTTAAATATAATAACAAACAATATAGGGGGTGACACATGAAGCAAATTGCGAATCTACCACAATAATTTATAATAGAGAGTTCTTAGTTGAATAACAAGCTTTCGGTTTAAATTACCCCCAATTTAATTCTTAAAATAATTTCAATTTCTATCTGTTTGGTTTATTTCAACTGATTCGAATATTTCATTTTATTTTGTTTTATGTATAAATAAAAGAAAAATATTGCACCATCTTTGTTGTAGCTATTTGACAATATTGTAGGAAAATTTCCTTGGTCTATCTCTATTAAACTGTCGAAATTTATGTTCTTGAGTGAATTACAGTTTAATTTTGCTTTGTTAAATTTACGAGCATCCAGCGTGGAAAGGATGAAGGCGGAAAAAAAAACCGGTTACAACACATACATCAGAACATTTATGTACGTACACACATACACAATATGAATTGATCAAAATCGATCATTTTATGTACTTACTATCTATGTTGTTGATGGCTTTCCGATGAATTTTCCGCATTTTCTTGATTGAGATGATGAAGTGATGGTAATGAAAGAGCACCGGATTGTTCACTTAAACCTTGAATTAATTAAATGGAAAAACTATAACATTTGAAATTGTTTATAAAAAATAACTTACATTGATCTGATTGTTGTAAAGTTTCACTTGTTCCACGATGATAAATAGGGCGACTGAAATCCGGGATCTCTGTAAAACATCAACGAAATTAAACATAAATTTTGTTAATAGAGATAATTACTCTGAAGCTGTTAACAATGACAATAACATGTTGATTAATAAACAAATTCACATTTAACAAGATTATATCTTACAGATCCAATTCAAATTTTGATTAAATTAGTTTTATGATCCTTTCATAATTGAAACTGACCACAATAAATGCATTTCGTGCATAGGAATAAATTTGTCATCATTATCGTTTGGCTTTAATTAAAACCTAACCAAAACAGTAACTTTATTATTAAAACATCTGTAACCGAATTGATTTCTAGATAATTTCGTCGAGTTTTCAGGACTCTCGTACAAAAATTCTGATGTGTCTCTCTCTCTCTCACTTTTAAAAAGTTTGGTTTTAAATTGCATTTGTCCTTCTCTTTTGGTCTTCTTAGTCCTTAAAGAAGCTGAAGTGAGAAGCATCTGTCGGTTTGTAATCTCTTTGACTTGTTTTGTTATGTAAATGCAAACTTGTTATCAATGTAAATTTCGATCGATATTGACCTAGTTTTTAATAGAAACTTTGATGAATTTGTCTAGAAGATGTATTTGGATTTTAATAGATAACATTGAATAGTAAATCAGTTTTTTCTAACTGAATTAATATTCCAAAAGATGAATAAGGAGAGATAGATCGACTGAAACACTCACATATACACGCAGACACACAAGTATTACTCGCAGGAATGTCAATAATTCCTGTGTAATTGTATGTATGTTGTCTGTTTTATTTCAAATACAAATTGGTTTGAATTAGGTGAATTATTTATTAAAATTGCATTGAATCTGGTTGAATGATTTAATTTAAATCGTTTTTTTTTCATTGCATGTATTTTAATTTTAGAAAAATTTGGCTGCATGCCTATGTTATACACACACGATTAAATTCTAATCAGAAAATACAATGTCAACTTAAGAAATTATTTATTTGAACATTAATTTTATATAAACAAATTCTTTGTTTCTAATAAAGAAATTTATAGTTGACTATATTCAAATATTTTTCATAATTATTCATTATTTAATTTATGAAACAATTCATTTAATTTGAGATTATGTTTAAACGTATCGTTCCCTGAGGGTCCTTCCAAAAATTTACAGCGTATATATTCGTGAAGAAATTCAACGTTCTTAGCCTGTCACAAATGAAACATTAGTTCGTTTGTATTTCAAGTACAGTCGGTCTAAGTTGACTCAACCGATATAGATATGAAATAATAACAGTAAGAAGAATAAAATAAACAAAAACTGAAGAAAAACCCATTGCAGAGTTGATTTCAAACAATGAGAGAACGTTACAGTTAAGTAATTGTAAAAGAGCATCTCGTGCAGCTTTTAACGAACATCCCCAAGTGTGTCCTGTTGCCCGATCCTCTACAATCAATAGGTCATTCGCGTTCATAACAATTCCCAACAATTCCCAACTGACATTTAGTAGATGTCAGTACACACAGCGTATAGGTGCATGATATACTTTGATTATTAAATAATTCATCAATAAGTGAAGCCAATTTTCGTAGCATCTTTTGTTTCTGCGTCTAGGCTAAATAATCGTTTATTTTAATTAATGCATATTTACATATTTAACAAATAAATTTGAGCAATGTAAATAATTGAATGTGGGTAAATTTACTTTTCAACATCATTATTATACGAAATAACGTCCAAAGTACGATTATTAATAATCTAAATATATATGATTAATATTTGATTTTGAACCCTTGCTTGTTATTAATGTTTGCAAGTTCAGTTTGTTCTTCATTTTATATATCTATCCCTGTCTGTTATCCATTTTATATCTGATATTTTGTTTGTTTATCGTGCCGATAATTGCCACCTTGCTGCACCACTTCTCACACTTCTTTTCAAAGAAAACGCAATTCGACAGCGAATAAAATAGAACACGAAAATACCATTAACTTGTCCTTTATTCTATTGTTTCATACGCTCCTTTTTTTCGGTGTTTTGATTCAATTACGACTTAAGCTTGTCGTTTTTTTTTGTGTGATTAAGTAAAAATTACTTTATTTTATTGACAATAATTAACAACAATTAAGTGAAAGTTGGATTTTTGTAATCGTCAAGGACGGTATTACATTTAAAAAAACTGATTTATCCGTTAATGAAGCATAACATCGATTCGATATTGACGGTTTTATTTCTATAGAATTGGGTCGTTTTTGTTTGATTGAACACTCACCTTAACAATTAGACTTTGTGTCCTAGCAATAGGTCCTTTATCATCTTTTATAGTTTCTTCATAATTAATATTATTCATTATATCGTAATTAACAAAACTTAAATCTTTGTAACTAACATTAAGGTCATTTTCAACTAATGATTGTAATGATTGTTTCCATTCTTGTTCTTTCATTTCACTTAATTTATCGCGATCATTTTTCTTACAATTACTTAAATCCCGCACACTCATCGAACGTTTTAATAAATTCTTTGATCCTTCACCAATATGAATCAGTTTTTTTATAAATGATGTTGAACGTTTTATATGTTGCGATTTTTGATTTAATTCCATTGCTGATGCATATTTTTTCGATCGTAATATTGAAACATCAGCATTCGGATCAAAATCATCATAACATTCAGGATGTTCAATTAAGTCGTGTTCTTTATTTGATTTATGATGTTTTTTTGGGAATAATGAACGAAACGATAACTTTTTTTTAATATTTTGACGATTATTATTAATGTGATGTTTATTATTTTCAATAATAACAGGATTAATTGTTTCACAAACATTATTGTCATTTTCATCAACACAGTGTTGATAGATATCATCGTCAATTATTGAAATTCTACGATGGGCCTTCTTTAAACAACGCTCATCAACATTTATTTTGCGATCGCGTGCCATTATTGTCACTTCACTATTATCAACTATTTTATCACAAATTCCCACCAATAATCCGTACACATACACCTCAATCTTACTACTAGCATTATCAATAATACAATTTCCATCATGTACAAATAAACTATTATCATCATCGTCATCATCATCATCATCATCTTCATCATCTTCATCATCGTTATCGTTGATATTATTTGATTTAATGCCTGATAAACGAATTTTCTTATCATTACTGTTGACTTGACTATTCACAATTTTACAAACAATAGAAGATTCTTCTGAGACCATGTTTTTTTCAACACTTGAATTGTCTTAAACTATTTAGAACTAATTTTGTTTCGATTTCAATAGAGTTGTTAAACTAGAAACAGAACAAAAAATTGGAAAAGTTCTCATTGGGTACGGTTGTAAATAATATCGCGTCATCTTTATCAAGGTTAAATTTGATAAGAGAACATTTGTGATTATAGTGTTTTAGATGGAGAAACAACAATATTATCAAATGGAATTGAAGTTTAATTGAATGAGAAGAAGTGTAAACCCCATTTTATTAGCCAATGAATTGTCAAAAAGAAACTTCTTTCTCATTTAATTACTTGAAGAGCAATTAATAGAAGGACTCTAGTGGAAAAAGTCTGTTACAGTAACTAATTTGGTTCAATTAATAAAAGACGAAGTTTTATCATACCCGGAATAATCAGCTTTTCCTTTTATTTTCCACTGATAATAACAATATTGATAGATTGCTGATACGGTACATATTCAAGGCGAAGTGATTATTAAAAAATAATATTAAGCGTTATCAAAAATATAGGATACAACATATGATAACGATATTTTTATTTTTAACACGTTAATCGATTTTTGTATCAGTGAAAGTAGTGAAATTTTCATTATGATTGATAGAAATCAGGCACCACTCTTTCTCTGGTTAACAAAATAATAATTTCTTTTTAGAAATACAGTGTTTATTATGGTAATTTCTACCATTTCTATCATGGAAAATTTTTATTTATTATTATTGCTTATAATTAAACCGTCTTATCAATATACGTTATTATCAACAGTAATTATAGTTGAGCAATTTTTTTATTTATTTTTTTGTTGTAGGAAAATTGTTATTATTCGAGTTTTCTTTAAATGTTATTTCGAACAAGATGTCTCTTTTGCACTTGAAATATTCATCAAATTTGCAAAAAATTGGCAACAATTTCTGGCAAATTTCCAAAAATCCTTGAAATTTGTCTTATTCAAATGCCTATGTACCAACAAATATATTCAAATATATATATATATATATATATTTAAAAAAAAGTTATTACGTCAAATGGCACTTTCGATCAAATGTAAATTCGTATTTTGAGAATTTTATTAAAATTCTATTTCAAAATACTTTCTTTTTATACAAAACAATCTATTCTTAACGATTTTTGGCAAATTATTGGCAAATCATTGTAAAGTTGTTTTGAATAGCAGGAAATTCAACTTTATTGTGGGGATTTTTGTTTTTCTCATCATTCTATCATCAAAATCACGTATCAATTGATTCTTGACGAGTTTTTGTCCAATGCTGTTTGTTGATATAGCAATTGTTACAACAAAAACGAGACAATTAACAGAACAGAAAGTTGCACTTAAATGAGGAAACAAAAGCGAAAAAGATGGAAAAAAAATTGATAAAAACTAAAAGAGAAAAATAATTTATTACAATTGCAATGCAGAAACATTCAATGAAATGAAAATTTCAATAAACTATTAGTGATTATTTGTTATTAAGTTACCCGGAATTTATTTCGGAAAAGGTCCACAATCTTCTAACACAAATTAAATGAAATTAGAGATTTATATTATGATATAATTTAGAAATATTTTATTACTGAATTAAAAAACAAGACATTTAATATTGAAACCGCATACACACGCAGTATTCGTTCAAAATTTCTTACTGTATGAAAATAAATATCATGTTAATGATATTGGACGAGTGAAAGAGATGTACATAAATAAATCAGAGGAACAGGCGCCAATATAATTGAATCATATTTGTAGGTAGTGAACAAATTTAGTACAACGTCTTGAAATTATAACTTTGTTAAAATAGAGATTTTATTTAAAAATAAATGAAAAAAATTCCATTCTCTTATTGTTGTTTCTATTCAGGGTTTTTCTTACAATTCTTTTTTTAAATCGATGATTATATCCAATAATGAGTAATAAAAGGTGAATTAAACACAGAAAAAAATTATTAACACACACAAACACACAAATTTATTTAAAAGTGAATTGCACAAATACACAAACACAAAAACACAAAAAGAAATCACTAATCACTAGTTGCTATTTCTACTCAAATTTGATTCGACTTTGAAGAATCCATCGATACAGAATCTTTGATGATTTGATAAATTCAGAAGGAAAAAAATAACCGATTTACCACTTAATCTTGTTTGTACACCATGCGATTGGTAGAAATAAGGTGGGAATATATATCTCAATATATAAATAAATATAAAAGTAAAAATTCCGTGTTACTTCTATTTAGTATTATTTTTAAAATAATACAACAACGTGTTTCTCTATAGATTAGCGAAATATGCCAGTGTCGGTCCGTTGTCGCTTTATTTAAGGAAACAAATTTAGTCGCTCCCTCCAATAATATGTACAGAGACATATTAAAAATAGCCGACTTGTAAAAATGAGAAATTCCAAATTTCATGAAATATTTCTCCAATAAATACAATAGATAGACAAATAATAAGGTAACGCCACTGTTCGATATTCTATCTATTTAACAAGGTTATTGCAGCAATAAAACAGTTTACTTCCATTATTATTTTTTTTATTCAATTATTAATTAATTTCAATAGAGTGGATTTGTGAGCCCATGTTTTATATCACGTCCACCGAAAGTCGAAAATTCAATAATTCGCCTTTGTGAATCGCGAAATCGCGATAATAATTCATTGATTGATAACAGAAAACAATCGAATAATAAAATTCGATTAAAGTTTATATGGTTAGTTTTTTTTTTAAATTGTGTTTTATCTTATAAAATGAATATGTGTTTATAAATTTGATGTGACCTAATTGTTTATGTGGAAATCGTCGAAATTAGTTTCGAATCAAAGCGAATATATCTAGGAGAATACCTGAAATTCTCTGACATTGCTTGTAATTTGGCTTCAGTCAGTGTCAGTGTTGTATGTGCCCTTTCAGGAATTTGTTTTCGAAATGTAGTTTCAAAAGAAATGTCGCCTTGACGGAATCCTAATTGATTATAGGCAACCAAAATTACTTTCCCTACTTTCTTGTCTTTTCGTCTATTATCCTTTCTAAAATCCAATTGAAAAAGTAAAAGTGAACAATATAATTCTACACTTTCTTCTATATTTACTTGGATCAAGCTTGAGGTAAATAGATTGAGTTAATACCGAAAGAATGTTTAGAGAAATAGAGGAGAAAAAACTGTCGGCAATTTGACATTGTACGTCTCGACGCCAACAAACAAACAAAGACGCTTTTGAAACATAAACTAACTAACTAGATATTTATAACAATGCAAGTGAATTGTTGTTGTTCATTAGACAAACATAAAGTGAGCGAAAATCAATGACGAATTATTATTAAAACAATCTTTGATCTTGTCTGTCGTACAATTAGGTAAATTATAGTCGTTCCAAAGACGACTTTAAAAACAACTATAATTCGATATGAAAATATTAGAGGAGATGCAATAAGTAATGTTCACTTTGAATTACCTTATCGCTGCCATTTTTATTGTTCTAATTGTGTTAAATTGAGTGGAAACAAGATTGCTCTAAAGAAATGCCATCGATTTCACATTGCCAAGATGTAATTGCGCTTGTCTCGCGCTTCAATATAGCTACGTAATTCATGAATTCTGGTTGCAATATCAAAATACACACAGAGTACCTCAATTCTGGACAAATTCTAAAAATTTTGTTGGCTCTCTCCCGATTTCACCTCAAACAAATATCATGCTTAGTAGAGTCATCAGTGAGTGACTATACTTTGCCAATTTTATTGTTTCAAATATAACCACAATATTGAATAGTTCGCGTTCTAATTTTACACATTTATAACACTAATATCGTGATATTTGTTATATCTATTCGTTGAAGAAACCGTGCAGCACGCTATAGTTGAATCGATGCTCACCTTCCCCAGTAACATCTTCGTGTATTTAGATCGGTTTTATGGATAATTATACCAACTACAAATAGAATAAATAACACTTCTGTGGTCGTTTGTGTTTTTATTTAAGCATAGAAACCCCAATTGCAAATATAAATGGGTGTATATTGATTTTCAGCTGTCTCAATAATTTTAATTTAATAGGCTTTTATTTTATTGTTTTCTAGTCCTGATAGCGTATCGTAAATTCAAATTGAAAAGTTGATCGAACCATGCAGGACATAAAAGCTTCACCTATAAACATGAGAAATGTTCATTACATTGATTTTTGAAAGGCACAAATGGGATCTATCTAACTACAACATCGCTTAGAAATATTACGTTACATATGTACATCATAAAAGTCACCAGTCTACATAATTTTATTAAATTCAGTCCATCATTCTATCGAATATTAAAAAGGAAACTCTTGAATTTAACTTTTTCAGTTATCATTACTTTTATGTTATTATTGTTATTATTGTTATTATTATTATTATTATCGTGATTGATTTAATCACATCATTCTCCCCAAAGGGGAGTACTGATTGCGTGTTACTCAAAGTAATAAAAGATAGCTTGAAAATATCACAAGGTATGTATTTGTATACTTCACGGTGATATATTATGAAATTGTCAACTCATCCCTATAGAAAGTAACAACATTAGGGAAACTTACCGTTAACACTGAGGATTTATAAATGAGAACATTCTTCGGCAGAGACACGAGTTTTCGGTCTGTGAAATAAAATAAAAGACACATTATTATTATCATGGAATTTATTAAATAATGATATTAATTATAGCTAACGATAATCAATGTATCTCTATGTTCATGTACATTTAATTTTAACTTTATTAAATCAATAGCGAATAGACCTATCTTCAATAAATAATGTTTGTACAAGTAATATAGATATAGTGCTTTATCAAATTACAAAGGATGATTTAATATTTGAAGGTCGTTTGGGAATCTGCCAATTTTCACAACAATAGAATCGCATTAACTGCTTGTTCCTATATTTGTGATCAAAACCGATAGTATATAGTGGCTTTTATCTTGAAACAAAGTAAAGTTTTGTTATAATATATTTCCTTCGTTTCGTCACACATAATGACCTCAACATTCCTTATCAATAAAGCTCTTAGAACTGTAGCAATCGTTACGAATTCTTGCATATTACATAATTGATGCATCCAAATTATAACGTTAATTGGTTTATTGTGGGCAGAGCAGTCCACTTTTTCGTGAATATTTTGACACAAATTTTTAATAAATTCTTGTACATAATGGACAAGAATGTCACTTTCCTTAAAGATCTTTTGTTGAAAAACTAATAAGTTTTAAAATTGTAGGAAGAAGATCTGGATAACATATAATATTTCTTAAAAGCTTAAAATCGAGTAGGAAAGTTATGGAGAGCAAACAAAGAGCGAGCCAATGCGATCCCTAAACGTTATATACATATATGGATATATTTAAGAACAATAGGAAAGTTCAGATTTTAATGGTTTTCGTTTTCAAGAAAGTTCACAAGAGTTGTCCGGATTTATTCTTTATTGCTGTGTTTGTTTAATAAGCGTCCTTTTTTATAGAGCATTAACATGGATTAACACTAATATGTCTAGAATTTCCTACATATAAGACTCATTTTACTACATCACACACCTAGATTATCATTTATTAAAATGTGTCTAAAATGGAGTTTAAGTTTGTGATAAACAACCGGAGCTAATTATGACATGAAAAATTATTAAATATTACAATTATAGCCCCTGCATTATTCTTATTTTACCCTTTTATTCTTTATCCATGATATTTTTCTATTAACTTCTAGTTTTACTTTGGACCTGTTTCGTTTTAATTAGTTATAGTTTTTGTGTTTTTATAGAATTATATAAGTTTAATGTTCAATAACGTCTATTTTTAGAAGGTTTTGTTGGTTTTGAATAGAAAATCAGCTAAGAAAATATGTAAAATTAGAATCTTAGCAAAATTCATAGACTAGGAATTATACAGGATGCACCAAAAAGTCTTACGAAACTGTTGTGCTTACAAGAAAACTAATCTTTAATTCCAGTACCTCCAGTTAGCTTACAAATTAAAAATACTCTTTCTGTACTGTAGTTACTATTTTCAAAATTACGTTATTTTCCGTACTCCTGCACAGTATAAATGAGCAAAATTCGATTAAAAGGGCCGGTTCATCTTTCATTCCTATAGCTCGATTTGAGGTCAGCCTTGCCATAAATCAGTCTTACTGGAACCTTAATTGAGGATAATATTGAAGCAACTTTAGGGTGATTTAAGACAATATCCTTTTTATACAGTGATTTAATTACCCTTTTCACCCATGATTTAGAATTTCAGAAATAACAGGATAACACTTCCAACCAATCTGAAATTCTAGGAAACATTCTAAATTTTGTTACTCAAAGTTCTAATTTTATGTGACTTTCTGAAAAATAGGTCCTTGGAGAACTTATTTACAAACATATTGCTTCATGTGAAAGAATTTCAACCAATTATTAACGGCATATGTTTCAAAACATTCTAAATTGTCCTTATTTTTTTTGTACATGAAAAGTTCCTTTTTAATAAGTCATGTGACTTTGTCAACAGGATAACAGGAAAGAAACTTATTCTTTTCATTTAATGCTTTTTACATCAAAAGGACCCACTGCAAAAATGGAGATTTTCAAAAATTTGCGAAATCCGCAACACATTGAATTAATTAAGTTCAATAATTAGTACTAAGTTCTAATTGAGTTGAAATTTTAGTTTCAAAACTTACGTAAGCACCGTTTTCCTATAATTAGTGGAATATTCATCGCATAATGTCGATGTAAATAAATGAAATATTGATAATCACATGACACATTATTAAGTGGATAAATTTCTACGTGAGGTAAACTTTTTGATGGACTTCGGTATATAAATTCGTTTATTTAAAGCGACGGAAATTATCTATTCGACATAAAGATTTATTAACCAGACAGGAAATTCGCAATTAGTAAATATATTTGGATAAAGATAAATGGGTAGATTAAAAAGTAAGTTATTAGAAAAAATATATAATCCTTATGTTACAGTTAGATATAAATCAAAATATTGTTTTTATTATCACTGTTATTAGACGACAATTCGCTAGCTCATAATTCTAAAAATTTATATCTAAATGGAAGCAATAAAAATCAACAAGCCAACGAAACAAAACTTACTACACTGTAATAATCATTTCCCTTACATTTTCGTGTTGCTCTTGTTGTTGTTGTTGTTGCCGTTTCCAAATTCTAATATAAATTCAACACTTTATTGTTAAAGAGAAAATAATATTAATATAATTGTTTATTAATTTCCTTTTGATTGGAATTGATTTAAAAAGCACGTTCTACCGCACAATCAACTCAATCAACCTTTATTGCTGGTTGTATTTAGTGGTAGATAACGATAAGTTCTAGGTGGCACACACATCTGTACTTTAGAATAAAAGTAGACGCCACCATAACGATGGCGGCGGCCGTCGCCACCGCTACCACCAACATTCGAACAAATTGTGTATGCTTCCTTGTATTGGTCGTTTCTAATATAGTTCTAAATAAGGATAGTAACTGTAACGTGAAGAGGTAGAATGAAGGGGTATTGTCAGTTGTTAGATAGCAGAATATTCCAGCTAAACTATATACGAAAAGCAATCGATTTCTATAAAGGCCATTACACAACTTCAGTATAGAACGAATCGCTTAAATACACCCAAGTTTTTGAATGATTTTTATTTGTATTAATGCCACTATCACACTGTCAAACAAATAACGCATTAATTCACTCTTGGATAAAACATATTTTATAATGGGCGATGGTAGTATTTGCATACGAATGAAGATATTAATCAAACTGTCATGTACCTATATAGATTTGAGTAGGTATACTTTTCCTATTGCTCTATCAGAATGAAAATACAACGTTTTTGTAAACGAGAACATGCACAATTACTCGCGTTGATTTTTTCATCATACTTTCATTGTTAAATCGATATTTTATTCAATTAAAACATTCACGATACATTCATATTCCCAAATGTATCACTCTATCTATTGGTCTCAAATGGTATCAATATCGGATCTATAGGGATGAATATTGTTGCCAAATAACAACATACACCAGTGATAAATGGAGTTAATCTCATGTGATTAATTCACTATATAGGAGATAACGTTGATATTTAGTCCTTTGGCGACAGGTATACGACTGTTTCAAGTCATCATCATCAATTCAATCTGACATAAATATAGATCATTCCATAACAAAACTATGCTAACAATATTCTATTTTATTAGTAAAGTACATAAATTTTCGAATGATATATAGTTGGAATTTGCATAATAATGTTTGAGAATGCAAATTGTGAATAGAATAGACACATTTGATGAATCCCCCATAATTGTCGACTGTTGTCATTATGTGTGAGTGATAGTTAAAGTCAGCAATTTAGGTGGAATGATGGTATTGTTAACCACACCACCAATTAGCACGTCAGAATTTCTTGATAATTACATTGAGAACAACCATTAAAAAAATTAAATTTTTTTCAATGAACGCCAAGGGATTATATTCATGCAGAATAAATAATGTCGTTGTTTATCAGAATAATATGAAATAAATGCAATGTAATTGCATCAATGGAATCTATAATTTTATCAACACTTCGCTAATAGGACATTGTGTTTAACAATAATTTAACTAATTGATCATTTATCGTATTTAGATGTTAACTCTACTAATTTGTTTGGAATAATTGAATCAATATTTGTTGTATACAAAGTTAGATTTTAATCGGTTATTTTAAATGCAATCCACATTTTATACGTAGTTTGTTTGTACAGATAGGCATAAACTAGTGGTTAGCAGAAGTTCCATTAAAAACTCCGATTAAAATTAATTGAACATAAACAGCGATGTTGATGATGGTGGAATTACGTTATGCTGTCAACGTAGGTACATGTCCTACTTAGATATTTAAGGATTTAAATATAAAATTTGATAGATAGAAATTATCATTTTTTAATGATCGAATTTCTATTGTCTTAAGTTTTGTAAAAGCCGCTTAACTACTCGATAATCCTTTAGAGATTATCAGTATTTTTTTTACAGTACTCCCCTGAGAGGACTATTACGCTGTTGGTAGGTTAATCGATAATGTGGTATGTTCCAAGTTAAAATAATAATCATCCATCCCTTTCATTCCTCATAATTAGTCTTTGTCATCCACTTGATTATTATCTTAATTAAACATTTTTATTAAAATTGTCGTATCTGTATTATTTACCTTTTATATTTATATAAAGTTGGACGATTCCGAGAATATTACAAAATCGAAACTTTCAAATATCAATTTCTTCCTAAAAATAACTATGCGTGTGAAATGTCCAATGACCTTTTTAATTCTAAATTTGCTGTTACACAAAAACAAAATGATTGTAAAGGTGGTGTTATTATCCAAATTTTCAATATCAACTATTTGTTAAAAGGGTGCGTGTTGATTATTACCATTATCCGGTCGTACTAAATTTAGATTTTTAGTTCAAGGAAATAGTTCGCCAGAAATTCTAGTGGTTTCTATAAAAATTGAGGCTTTCAATCGATTTACAAATGATGATATTTCCGGATATCAAGTATTTTAGCAAATATCCAATTGCAAAATTCGTTCGGTATTAAATAGTTTTGTGAATATATTACCAACAAACTCCTGTATCAGTTTTGTTTTTGGTCGATTGCATTGCTTGAATTCAAATCAAATATTGGTCAATGGTAGTAGTTCATGTTTATAATGGTTGAAGTTTGAAGTTAATTCAAGTTTAGAGAGTTTAGAGCTGCATTATAATCTATCATCGATTAATGCAAGTTTGACTGCACATGCAAATAATTGAATATCAAGAGGTATATTTGATTGATCACAAATCGAAAAATACAAAGCGACATTTAGTCTTGAGTAATGAGAGAGGAAAAAAAATGTGTAGCTTAGATGACATTTCAACTTTATGATTTTAATGTCCCCAGAGATCTGTACAGAATAGTGAACATTTCAGTCGCATCAATTCCACTCACTGTCACAGTCTTCCAGAGATGGTGTAATTTCTACCACCAAACCAACCATCCACTTTAATCTAGACCTGTACAGATAGTTGTTGTAGAGAATTTCATGTACGGAACGTGCACTAACTTCTCAAACATTTATATTTTACGTTTCACTCTCGAGCAAAAAACGTACGAAACCAGAGTCAGTTAAATATCAATCTTGAAATGACTGACATTCAAATGCTGATGTTTTCTGCCTTATTTTTCTAATGGAAAAACAATCTACCCAGATGGTGATGCATATTTAAAAGTGTTTCAATGGAAAACATATTTATCTTTGGGAGAAATTAAAAACAAAATAAATTGAAATCCATAATACATCTAACAAGAGTATTGATGAACAAATGGTTTCAACTGTTGAGCGTATTGTTTTATTGAAATTCGGGAAGACTGACTAATTGAAATTCCAATGAAGTCTTTGGGGCATATTGCTCTTGAAGGAATACTTTTTGTTTCTGATTTTGTTCTCTGAGTGTAGGAAAAGGACAATACTACCAAAAGCGTTTTTGTGTTAGCATTTCTTTATAATTAAAAACTTCTAAAATAATTTTGATGTCCCCTAGGAACTCGAACATATGTTTCGGACAAAGCACGTATCCTCAGAGGATACGCAGTCAGCTTTTGTTTCCACTTAATCAACGTAATTTTAAGACAATGAAGATCTAGTTAACTATTGTTTAGGGTGCGACACGACTTAAATCTCTTCAGAAAATTTATTAGTTTCACATAGTAATTAAGAAATATTTTCTCCTGGAGGTCTTGAGACTTGTTGAGTTGTTTGAAAATTATCCAATCATTTTTATAATTACTTGTCTTTTTAATATAATTAAAAATTAGTAAAGATAGTTAATTTATGTTGAAATTATCATATATTTACTAATTAAAACTCTAACTGTTCATTTCATTTAACTGTATACTTCCATACGTTTATTTTTTTAACTATTTATTGTCACTAAATAAAATCACAAGCCGGCAATGTAATTTATTCCATAACCACTGTAACAGCTTTAGCAAACATGTTATCTACGTTATCGCTGGAATAAGAAACTTGAATGTGCACTGAAGCTTACACGATTATCCTCCTACACAACCACTTCACAAACTCTACAGTTTTATACAGTTTCTAGTAAATCAGTCGATGAACAAACGAATTATGTTTTTTGCTTGAAAACTGTGCTGACAATAAAACAAAAATTACATTCAAATGGATTTTCATAAATTTATTTGAAATTATATTAAAAAAAACTAATAATAATATTTGGCGCTCTCTACCGACGAATAGTTGAAATTCAACGGAAATTGTGTTATTTAAAAATACGCACCTGTTGTATAAAGCAGTGCATCTAATCTTTGTATGGATAAAGAATGTAAACCGCTTTCCACTTCCTCCGAATGAGTGAAGAATGTACCAGATCCAACAGCCCATAATTCTCGTTCCCTCATTTCAGTACTGAAACAAATTTCCAAATTACAGTAAACCATCGATTTATCTGAACCATTGCTCTACTATTGCACCCACCACCACTCACACCCTCCGATATTATTTTTGCAATAAATAGACAATTTTGCACTTAAATCTAGTTATAAAATGGGAACGCTCATGAATGCTTGATTAACCGAACCACATTAATACTAATTAATTCCGATAATCGACGCTGTACTGTATTTAATTACAAAACTAACAATAATAATAGTAATTGCGATATTGTTACTAATCGTCCACACGTTTTACCAAAAATCTATTTTACCACCGTTCTGCTTTCTGTTGTTGTTATTATGGCAAAATTATAATATTTATAAATAAATAAATAATAACAATAATAATGATAAAAATGCAAATGATTTACGTAATCTTTTCATTTATTTGAAATAGTTCTAGTTTCACTTTATTGTTTCGGTCGTTACTTGGTGCATCCACCAATATTCTTCCGCTTATCCAAGCAACGTAACTATCTAACAATTGAAATAATGGACAACAATAGAGGAAGACAAGCAATTATTTATTAATTACGGATTATATAATCTTTTAATGTGCGAATGATGGCTGTTATATTGCCGTTAGTGACGGCATCATCATCATCATCATCCACATCATGACTATCATCAACTGTAATTAGCGTCTAGTCCTCTTCAAACTTGTTAATTAATATTCAACTGTTTGTGAATTAATTCTATTATTGGAACGTGTATACACTTGATTTTATCATAATAACATGCTTACATTTCGAAAACTGTCAATTATTATGCATACACAATCATTATCCAATAATTATTCATTTATTTAATAATTGAGTGCGATTATTGTAGAGACAATTTTATATTTATATATATATATATATATATATATATATATATATATATATATAAATTAATGACATTTTACATTTAATAGAAATTTTTGTTTTAAATCGATATTATTCTAAAGCGGTTTACATTAAGCCGCTTTGTTGCTATCTAAGAAATATGTCATCGTCTTACTGAAATTTCATTAATTTTAATACCTGTATTTTGGTAGTTATTCTGAAAATGTGCATTTCCCCGACTATATTGCTGCATTTGTTTCCGATGAGAATTGTTTCTAAATTATTTTAAATTTCTCTAAAATTTTCATTTCAATGTCAAGAAAGTGTTTAGAATTGTTTACATTCCAAACATAATTATCCACCATTCATCTTATTATATGCATGTTGTTCTAATTCAAGTCAACCATTTATCTTTTGTTTTGAAAAATCATTGATTGGAATAAAAGCATAAATTGGCCAGATAAGAAAATAAATGAATAACAATTTTCATCTTACTTCATAATTAATCTGTTAAAGAATTGAACATCTTGTTCGGGTTATATAAAGTTGCAGTTGGCATGTTGCATTTTGGGTCTCTATCGATGGCACTAAAATGAAGAAGAGAAAAGATGAAAGCCTGTAGGCTTTGTCCGGCCTAAGTTGATGACCTCCTTTGATTCTATATTCATCTACCAAAGACAAGAACCAGCTGATAATGTTGAGGAACCAGCCTACAACTTAACCCGTTACATATTCGGCTGATTTGATTTCTCTCGTTCAAGCTCTTTTAACAATCACGAAACGTTAAATTGGAGAAAGATCTATCAAAAGTTAACGGTCCATTGTATATATTTATAGTGTGTGATCTGGTTTTCCGTTGTTATCGTTCTCTCTTTAAAACGAAACAAATTAAACGTAATTTCCGGAAGTATTTAATTAATTGATGTAATCTTTTATGTTGTAATTATTATCAATGGCGATTGTTTTGTTTATGTTTCCTAGTTTTATAAAAAGAAATTTTATTATACACAAATCGTATAGAATAGACAATATTGAGATTTGAATAGTAGGTCCGTGAATGAACCCAACAAACTAGCCTCGAGGTTTAGGTCAGACGACGATACAACAACAAAACAACGTTTGACGTTTATTAAGAATCTGTCCTGATCTCTTCCACTTACAACTATTGAAATTCTATATTTTTTATTAAGTTCAACTGACATTGAATAATATTTGTAATGCCGGAAGATCAATCACTTTATCTTGACTGTTCTAAATCCAGTTTCAATTAAGAGAAAACCAGATAAACCGCTAACAATGACAATAGATTATCTAACTTTTAGATTGATTGAAGATTGTCGAGAAATTGATAAAAATACCAGAATCGACATAATGTTTTCCGTTCAAACAATAGCAATTTTAATGTATTCTATTATCGATAAAAATAAATTTGGACAAAATAATATACCTCTCTAGAATTAATCCGTGCATTAGTTTTGACAGTAATCAATCACTTAATTAAAATTTCTCATCTATTTATAAAATAAATAATGCCAAAAATACTTCAGCACTGAAATATCAAAAAAAAAATTGTGGAACTGAAGAGATGTTTGTATGACGCGCCGCGAAACTGTACTAAAATCATATACATGAGCCGGTTTTTGTGCTCTTTGCGAAAGACAAAGAGAAAGCAGATAAGAGATTCTACATACATGTAACTAAATGCGTTGTCTAAAAGAAGAAGAAAAAATAAACGATTAGTTCTCAATAGGTATTTGTTATTTCTAAAGAAAATATGTGCGGGTCGGTCAGTAATTTTTTTGTTCTACATTTGATTTGAGAACCAAAGGTGATGATCGTGATTACTTCATTGATTCAAATCTAGATTTGGAATTTCTTTGGAGTGTAGAGATACTTAAGACTTAACAAACCGATAATGTGCTGTGCTATGATGGTAGACAGTCTTCAGCACTAACTGGAAAAGCATATTCAGAAATACCAACAATCTCGCTACAGTATTAAAGGAGCACAATATGAAGTCCTCAAAATTACAGGGTCTCTTTCTATCTGGCATCTACGTGAGCGTTTTGTCTAGTCTTAGGTGTTGGAGGTTTCTTGCCTTGTTCCATGGATCCAAGATGGCTAAATCGGATGTTGAGTAGTTCAGATGAGAACCGGCTCCATAAGGTTGATCTAGTTTCTATTAGATGACGCATTCAATGACTATTGTTCAAAAGATCACCTGCAAAAAATGCTATAACGTTATACTATTCAATACGAGATGTCAGTAAAGTATCTAAGCAGAAGTTATGTTGTTATTATTACCAATATAAATCTACCAAAAATTCAGGTACAAATAACAATAAATAATAAATTTGTTTATATGAGGACCACCTTGTGTCTCACCACCGACAATAAAAAAGTGTGCCTTTTTTATTAGCCATCGTTTCCGTTCTGTTTGGGTGTTTGCGAATTTTTTCGATACCGTTCCGGTAATAATAACTTGCTTATTTCAGTTTAAAGGAATTTATGATCTGCCATTGTTATTATTTGATATTATGATTATTGTACAGCCCTTCGTTTGTATTTTTGTCATATTGCGTTAAACACCACCGCCCACTTCGATTCTTGTTTCTAATTTTATTTATTTCTTCCTGTCTCTTTCATAAGCGAAGCGTATAAACTGTCATGAGACTCCGATTAGTTTTCATCAAGTTAAATGCTAAGATTTTTCTCAGTTTTCTTTTCTTTGTTTTCCCATTTCTTCAACATAGTGTGTTTCACAGCCATTTTATTTTGTTTCATTTGAATTAACAACACCGTATCTGAGTTGTATCGTTTGCCAAGGCAATTATTTTTTCGACCAGTTGTCCAAAAAGACAACTCCTCTAAGCAGAGATGGATTAAATTACGGTCGGCGTTTTTTTTCTTCTCTCGGTTGTTCTCTTTGAAAAAGTCTGAACTTAAAATAAAATATTTTCGAAACAAAAGTGTCGTAAATATGAAATAGAAACCATTACAGTGTTGCATCCATCAAACTGCTACAACTGTTATACAACTTGATTCTCTATATTTATGAATTAATTTAGCCAGAATCCAGAATAATGATGGATTTTACTACATTTTAGACAATATTTTATTCGAAAATTGTACAAATTTCGGTGTAAAAGAATGGCTACATTTCACAGTTGTGTTGCAATTTATTGCTACAAATAAATGGTGTTGTAAGTGTACCATTGCATTGTAATTTATTACGTTCCGTAAGACAGGTATTAACTAAATTTATCAAAATGGAATTTGTCCTAATTTCATGGTGAAATTTATGAAATGAAAAATTTTCGCCGACACTTTTTCGATATTCTTGTGGTTGTGTTTCAGGTAGCTGTTCATCATCATTTTCGTGATTAGTTACGTTTGATTTTCCTCTCTTTTTTTTCGTTTCGCATTTGGCATCCCCTATAAGAAGGGACACGGTTCGGTCACATCCCGACTTTAATGAACTTGTACAGGAAGTCGATGTTCGTTTTAATTAGGGCCCCCCGAATCTTGCTTGGGGAAGCGACCCAACAACTTTCGCATACTTTGACAGAATATTTCTAAAAATAACAACAACAATAACAAGACTATGCGAAGATTTTGAACAAAACAATTCTACGAGAGGTTTTACAAGATGGCTACTGTTTCTAAACAAAATTTATGTGATTTTTAGAAGAATATACAATTCAATATCTGTCGTGTATGGATCGTTAAAATGATATTCTTTCCGGCCCTTGTTGCTCTTAAAAATCTAATAGAAATAGCAGAACATATAAAATGGATTTAACAGAATGTCCATTAAAAGACTGTATAATGATGTTTTTGTGAATGGTAAGGGTGTACCACCCTCGAGCCATCATTATTCATTTTTTGTTCCCCAAATACTAAAGGATCTATTGAAAAACAGACAACTTCCATCACTTATGGCCGTCGAGAATCTGTGAATGATTCACAAGAAACAATAAAAGTTTCTCATCCGGTCGGCCATTTTGTCTTTTAAAACGGATTTGAACAGGTGTATGGAGTCGACAGGTAGATGATAGAGAGGTGATCTTACACTATAGGTGAGATTTTTCATTGGTCCTCTACAATTCAAATAAGACATGTTAAAGGTGGAGCATTTGATTTTTTTGTTCCACAACAACAAAGCCTACCTAAACACAAAGGTGATGTGATATAGAATAAGGCGGACACAAAAATTATAATGACAACTATAGAAATAATGAGAGACAAAAAAAAAATTGGCTTGTTTATTTTAAGCGTGTGGATTATATATGGCTACCGGAAATATTAAATACGAAATGGGACAGTTTTGTATGGCGCCGAGTTATTGAAATCGCTGATGTTCCGACTGGTGGGATCAAGTGATGAAATTATAGAAATCTAAAAGGAACAGAACAACAATACTTGATTGATTTGTTTTTGTTGTGTTTTCTTCACTATTGTCTATAGCAAGCCACACACGAATTGTTGGTGATATTAGTGATAAGAAATAATTGTTTTTGTTCCTCGTTTATTATATATTAATAATAAAGTATTCTGTTGTGTACGAACACACCGCACTAAAGCTCATTAGAATGTTTTGAAATATTCCAATTGCCGACAAAAGGGCAAACAATTCACTATAGTGAGAGAGACGGGGGGGGGAGTTTCTAAATGGGGTTGGTGTCTTCATTTTTTCAGTCTTTTTTGTTTTCATTTAGTCAATGCCACCAAAACTACTACAAGTCGTCCGCGATTCGTATCTGGATTTGAATAGGCGTAACATCATATATCAAAACCCGAACTGCTAATTATATTTTCTCGAAACAGTTAAATGAGAAATACAAGAAATTTAAATGGGCGAAAAAAAACTATAGCCCCAAATCCATTCAGTAAAAATTCGTCTGGTAAAATAATGAATGGAAACATTTTATCGAATCGTTTTCCATTTAATTAATTGATTAAATTTGATGGACTTGTGGTATATAGAAATAGATAACTTTCATAAAAACAAATAGTGAGTCGGAAAAAGATGGAATGATTTATGAAAGGGTGTCGATATATGTTCAAAAACAAAGATTCCCATTGACTGGATTTGTTATTTAGTTGGTTGGTTTTGTTAGTTATAATCAATTTTACTTGGATAGGATGTACAATTGATGTTTTATTTATGTTAAACAAAGTTCGATGGAGAGAGAAGAGAGATATACGAGTTTGTAAAATAAATATCGACTAATTACATGATGTTTTATACTTCATTATGATTTGTATATATAACGAGCAAATATTTAGAAATTAAGGCGTAAAAATGCCGGCTTTACATGTAAACAGAACACGAAACAACATCGCTTCATGAGAACTGAATTGACTTTTTTTCTTCTATCACTCTATAGACATACACCATTAATGTTCTTTTTCCATGTATTATTAATTAGCCAATTATTAGAATGTTTTTCTTCGAAAAAATTGTTTAAAATTTTCCACCTTCTCTGGTATTTTTTCCATTCTCAAACAGGGGAACAGCTGAGTTTCTTCAGGAGAGACATGGCATCCTGTAGTGGTTGCAACTATTGGCCCCCCTCACCTAGGGTAAGTTCCTGAACACTTGTTATCCATATATTATATGTCACACTCTTCTCATCCATCACTAATCGAATAAAAAACCGTCATCATTGTTTGAAAATACTGCCACTATTGATTTAAAATCTACTATTTTCTTTGGAAATAGTAGCAGTAACAAGGATAACAAAAGTAATTGTAAGGGATTAGGATTTTCTCGGACTGTACGGTATTCCCTAATAACTCTTCGACAACGTGCTGATAACTTGAAAACTTCTTCGACACAGAAGTGTCAAAACAATAAACATTAAAATAACACTACTGTCAAGTTGAATGTAATTGGGAATTACAACAGATCTACTTCATAAAATTCCTAAATATTTGAAAAGGAATGAAACGGGTACAAACATAAAATTTTTGGGGATTCCCAAATTGTCATCAGTTATTTGTACATAAAGGTGCCGCCGAATAGTCTTCTTTATAGCCACAATAATACAAGTAAAGTCTTTCATGTTATTGTAAAGTCTTGGTTTACCCATGCAAACACCTGGCGGAATTTTCCATGATTTTCTTGATTTCTAGCAAATGTTTGAATTTTTAAGCACGAACCTGTAATAAAACAGGCCAAATGCCCGATGCGTTTCGTATTTTTCACAAAAAATTTATTTAAATACCACCCAGATGTTGACCATCTTTTAAAAATAATAACCACCACCGAATAATAAAGATATTAACAATATGTCTCTAACAAAATGATTGTTGTAATTTTTGGACGTGCCAAATTGTCAAATAGAGGTGATCGTTGTTGGACAGTCGGGTTAAAGGTGTTCAACATGTGTCTGATTTTCAAACTTTCTGGAAATTTCATGAGATCTATGACGATTCTGTACCAAAATTTACTGAAATCTCTAAAAATCTTACAGGTAGCAACGTGCGGAAAAGTTCGTAATAAATAATATAATGATTTATTGATTTAAATCGACTTAAAAATCACAAATATCCAAATTCTCCTGAATTCACAACACCTTTCAGACGTCCTAGAGTTATACATAAAAGCTTCAATGGTTACAAAATTTGCAAAATAATAAAAAATTTCTTAAATTTACAATCCGGACTTTTGGAAAACCCCTTAACCGTTAGAAACGATTCAGTCTTTCAATTGAAAGTACAAAAGGTGAAAGCAGCCATTCAATAACTGAAAAAGAATAACAATTAAAGACTATCTACTGATTTAAACTGAAATAATGAATCAATTGGTAAAATTGGAGAAGTTCAATCTCTAACTAAGAAAACCATCACACTTTAATAATTTTCGTTTTCATTTCTAATTTTAAAATTTAAATCCATGCAAAATACGATTTCGTTTAAGTGTAATTTATTGCAGAAAAAAATTGTGCTCATTTCAGTATTGAGAATTTATTTGATGCGCCCGAATATAACTTGAATTCGTTCCGTAATTCATTTAAAACGATTATCAAAGAAAACTAAAGTCTTTGATATTACATTAAATAGTAAATAGGTGTGAAATCGAGAGAAATTTTCAAGGAAGAAAAACAAATAAATAAATAAATAAATAAATAGATAGACAGATGTATTTGGTGATTGATACTGATGACTTATTTTTAATTAAAATGAAGAAATCAAATATTCACAGTTAACAGTGGGGGTTTTGATTTTTTTTGTGAGTGTGTTTTATCAAAAAACAAGCCGATACCCTCTCTGAGTGTCTCAATCTTTTTTCCATCATCATCTCCTCTCTCAAATGGTTGTAACACAAGATAAGATAGATTAGTCTTCGAGGGGACCACGACATGTAGAATGTGTCAAGCCGGGGGTGGTTTGAATTATATTGCATTAAGTCTGTTGTAATGGCGACATCATCAACACAATTTTGTTTTTGTTACTTTCCCGTCTATCCTTAGTCATTGATTAAATTAATGAATAATGAAGCACCAATTTGGTATTTCATTACCGGATACAGACTGACGTCAAATCGTGTAATTATAATAAAAAAATATTTTATTTAACAAACGATAAATACTTAAGATTACACAGTAGCTACAAGATTTACAATAATTCTGGAATAACGAACAATTGAGTATTGGCTATAACGAACTACTTTATAATAGCGGTCGTAAAAAAATTAATAAAAGAATAAGAGGAGAATCAACCATTTGTGGTTTTTTATGAAGAAATTCGAGAACAGCCTCCAAAGTTAATGGTCGATTTTTTACAAATGGTACTACTGTCATGTTGGAAATAACAACAGCTGTTCCAAAAAAAGACAACAGTTTCTCATCATATTATATACAAAATTTTTTTATTCTAATTATTATTATCATTAAATTTAAAAAAAAATAATTTGTTTATTATGAACTTAATTAAACATCACAACTGGCGGTTGGTTATTTCAAACACAAATTAATCCACAAAACATTGTTACCCTTGCGTACTCCAATCACCCTCCATCCGCCAAACACTGAAAGCTCTTGATAATTTCTCGTGTGCCGTATACGAACAAACATTCCCTAAAACATCACCATCACCATGATTATCAGTGGATGATGTTGCCAATACATGATATAAAAAATCTATATATCTGGCTGCTAATTTTAATGTTTGTATTTTTGATAGTTTATCCGACGGTAATGTTGGTATTGATTTTCTTAAACTAGCAAATGCTTCATTTAAACTTTGTGTACGTTGCCGTTCACGTACATTAGCCATAACACGTTGATGTTGTATATCTTCATAGCTTTGTGGTGCTTTTCGGCGAATTTTCGATTTTGAATTTGTATGATTGCTATTGTTGCTTTGTGATGAATTCTCTTCATCTGATTCGAAACTTTTCCGTTTGCGGCTGTGTCGCGTCTTCAATACTCCTTCTTCATCAGCTTCAACTTTAATAAATGTCTGATAATCGTACGTGGTGCGTGAATCAGGATATTGTGATGGTGATGAATCCTGTCGATCATCTTCATAATTTCTTCTATCGTAATTATCTTCATAATACACTAAATTCTGTTGGTTCGTTTCCTCATGATAGTATTGTTCGTAATTGATTGATGATGATGTTGGTGATGGTAGAGTGGTTGGCAGATATTTCTCATTCGAATTTGTTAAATCGATCAATTTTGTTGGTTGCGTGTAGTTTTGATAAGGCGGTGAATGTGGTGATAATTGTCTATAAACAGGTGATGAAACTTCACGATTTTCATACATTTTCCACAGTACGTTTTATTTATTTTTTTACAAATTAAACGCTACAACAATTTTGAACAAAAACATGGAAACCGACTGAGAAGAAGATGCTTTACTGTTTCGGAATTCTTTTAAAATCTTTAAGATCACTTAAATAAAACTGACAACCAATGAAATGAACAGATCCGTCCCTACTCTAGTGAAGATGCTACTAGAGTTATCTCTTTTCAATCTTTCTCACTGGGATGTTTTGTGTATCTAGCCCAACCCAAAACAATTTTTTCTTCTATTATAATATGAAAATTGTTTTTTTTTGTGCCAAATTATTGTAAAGAAAAATTCGTAGAATTCTAACAAATTTGTTGTAATCGGCTCAAAATCATCAAAACAAAAAATCAATAAATTTTAAATATTACTAAGGCAAAAAAAAATTTATTATCTAGATAAAATTTATAAAATTCGGACAAATCCATCAAAATCTTTGGAATTTATTAACCGTCTTCAGGTCGAAGGAGATAATTTTAAGGACGATTTTTCATTGATGACATTGATTATCACCATCGATTTTGGATTATTGCCAGACTGTCAAATTTTTCATTCTGAAAACACAACAACAAATGGAAATTGAAGAGAAAAATTTAAAAAAAAGACGAAACTGACATAGAGGAAAACAAATTTTTTAAATTGAAAAATTGAAAAATTTCCGACACATGTTCCCAAATTTTCACCTGAATACTGTTGGCTAACTGCTACAATCAGTCAATTCATTAAAGAGATCTAAAAATTGTGGCAGACAAATCGAGAGAAATTATGGAAAATTTGATTATTTTAATAAATGTTGTGATTTATATATAACCGGAAGTTAGATTTATTTTGATTTTCTTAACGTTTAACATAGAAAAAAGTGTCTCAGTTACCATGTATGAGTTATATTAGAAGAATTTGTATATATTCCATCATTTTCAACAATATTATCTAGGAGGCTATGAAAATAATATACAGGGTGCATCACTTTAATAAAAGAGAATTTAAATGAGTGTTTAAAGATATACAAAAACCAGACAAATGTGCATACACTACTTTCACTCAACTCTAAGCTAAGTACACTTAGATATAACGTGAAATCCATTCTCAATGAGTTCCGGTTGCACAAAGTGCTTTTATCTTTTAATTGATTTCTCCAGTGGCTAATTAAAACAGCCCAAGTGTCATTTTGGGACAAAGTTGTATCAGCTTTTGTGAAACAAGAACTACCGACAAGAGAGGAAGACTGCAAAATATTCAAAAATAATGAAGGAACAGGTATCTGTGAAAATAAATAACCAATCAACTAGATGCGTCATTGTCGTATCCGTTATAATTCGTCATAACTGCAGAGTATAATAATTATATAATTATCCTGAAGGATGTGTGGTGTTGGTTTTCATTCGTTGATTCCTGTACAGGCTGCTTCTGGATTTCTTCAAAAACGACCCGACAGATTGATTCCTTTACGTTTTCGTGATGATGATGTTCAGTGTGTTCATGATTTATTACACTATTTTGTTGGCTACACTGTATACAATGTATGTGGCTGTGCATGTACGTGAGAAAGGGGTTGTGAGAATATTAAAACAAATAAACACCAGGAATTTTTCCATGTTTTTATGTTCCGACCTGTATTAACTGCAACTGTCAGTTAAACTGATAAACATAACTATATAGTTGTAAATGTAATTTGAGATAGCTTTTAACAACAAAAATAAACAAAATAATGTACGTATTTATTAACTTCCAGTCTACAGAGGTCCTGTTTTAATAAATATATACATACAAATACAAAATCGGCAAAGAAGTTTTAACATTCTTTTCCGGAAATCCATCAAATGCTGAAAGTAGACATCACTGCTCCAACTGTCTTGTCATATCCGAACAAAAATTATTAAAAAAGACATCAACAGTAGCCGTTTCTTGACAGGATATACTGCTAGCACCTGTTGGGAATTATCAAGGAATTATTGAAATCGAATCGGATTGTTGACAGTCTGTTGTATCTACTATGCGTGTGAAGTGAGAAAAACGAATTTTTTTGGAACGATGAGATTTTTATAAAAATTTCTGTTAAATTAGAATAATGTTGACTGTCGTGTTCGACGACATTATTTTTAAAAACACACAAACACACACGCGCATTACAGTGATTAATGGATTATATTTTTCTGGATTATTGGAATTTATTCTAAATAGTTATGCATCTATCTCTATTGAATGGGAAAACTCCAGTGTCTTTCTACAAGAGCCAACAGTAATTTCTCGTCATATTCATCTAAACAAGTACATACCTATACGGAAACTATAATAAAACTTGACGTTTCATATTTGTAATGTGCCTATAAGTGCATAACTGACACAATTAAACTCATATAAAATCAGCAAATATTCTAACGTTGATTATTTGTATTGAACAACTAGAGTATACGAATTTAGATACCCATAAACAGTAAATAATTGGGCTGTTTGTGTGTCAAAGCCGACAGTTACTGGTTTGCTTTGACAATTCGTCTCAAAATATAGCCATTACACCCACAAATCTCATGTAAATTCATGTTATGTACTATACATAAACATATATAAATCCTGATTAATTATAAACGAATTAAATCCCGCTACAACTATAATCGTAATCTTGAAAGAATTTCGGATTAACTTCAACTATCTAAGAACGTTTTAATTGACCGTTTGATGGTATTAAACTGAAGATATTTATATAACAGTATTTCTGCATTTATATATAAATGACGAATAACGTTGCCTGAAAGCTTTTGATCTTTCAGTTTTCAGTAACAAACAGTAGATGAAGATAATGGAAGCTGTATGTTTGTGGTCGTAAAGATTGTAGACATCAGGAAGATATAAATCGGACCAGTAACTTTTACAGTGCTCTAACTTCTATACATATATATCTATAAAATATATAGACCATAAAACGACCTATATGAAATATTACACAAATCTTTGACAATATTTCCAATTGTTTCTGTGAAAATTCTGTCAAAATGAATCACTTATTCACCCCCGATATGCTGCGACTTTTCTGTGAGAAGAATTCAGATGGTACGCGAAACCTACGACTGAAAGGCAAAGAATTGTATCAAAGATTCGAGTAAATATTCAAACATTTCAATTACAAAGTAATAATTCTGATGATTTAGGGCACGTCTAATAGCTAAAGATATGAAAAAAGTTACAGATTTAATTGCAGAACATCCGGAAATTATCAATTTAAACTTATGTTACAACGATATCGGCGATGAAGGTTTCGCAATTCTGTGTGATTACGTCCTATGCTCTCATGACAATAATATCGAAATTTTAAATTTGATTCATTGCAATCTATCGTGGCGTAGTATTAAAAGATTTATTGAAATTTCAGAAAGTTTAAAACTGAAGATATTGAGATTAACTGGAAATCAATTAGGAGAATATGTGATTCTTTCCGATAAACTTCTCCAAATTCATAATAATAATAACCGATTATTTCCAGGGTGGTAAATTGACAGGTCGCCTCTTACAAACTTGTCCCAGTTTGAAATATCTCGATTTGGGCGATACGAATCAAACATTTGAAAGTATTGAGAAAGTTTTAATGGTTGCACGATTCACTGAATTGAAAGTTTTAAATATTTCCCGACCAACACTGAAAGCTCAATTGTATCCATCACAGTTTGTTGCCGAAACTATTGCTGAATTTCTACGAATTAATCGAAATTTGATAGAGTTGCATGTACAAAAATGCGAACTAATCGCTCACGATATTGAAATTATCGTCAAATACGGTTTAGAATACAATAGGAATTTGCTATTCCTCGATTTCGGCTACAATCATATCGGTGATTACGGTTTAGATTCGTTGGCAAAATGGTTGAGAACTAAACCGAAATTGTTGGGATTGAATATTGCCGGAAATCGAATCAATAATTCCGGTGCAATATCCTTATCGCAAACTATGCCATTCAGTAGATTGCGTTTCTTGGATTTAAGTGATAATAAAATTATGGATGATGGTATGTTGGCAATTTTGAAAACAATTAAAAAACCGTATCCGATACGAATTTTATATATTTGGGGCAATTTATTTGGACATGAAACAAATATTGTGATCGATCGATTAGTGAGAGCGGAAATTTTAATTCAACAACAATTCGATATAAAAATTTATTGTGTCGATGGTAAATTACACGCTGCACAATATCCTGCTAATCAATACAAACATAAATATTACGATATCATGGATTATGGGTGTTCGGTGGAATTATTAATTAAAAGAAATCATATTGAAGATGATGATGATTGCTCACCGAGAGCTTTAATCGAATTTGAACACATTGAAAGATACCCTGTACTTGCAAAAACATGTTAAATAAAATAATAATTTCAACAGTATGATAGATGTATTTCAAAATACGATTTACAATAATAATAATAATAGCAATAATTAAAAAAAAGATTGAATAAATTAGTCTCGCCTATGTATTGCTGAATCACAATTCGATTTTTTTAATACATGAATTATGTTAATGTAAATATTAAGATTTGTACAAATTGTTATATTATTATTTATTTGTCGAAAATACGAGCTTATAGCAAAAATATAAAACTTTATAAACTTATTTTATACCGAGCAATATTTGCATCGCATCATCAAGCGTTATTACGTAGAGAATATAACAGCATTTGAAAACGTAATTGTCATATAATTATAATCACACTCCAGTCCGCTATTTACATGTCTCTTTTTCTTTATATATAAAAATAAATATCTAATATCGATGATTGTTTTTTGTAATGTTATCTAATTATCAATTAAATTCATACTAAACATTAAAAAAATAATAATAACAATTATTATTATACAACAACTTTCATAAGACCAGCTTGACTATTTGTGCCCAAACTAGAATCATCTAATGAATCTAAATCTAATGCACTTTCAATCATTGTTGTATCTTGTAATAATCTCAATCTACTTGCACTCATTAAACTATTCTCTTTATCTTGTATTGTCATATCATTATCTAATTTCTCAATATTATTATTATTACGTTGTTTATCAATTATATTATGTTGATCACGTATTATAATCGAATCTAAATGTAAATCATCAATTTCACAACCATCACTAATATTTAAATTATTTGAATAACTTTTACTTTTACTTAAATTAACTTGATTTAATAAATTACTATAAACTGGTGTTGGTTGATTCAAATTTGATTGTGATAAATATTGTTGTTGTTGTTGATTATTGTCTATTGGTCTTTGTAATGCTGGAGCTATTGCTAATGGTTGTTCATTTGTAACTAATTGTGTTACACTGCCTGCATTACTATCTGAAAATACAATGAAAATAATTCAATAAATAAGAAGAAAAATGAAGGTGGTGTACGGTATTATTTGCGAAATAAACACAAAAAACAAACAAAACTAAAAGGATTTATAAGCAAAATTAATGTGCTAAACTAGAAAACTATTACACTAAATTGTTCATGCAAAAATTAAAACTTACCAAGACATTTTATTTATTTTTTGGTATTTTTGTTTGTGTATATTTGTGAGATAGATAATGATAGAAAAAACCCCTCCATAAAAAACCAACCACCAAAATGATCGCATTGCAAGAACAAATAAACAGAAAATCAAAATAAAAAACGATAATAATACACACGACGCCATACAAACTTAAATCTATAATATAACTAAAATCAACATTGATTGAAGAAATTAATGGAAAACTTTTCAATATGAGAAGCAACAATTAATTAGGAATAACAAACAAACAAACAATATACAATTAAAACGGTATATACAAATATAATCGTTGCGTAATTGTTGAAATTTAAAGAAATTATTGATTTATTTATAAAACAATAATGGAAAAGCTATTATACAACACAGCACCATTTGCTATAGTTTTATCACAAATACTCATTCTATTCAAAATCGAATAACCAGTTTGATTTTAATCGTTTTGATTAACAATACCATGCTAGAATTTCTACTGAATGAATTTCAATTAAACACAAAACATAGTTCAATTTCCAGACGAATTCATCAAGTTTAAAAACAAAAAAGTAGCTAACAACAATGACTATGTTGGGGCTTAATCACAAATGTTTACCACTTATTGAAAGACAAACATTCAGGAATGTTATCAAGAGATTCATTCGAGATTCTCTTGAATATACATTCGACTAAATTTCGGTGTTGGAAAATTCTTATAATTCAAGCCCCTATCATTTCTCAAACGATTCATATTACCACCACCACTACTACCACTAATAATAAATCTAGTATTATTAGTATTACAAAATTCATTTTCAATATAAACATTTTCATAAACACAACTTTTTGCTCGCGGTTTTGTATGTCCAAAATTCATATTGTAACGTTTTTCTGGTGGTGTATACGGACGTAAAATTGGTTCATTTGTTAAATATCTTTGTGGTGGTGGTGGTGGTAGTAAAATATTTCCATTTATTGTTAAATTTCTCAATTGTGGTAATGATTGACTATTTTTAACTATTTCTAATTGTGGATTATGATTGTTATTATAATGTGGATAATCATATGGTGGTAATAATGGAGCATTTGAAGGGATGATTTTTTGATTGGCACAATTCTTGGATGGTATTATCATCATATGTTGGGCGCGATAGAGATGTTTCTTTAATGGACTGTACATACCGGTTGTTTCTGTTGTTTGTCGATAAATGCCTGCCATTTCATTCGATGCCATTATCATCTGTGATGGACCATTCTAAAAATGTTTTTAACAAAATTTCAATATTAACAAACTAATTAAATGATAATTATATTAACCTGAATAGAGGTACCATAACTCTTTATCGATTCCGTTATAGGCATATTGACAATTCGATTTGTTTCAATTATATACTCGTCTGTGACTATTCCACGTCTAAAATTTGAGAAATTAATAATCGAAACAGGATTATTTAGAAATATTTTGATCATTAGAACCTGTCCAGCAGAGAAGGAGTAACAGGTCCACAAAGTATATAGAAACAGTTTAAACAAACATTTCCTTGGGAATATGGATTAAAATTTTCTTGACCTCTTTTACTAGCAAAAGAGCCTTTAATCTATAAGGAAATATTCATATTTTGATCGATTTTGTACAATATATGAACACTTACATCTTCATTTGTTGTTTGATTACTTGTAGTGAGGTATGTGTGGAAGCCTGCAAGACCTAAAATACTCCAAACACTAAAGAAACAAATAATCGCCACTATCACACTAGGTGGTGATTCTTTGATAGCATCCAGAAATTGACGATCTTCTTTTGTTACTATTGAATATTTTAAATGAAAAAATAGAAAATTTAGGAAATTATTGCAGAATCTCAATCTTACTCAATATTAAATGGGCTATGGCACAAGCAAATATAAATACAGCCAAAAATGCTAATGATACAATAAACATATAGAAAAATCGATAATTTCTTCTGCCAACACAATTTCCTACCTAAAAAAGAATAAATTAATTTAAGCTAAAGACAAACTTATTAAAGAGAATTAGGAGAATTTATTAAATTTACCCAAGGACAGTGATGGTCGAATCTATCAACACAATTATCACATAAACTACAATGTGATGCACGCGGTGGTCGAAATATTTTACATGTAAAACAGTATTTCAATTTAATTGTTTGACCTTTAATTAATACCTCTTTTGTACGAGGTGGTGGTCGGTATGTGGGACTATTGGCAGAATTTGTTACTTCTACAAATTTTCGTTTTTGTAAATGTTAATAAAAACATTAAATTAAATAAAATTAGATATTTTGCACCTATTTGTTTTTCGACATAAGCAGCTTCTTCTGGTGTTGCTCTAGGTATAATACCTGGATCTGAAAGGCTGGTACGTAATAAGGAAGACATTGTAAATATAAATAGCAATCCACCAATTATTGGAATTGCTATTGTAACATTTTCGGCTAAATATTTACAACTGCAAAACAAAATATGGGAATTTTTTAATGCGGTTTATAAAGAATTATGTTAGTATCGATAATTACTCATAGATAAAAAATAATATACAGGTGCCAGTTATTAAAAACACGGTTAATAGAAAAACACCTCCATTTGGGGCTGTCATTAATCTACCATCACAATAGAAACGATTACGCCCAGCAAAGACTTCCCATTTTTTTGTTACTCGTTCTCTAGCCATTTCCAAACGATGTTTTTTTTGGTAATTTTGATTATTTCTAAAATAATTGAAACACAGTACAGATTAACAACAATTCATTCAGTACAACTAACTCACTTTTATCCAAATCAATAAATTGAATGGTTTAAATTTTGTCATAAATACATTAGGAAGATTTTGACACGATTTATAGAAATTCTCTGCTAATAGAAAAACCTACAAACTGATTTTAACGAGAATAGTTTTTAAAACAAAGTCGTTTTTTTTGTTGATTTAACTCATCATTATTTCACGTGTAGTCTGTATTGTATTTATAACACAATAACAATAGGTGATTTGCATTATATGCGAACAACATTTTAACACATATTATTTTTGAATGGGAATTTGTCCCACGGTACCGTTTTAATTAATTACGAAGTTTTAAGAAAACGGATTTCATCTAATCTAATCAAAATAATTTGACAGCTCAGAAACACAGCAATCCAACTTCACGCTACAAGGTGATTGCTATAAAAACAAACTCACTAAAATGGAATGTTGCCGGCAGAGTTGCCAGATTTTCCAAATAGCAATACATGAGGACCATAGTGCCTTGCGGTTGTACTGAAAACGCGCTAGAATTCAACCACCCTTTAAGGTTTAAAGTGATCCTAATGGTGTATGGAGCTGAGCTGACTACTTTCAAAATTTTTATCGTCAAAAATTTATCACTAGCAAACAATTCGAAGGATAATAAAGTATGAAGTTTGGTCCATGCACGAAAACAGATTAATTGTGCTGTTGGAGAACAGATAGTTGTCCCTTAATTGTGTGCTTTTTTCCACACCACCTTAGAGGTAAAGCACTAGGTGCGTTTTTTTATAGTGGTATCCCCAAGAGGCCTAATCCACTGTCCCAACCACCAGTGTTAGTAGAAAAATTACAACAATTTTAAACAATCGCAACCCCGTATATACTTCTAGAAGTATTTGCTAGCTAGCAAAATTAATGAACAAAAGAAAAATAAGAATTGTTGAAATATCAAAGAAACAAAAATGCCAACACCAAGTACCCCAAAGCATCCCAATAAGAAATTTTTGCTTCCTTGACATTTTATTTTAAATCGATTTGTAGACAAATCATTTAGAATTTAAAAATAAATAAATGAATTGAATAGAAATACACAATTTGTGTAATACTTATCTGTTTAATTTTTTCACTTGCACTTCACACACTTTTCACTAAATCACTTTTATTTCGAATAAAGCACGGAAAATACGCGAATTTTACGATTTTCGAGGGTGGTTACTGCTCATTTCACCAAACCCTGCCGCATTTTTCGCTTCGAAAAACAATTTGAATAAAATCTCAAATGATGGAAAATATTAGCAAATAATTTTCAAATTGTCCCTAACAACAAACGATGGATAGAAGGAATATTGGGAAAAAATTTATAAAAATTAATAAACATGTAAGGTACTTACGAAAATCACCTAAAATACAAGAAAATAAAAATATTAAATTACAAACAATTTAAAATTACTAAAAGACGATATAAAGCTGAAACAGAATTTGATAAAATTTAAAATAATCACATATATATTTAATTGCGTAATACTTATCTGTTTAATTTTTTCACTTGCACTATACACACACACACACACTTTTATTTCGAATAAAGCACGGAGATTACACAAATTTCACGATTTAAGGGTGGTTACTGTTCATTTCACCAAACCCTAGCGCAGTTTTCGTTTCGAAAAACAATTTGAATAAAATCTCAAATGATGGAAAATATTAGCAAATAATTTCCAAATTGTCCCTAACAACAAACGATGGATAGAAGGAATATTGGGGAAAAAATTATAAAAATTAATAAACATGTAAGGTACTTACGAAAATCACCTAAAATACAAGAAAATGAAAATATTAAATTACAAACAATTTAAAATTACAAAAACACAATCCAAGTTGATACATCGAATTTGATAAAAGTTTAAATTAATTGGGTAATATTTACCTGTTTAATATTTTCACTTGCACTTCACACACACTTTCACTAAATCACTTTTATCTAAAATAAAGCACGGAGATTACGCGAATTTCACGATTTAAGGGTGGTTACTGCTCATTTCACCGAACCCTGCCGCATTTTTGTTTTGAAAAACAATTTGAATAAAAAAAAACCTAAAACGATGGAAAATATTAGCAAGTAATTTCCAAATTATCCCTAACAACAAACGAGAAATAGAAAACCAATTGGAAAAGGATATGGGTTACAATTAATAAACATATGAGGTACTTACGAAAATCATCTAAATTGGAAGAAAATAGAAATATTAAATTACAAACAATGTAAAATTACCAAAAGACGATATAAAGCTGAAACAGAATTTGATAAAATTGAAAATAATCACATATATATTTAATTGCGTAATACTTATCTGTTTAATTTTTTCATTTGCACTATACACACACACACACAGGCACATTCACTTAATCACGTTTTTTACGAATAAAGCATGGAAAATACGCGAGTTTCACGATTTGAGAATGGTACCAAACTCTGGCGTAATTCGTTGCGAAAGACAATTCGAATAAAATTTCAAACGATGGGAAATATTCGGGAATAATTCCCTACTTGTAGAAGTTAATAAACCATGGAATGTACTTACGGCAATCATCTAAAAAGGAAGAAAATAAAATTATTAAATTACAATGAATCCAAAATAACGTAAAGCTGATATAAAACCTGAAACATAGAATTTAATAAAATTGTAATTTAAACACATACAAGTACATCTAATTATGTAATACTTATTTGTTTAATTTTTTCACTTAACACAAGAACTACACACACACACGCACACACACACCCTCACACACACTCTCCCACACGACACTCTCCCACACACACACGCACACACACGCACACACACTCACATACGCTCTTAATGAAACACGAAAATCGCGCGAATTTCACGATTTAAGGGTGGTACCCGACCCTGACGCATTATCGTTTCGAAAAACAAATTCGAATCAAATTTCAAACGATGGAAAATATTTGCAAATAATTCCCCAATTGTCCCTAACAATCAACGATGAATAATAAAGACCTATTGCTGAAAGAAAATGTGAAAATTAATTTAAACATGTAACGTACGTACGAAAATCATTCTAAAATGGAAGGAAATAGAAATATTAAAATTACCAAAAGACGATTTAAAGCTGAAAGAATTTGATAAGATTTTAATTTAATCACATGTGTATTTAATTGTGTAATGCTTACTTGTTTGATTTTCTCACTTTTATTTCGAATAAAGCACGGAAAGCTCGTCAATTTTACGATTTGACGGTGGTTAACTGCGCATTTCACCAAACCCTGAAGCATTTTCGTTTAGAAATACAATTTGATTAAAAAAAAAACAAACAATGAATAGAAAACCTATTGGGAAAAATATGTAAAAATTAATAAACACAGAAGGCACTTACGAAAATCATTCTAAAATGGAAGGAAATAGAAATGTTGCATTACCAAGAGACGATATACAGCTGAAACATAGAATTTGATAAGATTTTAATTTAATCACATGTGTATTTAATTGCGTAATGCTTACCTGCTTGATTTTTTTCCTTTTATTTCGAATAAAGGACGGGAAGCTCGCTAATTTTGCGATTTGACGGTGGTTAACTGCGCATTTCACCAAACCCTGAAGCATTTTCGTTTTAAAATACAATTTGATTAAAAAAAACAAACAATGAATAGAAGACCTATTGGGGAAAAAAATGTGAAAATTAGTAAACATGTAAGGTACTCACGAAAATCACCTGAAATGCAAGAAAATAAAAATAGTAAATTACAAAGAAGCTGAAACTACTAAAACACAATATAATGCTGAAACATAGAATTTGATTAAATTGCAATTTAATCACATATATACTTATCTGTTTAATTGCATAATACTTATCTGTTTAATTTTTTCACTTGCACTACACACACTTTTTCACTAAATCACTTTTATTTCGAATAAAGCACGGAAAATACGCGAATTTTACGATTTGTTTTGAGGGTGGTTACTGCTCATTTCACCAAACCCCTGGCGCATTTTCGTATTTTCAAACGATGAAAAATATTCGCAAAATAATTTCCTATTTGTCCCTAACAAAAAACGATGAATCGAAAAAACCTATTGGGCATGTAAGGGAGTAGCCTATCATGAATCCCTATAATTGGGCGGGGGCATCCTAATTGAATATTTATTATGGGCATCGTTATTTGCTAACTGGTCCATGTAATTATCCATGGACTAATTAACAAATCCTACCTTTGATGGTTTCCTCTTCTAAATCCCGCGACGTCCTACCTTTGTAGCGTCCTCTTCTCAATATCCCCGACTTACCGGTTAGTTGAATCTCTGCTCACCCCTTGGTACTGCATGGCAAACCAATCCATCCACCAAACACTAGCACTAACACTAACACTACACTGCACTGCACTTTTATTATTACTAAAACGCTAATGATTTAAATACTGTTCACTAATAAATTTAATAAATTGTTAAGACCGATGCTAATATTTCGACGTCTTAAAGTCAACTGATAAAACTGGTCGAAACAGCAAATCTAGAAAACGGTGTTAACTAATCGTTTAAACATTTCTTTGTTCTGTTATCATGAAAACCCAGATAATATTTTGACTATCATCGAATAATCGGAACACATAAAAAAATTATGGATAAATTTGAACTTATAATCAAATATATTCATAGTTGGAAGTAAAATATTATTTTCACTTTAGAAAATTTCCTATACTCTTCAGGTGGCCAAATGTTTCTGTCGCTAGACGCTAGTTTAAAAACGCGTGCGTTGTTAGGCCTTGATTCCATTGTGTGAAAGCGTGGGCAGGTTTATTCAAAGTTAAAAACGTACAAAAAAATGTTTTGGCAGTTTTTGAATCGTTCGACGAATGCGGAGTAAATCGACGATAGTGTGTAGCACCCATAAGAGTATTTAAATCTACAATTGAAAGAAATTACGTTGCAGGGTGATCACAGCAAAAACAAAATCCACTAAATTTTGTTGCTGACTTCAGATGAATAATGGAGCGGCAAATCTGAAATATCCAAATTTTAAATGGGAAAAATTCTAAAATATAGAATAGTCTTCTAAATTATTTATAATTAAGGATGAATAATTGAATAAATAACTCTTTCTTCCATAATTACTAATTATTAAATCAAATTCTTAATTATTGCCTCTACCAACATAACCTAACTTATTAGATTCTATTCCGAATAGAACAACAATTCAAACAAATAATGGGAACAAGTAATTAATTAAAAATTCGACTTTATTATGGATAGTGACTCTGCAACTTCGTCTAAATCGTCCGAATATTCACCCGAGTTTAAAATAAAAGGTTGCAACTACCCTTCAACAAATCAAATTATTTGAAATTGTTTTACATATTCTAGCGGCAGTTTTCTTGGCTAGTGTCTCTGGTATATCAACGATTATCGGTTTTGGGGCAACATTAACAGCAGCTAAACGTCAAGATCCTAAATATTTTGATAAAGGATTGGTTGGTACGTTACAAATGCGTGAGAATGGCACCAGTTTAGCATTGCGTGCACTTGGTTGGGGTACGTTATATGCATTCACTGGTTGTGGCCTTTTGTTCTATAGCATATGGAAGTTATCAGGAGCAAGAAATGTTAATTATCCAATTATTGTTGTTTTTTCTTCATCATTTGTTTAACTATCCTTATTTTAGTTTGAAGAGTTTCGTTATAAAATGGGTAGTTTATTGCCAAAGATGCCGAAAAATAATCCACCAATTGGTAGAACGGAATTTAGCGGTTTAAATGATTTGTTGAATTATTTACAATATCAAAAGGGAAATAGAGACAAATAATTTACGTGAAACTAATGTAAATATTTAATAGTAATAAACTTATTTTAGATATACCGCATTTTGATATGTGAACTCGGAAATGGTTGTTTCACCAAATGTAACTTTCCTATTTGGTAAATAGGGCAATGTTTCATTTTTTGATATATCCAATTCTATATTATTTAAAGATTTGTTTACTAATGCTTCTTCTAAAGATAAGGTTTTGTTCGTTTGTTGTTGCATTATCGAGTTTTCATCTTTCAGTTTCAACATTTCAATGGCATTTTCCAATTTATTGATGTCTTTCTCCATTTCAGTGATTCTTCTAGTTGATTTCGCTAATTCTTGTCTTAGTCGAGTATGATCGTATCTATTCAAAATTAACTGCTGCCTTAGTTGTTCAATCTCTTTACTGAAACAATTAATAAAAATAAATAACGTTGTAATATTATAAGTTGAAGAAATACTTTTTATTATCCATTAGTCTGTCGAAATATTTGAAATTTGTAGCTGTATCAATGGCATTTGCTTTCAATGTTCGTTCTTCGTTCAAATCTTTCCTATAATTCTCCATTTGTTGTTTTAAACATTCTATTTGTTTACTGAAATTCATACAAATTATTTCTACAATCATTTAAGATTATGGAAAACCTCTTACATGTAACTGTGTGAAATTTCATGTTCATCACAATTGATTCGATTCAATTCTTCTTTATGTTTAGTAATGAGATTTACATTTTCATTACGTAAAAGTGTAATCTGCTGTAGATATCCTTGACGTTCATGTTTCATTTCGATTAATTTCTCTTTTAATACCTTCACATTTTGTTGTAATTGTATACGTTTATCATTAACTTCAGCAAATAGTGAATTGCCTTGTTTATCAATATCTGATGGTTTGGTTTTCAATGCGTCTAATTCAGCTTTCGTATAGGCATGTGTTTCTTGAAGATCCTCAAACATTCGATTGATTTCATCACGTTCGGATTTTTTACAATTTAAACTGTCTTTTAAATGATCGATTTCCGATTTTAAAGCCTGTAAAAGTAACGAAAACATTATATGATTATCGATTTTTTGTTTTCAATAACAAAATTGTACCGAATTGATAGTTTCAAGTTCTTGGTTTTTCTTCTGACAGATCTCATGTAACTCTTCAAGATCCATTAATTTCAACTGTAATTCATCCGTAATCTCTTTTAAAACCTTATTTTCATCGAATAGTTGACTATCATCAGCTTTTGAATCAACATCTTTGTGGGCAATTGTTTCTTGTAAACGATTCTTCAAACGATCCAACTCGATATTTTTCTCATTCAATTCTCTCTCTAAACCGTTAATCTGTTGGCAATAATTGGTTTTCTCTTCAGTAAACTTATCTTTATTTTCTTGTATGACATGTTCGTATTTGGCTGTTTTCTCTTCGAATTGTGATTGCACCACACGATTCTCATCTTCTAATTCTTTGATAACGGCTTGTGAGATTTTCAGTTGGCGATTTAACTCGTGCAATTCTTGATAGCGTGCTTCTAATTGTTGTTGGGAATCTTTATAAAAACGTTCAAAGTTGTCAGTAGTTTCAGCCATGGTTTTCAGCGAATTTTTGCAGCACAAATCAAACAAATAACGATAACGTTTGTGAAAACTGCAATCAGAATTTTAAATTTATGCAATATCTATACCGGATTATTTCCATACTAAATATGAAACATACCTGTATTTCATCTATAATAAATAAATGCACGCAATATTTTGATGGTTTACGTTTCAAAAATTCGAAGATTTATTTAAATCAAAATCGCTTATAAGTTATAATTAGCGATAATTCGATTGATTAATTAATAACATATTAATAAAACGAACATAACCTCAAATGCCTGTAAACATACTAACCGACAATCCATACTAAGATGAAACACGAATGAATCGTTAAAGTTTTTTATTATTCAAAAATAATTTACAATATTGACGGTTGCGCCGAATACAGATACATCGCTAGATTGAAATACTTTGGATTATTATAATAAACACAATCATTACAAATAGTAATAAAAGCTTGACACAAATCCGACAAGTACACATATTTATATATTGGTATTGAATAAAAGACAAAGAACATATCATATCTTATTATTTAGATACATTCAATAAACTAAAAAATAACTGTTTGGTCTTATCTATCTATCGTATAAAAATTCTATTGTACCTATTAGAACGGCTGCTAAATTCTGCAATATATATACTTCTACATTACGTATAGATATAAGTACTATATTAGAATATATTTAACCATAGTTCTGATAACTGTAATCAGTTGTTGTGAATGTTGTTGTCGGTGCAACAATTGAATACGTAACCGTTGCTGTTTCTCTTGGAAAACTCGGTACTGTTGTTGATTTATTAACATCCTCTAATGCTTTAACACTGTCTTCAGTTTTAACATTTTGTCCACACACATTATATTGTTCACTACCATCTATAGTTTTATATTTTAAAACACTATTACCACTACTTGTACCGGCTGTTGTATTAATTAAATTAATAAAACCAGTATTTTGTAATTCAACTAATTTCGTTGTATCCATCATAATTGATTGTCCTTGTAAATTAATACCACTCATTATATTCATTGTTTGATTTAATAATTTCGTATTTTTTGTATCTTCTTCATCATCATCATCATCATCATTATCATCATCATCATGAATATCAATTTCATTGATATTTTTCCTTTGTTTACCATGTGTTTTAAAACGTATCGGTGTTGGTTCTAATACTGGTGTAACTGGTTCAACACGATGGCCACCTTTTAAATCTGGCTGTGTTTCCATCCAATGGCCAGTTGAACGACGGTGTGCCTTCAATTGGCCTGATTGTATGAAACGTGCTGGACACATACCACATGCATATGGACGTGCACCAGTATGACGGCGCATATGCAATGCTAAATCATTTGATTGTGTAAAAGCACGACCACAAATATTACAAACATATGGACGTTCACCTGTGTGGACTCGAGTATGTCTCAACTAGAAAAACAAATCTTACAATACCAAAATATGTAAATTACAAGAAAATTACCAATTTATTGCTTTTGTTGAATGATTTTCCACATAGTGTACAATGATACGGTTTCTCACCAGAATGGGTACGTTCGTGACATTTGAGATCGTGTGATCTTGGGAAACCTTTACCACATTGACTGCATTTATATGGCCGTTCTCCTGTATGACGCCTCATATGGACGATCTATAAATAATATCAATTTTGATTTTTGTTAAACTATTAAAACAAAAACAACCCAAATAATCGTACCATATTACTGGAATTATTGAATTCTTTCCCACAATAGATGCACAAATGTAATTTTGTTGTATCTTTAATTCCTGTATGGATTCTTTGATGTGTTTTCAAATTATCTAAACGATTAAATGCTTTACCACAATCGTTACAAACATGTCGTTTATCTTGTAATAAATGGATTTTAATGTGACGTGCTAAATGATCAGATCTAGTAAATGTTTTTTCACATATTGAACAATTCAAATTATCACTTTTCTCATTGCCAGTTTGATGTACTTTTAGATGACGTATTAAATGTTCACCTCTACTAAATGGTTTATTGCATATTGTACATGCATATGGTTTATTTATATGATCCTCTTCAACATGCTTTGCTAAATGTTCTAATGTTGCATATGCTTTATCACAACGATCACATTTATGTATTAATATAGCACGATGTAATGTCATATGGCGTGTTAGATGATTTGCACGTACAAATTGTGCATCGCACACATGGCATGCATGTACTTTATGATTACCAGTCTTTGGAACATGTTGTGCATTCATGACACTACTAGTTGTAGTGCTGGCTATAACAGTACTACTACTACTGAGCGTATTAATCGTAGAATCATCAATAATGGCTTTAATATCTTGACCAGGCGGCTGTAACGATTCATCTCGTTGTGGTGAAGACACTTCCTTCATTAGTGCTTCTTGTTGAACAGATTTCCGTTGTTGTTCACTTTGAACAATATTATCAGTTTGTTGTTCGCCACTATTACTTACATTTTTAATTTCATAATTTTTATTGATATTCTCATTATTCTTTGCAACATATGTACTTAATGGTACATCACTCTCATCAGACATACCATGTTCAGATTGCATATGATGATTAAATGATTTTTTATATTTGAATTTACGATCACAAAACTCACATTCCATCACTTTCTTTTCAATTGGTTTGGGTTTTTCAATCTCTTTAATGCCGTGTGTTTGTAAATGCCGTTTTAAATGGCTAGTCTTTGTAAAACTCTTCTCACACAATTTGCATTCAGATAAATCAGCACCTGTATGCCGTCTCATATGTATTTTTAAACCAACAAATGTTGTCATTATTTTAAAACAATATTTACATTCATATGTACCTTTGTCTTTCTTGGTGGATTTTGGTTTTACTTTAAAGAATTCATCGAAATTATCACTATCTTCACCACCATCATTTAAAACATTCTCAGTCGTATTTCCAATGATTGTTGTCGATGTGGCTGTTGATTGTTGTCCATTTTCATTATTATCAAAGATTTCATCTTTATTATTCCCTTGTTTATGCATTTTTTTATGTGATAATAAATTTGATAATTTCATAAATGATTGGCCACATTCACAACATATATGTCCTGATGTATCTGATTTGGCTTTTTTACAATGCAATTTCATATGTCTTATCAAATGGTGTGTTCTTGTGAATTGGGCATTGCACATATGGCATTGTCGTAATCTATCACCAGTATGGCGACGTTGATGTATACGTAAACCTTTTTTTGTATGTAGAATTTTCTGACAGTATTGACATGTAAATATTGGTCGTTGTTTCGTTTTCGTATTTTTAATGTTACCACCATCATCATCGTCATCATCTGCTTCGTTTTCACTATCGGATTCCTAGAATATATATATTTTTTGGTGGTAAATATTCAAATCTACCGCAATTTATATGGCAGGAAATTAGCGCCATCTATGTTATTAATAACAATAATTGTTTATGGTTTTTGGGCTTTGTTTTTACAATTATAACGGATTCACATAGAAATAATTGTTAATAAAATAGGTCCAATTGTAATTCACAGTTAATTAATTGTAAAATAGATAATTTTGGAATTTATTTGCAATGATAATATTGTCAAAATGGCAACAATACAGAATCAAGGTCAATTTAGCCCCTTTTCTATCGAGCAAATTAAATACTTTTAAAGGCTACAATCAATCCAAGTGGGCTTTTTGTTAAGTTTGCCAATCACCGTTCGTTTGTGTTTTCCCCTTTACTCAAAACAAATTAAATTTAATCAAATAATTACCTGAAATAATGTTGGAATATTAAAATCCGGATGTACAACAATATCAAGACTTTCCTCTTTAATTTCCTGTACGGGATCGTTTTGATTTGTTAATTGTCTTAATGTTGAATCAGAATTTTGACATTGTTTACGGAATTCATAAACTAAACTCAATTTATTTTCACAATTTCCACACAATAATTTCGGTAAACCATCAGTATTTGATACCTAAACGAATACATATTTGTACAAATTTATCATGAAATGAAAAAATAACTGATAAAATAAAATGATATCAATGCACAATAAAAAACAAACAAAATAGATATAAACAGTGGATATGGACTTACATTAATTGATGCACAATCCATTAAAATTTCAGCAATTTGTAATGTTTGTCCACAAAATTCCTTTGATTCGAATACATTTCGCATATTATTATCATCATCATCATCTTGACACATACATGAACGACATATTTTATCAATCACTAATTCTGTTGGTTTATTAATCATTCTATCAATAATAATTATAAACAATTATTTATTCAATAAATGGCATAATTATGATAATAAAGAAATTAATTTTGCCGGAGACATGAGAGATTTTTGTTGTTTGGTATCGATAATCACAGGACATGATTATTGAGGCTACAGCGCCTGCGCACGTTATATTTAAAGCGAATCAATAATTATTAAATAATTCTCATTGGATTTGTAACAATTACTGCTTTATTTCTAACAGAAAAAAAAAACAATAATAATAATAATAAATATAATTATCTCGACAATAACTATATAATATCCATTTACGTCGATCGAACTTTATTAGGTTGGCAATGCTGGTAACCAACACAAATTTTACCGCCAATTTAATTAACTATCTATAATTACAATTTAATTACGAATTAATCCCATTTTGATTTTCTTTTAACAAACTGTTCGCGACCATCGTCTTTTAACGCAGGATAATAACCCATTGAATCATATTGACTTCTCATATACGTTATATAAGCTAAGCATCCAGTAAATGCAACTAAACCAATACCCATTATTACAGCATTCTAAAAGTGTAATCAATTTTAACACATTAATCAAATGATTCGTTATTTATTTATATAAAGAAAATAATAGAAAAACACATACAGGTTTTGCGTATAATTCGAAATTTACAGCTCGAAATAAACTGGTAGTACGAACTGAACGTAAACCATCACCAGGAGCGGGATTGTTTTTATTTTCATTCATTTCCCTAAAATTTTTGACACACAATTAATTGTTTTTGTTTAAATAATTAGAATTTTTTAAACTTAACCTCAAATTGTATCGGATGTGTCTGAAATTCCATAATCAATCACTAGTGAGCGGATCATTAGCTTGAAATACTTCAGCTTTTACCTAAAAGACGACAATATATATAAATCTTCTGCACCATTTTCTCTAAGTTTAAGGCACTATCGGATTCAAATGTAATTTTAATGGGAATTTGTGTATATTATTCTATAAATATCAAGTTTTTAAAGCACCATTGATATTGTGTAAGTACGGCCCTGCATTGAGCATTACCGGTTTGCCGGCAGTTTTATGCAATGCAGGCGTCATTTATCTAAGTGATAAATAAATTTATCTTTTATTTATAGCATAATTTATACGATTAGAACAAATTGCATTAGACATTTATCCAATATAATCAGCATATATAAATATATATTTGTTTCGTTAATTGTTGAAAGTGAAATAAACATTGGTGACGCCGTAACTTTAGTCACAGTCAGAATGGCCGATAATGGTGTTTTGGGTTCTTCAATTATGGATCTTAATAAATTAAAGGTAAGTTCTTTTAAAAAATACAATTATCTTATTAAAACGGATTATATTCGATAAGGTTGGTTTTAGAAGTGGTTTATTTTCATTTGTTTTTGATAATAGTTGAGGTTATGTCTTTGTAATACAGAGCGTCCAATTTTTTTTTTGTAGGTACCTGATCTGAAACGAGAATTAAAAAGCCGTGGATTAAATGCCAATGGTAATAAAACTGAATTGATTGAACGTTTACATGCTGCATTAAATGCTAGTGAAAAAGCTAGTAATGAATCTGTTGACGATTTAGACGAAGATCTTCTCAATGTAGGTTAACAATTTTTATCGATTTTTAAATATTGATTTTGTTATTTTTTAAAGGAGGATGATGAGGATGTACATTTAGATGCTTCCGAATCTATAATGAGTGATATTGATACGTTAACAGGTAACATAACAAATCAACAACAACCACAACAGCAACCAAGCCCACCGACACAACAAGAGGAACAAACACAACAATCACCAAAGAAATTAAAACGAAAGCTTGAAGGAACTACAACAAATGGTGATAGTAAAACCAACCAACCAACAAAGAAAGTAATTCTAAATCGTAATAATCCTGTAATTGATGATAAAAGATTATCAACAGAGAGTAAAGAAGATTCTATTAAAACTAATGATTCCGCTGAAGAGAAACGTGTAATTAAATTATCAGGTTTAAGTGCAAAAGAACGATTAGAGATGAGAGCAAAGAAATTCGATGTAACAGCAAGTCCATCAGCAAAGAAACTTGCAAGAGCTGAACGATTTGGCATTACATTGAATTCAGCAAATGTAAAAAATAATAACACTCCAATTGATACAAAAGTGGTGAGTTGTCGCAATTTCTAAATGGGAAAAAATAATTACTAATTGTTATTCATTTTTAGGATACAAGTTTAGATGTGTTGAAGCGAAGAGCAGAACGTTTTGGTGGTTCAGTATCAAAAGCTATGTCGAATTTAGAAGTTCAAGAACGATTAGAAAAACGTAAAGAACGATTTGGTATTGTTACAGATGCTGATAAAGCTAAACAAAGACTTGAAAGATTCAAACAACCTGTAAAATAATTTCTTTATTTACTTTTTTGTATATTAATTAACATCATTTGTAATTTCAACTTTTAAGTATTGTTTTTTCAACGTTTTTTTTGAACATTCGTAATGTACAATAAATGAGGTTTCTTTTACTAGAATTGTGTAATATTTTTGAATTATCGGTGTAAAAAAATATTAATTGAAGAAGAAAAAAGCCGGAAGTCGCAGTCGGTAGGATTCGAACCTACGCTCCCAGAGGGAATCTGATTTCTAGTCAGACGCCTTAACCGCTCGGCCACGACTGCTTGTCCGTTATTATTGCGATTATTCAGTTAATTTGGTAAAAAAAGTAGGTGACAATACAGATAAGTAAACTTCTTGATCTTAAAATGTCTGGCTTGGTAGTTTGAAAATGCGCACATGCGTAGTCCTATCGTAATCATAAACATAACCTCAATGTTTTTAAGAAATTCAAAATTCTGCGCCATTTTGTTTCAGGGTTTCCTTTAATTTTTCTTGTTCAGTGGACGAAATAAAATAGCATTGAATAGTCGAAAAGATTTATTGAATAGTGGGCAGTGTTTAATAAAATTCAAGAGTTGTAGATGCAGTGATTCGAAAAAAAAATTCAGTTAGAATCCAGTTTTTGTCAAGTTTTTACGTCATTTGGTTGTTGTTTGTTTATTTTGACTAGGTTTTCTTGTTTCTTAATTTGTAAAACTCAGGAATGTTGTACAAAAAAATAAACAAAAATCTCTTTGAACAATTTTGTCGATATTTTATATTTTAGAAAATAATAATAATAATGATAAAAGTAAACAAATAATGATCACTGCATACTAAAAAGCGAACACATAAATTATTAAAGGTTGGAGAATACATATAGCACCATTGATAATAATTACAAAAATATACTTTTTTTTTTAAATGCTAATATAAAAAATTGAAGGCAGTCACAGCAATTTTTGACTGTGATTCAGCGTTTTTTTCTAATTATTTTTATTAATTCAAAGATAAAATAATTGATTTCAGCAATTATTATTATTATTATTACATACATACAACTTAACAACTAAAATCTATACAAATATCTTTACATGCTTCATTTTTTTTTAAATTTTTAGTGTTATATAAAACATGGCACGGCAGTATTAAACAGTTAAAAGCTCTTTATACAAAAACAATATGCTTTTACCGAAAAAATTAATTAAAGTGCTTGATCATCTGTTAGTTATCCTTATCACATATAGATGAACAAGGACTTGATCGTGTAAGGAACACTATGAGGTTTTTGAACACATTCAAAATAGAAAAACAAAAAAAAATAGCCTAATAATTCTTAACGCAAACTTGGCATCTGCTTACTCTATCCCTAACATTGCCAGCTTTTAATGTTTGTTTCTGTGGTTTCTGGAATTGTTGGTTTGATTCAATTGTTGCCAACCAGAAACTTAATGTATTTGCAAAATAATGACAAGTGCCTTGGGCACCATTGCATTCAATAAATGGTGATGCACGGAAATCTTCTAAACATGAACCGGGACTTGATAATGATTGGCCACCGCCTTCAGCACCAGCACCAGTATGCTTTAACAAAAAAGAAAACAAATGAAATAATTAATTTGTTTGTTGTTCGCTATTTTTCAATTCTTACCATTACGAAACTGTAACCTATCCATAATGAACTCCATCCATAGGGGCATTCAGGTAATGCCAAAGATTGACTGTGTATAGCAATAACATTAGCGGGAGCTTCACACACAACACATCTTGAAATATATTGTCTGATGGCAGTTTCTTCAACGGGCATCATTGGAATTGGTGCACTAGTGGATAACCAATAGCTCTTATCATTTCTACTTGCATAATTACAAACATTGTTGAAATCACAAAATACAAATGGCATTGTTGAGAATTTTCTAACACATGAACCAGCAGCACCCAAATCTTGACTATGTGCTTTCTCATTACCCTCAACATAAAGTAATGAATAACCGTCCCATAATTTAACATGCCCAGATTCACATTGTGGTATTTCAACACTTTGACTATGTTTAATCAATAATGTTCCAGTAAGAGAATCAGAAATTTGTTCACATGGAGCACCTGGTTCTCCTTTTGCACCTGGTTCACCTATGGGTCCAGCTGGTCCAATTAATCCATCTAAACCTCGATCTCCTTTCTCTCCTTGTTGACCTGGCGCGCCTGGGTAACCATCCAAACCACGGTCACCTTTTTCACCAGGTAAACCAGGTGTTCCTGGTAAACCATCTAATCCTAATGGACCTGGAGGCCCTCTTGGTCCTGGTGCCCCTTGTAAACCTCTATCACCTTTAGGTCCAGGTAGTCCTGGAGGCGCAGCTTCACCTTTATCACCTACAAAACACAGTATCATTGATTTTATTTAATCTTCGGAAACTACAATATTATGAAAGCTGTACCTTTTAGACCTGCAATTCCTGATAGACCTGGACGACCTGGTATGCCAGGCGCACCTTTATCACCATGTAATCCTTGAGGACCTTGTGGTCCAGGGTAACCATCTAAACCACGATCGCCTTTCTCTCCAGAATAACCAGGTGGACCTTGTAAACCAGTTAGACCACGATCTCCTTTTTCACCTGGTGCACCAATTATACCGGGTGGACCTCGTTCACCTTTGTCTCCTTCTCCACCTTGGGTGCCTGGGTATCCATCACGACCTGGTGGGCCAGTTGGGCCTGGGGGCCCAACAGGTCCAGGGAAGCCAATATCTCCTTTAGACCTTGTGGACCAATCGGACCAGGTAGTCCAGGATTGCCCGATCGGCCTGGTAAGCCAGGTAAACCAAGATCACCCTTCTCACCAGGGATTCCATGGAAACCCTCTCGTCCATTTTTGCCTGGTAATCCAGGTAAACCTTTTTCACCTTTCGTAGTTGCACCAGGAAGGCCGGCTATACCAGGAAAGCCTGATTCACCTACAATTCAAGGTAATTGTTAAAATCAATTTACAAATTTAACAATTTAACAAATTGTATACCTTTATGTCCTGGCATACCCGACAAGCCTCTGTCTCCTTTAGGTCCAGGGAAACCGATACTTCCTTTTTCGCCTGGTAATCCAGAAGTTCCATCGAAACCTCTGTCACCTTTTTCACCGTCTCTTCCAACAAGACCTGGTGGACCAGGTTCACCTTTTTCACCTTTTATTGACACTAATGGCCCTGGTGGACCGCGATCTCCCATTTCCCCTTTAGGTCCAGGGTAACCAATTGGACCTACAGGTCCTGAAGGTCCTCTTTCTCCCTTAAGTCCATCAAAACCGTCCCGACCAGGTAGACCAGCATCTCCTTTTTCACCCGATAAACCAGGAGGACCCGGAAAGCCAATATCACCTTTGGGTCCATTGAGACCATTCATTCCATCAATACCTGGTAAACCTTGGTCACCAGGGAAACCTCTTTCTCCTTTCATTCCTGGTGATCCAGGCAATCCAGAATCGCCTTTTAATCCTTGTAATCCAGGGCGCCCATCAAACCCAGGTTGACCAGGATTACCTCTATTACCTTCATGCCAGGTATACTTAAGCCAGGTAAACCTCTATCTCCTTTCATACCAGGAAATCCTGGCTGGCCAGATAATCCAGCTGCTCCTCTCAATCCTGGAGATCCTGGCTCTCCTTTTTGACCTTTTTCAGATACATCACCCTGATCACCCTTTTGCCCTGGCAAACCTGGTAAACCAGGTTCACCTTTAAATCCTGGCTGTCCTGCAGATCCTGTCAAACCTGGTGGCCCTGGAAAACCGATATCGCCTTTCTCTCCAGGATAACCAATACCACCTGGCATTCCAACTAATCCTTGTGGTCCCGATGGTCCCGGGAACCCTCTATCACCTTTTTCACCCATAGCACCAGGTAGCCCATCCATGCCTGGAGATCCAGGGGGCCCTGGTCTACCAGAAGGACCTTGAAAACCTTTTGGACCTTCTATTCCTGGAATACCTGATTCTCCTTTATGTCCTGGAAATCCTGGCAAACCAGAACGTCCTGACTCTCCTTTAAGCCCTGGTTCCCCCTTCAACCCTTCTGGGCCTGATGGTCCGGGATAACCAGGAGTTCCCGGTGGACCGAGTGGTCCAGGTTCACCTTTATGTCCAGGTGGACCGGTTAAACCATTAAGTCCTGGACTACCAATGTCACCTTTTTCCCCATAAGTCCTTGTAAGCCCGGTAGCCCTGGTGTTCCAGTTTTACCAGGTAAACCTGGTAGACCTTTTCGCCTTTAAATCCTATTGGTCCAGGTGGTCCTGGTGGACCAACTGCTGGTATTCCAGCTTCTCCTTTAGTTCCTTTTAACCCTTCTAAGCCAGGCAAGCCAGAGACACCGTCACGTCCCTTTTCACCAGGGAAACCCAAAGGACCTACTTCACCTTTGTCACCTCGTGGTCCTGGCAATCCTCTTCTGCCTACTGGACCAGGTGGGCCGTCTTGGCCTTGTGGACCTCTAGGTCCAGGCATGCCTTGATCACCTTTTCCTCCTGGCTGTCCTGGGAAACCAGGAGTACCAGGTTCACCTTTTCTACCGGGTAAGCCTCTGTCTCCTTTCAATTTAGCTATTAAATTTGGTGGACATTCTCCAGCGTCACCTTTTTTTCCCAACCGCCCAGGTTCACCTTTGTCTCCTTTAAATCCTGATTGACCAGGATAACCTGGTTCACCTTTTATACTAGTTCCTTTTTCACCTTTGACACCAGGAAGGCCAGCTTCTCCAGGTTTTCCATCGGCTCCTGGGAAGCCTGCGTAACCTTGATCTCCTTTCGAACCAGGAAATCCAGGTAGGCCTGACTCTCCAATTGGACCAGGAAGACCGGGTGCTCCTTTCGGGCCTAGCGAACCTGGGAAACCACGGTCTCCTTTATCACCTTTGTCACCTTTCACAAGAGATATTGGCACAAAAGCTGGTTCACCAGGTTGTCCTTCGTCGCCTGGTAGACCAGGTAACCCATCTTTACCCTGTTACAGATATAATTAGTATCGTTAATAATGTCTGTCTTTGGTGATGTTGATATATATTATAAAAAGTTCGTTTGGATTATTGAACGAACTTTTTATAATATATATATAATTAGTATTATTTTTAAACTGTAAATTATATCAACATACAGGTTTGCCTGGCGGACCTTGTGGACCTGATTGTCCATCTAGTCCAGGTACACCTGGAAAACCTGGTGGACCTGGTGGACCTCTTGGTCCCACATCTCCATCTCTTCCATCGAATCCTCTGTCGCCTTTTTCTCCTCTAGCTCCAGGCAAGCAATCTATACATGTACCACCACGATCACCCTTCTGACCAGGAAAACCAGGACTACCAGGTATTCCTGGTCTTCCAGAATTTCCTTTTTCACCAGGTACCCCTGTCGGTCCAGGTTTACCAGGAGTTCCAAGTAAAGCATCACCAGCGGCACCTCTAGAACCTGGGAACCCCCTTCTCCTTTTTGACCTTTCTCTCCGTCTCTACCAGATTCACCGGCATCTCCTTTTGGACCCTAATTTGAAGAGGACGATTTAAAATGAATGATTGTGTCCCTCCTTGGTGAATAATATTAAAATGGGTAATACCGCCATTTGTATTTTAAAAATCACAATCATTTAAAAAGTTTTGTCAATATTAATAATTCTATTTTAATTAATAATTTAATTCAGTATAATTCAATACAATATATAGTTATTGATTACCCATTTTAATAATAAAATATTAAGTGTTTAATTTAATTGATTATTACTTACCATAATTGATAAACCCTTTTCACCATCAGTTCCTCTTGGACCTTGTGGGCCAGGCGGTCCCGGATATCCCCTTGGACCATCTGAGCCCGGAAAGCCAACAGCTCCAGACTCACCTCTTTCTCCTTTCTGGCCTGGTAAACCTTCTGGACCTGGTCTGCCATCTAAGCCAGGACCACCTGGAGGTCCAATCGGACCCCGTGGCCCTGGTTCGCCTTGAAAACCATCCATTCCTTTAGGGCCTGGGGGACCAGGGTAGCCTCTTGGTCCAACAGGACCTGGTGGTCCAGGACGACCTTTTCCACCACCTGGTGGTCCTGGTGGTCCAGTTAAACCTCTCAAACCTTGTGCACCATCTTTCCTGGTTCTCCTTTAAACCCTGGTCGCCCAGGTAAACCGGGAAGACCTTCTACACCTCTATCACCTTTTTGACCTGGGGGACCCGGAGGACCCGCATAACCATCTCTACCCTAAAAATCATGTCATGTTGAAAATGCGGTAGATAATGAATCAGAAAAATTATACTCTCGGTCCAGGAGCTCCAGGTAGTCCCTTCTCTCCTTTCATTCCAATAGTTCCAGGTAAACCGAAATCTCCATCTGGCCCTGGTTCACCTTTAGGTCCCAATGGACCCCAATCTCCATGGTCACCTTTCATCCCAGGTTCACCTTTTGGACCTATTGTTACAGTGCCATTAAATGTACTCTCTTGAGCAGACGCTCCTTTCGGACCACGGTCACCCTTAGAACCTTTGTCTCCCTTTTCTGCTTCAAATGTTAATCCAGCATTACCCTTTTGTCCTTTTGGACCTGGAGGACCTCTTGGTCCCTAAATCAAGTAACAGAGTTTATTATTAATAATGTCTATCTTTGGTGAGGATGATAATTGTTATAAAAAGTACATTAAAAAATCCAAAGATTGTCATTTTTTAATATCACAACCATCTACAGCTCACTAGTCAATATTACACTCCAAAATTCAAAGAGGCATACATAGGTATGTCAAATTGATGTTATTCTCAATTTTGAAAGAAACTTTTTATAATATATAATAGAGTTTATGGTTCCACATATATGAACTGTAAACATACCGATATTCCAGATTCCCCGACAGGTCCTGGTAAACCAGGAGGTCCTTGTGGTCCCGGTAAACCAGATGGACCAGTAACACCATCACGTCCAGGTTCACCTTTCTGACCTTTTAAGGTAATCTCACAATGAGCAGCTTCACCTTTTTCACCTTTGGTTCCAGTAGATCCTGGGAAACCCCTTGGACCTGATTCACCAGGGAGACCATCAATACCAGGGAGACCCTATAATAATTTATCATTGTTACACAAATCCATTTACTTATATAATAATTAATTATTTACATCTGTGCCGTTACACCCATCCAAACCGGGTATACCGGGAGAACCTGGAGGTCCTTGTAAACCTGGCACACCATTAATACCAGGAAAACCAGGAACACCCATTTTACCACGATCACCTTTAGGTCCTCGGGGTCCCATTGGACCTGAATCTCCTTTATCACCTTTTGGACCCATAATACCTTCTTCACCAGGGAAGCCACGCTGTCCCTTTTCACCTGATATTCCGGGAACACCAGGGAAACCCTATTATAGAAGATTATCAAAAAAGTATATATATAATTATTAATAGTAAATTAAATAATTTTATATTACTCTGTCTCCCTTTTCAGCGAAACATTTCGGTATACATCGTTCACTTCCATTTTTGGGACCGTAAGCACTTCCAGGTGCGTCGAATATGTCGTAACTACTAGAGTACGGTCTACTGTTCTGGTAAGGACTTCGATTGTATTGATCATAGGATCCTCCTCTTGAGCTTCCGTAACCATTTGATTGACTTCCACCACTACCGCCACCACTTTGACTGTAGCCTCCGCTTTGACTGTAGCCACCACTCTGTCCATAGCCACCACCGCTTCGATTATAGGATACACTTTGGCTATAACTGCTTCCACTTTGCCCATAACCGGCATTCTGTTGTGATTCTGAACCACCACCGCTTTGGCTGTAACCGCCGCCTTGGCTTTGTCCTCTTGCACTTTGACTGTAACTCCTTCCACTTTGTCCATAATCGGCATTTCGTTGTGAATCTGAACCACCACCGCTTTGGCTCTGTGCTCCTGCACCTTGACTATAACTCCTTCCACTTTGTCCATAATCGGCATTCTGTTGTGATTCTGAACCACCACCGCTTTGGTCCTGTCCTCCTGCACTTTGACTATAACCACTTCCACTTTGTCCATAACCGGCATTCTGTTGTGATTCTGAACCACCACCGTTTTGGCTGTAACCTCCACTTTGACGGTAACCACCACTTCCACTTTGCCTATAGCGAGCCTCTTGCTCTGTCTCTGTAGCACTATCACCTGATCTCGATTTTGCAGGATCATTGGCAGTATTATAATAACTACTATATCCACTTCTAGAATCATATCTACGATCTTCTGTTCCATCGGAACTATTTTGTAAATTAGCCGGATCACTATTAGATCTATAAGGATCTGTTTGTTCTCCTCTAGGATCATATCTTTGGTTTGGATAATAATTGGCTGATGGTGAACCGCCATAACTTTGACCACTTCCTGTTCGATATGGTGTATAATATGGTACTCTAGGATCCACTCTCTCATAAGGATTTGATCGATTCACGGCATTGTAACCATTGCTCACAAATTGCTATTCCAACAACAACAAAAAAGAAACCGATAGAAATAAATAAATAAATAAATAGATAAATGAAAATCATTATAATTAAAAAAGCACAATGAAATATCGATATATCTGCAAGTCGAATCTTAAAACCTGATTCTTTTGGCTTTTAATTGCAGAGAAGATGTTAAAAAAAAGAAACTGCGATTGCCAGTTGTACGAAACGAAACAAATAAAAGTTGAAAAAAACTTCGAAAAAGATAATTCAAAAACTCTGCCGGGTGTGTGTGAGAATAAAAACGTACCGCTATCCAAAATGCAATTAGCAAAACCACAACGGCGAAGATGATTTTTTACTTTTATTTATTGGCTCTGTCTTGTTCACTCTCAAATAAAAACATCAGAAAATCTACGTGCAGTTGGTTGATTGATAAAAATCTGCAGCGTTGTCAGTGAAAAAGAGAGAATCGCAAATATACCGGGCGTCCCAGTTTGATGTTACCCTGCCTTCTATGGATGCGTTTCGAATTCTATCTACCTACGTTTTTCCTGTGTATTATTGTCTTTTGTCTACTTTCCAAATGGCCTTGTAGAGATGACGTTATCCGCTAGGAAAATAGGTAAATCTTGCGAGAATAGCCGTGTAAACAATAGAAAATAACACCTTTACAACATGCACTTCTTCCATCTTCTAATTTTACTCGCATATACGTGTTTAACAATATTATCGACAATTTCATGCAGTAATCACAGTTAAATCAACAAATGATTTCATTAAACAATTGTAAAAAGGGACACTAAATGGAAACAAACAATTTGTACTGAACAGTGTATGATTTCCAATTTTTAGGATTTGAAGCAGCTGTAAAAAACGAAGGAATGTTTTTCAATTTATTCATAATTTTCTTTGAAATCTCTATTTTTATTCATGTTCAATCGAAATCATTTTTGGACAATTGATAAGAATTATTATCAATTTCTGACATTTTATTCTATATATCGTCATTTTATTTATAAAAGTTTACGTAAACTATGTAGAATTTTATTTATTACACAATCCTGTGGTCTGTGTGGGATTCTAATCGTATTCCTTTTCAATTTAATAATAATAATAATAATAATGATAATATTTATATTAATATTTTAATGAGCCTCTGATTATTTTGCGCATTTTTTCTATGCACTTTGGTGTTTGAACGGCAATTACATAAAGATGAGTGTTATCTAATGTAGTAACTATACCATAATTAGGAACTTCTAATAATAGAACTAATCAATCGATTTATTAATGCGAATTAATCTAGTGTGCATATCAATTTGACATTTGATCTTGTTGTGATCAATCAGAGTTTGCCATGAAAATTTGATTTGGTTGATGGGGCGATATGTTTTGGACGCGCTATAGATACTGCTTCTTTTTTCATTACCATTATGGCCATAGTGAAGTGGCTATTTTCCGTTAGAATATGACCTTTATGTCAATATTAGTCAAACACTTTGCTCTGATTTGAATTGGTATGTTTAAAATATGCTACAAACGAACACTAATTTCTTTGAGTAACTAATAAATTTTTATTACAACTGAAAATAAATAATTCAAAAAGCTAATCTATGAAATTTCATTACGAATTACAAATGGATTGTTTGTTTTTCCATTTTTTTTTGGACAGAATTTCTCTTTGTTAACTCGGAAAAAGAATCAATTTATCTGGAAATCGTTAACACTTGATCTAAAAATGTGCAATGAAAACAAACAAAATTTAAGCATCTAGAAATTGAGATCGGGTAAACGTTCTAAAAAAGCTTTAACGAAACACTAAAAATCGGTAATTATTCAGAATAGTTCAACAATTACACGATTTATTCCGTTTTTCACGGACTTGGCGACAATAAATTTTCCAATTAGTTGTGCTCTTAATTCATTATTTGAGATGCGACTTGGAATTTTTCTGATGATTTTTTTTCAAGAAGTACAAACTCAAAGACTTACCCCTCTGGCACATGTCCACACGCCTAAGAACGTCACCACCAACCTGCAAAATCCACCGAAATTGTGTGAATTTCCCAAATAAAGAAAAATTATGAAAATTGTAAAGGGCTATTCATCAATATTTGTGTGTTGGTAAAATTATTCTTAAAATAGAAATTTTGGAAAAAAATCGCCAAATAGAAATTGATTTTTTTGGCAAAAATTACTTACCCAACTCCGCTGGTGGTCATTGCGACCGCTTCCCCGCTCCGGGAAGGACACACAATTATCACAAAATTTCTCGAATGTGATGCACACACGCGTGTCCGCGCGTCACTGAAAACCCTTACAAGAACTAGCTTCAGCCAGCCTGAATAGGTCCACAATCTCTCCTCCAGCTTAATGCGCATTAATAACTAACACCCAATTTAACTTTAATAACAGCCCTTATAAATAATCGAAACAATTTGAAAATTTCCAATATCTTCACTTTGACATTGCTGAATAATTATATGGTGGTTTGATTGATTAATTTTTCGTTTAAAGGGGTGTAATTTTAAAATAATTACAATGTTGGCGGAGATTGTTGGTATGACTTAAGTTGATGTGGTGGGAGCAAGACTAGCGCTCTTTGATGGTGAAGAATATGGGAGCAGTAGGCGATGACGCTGCGGCCTGGCTATAGCCGGGCGTTAGCCCTCGGGTTCTGCGTCTTGGTTCTTGTGGTGCACACCGGACGAGCTACGGTAAGTCGTTGTTTTTTCGATTCTTATTTGTTTTGTTCTATACATTTTTTCCACGTTACCAACGTTGACACCTTCTAACACACCAATTTGATAACTTAAACGTTCTGTCAACAAAACTGACTAATTACATGCCTGTTGATTATGTTTACAGAAATAAATCGGCATAGGTTTTGTTGATGATGCTGTCTTAATATATGACAAGTTCTAATCTTGTTCTTGTTGTTGTTGTGTTATTCAGTAATTCGATTATTAGAGATTTCGATAATGTAAGCTTTCAAATGTTTAGTTTATTTGATTTACAAATTGCTTGAAATGATTTTAATTTTGTTGATAGTTAAGTGACGATAATTACAAAGATTTAATTATATCGGAAGACAGTTGTTATTACAAACTAGAGAGCTAATTTGTAATGTTTGGTTGCATGTTTATACAGCACCTGAATCATCATCTGGAAAATATACATACACGCACGCACAGACATGATTCGTTTTTCAGTTTACATACAATCAACTCATTTTTCATCAATTTTGACCACACATAAGCAAATTCAATGAAATTCTTATCATCAACATAATTCATAAAATGAAATAATATAAATAATAATCACAACATTTGATTTAATGACAGACTGTTTATTGAAATACTGTTATTTTCGTTTAATTTAATTGATACAATTAAATATTTGAACGACTCTAAATAAATTGATAAATGTTGACATATTATTAATGAACTTTAATCAAATAACGGTTGTTTTTTTTCATCTCTTATTTATTACATTTAGTTCACAATAATTTTGATAAGATTACTGTGAGTTGTATAGTTCAAGAGCGAAAGGACTTACATCGATTACATCATTATTAGATAAGCCATTGCAATTCTGCAATTGAAATTACCAAAGAATATTAATGATGGCAATATGAGAAACTCTTGTTGTTCTGTTGTAAATTCAGATGATTGACCACTATTTTGTTGATTGTAACGTGCGATCTAAATTATGTTGGCCAAATTCCAACAATTCAATTATTAATTTACACAATTGAAATATCCAGAATATAAACGAACATTGAAACAACAAATACTGCATGTTATTGCACTTGTTCCAACCAAACAATGTCCATATTCAATACATTTTTAATGTTGAATAAACCATCACTTCCGTGTAATCTCAAGGCACAAATTTGTTATACTGTAAAGCTATTCGAAACGTGAAACATATGTAAAATATAGTAAACACGTATTTTTCCGTTTATAAACACACAAAAGTATCCACAATCCTTCTTATTTACAAAAAACGAAGAAAACCTTATAAATTGGATACAAGCAAAGTTTGTAGTTAGTGTAGGCGGTGTGTATTCAATCATCCATGATAATCATCGGGAATGTAAGCGTGCAGATATTTTTCCCATCTTCAAAAAGAATGTCTAAACGATCAAACACTGCATGGACTCCGCATACATCCACTGAGCCATCTATCAAAGATTTGTTTTATTTGTTTTTCAGATCATAACAATGATTTGTGTATGCTTGCATGATTGTATTGGAATAGTACAACAACAAAAATTACACATCTAATCATAAACAATAAAACTTTAGACTAGAATAGAATTGCTGGTTTTTAACAATCCAATTGGTGGTATTTATATAAGCAATTTGTTATAGATATTCGTTAAATTGTTGATATAACGCCAATTTTCGTTAATTAACATCAATTTGTTTTAATAAGACCACTGCATATGTGGTCTCTATCTTATTATCGTGATGTTTTATTTTACTTCTTTTGAATAATCAATCACGTCAGTTCATTTATCAACAAACCAACAGAAACAAAATCAAAAAAAAAACACATGATCTGACCTAAAATCTGAAAGTTGTTTTATTTCAACAACTTAAAATCCATTTATCATTTATCGTTCATAATAATTACATTATTGATAACCAAATTTGGAAATTTTATACGCAAATAAAAAAAGAAACAATAAAGAGACCGCCACATTTAATTGGCGTGACAGAAACGGGGTGCATAAATGTTTGATTGACCACACCACCTTGGTCCCAATTAATTCGATTAATCGCCCCATGAAATTACGAAGGCGTTATTATGTTAGAGTTCGTTTATAAAGTTCCATCTTTGAAACGATTTTTACGTTCAGTTTATGATAGATGATGCCTGTTAATTTAAAACTTAATATAGCCGCTTTCATGTTTTTTCTATAATTTGTTTATATTGAATATAAATATGGTAAAAATAGTGAAATCATAAATAGACAGCTTCCGCATCATGAACGCTAACAGTAGATAACAATAATATGCAACAACATAACATTGTCCAACTACAAGATATTGTGACCTAAAAAATAAAGCAGATTCTTAAAAAAATTCCAAACCGCAATCAATTATTGTTTATATAAACTGTAATTAAATGATGTAAAGATTGAATAAGAACTAAAAATAAACTGTGAGATATTCATTAAAAATAAATAAACTAATAAAGAAGATGATGAAGAAGAAGAAAAACGGTTTTCAGTTGCAGCTGAATTCGATCGATTATTTGAGATAGGAAATTGTATAGTCGTACACAAATCGACTTGACTCGACACTGTTTTCATCGCTAACATTGAATGGCTGCAAACCATGTCGGATCATCAACATCACATGGCCCGCAGATCGCCCAAATTCCAGTTATGAAAACCAATAAACCGCATTTGGTAAAATGGATAAAGATCACAATCACACGATTTAATTGAGACATTGGAAAGTACAGATTTAACATCTGCTCGGCAAACGGCTTAACTATCCTTGTTTCTGACATAAACACACACCGACATATGTTTGTTTTATTGTTGTCTTTGCAAAAATTCGCAAAGGTTATTCACCATTTCCACCGAAAATATAAACATTTCTGTCTAATAATATTGAATCGTCAATTATTAACAAAACCATCGGTTGCAGATCCTTGAAAATCTCAATCGTTTGTAGTAGGTGTTCTAACATTTTTTTCACACCTACAAAACTTTTATCCACAATTATTATTTAAATATTAAACATTGTTGTTGTTGTTGTTATCGTCACCCTTGGGTATAGTGTGCCCTTTGTTATACACACACACACAGATCTAAACCACCGTGCGATTATATCTTCTTAGTAATGGAATGTTTACATTGTGTTACTTAAGCTATGTAATCTTTTTGTTGTATACAGTTTTAGTTTCTTTTAACTAACAACCATCTAGATTGCTGCTGTTGCTGTTGTTGTTGTTTCTGTTGTCTGCCTTCAATCTGTCGCACTTGACGAATCTAAAGTAGTACACTCGGTGTTGTTTAATTTACGAAAATAGCGACTGGAAATAGTCTTTCATTCATTCGAAAAACTAACAACTATCGGTATCTCAACGTGTGGTATGTTAAATAAGTTATTGTTGCTTAATAATAATCAAGATAATGTCTCAAAAACAAGACAAAAAACCACCATATTTGGTAGGGAATACGGCATTGAACTTGTTTGCTATGGTCGTATGGTGTTGTTTGTTAAAGAATCTAGAAAGTTTATATAAATTTTGAACAAGTTAGAAGTTGTTCCAAACATTGTTGACATAATTGTTATTAATCTATCCCGCCAGTTTTGAAATTAGTTATTTTCACATATATCCCGTTTCCTGGTGATGATTCGATTGTTTATTCTATAATCATATTTATAGATTTATAGCTTAATAACATGTGGAACATATACACTGACCTATTTACGAAGAATTGTTAACAACATATCCAACGACTTAAATCAATGTTGATCAGAAAAAAATTATGAAGACTGGAATTGGTGAAACTACCATATTGGGAGTGAAAGGATTCACTTCATCTTTATATCGATATAGAGCATATGTAAAAGCAATAAATTAAACGGAATTTATTGTTATCACGGCTGGCTTTGTTGACGTCATATGTCTTCTCAATCTTTTGTTGTTTTGTTAGTTCGCCTTCATATTTCGAACATTTGTTTATGTATGACATAATCCCCCATATGGTTTCGCTAGTCACAATTGTAAATATATGTATTTTTTAATTTATTTATGTTCATTCTGTTCAATATATTGGGTCAATTAAAGTTTTGATTAAGATTCTGGCATATGTAAAATTCATAAATTATCGAATATGAACTTTGATAAGCATCTTTAACCACCACCGAAATCTCGCTTGTGTATAACGGTGTTATAGAGGTGAACAACCCAATGTTACCATTGGGGTTTTATATGAATTATAATGCACACACAACCAAATCACGTTGATATTTTATTATACCCGATGGTGGTGTATTATAAAATAAATACACACATTTGCCTGCTTTAAATCTGTCTTTATCTATTATAGAGTAATGCACGAATGTGCAGAGTAGGCACACGATTCACCTGATCGTTGACTGTATAGACATGCTTAGAAGATTTCCATATTTAACTTATTTCGAATATGATAAACCGGTATTCATTAACAACAACAGAGTTAATTGCTAATCAAGCATCCATTCAATGAACATTTGGATAAACATACCACCCCCGAGATAATGACCTTTCCCATAGCATCTGCACTAATTCCTTGTATTTTTTTTTCAAATATTTTGTAATATTAGAGATAGAAGACTAAAAATTATTGTCACCTTGTACTCGAAGTAAACGCCTACTACTTACGGATCATGACACATTTGTAGGCCTACATCGTTTACTTGAATTTTCGATAAAAAGCAGATGTCGAAATAAAATCAAATCGGAAAATTCTTCAATTAGATCGACAATGGTGAAACTTTTTACCGAAAAGAAACAAAAACCCAGCAACAAATTAAAATTTCAGACAGAATTGCAGTCTGACGCATCATTGAAATCTCTTTGAGAAAACCAGCTTTCAAGCGGCCCATATCAACCGAGGTCAATATTTTATTCTTTTCAAACTTACAACAGACTGTCGATTTGCATAATCTCATTGAATATTGTTGGAGAGGTTGTTGATGAAACAATTCATTCAACAACAACAAAAAAAACCAATTTAGAATAATCTTATTCTGTTGTGTTATTATTATTATTTGTGGTGGATCGTGCCAATAGTCTGTCGCAGGAATGTAGGCATTTGGCCGTCGCAGAATCATCATCATCATCATCATGTGTAAAAAGAGTCGTGGGACAAAGACCGGAGCTGACCGTGCAGTTTTCTAGATCTGATGGATATGGTTCCATAATTCCTGGAATTTTTATTGTATATTGCATAATTTGTTGAAAATGAGATCAAAATATGATCGCGACCATTGTCTTTTCATTATAAATTCACTATCGATTCGGTTAATTATTATCGATGAGAGCGTTTTTTCCTGTTTCGATTGAATACTTCAATAAAACGCCTTGGAATTCAGCGATGTTCTCACACGATTTACTCGAGTGCGGCTCTCTTTCAACGTTAATGACATCATCTAGATGAACAAATAAATGTTCTAGAAGTAGCCGATAATGTTCATCGAGTGTTTCAATAATTTTATTTCGTTCAGTTTGTTTTTTCCAAATTTAAATAAACAATTTACGTTAATAGCTTGAAGGATTGTCTGACGCTAAAAGTCGTTTCATTTAGAGATTTTATGGCAGAAAGAATCGTAATTTTATTATAAATGAATGTTCAACTAGTGTAGAGGAGAGTTTCGTTCTATTCCATCATCGTCGTTTTATGGCCATTCTTTTTTTTACGATTATTCCAACCGGACATTTATGTTTTATTAAACTGAATTGAATAGGAGTTAATTGAAGTTTAATCTATAATAATAATAATAATAGTGTAATTGTAAATGTAAATCGTTATTTATGATAAGAATTATCAACATTTTCATTGTTCTAAAATTGTAATCATTTTTTGTTGTTGTTGTTTTGTTGTCATAAAAATATTATGATTAGAGAAATGAAAAATGGGTGAATCTAAATTGGATAAGGAGAGACACGTCCTCGACATACCGTCAAAAAATTGTCGATAAATATTTCGCAATTATCCTCCTGCCTCATTTCCTGTATATACAATAAATATATATAAAATATCATCATTCTAATTATAAACAAAAGTGGCACATTTTTATTTGATTGAGCAACACAATACAGAACAAAACGAATACTGATAGCGTGGGTGGGAATATTTTGTAGGATGTGCTTTTTGATAACGGAGACACATCACCCACAACACCCACAAGATTTTCCAATACAAACGCAACGACACAAAAAACAAAACGCCTTTAGAAATACAATTACAATCGATTTATTTAATTAATTACTTCACAATCGAATATTATCGATTCTATTGCGGGTGAAACATTAATAATCGAATTATTATTGAATTTTTCATGAATGTGAAATGAAGAAGGAATTATCAGCCACGCGCGTAGTTCATACAAATAAATAATCGGACTTCTCGGAACAAAACTGCACAGATAACATTTCCGGTTACAATAACCTCGAAAAATCACTTAAAATGACACGAAATATTTCGAAATTTCCTACAATTTAATGGAGTTGTGCCAAATTAATAACACAACAGATCTTTGACCTATTTGGCTATTCTTCCAATCGGACAATAAATGTTTATGGAATCCATTATTACAATAACATTAATAATAGTTTTGATTGTTATTCTATTTATAAATTGTTTAAATTCGTCCTTTTTTAATGTGGATAGGAAATTATTAATCAGAAAAACAAATGGGGGCGGCATATTTTCAACGGAATCTCATTTGACTAATTGCTTTCTAAATAGTCAGCGGTATGTCACTGAAATGTTGAACAACTGAAGACACTTGTTAAAACAAACTGCCATCAATCTGAAATGATAGTCGTCGAACATCTGTTCGGAAATGCTACTGGTCTACAAGAAGCCGCCAACTAATTAACAGCACAATATTCAACATCACCACCTCAATATTTATTGAGGGAATACAGGAAATTCAGGCTGAATTTCAATTATTTTCGTTCATTTCCATAATAAATAATTATAGAGAATTGTTGGAATTCCAGTTGGTTTGATTTCCTGTCACTTTGTTCGCTTTTCTTATCTATCTAAGGAAAATCTGCACAGTTTGCAGAGGAAATGCAATGATCTCATTTCAAAGGATGCGTAATTAGAATCTTTCTATTTATTCTTTTATATTTCAGTAGTATAAAATATCTATCTGTATTTGATGAATTTGGTGCCAAGACAATTGAATTAAATTTAATTGAAAAAAAAACAAATAAAATCGTCAATTGTTGACAATTAGACTAATTAATGAAGAACGCATTTATCATTCACTGATGGAATTTTATTGGAATTATCATGGGCTTGAATTCATCCGACTGTTGCTGTCCTTCGTGTCTCAAATCAGATTGAAGGCGTATAGAAAATGGTTTGAGTCCATTTCTCTTCCTACTGTCTTCAATTTTACTGGCGCTTTTACTCTCTTAAAGTCAAGTCGATCGAGTCGCAACAGACAATGTATAGGTCATTAGAGTAAGTGATTTTAATTTCCAGAAAATCGCTTCGCTGTCTGGATGAAATAATCCAAGTTGTATGTATTTATATGGCCTCCATTACCAAATACGGTGCTCGTTATTATTATTTAATAAACAACAATGTTAAAATGTAATGAAATCATGCACACAGACATGACATATGATGATGATGGTCGACCTTTTTAAAAATAAACATTACTCTTTCTTATAGTCAAATGTATTAACAACAACAACAACAACAAAAAAAAGCAGAAAATAAAAATGAAAGAAAATTAAACGCACTTGACTTACTGTCATCGCTTGAAATAATTTTTAAAAAACACACATGTTCCACTAAATAACAATAATAATAAAATTTTATAACGGAGCGATAACAAATGACATAATCTTTAGACAATTATCAATCAAAAATTTTTATTTCCAGGAAATTAATGGAGGACGAATTATCTGTTTGAAGATTTTTCAGTTTTTGACCAATAGGTTATCATCGACAGATTTCTAAAAATTCATTATAAGCAAATATTAGAAATGCGTTTATGGGTTATCATTTATTATAAAACTGTGTTGTTGTGTGTCCTCAATTTTATTTCCAACATTTATTATTTCTAATTAAAATTAGGCTATACACATACATACATGCGTTTCAATACGAAAATATCGATGGCTCATATATTGAACGGGATTTATTTATATGTGTTTAATATTCCCGGAAATGTAAACCTCCGGTGAAGTAAAGTGTGCATTACAACTTCTTTGTTTATTCCATTCTGTTTTAACAAGAATTGCATGAATTTTGTTTCGATTACATCGTTAAATTTGCTATAATTTTATATTTAGCATGTAGGAGAAACAATAAACTTTATTGATGCATGAAACAATTGGGAATTTTCAGGACGGCCGGTTGCCAGTCTTCAGGTGGCCATTTCCAATAATAAACTATGATTTATTTCAAGAATTCCCATCAACTGACGCCTATATACATCCATAAATTCCAGTTGACATAACTGTAACGGGGCGTTTAGCATTATTCGCAGTTGATCGGAAGGAGCAGCACTGGATGTGGGGACAAAAGCTGTCCTGCGGCTGTGCTGTGTCACCTTGACTTCTTTGATTGCAAATTTGGACATGTCTGTCTCTTATTGTTAGACATAAAAAAAGATCATTGTATATAGGTACAACATTTTAGCCCACTCTTTGTTCCAAACAAAGCAACAGTGTTGTTTTTTTTTTGACATTTCAGTAAAGCAAGTGGATAATATTGATATTAACAGATGTTTTTACAATTAGTTTAAATATTCACATGTCGTTTTAATAGATTTTGTCAATATTTGAGTATCATCTTAAATGATTCAACACATTGTGTACAGATGGATAAAAAATTAACATTTCTATTTATATATGGCTTATCAATTGTTGTCCAATTTGCTGTTTTGGCATAGTTCTAGTTTCCGGTATAGAAGGTCAATTGGCACATATGGAACACCCACACATAAGGTGTCCCTCTCCCTAAAACAGATAATGAGATAATCATATGATGGTCCATTTATATGTGGAATATTTGCAAATTCCAAAAGGTCTGATGACCCAATATCCTCATCAACTTTTATTTATATTGATTTGCTGACAAATATTTTTCGTATTGCATAACAAGAATTAAAATTGGAACATAAATTCCAAATGACCCCTAACTGACTGTTACAAATTGATAAGCCAATTACCAAATTTGTTGTTATCATTTTCTATAAACATCTCTTATTGACCTATTCATTGATTAAAAATGGCGAGGTCATTGTGTGATGATTATTACTATTTTTCGATATTTTATCTATTTATTAATTTACGTTAATAATATATTTTCAATTTTTTTTTTGGACTTATTTACAGACATGTACCGGATGTGCGAATGCTGCGAATATTTATAAATGTAATTGTACTGGAATTAAAGGAAGAATAGGCAGTCCTGGTTTACCGGGATTGCAAGCGCCATCAGGGGATTATGGTGATATTGGTCCACTCGGTCCGCAAGGTTCCAAAGGTGAAAAGGGTGAAGCTGGAGAATTTGGTGGTGAAGGTGAAAAAGGGCCTAGGGTAAATATTGCGTTTTACTTACGTGACAAAAACTGTATTATTCTAAGTGATAATACCTTTTCAATTTGTAGGGTGATGATGGCGATCGAGGTCTTCAAGGTATTCCAGGTCGATCTGTAAGTTTTATTGAATTTATTGTGTAAAATAATCTACATAAATATTATGTTTAGGGAATACCTGGTGATTCAGGTTCTCTAGGCCCATCTGGATTAGATGGTTGTAATGGTACCGATGGAGCAGCTGGAACGCAAGGTGCTCCCGGCTATCCAGGTGTTAGAGGTTTGCCCGGACCGCTCGGTTTTCAAGGTCCGCGTGGTGAAGCCGGAGATGGAGGTGGTAATTCTGTTGGAACAAAAGGAGATCGTGGTGAGCCTGGTTTAGATGGAGGACAAGGTTTACCAGGTTTACAAGGACCAGAAGGTCCACTAGGATATAGAGGACCACCTGGAATTCCAGTATGTTATATTATAAATAATTTCATTCCAAACTCTCTTTTATTTTGATTACGTCTATAGGGAATTGTTGGGGAAGCTGGTCCATGGGGACCAAACGGTGATCCAGGTGATATAGGGTATGGAATACCTGGATTACCGGGTGAACAAGGTGATCTGGGTGATGCTGGACCACCAGGAGATATTGACCAGTCCCGATTCGAAGGTCCACCGCCAGTTCATGCGCTTAAAGGTCAGAAAGGTGAAATAGGTCTAAAAGGAGTTACAGGACCTAGAGGTCCTAAAGGATATCTTGGTGATAGGGGTTTACCGGTAATTCATAAAAAAATATGAAGTGTGGAAAGAAAGTAACGGCTAAATTATCAAGTTTTTCCGTTACTTCCTTTTCTCACTGTATATATTTGAATAATTCTCTCATTAAATGAATATTCTAGGGTATTGCTGGCAGAAAAGGTGAAAGTGGATATAAAGGTGAACAAGGTGAGGATGGTCGACGTGGTAAAGAAGGACGTGCTGGCCCTCCGGGACCTACTGGTGAAAAAGGCGATAAAGGTGCACCGGGATATGAAGGTGGGGCAGGATTTGATGGTGAAAAAGGTCTACCTGGTGAACATGGTTATCAAGGAAGTCCTGGCTTTCAAGGTCCTGAAGGTCCTCCAGGCATTTACGATCCCTTGTTAGATGAAATAGTTGGTGGAGTACCTGGTAGGCAGGGCCCAGAAGGCCCAGCTGGTGATCGTGGTGTTAGTGGTATCCCTGGACGGCAGGGCCTAGCGGGTCCGCTTGGCCCACCAGGAGTTCCTGGACCGAATGGGAGGCCAGGTGCTCCCGGAACTCCAGGTACTTCGATCAAAGGCGAGCGAGGTAACGATGGCCTACCCGGTAGACCTGGAAACACAGGACCTACAGGTTTTCCTGGAATAGTGGGAATTGCTGGTGAAAAAGGTCTACACGGTGAAGATGTTATTGGGCCACCAGGCGAGCCAGGATTACCTGGTATTCCAGCATTTGATGGTCCCAGAGGTGAAAGAGGTGACGTTGGCTATCCAGGTCCAAAAGGATTCCCTGGTAGAGGTGTACCAATCAGAGGACCTCCCGGTGAAGCTGGTGTTCCTGGATTGCCTGGAATTTCCGGAGAACCGGGTGGAAATGGATTTGATGGAATACCAGGTTTGAAGGGTAAACGTGGTGATGATTGTGGCATTTGTCGTCCAGGTAGTTTTTATATATTATTTGAAAATGAACTTTTCAAGCAATAGAAAATTTATTTAACAGGTTTGCCTGGAACAAAGGGAGAGCATGGTGAAGCAGGAAAAAGTGGTCGGCCCGGTCCTATAGGGTATCAGGGCTTACCAGGACCTAGAGGCCTACCAGGTACATCTGGAAAAATAGGTATAGAAGGCGATGTTGGTCTTGATGGTGCATCTGGGACACCTGGTATACAGGGCGCTTCTGGAGCAAAAGGTCGTAAAGGAGCTCTTATATACCCTGGAAATTGGCAAGATCAAGAAAAGGAGACATTGGAGAACCTGGTTTTCCTGGGTTTCTTGGTCCAAGAGGTGATGTAGGTGAAAAAGGCCAGAGAGGCATTATAGGTCCTGTTGGACCGAAAGGGGAACTTGGAGCTTTTGGTGCTCCAGGTGGACCCGGCAGAGATGGACGGCCTGGAATACCAGCACTTCCCGGACAGAAAGGTGAACCTGCTGATATCCCCAAAGAGTTCTTGCGAGGTGACGCAGGATTGCCAGGACGACCGTAAGGATTTATAAAATGTATTAAAATTGTAAATTAACATCTTTTATTAATTAGAGGAATAAAAGGCGAATATGGTGATGACGGACCTCCTGGTTTTCCAGGTGATGTATCGCAATATTTAACAAAATGGCGAGGAGATCCAGGTACGGAGGGAGAACCTGGAGATAGAGGTAAAATATGCTCGAAAATTTAAAAGTAATATGCATGACTTATGAGTAATATATTGTATTCTAGGTGCTGACGGTCCTGATGGAATAAAGGGTCAGAAAGGCGATATAGGTTGGCCAGGTCTTCCTGGTTTTCCAGGCCAAGCTGGTATTAGTATACCCGGCCCTGAAGGACTTAAAGGTTATCCTGGAATCATTGGTGATCAAGGATCACGCGGAACACCAGGACAACCAGGCATGCCAGGCATAGCAGGCTTCCCTGGGGGTCCAGGAAGAAAGGGAGACCGTGGAGAAGAAGGACTACGTATTTTGAATGGAGAAATTGGTCCAGCTGGTCAACCAGGTTCTAAAGGAGAATATGGCGACTTTGGACCTGATGGTTTCCCAGGAATACCAGGAGTTTCTGGTGTTAAGGGCGTCAGAGGTCCAAAAGGTAGCCCTGGTTACGCTGGATTACCTGGTCATCAGGGAGCTAAAGGTCAGCTTGGTGCAATGCTACCTGGACTGGCTGGAAGGCCCGGCAATCCAGGATTTCCTGGCAGACCTGGAATGTTTGGAGATATGGGAATAAAAGGAGATGATGGCTTAGATGGAGTAAATGGATTTCCAGGTGTGTACTCGCCAATTTCTCGATCATCAAATTTATCATGTTGAGTTTGTTGAAATTTGTTGGTAATTCTCGTAGGAGTTGTACTCGTTGTAAATCCCATCGAGAACACTCAAATAATTATTTAATAAATAAATTCTATTCTATTCTATTCAATATATTTTCTATTTTTAAAATCATTTATTTTTGCTTTCAGGCTCTAAAGGAGAACCTGGTCTACCTGGACTACGTGGACGTCCAGGGGATGAAGGATTAATAGGTCTTCCTGGTCATCCCGGCAGACTTGGCCTATCTGGCTTACCTGGCTTGCCAGGGGAACGAGGCGATATTGGACTTCCTGGATTACGGGGACCAGCTGGTCCTATGGGAGTCGTAGGTCAGCGTGGATATAAAGGTTATAGGGGAGATACAGGAAATGCTGGTATTCCTGGTCTATCTGGTATACCTGGCGAATCAGGACCTCGAGGAGACAACGGTATAGATGGTCGTCCGGGCATGAAGGGAGATTCTGCTATTAGTGGGCCAAAAGGAGATGTGGGGGAATCTGGCATATTAGGAGAACCTGGTTTTGATGGTGAACCAGGATTTCCTGGCTTAAAAGGAAATCAGGGAGATCGCGGCCCTGATGGTATTGGAATGCCTGGTGAACGAGGAGATGAGGGTCAACCAGGTTTCGCTGGAAGAGATGGTGTTTCGGGTGTAAAGGGAATACTTGGTGATTTTGGTTTGATTGGTATGTCTGGTGAACGAGGAGACAAAGGTTATCCTGGTTACCCTGGAAGACCTGGGTCGCGTGGTTTAGATGGTGCAAAAGGAGAACGAGGTGAATATGGCCGTTCAGGTTTTCTGGGAATAAAAGGAGAGCAGGGTATGGATGGAGAACCAGGCGCAATGGGAAGACCTGGGCTTCCGGGAGATGTTGGTCAACCCGGATTCGGAGGCTTACCTGGAACACAAGGGCCCAAAGGAAATCAAGGTTTACCTGGACTAGCATCTTATGGTTACGCTGAAAAAGGAGAAATAGGAAGCATTGGTATGCATGGTTTTTCTGGATTGAAGGGAATGCGTGGAGATGATGGGTATAGTGGTGCACCTGGTGTAAGAGGACTAATGGGAGAGATTGGTTCTCAAGGAATAATAGGAGATTCAGGATTTCCGGGTATTCCTGGGGAAAGAGGAAATAATGGATTACCTGGACCCCCAGGCATGCCAGGCATGAATCCAGAACCTGGCGAACAAGGGAGACCAGGGCTTCCAGGATTACCCGGTATTCCTGGACGTCACGGACAGAAGGGTGCCCCTGGAGAAGTTGGTAATGATGGACCTCCAGGAATTCCTGGCACACCAGGTTTAAGTTTACCAGGAATTAAAGGAGAACGGGGTTGGCCCGGTAATGCAGGTTTCCCCGGAAAAGCAGGTTCTGAAGGACGGTCAGGAATTCCAGGTCTACCTGGTCTGAAAGGACATAAAGGTTTACCTGGTGATTACGGTTTTGGTAGTTCAAGTTTCAAGGGTCAACAAGGTGATGTTGGATTCACCGGATTACGGGGCTTAAATGGTACTAAAGGCCAACCTGGTGATAATGGATTGCCTGGAAGACCAGGTATCATGGGTCTAAAAGGCTTAAGGGGTTTTCCTGGTGATGATGGGCAACCAGGATTAGATGGTTTTCCCGGTGAGAACGGAATGAAAGGTGATCGCGGTGATTGGTCATTTGACGCATTACCTGGTCTACCAGGAGATATGGGTTTTCCCGGTCTTGAAGGCTTACCGGGCTTTGAAGGGTTAGCAGGTAAACCTGGTCTTCCTGGGCTTAGTGGACGAAAAGGAATGGTTGGTGATAGTGGATCCCCTGGTTTACCAGGTTTTAGAGGTCCTAAAGGGATGGCTGGAGAAGCAGGTCTTCTTGGATTCTCAGGTCAACAAGGTGCTAGAGGACGTCCAGGTCTTAAAGGTGATGCAGCGCCACCACCGCCTGCACCTAGAAGTAGAGGATTCTTATTTGCAAGACATTCACAATCGGAAATTGTTCCGGTTTGTCCTAAAAATACTGTCAGATTATGGGATGGTTTCTCATTACTTTACATTCTGGGTAATGAAAAACCTTTAGGACAAGATTTAGGGGCACCTGGTAGTTGTTTGAGGAAATTTAATACGATGCCATTCCTAATGTGTAATTTAAATGATGTTTGTGATTATGCTCAAAGTAATGATTATAGTTATTGGTTATCAACCACTGAACCAATGACTGCAATGATGACACCGATCCCAGCTCCTGAAGTACAGCGATACATTTCCAGGTATACACACATTGTCTTTGATTTAATTTAACTTAAACCATGGTAATAAATATTGTTTTAATTTTGACAGATGTTCTGTTTGTGAAGCACCAACTAAAGCTATAGCAATCCATAGTCAATCGAATCAAGTTCCACAATGTCCTAATGGTTGGGATGAATTATGGATTGGTTACAGTTTCTTAATGGTAATACAACACACAACAAAACTTAATTAATAACTTGTTTAAAATACATTATGTTTTGATTTTTGTTCATTTTAATAATAGCATACTGATTCCGGTGCAGAAGGTTCTGGTCAATCTTTAGTATCACCAGGATCTTGTTTAGAAGAATTCCGACCTAAACCGTTTATCGAATGCCATGGTCATGGACGTTGCAATTATTATACAACTTCTATATCATATTGGTTGGCAACAATTGAAGATTATGCAATGTTTAGAAGGCCACGTTCTGAAACATTAAAGGCTGGTTTCTTAACATCAAGAATTAGTCGATGTGTAGTTTGTTTACGTCGGCGTGCTACAATTATTGTACCATCCGAACCAGATGTACCAAGTGAAATTAGTCGACCATATAGACCACCACCGCAACTACCACCACAGTATCCACCATATGCGCCACGTTATCCACAACAATATCCATCAACTGCTCAATATCCACAATATAGAAATTTGGATGATAGACGAAGGAGAATGAAATTAAGGCATCGTCGTCCTTTACCACCACCAACTAAAACTACGTGATCGATTTAGTGCCATAATAATGTAATTAAGTGTATAGTTTGATAAATTTGTTTCTCTTGTAAATTATCCACGCTGTGCTTCTAACAGTTCCTTTAAAAGGAAATTCTATGTGTTCATAATGAAATTATTCTATCCCCCTTACTATTATAGCTTTTATTTTTAATTTAATACTTATTGAACAAAAAAAAATCAAACAAAATAAAAACAATAATTAATCAAACGAATATTAAATTTAGTGTAGTTTTTTGCTCTAAGAGTTTGAGCCATATTTTTGATACAACGGTGCTATTATTTCGTTTTGTAATCATATTTTAAGGCTTATTAATGTGATTGATGTGTTGTTTAATCAATAAAACCACTGCCTCCAAGATGTGTTTTAAATCTGTAACATGGAAAATATTAAAAATATTTGTTCAAAATTCTAGTTTTATTCATTGAAATCCATCGACAGAAAATTACATAATAATTCATCTAAATATATACAATTTATTCTTATCACAAATTTCTTTATTATTATTACTATTATCATTATCATAATGAACAGGCAAAGACTAAATTAATTACTCTTTTAAAAAAAAACATTGCATACAAAAAAAATACCTATTTATTTAATTTAACAAAATACAATACACAGATATCTAAATAAAACAAGTATCACACGTACTCTTTCTCTCTCTCTCTCTCTCTGTGTGTGTCTTTCTATCATTATTATAAATATGAATAAAATTAAAAATTATCGGTAAACTGCATGTGATTGTCAATAATTTGAAATAATTCAGCTGGTTGTGGTATACGACCAGTTTCTAATTTAGACCATACAGGTACATCATTTAAGGATATTTCAAATGCGCCCGATTGTACTAATTGCCCTTCAATTATATTACACAAGAAAAACAACATCATACAGGCATACAATTTGTTTTCAGTACACCATATCCACCATGATGGTTGTGGTTGATTTATATAATCGAATATATTAATTGCACCCAAAATACAAACAATCACAATCATTTTTGCAATGCCCTACAAAACGGAATTCAATTATTAAATAAATCTATTACATTGATCGATTCATATATTTACAATTAATTTCGATAGATACATATTCAAGCCAGGTGGATCATAATTGCTGCCATCAATTACTATAAATGGGTACTTCTGTTGGATAATCTGAACGTATTGGTCAAAGGTTTTCCGATAACCACAGGAATAACTGCAATGTTGATTCGATAAAAAAAAACAAATTTTAATTGATTGAATTAATTAATAACTTACCAATAGAGAAATTTTAATGTTGGTGCACCAACACTTTGACTTAATTTTGATGGTAATACATCATCGGCTATTGCATTATTTACATTTGATTCTAACAAACAAATACCGGCGAATATTAAAAAATGCCACGATAAACGATTTGAACGAGCCATCTAGGAAAATTCTTCGACTAACTTAACAATCAGCTGATCAAACCACAAATGACATGTCAAACGTGATTTGTAACAAGAAATTTGTTTCTATCACATTGGCTATTCTAAATAGTATAAAGCTTGTGACATACCAATTCGACAACATTTTAATAATATTTTTGAGCGTTTTGAACAAAATTATCAAAAAAACAGCTGTTTTTAGTGGTTTTGAAAACCACAAATTTGTACTTGTAATAAGTTTGATATCATTTTAATTATATTTACTATTGTCACTTTTTTTTAAGAAAACGCTAAGATCCCCTCAGTATAGGGATTTTCTTTCAATAATGGTGGTGTTGTTTTTACTGTACTAAAATATGACTAAATACCGCCCAATTTGATTCAAAAATAATCAAATTTTAATTACAACTTCTAATTAAATGAGCAACTCATAAAAAAAAACGTAAATTTAATGATTGTTTCATGGTTTTATTCCAAAGACAGTACTAAATGATGAGATTGGTACGTATTAAGGGAATGCTGCTAAAGCTAGACATACACACTGCCTTTAGTATGACGATATGCTGCCGCGACCATTTCTAGGTAAAAACCATACAAATACTGTAAATTATATAATATATAAAATTATAAAATAAAGATGATAACAATAACGAATAATATTAAAAAACAATAAACATTTGGAACCAATCCAAACGATTAAATAATTGAAACAGGACAAAATTCGATTGGTTTTCACATGAAAATCAATCAAAATTCAAGTAATGCGATTGACCGAGCACAAGTAAACAAATACCAATGAATGTAAACAATAAACATAAATATTGACCAGTGATAGGTGCATAAAATAATTGGGCTCTCAATTTTAAACTGGTTGTATATAATAATATTGAATCTAATTCATAGCTGGGTGTGGACTGATGCACAAATGGTCTTGTGCGTACTTGTTGGCCAACATTTCTCAATATATCACAACCATTTGATAATCTTGATGCTTGTATAAATGGTGCTAAACTAATCGATATCCATAAACATATATTCAATATATTAATACCTAATGTTGGTATTGTTATTCTATCAATATTATCATAATTGAACAACCATATTAAGCCAGATAGGGCGTATGATAGATTCATAAATGTGAAAATACATACGGACGGTGCTATTTTATAATTGATGAAGTTCAACATATTTTTGAAATTCTCAATATGCCGTATCCATTCTAATGGTTCAATTGGATATTGTAATAATTTATCATGCAGAAATTGTAAATATGTTATCAATAATTGTGTTTGTAGACAATAATTGGAAACAATTGTTGCTTGTATAATATCTTGCCATAGTGTTGCGATGATTAGTAAAATCTTTGCGAAAATTATCACAAATTCAGGCCTACAATTTATCAAAATTAATTAATTAGATCTCTTTGGTGGCCATCGAATGAACCTTACGCATTTTGTAACCATTTAAAACTGATTTCACCACTTAGCATCATTGTATTGACACATGCAAAAGACAGTAACATCCAAATTACAGTAATCACAATAAATAGCCATAACGTTCGTATTAATTTCCTTTGACTAATTAAGCCGTTTGATAAATTTGTCGATGATAGGAATACGCGTTCCATTAGAACAGGTAATTGATCATCTTCTGTGTGCCTTATCACAATCATTGTATAAAAATAACCGAATAGATGTAAACAACTTGGTATAATGAAGCTGTATAATATTGGTCCATGGCAGATTTTTTCAACATTTTCTTCCTCATTGACTTTATAATAATTATTATGATTTTTATAATAATTATGGTTGGCAGTTTTCTCTATTGGTGGTAGAATATAATAAAAGCCACGGTCCCGCCGCAAACATGCCATATATTGTAGGAAATAACCGATAATCAATGCTGCTATCACATGGACGGCATAACAATAATTCAAAAACCACAAACAACAACCAGATTCTTGATGTGTGCTTAATGGCCTTAAGCCGATTACACTCAACAATCTCAAATATGGATTGATTATTTTCGTTTTGCAATAATTCAATACCGTTGTTACACTTAATTGAGTTGATGTTGGTATCGGTTCGTCTATATGTTGGCTCGCCTATAAAACACGAAATTTTAGTAAATCCACTAAAGCAAACTACCATATTTACAGATACTTCTAATTCTGATTGTCTACTGGTGGTTTCCATTATTTTTTTCTTAAAAGAAATCTTCCTATCTGTAATTATTAAATTTCGCTTAATTTCCTCCATTTTAACACAAATGTCTTCGTATGCTACTTACACTTATTTTTGTTTGATTTGTGACTGATAATCGTGGAAATAGAACGAATCGATTTGGCGTTTTTTTCGCTCAATGATAACAGTCCATGGTGCAGTGTGTTGGCCACCAGATAATCAACATTTTCACATAGATTTATGATTGTTTTTGTTGCGACATCACCTTTTATTCACTTATTGTTAGAATGTATCGTTTAATTGTAACGTATTGACATATCAAATGCAGTTTAATAGCCTGTTTTTTTTTTGGAATCAACAAGTCTGATAAGACTTGACCCTCTGATTTGACGCCTGAAGAATATCTTGTTTGAATTAGATTAACATAAAAATCCGTATACGTTCCGACATTTACATTTCATTGTCGTCAATATTGCCATTAAATATTCATAAGATAGGTGGAAATTTGTGCAATTATGACGTATAACCGTAATTCCACCGCATCTTCTATGAAATGTGTAGAAACATTACACCTGCTGGCGAATTTTCAACTTGAACAACGAAATAACAACAAATATTCTTTGAATTGCAATCAATTTTATTTTAATACATTGGAGATGTGCAAACATAAATTAGACGTGTGTTGATTTATTGAAATCGTCCCTTCGCATTGGTGAATCTAAGCCAAAATTCCGTCCATAGATAGCGAACGTCAATAAACGACTTTGTGGACGTGTTAATTTCAAAGTTCTTTCAATTATTCTACTACTATTACCAATGTTATGTTCTTTTTTGTTCCATTCGAAGTTTTGTGGATGTAATGGTCGTATTGAACTTAATAACGTATTTGGATATTGTGTGTGATTCTTACTATCAGTATAATTGCCACGTATCTCAATGCTGTTAAACGTTGTCGGCCATGCAATTTCATCGTATTTATCGAATCGACGTCCACATGATGACACATTTGTGTTAAGACAAGCTACAACAGCACAAATTTCAAGACCAGTCTCACGTTCACCATCAAATGAACGGATGCCCGTATACGCAATTAAATGATAAACATATTGTTTAGCAGAAGTTTGTGCCGATGGTGATACATTGATTTTAAATGAACAACATATTGAATTGATGTTATGACATACATTGTATTCACCATATTTCTGAGTTGTATTCAATATCACCGATGTATAATCTACAATAATTACTCATTAAATTATCATTATTATTGGGGTAATTTAACGAATTCACTTTCAAGATTATCGACTTTAAGAGTAAAACTATCCATCTGTTGTCCTAAATCGTCAATGTCGTCATCTGTCATATCATTAAAATTCTTTGGAATATCATTAATGGCATTTGTTAATAATTTCGTACCACCATTTGGTAGTATATATGAAATCTCTTAGCAATAATCACTTTTGTCACTCGTACACTACATGCATCAAACGGAAAAACACACTTAAAGGACAGATTTCCACGATAACAAATGACGAATTCTCGGAAAGTTTGGCTTCTATTTGAATAAACTGCGTTTCAAGATCAATTTTTATCTTTTATATTTAATCTAAAATCAACTTCATTTTTTTATATATGAACAAATTTATATGGGTATTAAATGGATAAAGGGAATGTAATTGCTCACTAGCACCCCCTCTGGGGAAACCAGTGGTATTTGTAACACCTATTCAAAGTCTGTTCAATCTTCTTGTGTTAAACTCTACGATGAGGGACCTGTAAAGAGTTGGAGAAGATGATCCTTTATCATACCGTGCCGGGGTTCTAATCCCGGACTTCTGTGTATGGTGCATTCGAAAATGCCTGATTGCAGTAGATTGCTAGCAACGACGAAATAAATAACATGGCAAGACGTTTCTAATCGGCTAAAACCGTCATTTCCACACGGCTGATGGTAATGGTAAACTTTGATCTCTTACCTCCGTGCCTTAAAGTTACGCTACTGGATATTAGTAACATTGGCATCACTGCGAACTTTTATTTGGAACATAACCTAACAACAGCTGTGCATTCATGTGAATTATTTTAATATTTTGAAGAATATTTGTTTATGTTTTGGAATTTTCAACAATTAAAAAACATGGAAGACGTTGGAAGAGTGAAACTATCAAAATCAATACTTGATATGAAATTTATGAAAAAAACAAAGGAACGTGTATTGAAAGAAGCTGATGATGCTGAAGGGAAAGCAATGTATTCAAATGAAATTACTGATGAAATGAAAAAAAGTGGCAATATTATATTTATTGAGACAAGTATTGCAAATTGTTTAGATTTAATTGATGGACGTTTATCATTTGGCGGTATGAATCCAGAGATTGAGAAATTAATGAAAAACGATTATGCTAAACGATTGGAAGAAATTGAAAAACGTAAAGAAACTGTTATTAGTGATATTGAAATGGCACAAGGTTACAGTACTGTAGTTAATACAATTTCAAATAAATTTAATAATAGAAGAAATAGAAACAAAAAGCAATTTTTAAAACCTGCAGATGATTAAATCTTTTTTGTCTTGATTTTGATTAAATAAACGCTAAGAATCTGTATTTATTGATTTTTGTATCGCCAACAATCCCAGAGGATTACTTCCTATTTAAAGCAAACAACAAATAATCGAAAATTGTCCAATACCGGACTCGAGTTTTACCAAAAGAACAATTATATGTAAAAACTGAAAATGAAATTTTAAATACTTTATTATTTTGTAGAAATCTGAAAGTTTCCAATACAATTTCATGGATTCGTTTCTTTAGCATTTTGCAATGCTTGTGTTATATATAATTTAGCTAAACTTTGTGAACATAATTGTGAAATGGCTTGACTATACGTATTAATCTGTCCAGCAATTATCATTGGATTTAACCTAGGTGGTACTGGATGTGGTCTAAACAATTTATTAATATCCTCTTCAGGTAATGGTGGTTCATCTTTAGCAGCCCTAGCAGCATTCTCTTGTGTCCTCTTTTGTAAATAGCGGTGTTTATCTTGTTGTTGACGACTAACCAGTTGTTGATAACGGTTAAATTTAATTGCTTCTTGATTCAATTCATCAACACGATCCATTAATGAACGTAATTGTCCTTCTAAAACAGAGGCAGTACCTAAATCTAAAAATTTCGAACCCTCTTCCTCTGGCACTAATTCAGCTAATTCTGACATCATGATATTAGATAATGCTGAATTTCGTATAACAAATGGTACTTCAGTGAAGAGATTCTCATAGCCGACTTTCAATTTCAATAGAGCTTCCGGCGTGAATTCGCCTTCTTTATACATTTCAATTGCTTGTGGTGTTAAACGGTATGCTTTCAATGTTAAAAATCCCCTTGAACTTTTCTGTGTATCATAAATCACAACAACTGATTCTTCAATTGATGTCTGATAATGGAATTGTGATTCTAATAATGGTAAACTTAAGAAATTGCCAACATCAGCACTCTGATACCATCCAACATGGAAATGATCAACATTAACACGTCTTAAACGACGCATCATTGCCAATTGATATTCATCTTCGTCCGTTGTCTCATCAGTTTGTTTAGGGAATGGAAAACAATTCGTGATTTCTAAACGATTTTCAACAACCAAACCAAGCAGTGCCCCTTGGGCTATATCCATATTTGTTGTTGATTCTTCATGGCAGTGCTTCACGATTTTCATCACAGCCTACAAGATATTGAGGTTAGGACCGTATGGTAACGAATTTTAATGAAATTTTCAACAAATCATGTTAATTAATGATCGTATTTGTCCAATTATGATAAAATAAAGATAATTACCAAGCCATCAGCCTGTACATAAGCAATTGTTGAATCATTTTCGGGCACACGCCTTGGAGCACCTGAGCGAGCCGCCATTTTTAGAATAATTAACGATGACAAGAGATGCCAGAGAACGCCTGCTATTTGTGGCCCCACACAATATTTAATTTCTTTAGAAAACTCATAAAACTGTTTTAATTATAAAAGAGCATTGAGAAATTTTGATAAGATTAATCCGTACTCTAATTCAACATAAATGAAATAAACTATTGAAAATATTGTAAAAATACTGCAATAGAGAGCTGCAATTACTACCTACTTTGACAACATCCATTCACCAATGACGTAGAAGTGTATCGACTGCTCATCCGATCGACCACGAAGTATAGAGAAAATGTGATCACGGGATGAAGTGACAAAGTGGAAATAAACGCATCGAGAACCACCATATAAATATATTCATTGTAAGAACACCTCGTAGATTATAGTGGCAATTATTAGGTATGTTCCCACCCACAATTCTAGATTGTTTGGTTGATGACTAGACTACGCATGTCTAGTTAGAAATTGATCACAAAGTACTTTCAAATATCACCAGCTGGACCGCATTTCTATTGAATTCATTCAATTTACAGTTTCTGATGAGAGTATATTTGATTTTCTTAAATCAATCGTCCCGTTTTCCATTATCATCTGCTACCGTGTGGAAAATGAGCATTTCCGAAGCATATTTTTGGAAATCTATAGATTCCAACCAATGACAGACGTCTTAACATGTTAAGTATTTAAAATTGTGGTTGCTTAACTACATCTATACATTAATGCAATCGAGTACTTTCGGGTGCTCAACACACGATGGAATGTCGGCTGTATCCGTTGGATCGTAGAAAATCGTTTTCATTTATAGTACACTTTTCATATGAAAATTCACGATCCGAATGGCTCGATGGTTAACGATAGGGATTTACGCCTAGAAGTCCGGGGTTCGAACCCCTCGGCACGGTATGAAAAAGGATTTTCAGAATTTTCCTCTTCTTATAATTGTTAATTTGTCCATGCCACAAAGTACATGGACCAGTTAGCAAGATTAGGATGTCCCTAGCCCCCCACCCCCCTTGCAGGTCCCTCATCGTAGAATTGGTGAAATGAGCAGTAACCAACCATCATCCATAAAAGGGCATAAGCGCCCAGGGTTTGGTTGAAATGAGCAGTAAACCATCATCCATAAGTAAAAGGACATAAGCGCCCGGGGTTTGGTTGAAATGAGCAGTAAACCACAATCCTTTTTTCCTTTTTAAACATAAAGTTTTTAAACACAATAAGAAATATATAGTTTAAAAAATGGTAGACTGAACCATAATAAGTAAAAGCTCCCTCTCCGGAAGGAAATCGTTAATCCTTCAAAAAGAAAGATGTATGCAACTCTAAAAACTTTCAAAGCTTCAGCTGACATCTACTGATTCTCTATGATCGTATACATTAGAGTGCAACAATGATATCTTATGTCTCCCTTTACTGGGCTACGTAGCTTAATTCATATGGACTGCGCATTGTAATGAGATGAAAAGAGTGAGACATACCTCCATATAGGCCCTCTATATACTTCTACGTCATTGCCATTCACCAAAACACAACCTCAAATAATGATTATATTTTTTTGGATCGACACGTGAATTGAGGAAAATCTCGTCAAAATGCAAATGTCAGATCAGAATAATGTGAAAATCTATAATTTATCAGCTGGAAAATCACTACCAGATGTGAGTAGATAAAAATCAATTTATAATTTCATTATTCAATTGATGATTGTTTTGTTTGCAGTGGTTGTCTGATCATAAGAGACGGGCCTTACAAAAGAAAGATGTTGATATACGACGACGTATTGAATTAATTCAAGACTTTGATATGCCAGTTGTTAGTAATACAATACGTGTATCCCGTGACGGTCAATATATTTTAGCTACAGGTGTTTATAAACCACGCATTAAATGTTTCGATGTAAATAATCTTTCATTGAAATTTGAACGTTGTTTTGACCATGAAGCGATTACTTTTGAAGTACTAAGTGACGATTATAGTAAAGTTAGTTGATTTTTCTATAATTACCTCATCATCTATTCTATATGTAAATTGTGTAATTTGTAGTTAGTATTCCTTCAAGATCAACGATATGTTGAATTCCATGCAGCTTATGGTCGTCATTACGTATTAAGAATACCGAAAGAAGGTCGCGATATGAAATATCATTATCCTAGTTGTGATTTATTTATGGTCGGTTCAAGTTCTGATATTTATCGTTTAAATTTAGAAAGGGGACAATTTATGACACCATATAAAAGTCAAGCGTCTGCAATAAATAAATGTACAATTAATCAAGAACATCAACTATTTGTTTGTGGTACAGAAGAGGGGAAAGTTGAGGCATGGGATCCGCGCAGTAACAATTTAGTTGGCACATTAGATTGTGCCTTCAATTGTATCACAGATAACAAAATGTATTTATCACAATTTCAATTCGATTAATTGCTAATTATTATTTAATTTCTAATTGTAGATTAAAAGGATTTCCCTCGATTACAGCATTAGAATTCAATAAAAGTTTAACATTAGGTGTTGGTACAAAAACTGGTCAAATTCTTTTGTATGATATACGTGTAAATCGTCCAATTTTGATAAAAGATCACATGAACGATACTGAAATTAAAGATATCAATTTTCATTACAATCAAAATTTAATCTTATCAATGGATAAAGACGTGGTAAAAATATGGAATCAAAATGATGGTAAATTATTTACATCAATACAGAAGACTTATGCAAATTTCAATAATTTATGTATTGTACCAAATACTGGTTTGTTATTTATTGCAAATGAAGATAAGAAAATGAAAACATTTTATATACCGAGTTTAGGGCCAGCACCGAAATGGGCCAGTTTCTTAGATTCATTGACCGAAGAATTAGAAGAGACAAATACAGAAATTGTTTATGATGATTATAAATTTGTAACGAAACAAGAATTAGAAACATTAGGCTTAGACCGTTTTATTGGTACAAATCTATTGCGTGCTTATATGCATGGTTATTTCATTGATATACGTTTGTATAAGAAGGCAAAATCAATTGCAAATCCATTCGAATTATCTGAATATAAAAAGAAAACGATACGTGATAAAATTGAAAAAGAACGAACGAATCGTGTACAAATTAATAATAAATTACCAAAAGTCAATAAAGATTTAGCATTGAAATTAATGGATGATAGTAATAATAGTAATAAAAGAAGAAAACTGAATCTGGAAATTTGATGAGTGATGATCGTTTTAAAAGTCTATTTGAAAATCCCGATTTTGAAGTTGATAGAAATACAGAGGAATATCGTTTATTAAATCCAGTTTTATCACGTTTAGATCAAACGAAAAAGAAAGAATTGAAGAAGAAATTATTATTACAACAACAACAACAACAACAAAATGAAGAATTAGAAGGTAGAAATAGTTCAGAAGAATCATCTGATGATTTTGAAAATGATAGTGAAAGTAGTGATGATGATCATACATGGACAGAAGAAATGAAAAAACAACACAAGTTAATACAGAAGGAACACCGTTTAAAAGAACGTAAAGAACAGGAAGAACATCGAAATCAACCAAAATTAGTCGAATTGCAAGAAGGTGAAGTCGTTAAAGGGATACACAGTTTAAAACGAAAAGCTAACAAGTAAGTTCAAACATTAACAAAAAAAACTCGTAAAAATTGATTTGTTCTTTCTATAAAAAAAAAAAATAGGGCACCACTGGCTGACAGGCTGCAAGAAGAAGACTATTCAGTGCGTTATTTAGGCTCTGTAGGTAGTCGAGAGATGACTTTTTCAACTAACAAAACTAAACGTAACCGAATGATGGATATGAAAAATAAGAAACATCGTGAAGAACGTAAACAATTAGTGCGACCAACTTATGGAATCAAATCGAAACATAAACCGATGTTGTTTAAAAATAAACGATTTTAATTTAAATTTAATTCTAAATAATCGTTTTTTTTCCCCTTCAAACATTCGATTTTTCCCAACGAAAACCACAACTTAATAACACAACCCAACGGTTTAGTTTTTCTGTCTTTTTTTTTATTGCATGTTACAGTTTTGATTGCGATTGTGTTTACAACGCAACAACAACCCTAATTCATAGACGAAATTCGAAATCATCTATCATCATTTTATTATAAATGGTTGAGTAAAGAAACTGAATAAGAATAATTTTTAGAAATTGAGTAATGCGCCGATTTCACATTCTTGCTCTTCAACAACAACAATAACGGAAAAAAAATTAAAGTATTGTCACTTGTATTGCGTCAACTTTTTTTTTGTCAAAACAAACTTAATTAAAACATCTATAATAGTTTTGTATTATTTGTTGGAGGAAAATTTGCTGGGCTAAATCCTAAAAATCACATAACGAAATTGTGTTCAAAAAGAAAATCCGAATAGCCGCCAGTGATAGGTGATTATCGGAGTGTAAAGCCGGGCACTTGAAAATCTCCACCAAGAAGTTCTCGTTAGTATTCAAACTACGTTCTTACAGTGATTTCGTGCAGCTCGTACAAATCGTTTCTAATAATTTAAAATAGGTAAATTGTAATCTTGTGGGTGTTGTTAATTCGAATTTAAGGGTAATTTATTTATTTTTTTCGGTAATCAAAATGAAAGTTGTCGTCTTTTAAACGTTGCAACTTGCACTACCGGTCATTGTTTTTATTTATTAGAAAAAAAAACAATACAATGCACTCGAATTTTCTGTATTTAATTATCCACAGTTTATGGTTCGACCACTTTCCCTATTATTTTATTTCTTTTGCTGCAAAATCCTTACCAAGGAAGCGAAAGCCTTTAGAAACACTGAAATTTGGAATGTTGGTTTTTGGTGCATCTCGCATTTATTAGTGGTGAAATTTTGAAATTGGGAAACAATCAAATCAACTTATCTTAAATTCAAATTTAAAACGACATAATCTTCTGAAAATAGAGCAAAAATCTGCATATTTATTCTGCTCCATTTCCCTATTTGTGAAAATCATGTTGGATTTGTCTCATAAAGATGTAATTTTTTAAGCCAAACACTTAAAGATTTCCTTTGTTTCTCAGCCAAATTTAAATGATTGTCTTTTAATAGATGTCTTCTTGTTTTTTAAATGAAAATCAAATGATTATGTAGAAAGTTTATTGTTTGCACGTAATATTTTAATTAGTTTTTTCAAAGAACAAGCGAGATTTACTTTCATTTTAATTGTAAGCTAGCTATTTGCAAATTTAATTATTGTTACTCGTATGTTTTATATTCAATGGAAGATCATCAAAATAAAAGTATGGCTTTATCATTGATACTTGTCGGCAAGTAGAAGTTCCAAGTTCGAGTCCGGGCGGTGCTCAAATTATTAGACGTGAGCCATTTATCTCGAATTTACAACAAATATCTAAGGATTTTGTTAGAAGTTTCAACAATTTATAAATAATTTTTTTCCGAATTTGTCCAAAGAATCATAGGCCGTAAACACCGTAAAATAACATCATGTACCGTTCGTAACATAATGACAAATAATAATAGTGAATAATGTTAGATTTTAACACTAACGTTAACTATTACAACAACACTTCGTCATTTCTTAACAGAATGTCATTAACATTACTGTATTTTTTTTTTAAATAATTAACCGTTTTTGATATGCCACAAAGAATGGATAAATCGTAAAATAATCGAACATGCGATTGTTACAACGAAGATTTGCAACAATTTTACATAAATCGGTAATGCAATTTCACGTTCTAAATATATCAATTATTCTGTTTTTGAATCAAAGAATGAATAAATAGAAATACTTATTACAAAATATCCGGTAAATATAGAAGTTGAACGTTAAATAGAATCAAAGGGAAGGTGTGTTGTCGACATTATTTTGACAAGAAATAAACATTTTGTTACAATATAGTTTTTTTTGTGTTGAATGAAATGATCCAATTCTAGGTGCGTATTCGTATCAAATAAATAAAATGACAAATTCACAACAATCCAACAATGTTACAATTTCAAATCGATAGTAATCTTATTGTGAAACAACAACAACAAACATGATGGCGCGTCTTTTATGGAGATTTACAATTTTTCTAACAATAACAATATCGATTAATGGCCAAAAACAGTGTCCACCACAGGAAGCGATCCCACCTTGCCGTTGTCTACTAAAAGGACAAAACTATCAAATTTGGTAATTCATTGATATTTAATCGAATTTTCAATTGTCTACCTAACAGAAACATTTAATTCAACAGGTGTTCACATAGTGATCTCTCAAATGTTTTACTTGGCTTAAAAGCAATTGGTGAATCAATCTATGAACCAATAGATGAATTAATTTTAGAAAATAATTATCTACCATCATTACCCGGCCGTTGTTTTCTACCATTAAAAATCAAACGATTGATGTTGAGATACAATAATTTAGAACGTGTATCAAATGATTGGTTAACAGGTTTAGATGATATTCTAATTGAATTATATATTGTTGAGCCTGCATTAAGAAGTTTACCAGATGATAATTTATTATATTTACGGAATATGGAAGCATTAACAATAAAAACGAATTCAATGAAACGTATACCACGATTGGATAATTTACGGAAATTACGTTATTTCCAATTTGAATCATTATCATTGATTGAATTACGATCAAATCATTTTATTGATTTATTATCATTAGAAACAATTCATATTAATAATAGTCCAAGATTAATTAATTTAGAAGAGAATACATTTGTTGATTTGCCAAATTTGAATTTTATTAATATATCAAATTGCGGTTTATCATGGATACATCCAAGGGCTATCACACGTTTACCACAATTACGTGAATTGATATTAATTCGTAATAAAATTGTTGATGCCACAATGATTGGTTATAGTATAAGAGATTTGCCACGTTTAGAAATATTACGATTAGATTATAATTTCATTGATAAAATTACAGAGGCAACATTTGTTGATTTGAAATCATTAAAACGATTATATTTATCGAATAATCATATTAAAGAATTGGAATATGGTAGTTTCCATCGTGTACCAAAATTACGTACATTAGATTTAAATCATAATAATGTGCATCGTGTTCATCCGGAAAGTTTCCTACAACATTCCGGTAGTGGTTTAGAAGAATTATGGTTGATCAATAATGAGATTAGTCATGTGGCTGAATTACGTTCATTATTAGACACATTGCCACGTTTAATATTTCTCGATATGAGTTTTAATCATTTAGAAATAATACCATTTGGTGCTATCCGTGGACATCCAACATTAGAACGTTTACATTTAGATTATAATCAAATACATTTAATTGAACGTGAAGCATTTATGGCGATGCCGGCATTAAGGGAATTACGTTTAAAAAACAATTCATTAAATGATCTATTTGATGGGCCATTATGGAATTTGCCAGCATTGAAAGGTTTAGATTTATCTGGTAATTATTTTCGACGATTATCACCAAGACTATTGACAAATCTGCCATCATTAAGACGTATTGATTTAAGTCGAAACGATTTGATGTTAATTGATCCTGAATGTTTCTTAATGACACCAGATTTAGAACATGTAAATTTGTCTTATAATAGTTTAACAACATTACATCCGGCTACATTTCGACATTTGTTGAATTTGTACGAACTTGATGTTGGGTCGAATCAATTATTGGAATTTGTACCGAATCTACCAAGAGGTATAGAATATCTTCATTTGGGTGATAATCGAATTAATCGTATACCATTGATGCCGGATATAGATTTACCATCGTTGAAAATGCTAGATTTAACACATAATCAAATCAATGTGATACCAAGTGGCAGTGTTCAAAGTTTACCACAATTACGACGATTGTATTTGGGTGGGAATTTGTTGCAAAACTCGAAGAGAATTCGTTGAACGGCCTGGACCGTTTGCAAGTCTTAGATTTACACCACAATAATCTTGATAGTATACATCCAAATTCATTGAGACAAATGCAGGATTTATTGAAATTAAATTTGAATAATAACCGCATCGAAATTTTATATCCCGAAATGTTTAAATTTACAATTAATCTGAAATTTTTCGATATAAGCTGGAATAAATTAGCCGACATTCAACCAGGAACTTTAGAGAAACTACAACAAATTCAAAATATCAATGTATCGCACAATCTATTGGTACAATTACCAACAATTACTGTTGTTTTGCAGAATTTAAAATATCTGGATTTGACTGATAATCGTTTGAAAGTAATCTACCCTGAAACGTGGACGAATTTACCAAATTTAATCGAATTGAGATTGAGTAAAAATTTCATCAACGAACTAAAACAGAACGCTTTCAACCATCTCAAATATCTTCAATTATTGTATTTAGATAATAATGAATTAGAAATAATCGAATCGAATGCAATTAATTCATTACCAATGTTGAAATCGTTGTTTATAAATCGTAATAAATTACGTGAATTACCAGATTTAAGTTTCAATCATTTACCACGTCTTCAACATTTAGAATTGGAACAAAATCAAATTGAAATTATTGGAAATTTAGCATTCAACAATCTAACGAATTTGTTATTTTTAAATTTGAGTTATAATAATTTAAATAATTTCGAACGTATCGGTTTCAAATCATTAAAATCATTAGAGATGTTAGATATTAGTGATAATCGAATAACAAGAGTTATTGGTACAAGTTTATCAAATTTAGTTGAATTACATATTGATAATAACGAAATTTGTGCGGTACGTGGTAGCCCATTTGATAACATGGCACGATTAAGAGTTTTAACATTAAGAAACAATAAAATGATGTCATTTCCGGAACAAGCAATACAACAGATTCGTACAAATATTGGCACCCTTGACATAGATGGTGAGTTATTGTTTGAATTTGTTTTAAGGAAACCCAACTGTAATTTGAATCGATACAGGTAATCCTTTGGCATGTGGCTGTAATTTATTATGGTTACAAGTTTGGTTGCAAGAGACCTCATCAGTTGGCCCAAGATGTGTTGATGGTAATTATCTCCGTCAAATCCATCTATCACGTCATGATTGTCCTTTAGAAGAGCGCAATGTTGAGTTAGTTGCGCCTGGATGTGAAGCTGAATTGTTATCAGCACCTGACACGTTTGGCACATCTCAAGTTTTTTCATCGTGGATGAATTTGAAAGTGAATCATTCGAATGATTTGGATTCAAAACGTAAAGATCATGGATTAGCACCGTTACCACAAGAATCTGATTATTTTTATGATGAATACATTGATTATCCTTATAATGAGACGGAATTACAACCAAATTTAAATAGGAATAAAACAAATTTTACAATTGGTGATACACCAACAATTTATGCAGCATACAAAAATAAAACTAATCAAGATATACCGAAAAATACACCAAATTCACCGAGCAATAGTGGCTTTACATTCTTTGGTGTCCCATTACCTAGCCTTAATTTGAATAATCTCTTAGGTAATAATGGTAGGATGGAAAATAAGAAATCATCAGCAGTAGCTGAACGTAAAGCAGCAATTGTAAATAAACCACCACAATTTGAATTGATTTCGAAAAATTTAAAACACCAACTATTAACACCACCACCAACAGCAACAACAACGGTTTCAACGGATGGTCTTCGAGGCGGCTTCATGATGCATCTCCCTAATTCACCAGCTATTGAAACGGGTGGATTTGTTCCTTTGTTACCTGGAACAGGTGGTTTCAAACCAATACCGAAACCTGTAGTACAACCAGAATCAACTAATTTGAAAGTTGAACAAAACTTAAATCAATCTCATATTGCTACTACGACAGAATTGAATGAAATTGTGAATAAAACTGTGATTTCTTTAATTCGAAAAACTGAAATATCTGAAAAAGATCCCATTCCAACATCAGCACCAATAACTACAACCACTGTTTTACAAAGTCGTAATACCACAACATTACAAATGGGAGAACAATCAACTGAAGCTAGTGTTAAAATTGAGAAAGTATTGAATAAAAATCAAGAGAAAAACACTACAAATGCAGATTTGAAGGATATTCCAATTGCAACAACATCTCCACCATCAACCACTACAAAAATTGTAACAACTCCAAAAACAACCTCACAACGTACCACAACAATACGAGCGACAACAACACCATCGATTACAACTACCACGGCGGAAATTCCCAAGACAGCACTTACTGTTAAAGCAGAAGAAGAACCCCCAAAACAACCTGTAGGTACCCCATTATCAGCTTTAATGATACCTGGTGGGTCAGAGTTTCGATCATCAGCAGGTCGTTCAACAATCACTAAAGTACCATCACCGTATATTTCCGGTAGTGCTCCATTATTATCAAGTCGTGACAGTATTGAAACATCTGAACCATTAATACACAATCGTAAAGGTAAAATCGATAATAATAAGAAAGGAAATGAAATGCAGCAAATTTCTAGTAGTAATGAGCAAAATCAAGATATTAGTAGTGATACAAATTGGTATTTTGCAAATTATAATAAAACAAATATAGAACCGTATATTAGTGTTATTGGTGATTCATATCGTGCTAGAGGGATGGCTTTAAAAGATAGTTTTTCGTTAATTTTTCTATCAAGTTATTTAGTATTTGTTTATAGTTTTATTTACAATTGTTAAAATTTTCAGTAGGGTGTTTAGTTAAGATTGAGAGTTTAACAATTTTATAGTTGTAAATAAATACATAGCTGTAAGAAATCCGTGTTTTTTCTCATAGTCTATCTTCATTTTCGTACATGATTCGACATAAATAGTATCCTCAATTTCAGATGTATCGTTGGTTGCAGAATTTTGTTGAATGTTAACCAGCATCCTTGATTGATGGTGTATGGTTTGCTTTATTTACCATGAATTTCCTACGTGTAGCCCATATATTATAACGTTATATAGTTAATAGAAGAAACATCAGGCGTATGTTTGACTAATAAATAAAGCTAAATTCTCATTACTTGTCGATAATTTCTGCAGATTTCATTGAATAAAATTCTAGAATGAAGAATTATTTTGGGCTATATTTAGCGACTCGTAGCTGTCATTTGCCAAAAAAAAAATGGTTGATCTGGGAATAGTAACCTAAACTTGCAAACAATTTCGTTTTTTTTTTAATATTTGTTTGTTCTTTTCGATAAAGATCCATTAAGAAAATGTCGTTTGAACCGATTCAAATTGATAAAATCTGCCGTACATGTCTTTCTGAAGAGACTGTAATGCGTTCAATTTTCAGTATTGACGAATCAATTGGTGAAACAATGAGATTAGTTGAAATGTTAATGGCTTGTGCATCTGTTCAAGTTTGATTGTTTCGTATTAATTTACATCTTAATTGTTGAGATGTTTTGTTCATTTTTAGGTTGTTGAAAATGATGGTTTACCAAATCAAGTGTGTTTACAATGTGTGCATTATATAACTAGAGCATTTTCATTTAAACAATTATGTGAACGTTCCGATACAACATTGAGACAATTATTAGGCAAACCAGTGACACAGGAGACAAGTTTTCTAGAATTAAAACCGTTATTAGCTGCCCAAGAAGCGATCGACAATAGTTTCAATGGTGTAGATGTTGATGCAAATAATATTGAAGGGAATCTACAATCGTCAGATGATCAAACAAATGTTAATTCAATGATTGAATCGAATCAGATTTTATCAAACTATCACGACAATTCACAGCATGATGACAGTGATGGTGGTATTGTTGATGATGATAATGACGATGAAGACGAGAAAATGGACCTAGATTTTAAAGATGACGAACTAAAATGTAGGTATTATCTTTGTGCAAATAAAATACATTTTGATTATTTTCAATTTATATAAAAACAAGATAAAGATCTTTGTAATGATTTCGAAAATAAGCCTGATATTAATGTGAAAAAAGAAGGAAAGAAACGTAAAGTTAGAGATGATACAGATCAACCGATTTATCCATGTGAAGAATGTACGCAATGTTTCACAACTGTAGTTGATTTAAAAGTAAAAAAATGGAAATCCCAAAATCATTGTACAGGATTCAAAATAATTTTGATTTTAGACACATTCAAAGACCCACACAAAATTCCGCCGACATACTTGTAAAGTGTGCAATCAAGGTTTTGCTAGTGCTAGTACATTATGTCGTCATATGAAGGTAATAGTTCCTCTTTATCGGAATCGTTTAATTTTCTAAAATTTTCAAAGATCAAAAATTAGGTCCATGATGGTGCCAAAAGACATTTATGTAGTGAATGTGGTAAAGGTTTTGCCCGTTCAGATGATCTAACACGGCATATGCGTACACATACTGGCGAGAAACCATTCCATTGTAAATTATGTAATAAATCATTTGCACAATCGTTTCGTTTATTAGAACATATGAGGGCGCATGCAAATGAGAAAAGTTTTATATGTTCAGTATGTGGTAAGGCATTTTCACGTTATACAAGTTTAGCAGCACATAATAAAACACATAGTGGCATTAAAAGTCATGCTTGTGGAGTTTGTGGCAAAAGGTTGTTTTTTATTTTGCATTTGAAATAAATCGAAATAGTTTTAAATCGAATAATTTCTAGATTATGCGGTTCTGGTTCCTTGGCAATGCATATGAAGACTCATACTGGTATTAAAGATCATATTTGTCCTTATTGTGGTAAAGGTTTTACAACACCAAGTAATTTAATTATACATAAACGAACACATACAGGTTTTATTTTGAAAATGCTAATCGATTCAAAAATAATCAAATACTTGGAATTTAGGTGAACGTCCGTATGTTTGCATTCAATGTGGCAAAGGTTTTCCGGATCCATCACGATTAACAGTACATTCACGATCGCATACTGGTGAAAAACCGTATATTTGTTCAGTTTGTAATCGTGGCTGTGTTAGTTCATCACAATTAAAAAAACATATGCGTATACATACGGGTGAGAAGCCTTATCAATGCACTTTGTGTCCGAAAGCGTTTCCACGCAGTGAAGATCTTCGTATTCATATTAAAACACATACAGGTATTCACAACAATAATATTAGCAAAACAAATATGTTTCTTGTTAATTCATCAATTTTTAGGCGATAGAAATCATATTTGCCATATTTGTAAAAAGGGTTTCTATCAATCGTCAACATTAAAAGTACATTTAAGGATTCATACAGGTGAAAAACCTTATTCTTGTAATATTTGCCAGAAGGCATTCTCCCAAACAGGCCCACTATCCACTCATATGAAAACGCATTAATTTTATTTATTATTACGATTTTTATTTTCAAGTGAAAAAATCTGTTACTTAAGAATTGTGATTATTTTGCAACCTTTTTTATTAAATATTGTATTATGGAAGTTGTTTAAAATTATTTAAAATAGTAACATTTTTATTTAATTGTATTACATTTATAGGAGATAAATTTTTTATTAATAATTCTTGTTTGTGTTTTCTTTTTTTTTAATTTCCGTTTCGTGTTAGTAGTTTTCCTATTTAAACAGTAAATATCAATATTGATATGAATAATCTATATTTACATTTTCTTACTAATAAACGTTAATTTAATGTTTGCCTGTACGTTGATTTTTTCCCCTCTCATAAATACAGTGCTCGTCATTTAATGTGATAATTGTCAAATTCATAAATTAATTGAGGGCCGTAGTGTTTAGTGAATAAAAATAAACATCAATAAAATTGTGCTTTGTACTTTTTTCCACACCATTTATAAGGTAAACCACATGTAATCGATAGTTTAGGACCAGGGTTAACAGGAAAGCATCAACTATATATATTCCATTCAATTTTTACAACAACACTAAACATTCTGCAGATTATACCGTTATTCGAGCTACAAACACATCCGTATCCATCACTTCAAAACTAGACTTACTTAAATCTACACCAACGAGACTACGGCTATCGCAAAAAAAGTGTATCCCCTATCTAATATACTTAATCAAAGGTAGTAAATGATCCGTGTACGCCAACGTATCAGAGGATTGGCTAACGTACGCGTAAAAGAGGACTTCTTATTACTGGAAAGCTCCTCGCTGATGAACAGTAGCCTTATATTTTCTCTTGAGGTTTGAATTGTCATAAATACTGCATTCAGCCACGTATAGTGTGATAGCCTTATCACTGATAAGTCGCAACGCGGATAATTTTATTTTTACTGAACTGATTTCATTAAAAATTCATCGCATTTCTACGAATAATAGAAAAAAAACTACAGACACTTTCTACAGTTGATCTACAAATAACAAGAGAACTTGTAGTGCCACGTGTCACTATGAATTGTTGTCGTTTTTGAAACAAATAAATAAACTGTCCTCCAGTGATTGCCTTTCTTTGTATTTTTTCGTAAAGATTAAAAGCCGATAGTGTATTGTATACATAAATGTTCCATTCATATCACATAATCAGATACATCAGGAAAATAATTATATAGTCCGGAATATGAATTGGCCGACGTACCTACAATTTTTCCAGGGAAAAATCCAACTAAATACTTATTAAGTACATATTGTTTATTTGCTCTATTTAACTATTGATTATTTAAACAACAAATTAACGACAACAACATGAAATGTTATTACAACAAGATTGACAAACTGTTTTCCTATGTGTAAGAAACATGAAAACAACCCTATTTCAAAGTTGTTGTTTGATCAGAGCAGATATATATATATATATCGATGGTACACAATTGTTAATACAAAATTACCGTAAACAACTCGATATTTTTATTATGTGGAATATTTCAAATAAAAATCAATTGACTTACATATAAATATCCATTAAGATAATAATAATAACAACAACAACAACAGCAACCGTAATAAAAAGTACATAAAAGTCTGTGGGGGAAAGACAGTTTATTGTAGTAGAAGCTTGATAGTGTTAATGGTATCTGTATTTGAATTCTATCAGGATTAATGTATTAGAAGTGGTTGGTTTTACTGATAAGAATAATAATAATAACAACAAAGAAATAATGAATTATAAAGTTCAACAAACACAACATTTAACACATTATTGTTTAAGAAATTTGCTAAGATTAGCACAGATTTTGGGTGTATTCCCCCTTAATAACATCTACAATAATGATCCATATCAATTATATTTTAAATGGTGTACATTTAAAGTATTCTATTCAATTCTACTTGCTTCAATTTATTTGTTGTGTGCATGTTTATCATTTTATAAAGCTTCAACACAAGGTATTCTAATCAATCAATTAGGTAAGTTCTACAAAAATCAATGATCTTTAATAAATCTTTTGGAAATGATCGAAAATGTTTGCAGTGTCTCCGTTGTTTTATTTTCATGCATTTACAACATCTATGTCGTTTCTATATTTATCAATGAAATGGCCGAAATTTATTGCAAATTTAACACGAATCGAACAGCATATTTTCAAAAAATACCAATTCAACACGAATTTAAATCGTAAAATTAATATTGGCGCCATTCTAATGATATTAATTGCATTAATTGAACATTCATTAGCTGTTGTGAATGCGATATTTACACAAAATTGTCAAAACACATCAAAAGGATGGGAACATTATTTCCGTAAACAATCACATTTTATATTCCGTTATATGCCGTATAATTTCTATATAGGTGTTTTATTTATGATGATATCATGGTATTGTGCATTTGTATGGAATTTCGGTGATATTTTCCTTATTTTAATTAGCACATTGATAATGACACGATTTAAACAAATTAATAATAAAATCCGGAATTACTGTACCGATATTAGGAGTATAGAAGATATAGAAGATTCTACTGTGAAATTCATTAAAATCTATCGCAAATATGAGCCGGTAAACTGTTATAAGGATTAATTAGAAATATTCGAGTCGAACATTGTGTACTTTTAGAAATTTCAACTGGTTTTCTGGCGTGAAATCCGCGAAGACTACAATAAAATGTGTCAAATCGTGCGACGTTTAGACCAATTATTATCAAATCTAGTGTTGATTTCATACGCATTAAATCTAACATTTATTCTAATCCAATTATTCAACAGTTTAAGGTAATCAATGTCTTAATTTGTTGAAATAATTCTACATTAATTATAATTTTCAAGGCAAATGCAAACAGTGATCGAAGGTATCTATTTCTATTATTCTTTTGGTTTGGTAATTGGACGGATTGTGATTGTTTCTATATATGGTGCATTAATTAATGAAGCTAGTAAAGAATCATTACCATTATTACATTCATTACCAACAGATCTATATAATGAAGAAGTAATTATTGATTAATTTGTGTAATTTTAACCTTAACCTTTTCAAGTTGTTTTCTAACATGCGAACTATGTATGTATTGAATGCCGCTCTTTTTTTTATTTACAGATCCAACGATTAATGACACAAATATACCTGGATACAGCAGCATTGACAGGTCATAATTTTTTCCGCATAACAAAAGGATTGGTTTTAAGTGTAAGTACTTTTATATCGATACTGTTATCATTTTGTTAATTGATAAAAATAAAATAAAACAGGTAGCAGCTGCTATTATAACATATGAACTAGTATTGGTACAATTCAATCAAGCCACTATTGATAAGTATATCTCAAACAATACAACTATCTGTTTGTAATAATGGAATATGGAGAAAAGCCGGTTGCGAACGCAGTTATTCACGCAAAAATAATTTATGATCTATGCTAATGTTTCAAATAAAAAATCTTTGTAATTATTTGTCTTGTTTTTTTTTCCTTAGTCCAGTATTTCTCACATTAGAAAGTTAACTATCAACAAATAATTTCAATAAGATTATCGTGCAAGTTGAATTAAAATTGATTATTTAGGATTTGATGTATATCTTCCAACGAATATATCTTTTATTTATTTTAATAATTTATTCCTATTTAAATAATTAATCAAATGCCTACAGTAAATGGATTTAAGTAAAATATTTCTATCTAGTTTAACATTCGTTTAAAAGCTTTATAAAAATATAGTTCGTTCGTATAATCGATAATTCTTTACATTATCAAAACGGCGAATTGAGTGGCGATTCAATTTATATTGGGATTTGTTAAAGATGAAATTGCCAAATAGACATCAATTTTTCCACGATGACATCAAAGTCATATTGATATTAGCACAAATTTTCGGCATATTACCAATTGAAGGGATCACACAAACACCGGATCGATTGAAATTTAAATGGTTCTCAAAACGTGTTCTATTATCAATAATTGTATTGATGGGATCGTTCTTTTTTTGTTGTATTTCATTCTATCATTTGATCTATAATGGTTGCGGATTGCACAATTTCAGTAAGTAGAAATTTGTTAAATACCATTGAAAACTATAAAGAAGCTAACCCGGCGCATCCACCATTCTACCTAAAAATTCTACATATCCGTTTTTGTATTAGACTGAAAACATATTCAGTCGAGGACATATGTTCAAAATTGGCGAGATTTAGAGGTTTTCGATGGTTTTAATTCGGTGTTTTCCTCCATATTTTCCAGGTCGTTTCGTTTTTAATTTGTACGGTTTTCTAAATGTGCTTGCATTTTTTAAATTAGCCACAAAATGGCCTCAATTGATACGTTATTGGACGAAAATGGAGAAATCCATTAATAATTATAATTACAATCATAGAATTCCAAGGAAATTCTCAGTATTGTCTTCAATATTTCTAATAGCAGCGTCCGGTAATTTAATCAATGTTCTCATGTCAATGTTAATTAATAGAAATTTTCTAGTTGAACATACCTTATCAGCAATGATTGTTTATCAAGAATTTTCTTATCTACCGGCAAATGAAGCAAATAGAATGTATTTTGAAAATTATTATCCGCATATTTTCACTTTTCTATCGTATTCATTACCGTTAGGCATCTACAGTGCTGTAAATCACCAAAGAGTATGTTATGCAACTTCATTTTCTTTAACTATTTCCTTTTCAGATAATGAATATTTATGAAGTATTTTCATGGAATTTTCTTGATATTTTTCTAATATTAATTAGTGTACATTTAACGTATCGATTTAAGCAGATTAATAGAAACGTTCAAAATATTAATGGTTTCCAAATGAAATCAATTGAATTTTGGATGAAATTACGCAACGATTATAACAGTATTGGCAAATTAACGAAAATTATTAATCAACAATTATCAATGTTTATTCTATTATCATTCAGTAGCAATATGTACTTCATTATAACACAACTTTATTGGGTTTTAGTGTAATAAAGAAGAAGAAAAAAACGATTTTCATAATAATAATAATAATAATAACAATAATTTTTCAGCAATACAGATACACCATTAAGGATGGCATATTTTTATTTTTCATTTGCATTATTATTATTCAGATCAATTAGTATAGTTATGTATATGTCAGGCATTTATGAGGAAAGCCATCAATTGATCAATTATCTCTCATCATTATCAACGCAATTTCATAATCCTGAAGTAAACAGTTTACAATAGTCTCCGCTTAATGTGATCGATACATTAAGTGGCGTGTACTGTATTTTTATAAAATCCATTAAATATTTCAGATTGATCGATTAATCGCCCGTATCTATTATGATCCGATTATGTTGACCGGTTGTAATTTCTTTACAATTACACGAGGATTATTGCTTAGCGTAAATATCAACATTATTTTTGAAAAGCGTTCGCTAACGTAATTTATGAAATATTATTGTAGATGACAAGTGCCGTTATCACATACGAATTATTTTTATTAACAAATATGACATCAAAGTATTAATATGTTTGTTAATAATATTTAAATTGTGTGTTTAGCTTTGTTGTTATTGTTGTCACTAGTTATAAGTGCTTGATAAATTCAGTTAATTGATAAAAAAATATTCAGGAAAACAATACTTATCTATGGGAAATTACATTTGTGTTCAATCATTTCTGGTTGTTTTTCCAAAGTTAATATAAATCAGTACAGTTCTGTGATGGTTATGGAATTTTAAATAAGAGTATGCGTATTATTAACAAAATGAAATCAAATATAATAACGATCCAAAATGATAATTTGCAACCAACGAATTTCCATGAAGCCTTTTCATTCGTTATCATTTTCGGGCAATTCTTTGGTGTAATGCCTGTTGGTGGTATACGTTCGAATAATATCAACAATGTACGTTTTAAATGGAAATCATTGAAATTCTTCTGTGCAGTTTATAATATTTTTGGTGCTTTCACAATGGCAATTTTCTGTATAGCGAAATTCGCAATCGATGGCCTAATGTTGGATAGAACAGGTAATTGTTATTTTTGTACAAATTTTTAAAATAATTTTAACTAAACAATTTGATAAGGACCAATGTGTTTTTACATCATGAATTTCTTCGGTGCCCTTCAATTTATACAAATGGCAAGAAATTGGTCGATAATTCTAAAAGAATGGTCATTTGTTGAGATATCGATGTCTAATTATCGGCATAATGTTAATCTTAAACGACAATTCAAATTTCTAACAATAACTGTAATGTCATTAGCTTTAAGTGAGTATTTGTTGTGGTTGTTGTGAATGTTAATATTGAATTGAAATTGTTAATTTTCCAGTCGAGCATTTTTTATTTGTTTTAAATGCATTACTTACGAGTAGAATGTGTGACAATTTCACAAAATATCCAGATGATATCTATTTCGGTATTGCATTCCCTTCAGTTTTCACAACAATAAGTTATTCAGCATGGAAAGCCGTATTAGTTGAAGTTTAATTTTCTTTTACAGTTATTCCTTCTGTAATTAATAATAATTTTTGATTTGTCTTTTAGATTGCAAATATTCTATCGACTGTGACATGGAATTTTACTGATCTTTTTATTATTTTAATTAGTTGTTCATTGGCGTTACGTTTCCGGCAAATTGTTAAACGTTTGGAAAATAATGCAATTATTGTTAATGAGAAATTTTGGCGTGAAATACGTGAAGATTATCATAAATTATCACATTTAACACGGACTATTGATGAATATTTAGCACCATTAGTTATGATTTCATTTATTAATAATACGTTTTTCATTTGTGTACAACTTTACAATAGTATCAAGTATGTTAATTCAAACAAATAAAAATCATATTATTACTATTTTTTAAATTAACAATTAAATTTGTTTCCAGAGAGAGAGTTGGCATTGTTGAGACTGTTTATTATTTTTATTCATTTGGATTTTTATTGGGACGAACGGTGGCTGTGACGCTTTATGGTGCTTGGATTAATGATGAAAGTCGCCGACTATTACCGATTTTACATTCAGTTCCATCGCGACACTATTGTCAAGAAGTATAGCTTTGTCATTTGCCTGATATATCATGTGTCCACACAATAGCGCACCCTTCGTGTACGAAAACTATATTTGCGGCTACATTCAGGACTTGTGTTTCGATAGCCAAAAGGGGAAGTATTGATCTGTTTTGTACAGTGTGACTATCCTAAGAATGGCATCTTTTTTAATTACTGTGCGCCGTTGTGTGGATGCTTGATATTTGAAACGTCTTCATCAAATTGGCGTTTTGCAGGTGAATCGTTTGATTCTTCAAATCAATTCTTTACCAGTTGGAATGACCGGTTCTAAATATTTTATGTTAACTAGAAGATTTCTATTAAAAGTAAATTTAACGAATTTTATTGGGATGATTTAACTATTTTTTTTTGCTAATTTCTAGATGGCATCAACTATTGTAACATTTGAATTAATGTTTTTACAATTTGGCCCTTTAATACGAACTGATTCCTTATCAACAAGATTCAATACAAGTTACGAATGTATTAAATAGAAATTAAGCTATTTTGCGATTGATGTTCATTAAAGTTTTGTAATTGGTAGTTCTGCAAATGAAGCTTTTTAAATTATTTATTATTATTATTATTATTATTATCTAAATGTATTATCACAAATTTATTTGCATAAAAATATCGTTTGATTCTTTACACATTTTTCACATTGTATAATAAATGAGCTTTGATCACGCCAGCTACAGTTGCATTTCTGAACTAATTGTTCGTTACCTGAATAGAAGCCACGGCCACAACACAAGGTGGCGCAATTATTAACATCACGACATTTTCGATTGATTGTAAATGGACAAAAATTCGGACTATCATCTAAATACAATAATAATTTCCGTTGTTTATTGGTTTTTAAGAAATTCTTAATATTATTCGATTCAATTTTGACAGCATTATGATACAATTGTTTCAATTGTTCGGCAATTGTATCGAATGATTTGAATGTTTTCCAACAGATCTTGACCGTACATGATCCTGAGACACCATGACAACGACACGTTTTAATTTCATTTTGCAAAACAATTCTAATGCCAATTTCAGTGTTGTGTTTTAGAATTGTTTGGAAATAATCGCCCTTTTTACGTAGTTGTAAGAATTTCTTTGTGAATTTCTTAGCAAATTGACTATTATCACCACAACCACCCCATTTCCAACTTGTATTCTTTTCAACACCACCACCACCACCACCGTCCGGTTCACCACATTTACATCCAGCTAGATCACCTTCAGCACAACTTCTAGCTAATGTATAAACTAGTGCCGATGATGCAATTGAATACATAAAAGCTGTTTCACGATAGATCTTCTTAAACGGTTTATGTTTCCTTGAACAATTCCATTGATCATAATTGAATTTCTCTTCGCAATAATTTAATGCGAGATTTTTTGCATTCGCTAAAACTCCAGCTAAACCACGACGTTTCCAACAGAGTTTATTCTGATGTTTTAGACGGCTCAACCAATCACAAGACGATTGTTTTGATGAATCGTACGGTGAATTTGAGGAAAACACCAAAGCTGCATAGGAACGTTTACGTTGTTGTTGTTGTTGTTGTTGTTTTAATGGAGATCTGGAAATGTTTTTCTATGTATTGACTATTTGAATAGTTTTTAAGATCTTTTAACAACTCAAGACAACATCCTTTTAAGTAAAATCAAACAGCCGGAAATATTGTCCTATTGATAGGTGTGTGTATTATGTGTGATATTTATACAACTGAATTCCTTTCCGAAAATCAATCGTTTTTGTTGTTGTTTAATAATAAAATAGAATTACTTGATTGTAATTAATCTATCAACTGTATAATTAATTAAAAATTAAGCCAACTTACTTGTCAGTATCTTCAATGGTGTTAGTGAAATTTATTAATATGGTGATGAGAAGAAGGAGATAACAGAACATATTTAGATGCGTTACATTTCATCTCTCACTAATTAACGTCCACCTTACAGACAAATGAAGGTAAAACTGACAAGTTCTCATATAATGTTAATTCAATATTTAACTTTTGTCATTTGAGTACATACGTGCCCAAGTCTTTCTCTCTATCGTTCTTTCGTTGTTTTTTTTTCTCCAACATTTTTTCCGTTTCATTTCATTTGCAGTTAATTGATTTTCCAACGAATACCATCATCATCATCATCACTAATTCAATATTTAAAAGGGGTGGTTATCGCCACTAAGGAATGCACCCTTATTTATCTAAAAGTAGGTATTCTTAATTAAATAAATCTACAGATTAGATAAATATGATGAGAGATAATTGAATGAACATTGAAATTCTTGATTTAATTGAAAGCTTTCACGAAGACCTCTCTATTTTTTTTACAGTTTCAGAATTTAGATGGCATGATATGGTTAAGTATTGTATCTCATCCTTTTATTGTATGTCATAGATATCTTCAACTATTGTAATAAATAAGGATGGATGATTTTAAGGCTTTTGTTATAGGTTTGCTGCCTGCGAGAGAGTATACCAATTTAATACTTTCAATTGTTGTTTTGTTATTGTATTTCTTCACTATCTATTATCATGATATCTTTTCATCAATGAATATAATCTTGATTTGGTGTAATGTGTACAAATTTGGAATTTCTCGCAGCTTTTTATTTGTTAAAGAGAACTAGCATAACAACAGATCAAAAGATGTTTCTTTCGTTTATCTAAGCAACGGTCCTCTTCTGGATGATTTGATATTCTCACGGTGAGTTGATCCGATGGGATTACCCGGCTCGTTCGATGTGTCAGATGTCTTTATTATCTCTACATCGATGAGGAGTTCTTTTTATTTTAGACAAAAAACAACAACAAAACTAGAATATAGATCATCATCATCATCATCATCATCATCATAATTTAGAAGAATTTGTGAAATTTCTGTTGCAATTTAAAAACAAATAAAACCCTTCCGTTGCAAAAGTCACATGAATATGTTAAAATTCAGATTTTTCACGCTTATTTGTTGATCATTTTTCTCTTTTATCTTATAGTTAATATTGATTTTTATATATTAGAAAAACTCGTATATTTCTTTAACAATAGGTTGACACTAGTTGTCAATAGACCATCAACCGATTTATTGACATAAGAAATCCGAAAAGCAAATCAACTTTAAAGAGACAATAGTGAAAACATCAAACTATGGTCAAACTAGACCGATTGTCAATAATACATATCTCCTATGCAAATAATTGTTTTACGGATAGTTGATGTTTTATTCTATTTACTGAATGTCACTTTAAAACTGTAAAGAAAGCAAACATTCTCAAGTGACAGACGGGAACGGCCAAGACTCACTAGAATTTTTTTTCTACATCTTTTTACTGTGAGGAGCAGAAGGAGGAGGTGGAGAGACTTCTTATAAGATCAAGATTTCTTCTACCTTTTCGTTGTTATTGTTGTAAAATGATTAGGTTTAAAAGTGATTGTTTTCAATTGAACGTCAACAATTACTCGGTGCTTGGTGGTAATTTTCAAACACATAATACCGTATTATCTCTTTAAAAGGAGTTAACACTGGTTAACATTAATGGTTCTTGGAAAATACTAAAGAAATACACTCAACTCAACCATGCGACAATTTAAACTGATTTTCTTCTAACAAAACTCAACAAGGATCATCGCATTCGTTTAAAATAAAGACGTGAAAAACTATTGAATACGAAAATAAAAGAAGATAAAAAAAAACAAAGAACAACAACCACCAACAACAATACTAAAAATGTTTAGGTAATTATTATGCTTTCTTATCAAAAAATAAACCTTAATTGGTGGAATATTTTTGACAAAACAATCGTAAAAATAAAGAAAATGAAACGGAAGCAATAAACCATCCCAACTTGGGAGGTTTCCATTTTATTTTTATCTGTGTATAATCCCAAATTTCGCCACATCGGATAAGATTACCAATAACAACACTATATAGATACGTAGATAGAAGAAAAAAAGAACTGCCGATCAAGAAAATTAATTGGGTCATCAGCCACAATTCGATTTTAATGATTTCTGCTATTTACTATAATATAGATATGGTCGATTCTGCTAAAAATATTTTTATTACAACAACATACAGGTATAAACACACCTCTACAGCGTCAATGGAACACGTTTCTTCATTGTCGTTATTGTTATTGTTATTATTATTGTGGGAATTTTCAGATTGTAAAAAAACAGCAATTTATATTGGAACAAGTCACAGTTTATACTGATAAAATAACAATTTTTGGGGTATTTTTCAACGAAGATAACCGGCAGCTGAAGACGGGACAAAGAAAAGACAACCATCAGACACACACACACACATACACATATATATATATATATATATATAGATATATCTATATATACTTGTGATACATTTAAGAGATTATAATGAAAACGAGCTAGCTGTGTTGAATACCGACAGCTAAGTCGACCATGGGACCAGGACCGGACCGAAATCAATTCAGGAAGTTGTTTTTTTCTTCTTCTTTAATTCAATATAGATACAACCGATATATAAAAAAAATTAATCATAATAATTAATAAATTTAATATTGATCTCAATATACAAGAGAAACAACGCCTACTGTCAGTTCCCACAACATTGCAGGAGTCCATCATGAATTGCGTCGATTAATTAATTCAAACCAATCGGAAGATTGATTATCGGAGATAATTCACGAATTTGTTTGAAATTTGGCTGTTTCAATCATCATTATTATTATTATTATTATTGTCGATATAGCTTCTTTGTTCTTGATCAGAGAGGCGGCGAATTGTTTTACATTGTTTGGCAATAATTAAATTAGTTCTCACCAGGGTTGCCACACAGCAAGCCGCATCGAATCAGGAATGTGAATCAAATGAGGGGGACTTTCAGGTATCTTATAGGTACCTACTATGAATATATATCGTTCTTCTCTTGCCCATAATATCTAGGGACACAATTTTGCCCGAATTATTGTCATTATTTATAATTGATACAATAATGGTGAATTTTATAATTTCGATTGTTGAATGGATGGATATTATTTGGTGGTGTGAAAACGGTCCACCATGCCGCCAGAATGGCAGAAGGAACATCTGTATTAGGTGGGGCGCTGCCTCCTGAAGACCACACGCATGTTTACGCCAACACATTAATGTAGCCGTGCCGTTATTAATACTTATAATACATTCTTTTATTATTGTTGTTGTTTTTTTTTAAACATTGATCCTATGGCTACAGCAATCCAATACAATGTTCTATAAGAATCAATGATTTGTATTTGTTTCAATGAAATTGTATGGCTGGATTCCGGAGTTGGATGGGCTTTTTTTGACGTTGATTAATATTTTGGGCTGGACTTAGTCGCTCCTGCCCCCATATCTGTCGTTATTTTTTTTTCTCTCTCTATAGATATAAAAATTACAATAGAAATGAGACAATTGTTGCAAGTTGAATTGGATTTATTAACAACCGGATTGTCACTGTTCCGAATCTAAACAGACATAGGGTAATAAAAAACCACATTGAAACGATTTCGTAATAATTTCCAACTTTTGAACAAATTCGAATATGTTTAATCAGTGTTTTTATTCAATAATTGGTGATTTATTAGGAAATTATGTTAATCGTTCACTGTACATTAAATCATAAATAATAATGGAGTATAATTGGTGAAACATGACATGTTGGCACTTGGCATGTGTTAGGAAGCCATTTACATTGTGTAATGATGATGAATATGCGTCAGGGGACTTGTTGCAACAGCTTGATACACTCACACACACACACACACATATAAGCCCTCATAAATAATTCAACAATTCATTCAAGTGATAATATCACCAAGTGATAATATCACCAGGAAATGTATTATTTTTATTGTAAAGATTGCATAACGTAATCTTATATAGAACATCCGGTTTGTCGCTAAATAAGCATAATTGATTTTGAATGAACTTGTATCTTTTTTAATAAATAAATTTTACTCTATGACTAGATACCAAATTGAACGGTTGTCTTATTTACTTGTTCAATTAATAAAAAATAAATTTTTAAAAAAACCCATTTCCAATAACTGGAAATATAACTGGCGCAGTCGGTAGGATCGTCGTAACGAATTGACTGAAAGTAAAAATCGGTAAACCTAAAGTGATTTTAGTGACTTTTACCAAAAATTTTGGCAATTTGGTGCATTTTTATGCTTTAATCGACGATAAAATTTGTGCAAGTAAAAGTGTTGGACTTTCCAAAGTGAACCACGCATAACAAGAAAATCTAGTAATCATCTGGAAAAACTCTTGGGGATGACACCGGCGTATCATTGGTAAGTCATAGATGTCAGATTCGGAAAAATCAGATACTGAAATAGAACTAGAAACTGATATAACGAATCCAAATTTAAATTCAGAGGAAATTGCTGAATTAAGTATTTCTGTTGCAAATTTAAATATTTCAGAAAATTCAGTTAGTGATAATAATTCACATCTTGAAAATTCAAATAATTATAATCCCAGTAATCCTAATATTTTAACCATGACTACCCAAACTTTCAAACTTGAATATTTAACTATTGTACCTGATTTCACAGGTAATCCGAGCATGTTAACAGAATTCATAAATAGTAGCGAACAACTGCTCAATACATTTTATGATGCAAAAAATGTTAATGATTTTCAGAATGTTTTACTGATAAAATCAATCAAAAACAAAATTAAAGGCGAAGCGGCCAATAATTTGGCATCATATAATATAAAAAGTTGGGATGATCTAAAAAAGGCATTATTAGCCACATATGCTGATAAAAGAGATCATCAAACTCTTGTGTTGGAGCTTTGTTCCCTAAAACAAAATAATTTGAAACCTATAGAATTCTTTACGAAAATTCAAGAAAATTTAAATTTACAAGTTAGTTATATTAACACACATTCTTCAAACGAAAATGAAAAAACACATCTAATTCAGTTTTCACAAAGCCTAGCTTTACGCGTTTTACTAAAAAATTTAAATAACCCGTTAGGAGATTATTTGACTACAAGGAAGCCAAATTCACTATCGGAAGCCTTAAATATGCTAACTAACGATTTTAACATTTTTGAAATGAGAAGCAAACAAAAATCAAACGATTTACAAAATAAAACAGTCTATCAACAAATTCCTTTTCGATCAACGAATTTTCACCCACCACGAGTCCAACAACACGCGAGAAATGAACGCGAAACGAAAATCACAAATGTATTCAAACCAAACAAAAATTTTGTACCCAGTAAACCCGTACCAATGAGTATTTCCACAAGAAATACCACACCACAAACAATTCAGAAAACCCCATATCGTCCTAACTATCAACCCCAAAATAAATGGACATCAGAAGAACTATATAATAACGAGGACGAGCCTGACGACAATCAACCAGACGATCAAAACCGATACGAAGACGACAATAATCCTGACACATTAGACGAATATTTTTTAGAACAACCAGCCTCGGAAACAATAGAACAGTGGAACTCTTAAATATTGATCATAGTCCATCTCAATTGCCATTCATTAAAATACCGTTTAAAAATTTCACTTTAAAATGCTTAATTGATACCGGCTCAACGAAATCGTTTATCAACCCTCAGATTGCTAAACAACATTTTTCAGAATTTATGAAACATGATCCTTATGTAATTTCTACGGCTCATGGTACTACTAAAGAAAAATATAGTATTTCAATTAAATGTCCAGAGATTTTCAAGTCAGACCAAATTTCAATTAAATTTCACGTATTTGGATTTCATAAATATTTTGATTGTCTATTAGGAATAAATAATCTAAAATTATTAAAAGCAAATATAGATTTAACCACAGGTTATTTGTTACTACCAAAAACAAAAATAGAAATTGAATTCAAAAATCTGTCTGACTATAATAATCATATTTTAGCCACCCCTAAGTCAGAACAAAAAATCAAGATAAAAATATCAAATATTAAAAATGGAATAGCTTTACTACCACGTCAAAAATATCAGGAATTAGAAATACCTGAAAGTCTGATTAAAGTTGAAAATAATTTTGCTTATACCTCACTAATAAATCCAACTAACAAATTAACTCCGGTCGATCTATCACAACCCTTTAAAGCTGTCCCACCTACTCATTTTGATATTCCCAATCTAAACAATCTAAATACTACTAAATCACCCTTCGACCTATCAAAAATCAGACTAGATCACTGTAATCTAGATGAAAAATCGAAATTATCTAAACTAATAAGATCGTATTCAGATATTTTTTATACCGAAAATACTCTTTTGACATTTACAAACGCTGTTAAACACCATATAAATTTGAAAGATAACACTCCCATATATACAAAAACTTATCGATATCCTTATATACATAAAGAAGAGGTTCAGAGACAAGTAAATGAAATGCTAAAACAAGGTATTATTCGCCCATCTCAATCACCCTGGTCATCACCAATATGGGTAGTACCGAAAAAATTAGATGCATCCGGTAAACAAAAATGGCGAATAGTAATTGATTATCGTAAACTGAACGAAAAAACCATCGATGACAGATATCCATTACCAAATATTACGGATATTCTCGACAAACTAGGTCGTAGTCAATACTTTACAACATTAGACCTAGCCTCCGGTTTCCACCAAATTGAAGTTAACTCCGAAGATAGACCCAAAACAGCTTTTACAGTAGAAAATGGACATTACGAATTTGTTCGTATGCCATTTGGCTTAAAAATGCCCCATCTACCTTCCAGAGGGTGATGGACAATGTGTTAAGGGGTATCCAAAACGAATGTTGTATTGTATATCTCGATGATATAATTATCTTTTCGACTTCATTACAGGAGCATATCGAAAAGTTAACTACCGTTTTCGATAGATTACGTAAATTTAATTTTAAAATACAATTAGACAAAAGCGAATTCTTGCGAAAAGAAGTTAATTATTTGGGCCATGTAATAACACCCCATGGTATAAAACCAAATCCTGACAAAATTAAAGCCATTATTGAATATCCTATACCAAAAACACAAAAACAATTGAAAGGTTTTCTCGGACTTCTAGGCTACTATAGAAAATTCATTAAAAATTTCGCGAAAATAACAAAGCCATTGACAATCAGATTAAAGAAAAGTAGCGAGATAAAACCACAAGATGCAGAGTATAGGGAATGTTTTGAATTATGTAAAACCTTGTTGACAAATGACCCTATACTACAATACCCAAATTTCGAAGAACCCTTTGTACTAACAACTGATGCCAGCAATTATGCAATTGGTGCTGTTTTGTCCCAAGGACCAATCGGTTCTGATCTCCCAATTGCTTATGCATCTCGTACACTAAATGAACACGAAACTAATTATTCAACTATAGAAAAAGAATTACTCGCCATAGTATGGGCAACGAAATACTTTCGCCCATATCTATACGGACGGAAATTCAAAATAGTAACGGACCACAAGCCATTACAGTGGTTGTTTTCCTTAAAAGAACCCAATTCCAAACTTGTACGTTGGAGGCTTCGATTAGAAGAATACGACTACGAGATTTGTTATAAAAAGGGAAAATTAAATAGTAATGCTGATGCATTGTCGCGACCACCGATCATTGAAAATTTAAACATAACCACAGACAAACCAATTTTTGAATATATTGAAAATTTTAATAGAGAAATGTCTAACAACACTCAAAACCAAAATGATTCAAATTCAGTAATAGCCGAACCACCCGACATATCTGATCAAAATTTAGATGACGATAATGACGACATCACTATCCATACGAGTGCGGAGAATCCAGTATGTTCAGTACCAATATCTGACGAACCTTTAAATGTTGCAAAAAATCAAATTAATTTCGTTTCCGTAAAAAGCAATGCGTTAGAACCTATCATTCGAAAACTATTCAGCAACTCGAAACAGCGAATTGTAGTCCAAATTTCAGAAAGTAATTTTCATAATGATTTCATAGATTTTATTAAAAATTTCATTGTACCCAATGTTCCATATTCTTGTTATTTCGAAACTGAACAACTCTATTATCAATGTAACTCAATATTACAACAAAATTTTGACACTTCAATACAGTTTAGAAAATGTTCTAAAATTCTTGAAGATATCGAATCAATAGATGATCAACAAACTATTATTAAAAACTATCACGAGGGTAAATGTAACCACAGAGGCATAACAGAAACAGTACAGAAACTTTCGACAAAATATTTCTGGCCTAATATGAGAAAATCTATCGAAAATTATATAAACAATTGTGATATATGTAAAGTCGTTAAGTATGATCGAAAACCGCTTAAGATAAAATTCAATATTACCCCTACTCCTACTAAACCTTTTGAGATAATACACCTGGACGTATTAAAATATGAAAACCATAGGATCCTTACTATTATAGATGCATTTAGTAAATATGCTCAAGCATATCTAATCACTAATATGCAAGCCGTTGAAATAATGAAAAATCTACTTTCCTTCTTCACACATCATTCATTACCAGAACTAATCGTTACCGATAATGGCTCTGAGTTCGATAATGGTTTAATAGCAGAATTTCTTAAATTACATAAAATCGAAATACATTTCTGTAGCCCCCATCATCCAGCTAGTAATGGATTAATAGAAAGATTCCACTCGACCTTCCTAGAGCACCTTAATCTGCTCAATAATCAACCAGAGTTCAAACAAGATTCAGTTGAAATAAAAATTCTGTACGCCCTGATAGCTTATAATAATTCTATACATACAACAACAAAACTAACACCCTTCAGTATAATAAACTTTGACACGCATGATTCAATCGATATCGATTTAGAACAAAAGATTGTAAACAATTATATTCAGACACATAAAGAAAAATTGCTTATTTTGCATAAAGAAATAAATAGAAAATTAATAGAATACAAAGACAGAGTTATCACCAAATTAAACCAAAACCGAGAAGAAATTCCTGATCTACCAGAAAATGTTTTCATTAAAAGTAATTTTAGATCAAAGAAAAGAAATCGTTACGAAAAAAAGAAAATCGTACAAACTAATCCTAAGCGCAAAACATTTGAGCCAGAGATAAACAAATCAAAAACCGGTCGTAAATTCAATAAATTGCACATGGACAATATGAAACGTCCTAATAAAAATCAATATATTTCAGGTACATCTTCATCTGGGCTGCAACCACAGTGTCCGCCCAAAACAATATAACGAACAATCCTGGCGTGCTGCCGATTAATTTGGGGAATGCCAAGTTCCAAACCTCTAGTCATACGTTCATCCACTATTTCGAAATATCCCCATTATATTCTGAATTCACAGGTTTACAGAAACAATTAGAAGCATATAATAAAACCATAAGCAGTAATCTATACTATGTTAAAGAGATGCACAACCATTTTAAAATTACAAATTACTATATACAATTAATCGAAGAAAAAATTAATCACTTTCAAAAAGAAACATCTTCCCGTAATAGACGAGGACTTGTAGACGGACTAGGGATAATTATTAAAGAACTGACAGGAAATCTTGACGCAAACGATGGTCAAAAAATACAAAATTCTCTAGAAATTATAAAGAAAAACCAATATAATTTAGTTCATCAAGTTAACAATCAATATTCAATAAACAATGAAATAATTAATAAATTCAACAAAACAGTAGAAAATATAAAACATAACGAAATTATGATGTGGAAAAGAATAAAACAGTTAGAAACAATAATTAATAAAGCTCCCACACAAGTAGAAATATTATTTGCAAAAGATATTTTAAACCAACTCATTCAACTTTTTGGTATCATTTTTAATATATTACAAGACATCGAAAATTCAATAACATTTTGTCAGTTGAAAATCGTACACCCAAGTATAATTACAAACGAAGAACTATTGCTCGAATTACAAAAAATATCCACATTTTACCCTAACAAGCTACCCTTCAAATTAACCCTTCAAAATATCCTAAATTATAAAACGCTGTTACGCCCATCCTGTTTTCTTAAACAATCCGAAATAATCTATACACTCTCAATACCACTATTTGACAACAAAGACTATAAATTATTTTATTTCCTACCAGTTCCAAATAAAAATTACCAGGTTATTATCACTAATGCTAAATATATTCTAAAATCTGATAATGAGATCATCGCGTTGTCTGACATCTGTGACAAAATCAACAATCAATATCTATGTACACGCAGAAATCAAATATACCAAGAGACAATATGTGAAAATAATATCATAATTAAAAACAACTTTCAAGAGTGCCCATATTTTCAATTATTACCACAACCAATATTGGAGTTTATACCCGAAATTAACCAATATTTAGTTATGCCAACCAAGGCAATGAAACTCCAGTCTAATTGCCAACAAAGTTGGTCCACGAAAGAAATTCATGGTATTCTACTGATTAGTGAAAATCCACAATGTCAATATTTCATCAATGATCAAAAATTAATATTTAACGACACCACGATTGGTCAGCCGCTTATATTGGAAGATTTTGAACTACAATTAATCAATCGGTCAAAGATTAATTTACCTGAACTACACTTAAAAAATATCCATTTGGCGAAATTAGAAAATTTTCAACAACCACTTAAAATCATAGATGCTGAAAAAGAAAACTACTTGCATTTATCATCAACAGTGGTATTATATTGTATCCTGCTGGTATCACTATTATTTGTTTTCGTCAAATATTGTTGGAAAAAGAAGTCAGCAGTTCAAAACCCTCCGATGGTTCTACAACCGACGGAAATCAAGATATAATTTCAATCTCATCGGAGCTTCGATCCTAAGGGGGAGAAGTGATAATATCACCAAGTGATAATATCACCAGGAAATGTATTATTTTTATTGTAAAGATTGCATAACGTAATCTTATATAGAACATCCGGTTTGTCGCTAAATAAGCATAATTGATTTTGAATGAACTTGTATCTTTTTTAATAAATAAATTTTACTCTATGACTAGATACCAAATTGAACGGTTGTCTTATTTACTTGTTCAATTAATAAAAAATAAATTTTTAAAAAAACCCATTTCCAATAACTGGAAATATAACTTTCAAGAATTAGGCGAACCACAAAGTTTACTAATCACAAGAACAAACAAGAAATGTTGTTTTTTATTAGTTTTGTCTTTAAATTCAATAATCATTAATCATGTGGAATAAGTATTCGAATCTTCTCATGACTCCAATCGATAATAAATCATTTAATAGGTTCTCTGTATGCAATTTGCTCGTATCTTTTTCTGTTGTTCTTTTTTGAAGAAAATATTTGCCGAACAATGGTACCGCCCCCCCCCAATCACTACTATACTTCTTGTCCCGTCAATTAAGTATGAACAATGCCGAAATGACAGGGTGCCCTCCCTTGTCATTAATGTTAGTGTAAGCTATGATTAGTAATAGCAATGTAAGTGTTGAATATCACACACTCACACATTAATATAGAAATAAATTGACGTTCTACTGACCGCAACATACATATTTTTTTGGGTGGTCGAACTTGGCAAGGCCGTTTTGTGATTTTTTTCTTCTTCCCGATTTGCCGTCATTTGCTTTTGTTATTGTTGTTGTTGTTGTAGACAATCGAATTCACAAATAATCCTCCAAGCTAATTTAGGTGAGAGCGTTACGAATGGAGCAGATTTTCAGCATTTTTATTTTTTTGTTGTTGTTGTTGTCGTTGTTATCCTATTTTTCGATGTTTAAGAGGATAAAAATGGTTAAAAAAGCTACACAAAAACATTGTTGTTTGTTGGCAACAAGTGTGTCTAACTAAATCGTTTTGTTCAAGTTTTAAATTGAGGCAATTTGGAGATTTTGTAGAATAAAAGTTGAATGAATAGGAAGATTCAATCATACTTAATGATTGTTAGAAATAGAATGAAATTTATACGCTTGATTTGTGACTAAATACCGACAGATCTGTTACAAAACTGGACAAAAGATTTTAATCCTCTTGAATCAAATAGAGGATAACGAGATGCTACTTGACATTTCGTTTGGGGAATTCTGTAGGTATATAAGAGGGATAAGAATCGACCGCCCAAGATATACTTGTATGGACATGAATTTTCAAGAATTTCTCCAATAATTTCATATATTTGAATATGTATGCAAGTGATTGTATTGATATAGTTTTATGAGAACGATTGGTTCCGGTGTGGAACACGAGAGCGCCACCCAAGCAGAAGCAACAACAGCAGCAACACTGAAGAGACACCTTCATCACGTAAGCGTGAATGGGGCCTTTTTCGGCGCCAGAGATATTAACCGTGTGCCGGTTTGCTTTGATCCTTTGCCGATTCGCACCCGTTTCCTCACATTTATACCATCTTCTCACCAGAAATTGTCGGTAGAAATCGTCGAAACAGGTATAAATTATTATCGTTTGTACGAAATTCTTGTGTATATATTTACAAAACAATAATTGTAAAAAATAAGTGAAAGTGTCGATTACCTTGTTCCATGTTAATAGAGTCATTACATGAATAACTTGAATAGAATGAAAGCAAAAGATAGAACGATAGAGTATTTGTATGATTGTATCTGCATAAGAATTACCTCGAAGGAGGCTCATAAACTTGCCCTTTGTCAACACCTGGTCCCACAGGTCGGCCAATATATTCTTTCTCTTTTCACAATCGTAAAACGTTTTTGTTTATTGTTATTTGTCTCCCATTTATTAGTTTCGTTCTATTGTCGGCAATTTTGGGGGGTTTTCTTCATTATTAAAATAAAAACTGCCACCCATTCATTGTGTATCTCTCATTCAATAAACCATCTGTAGAGTAATTTAAACATTTCAAAACTACAAAAGAGACTCCATGAAGAATTCGAAAATTTCAAGAATAATTTAATTAAACAGGATCTGACTGTAAAAGGAAGGATATCAATTATAAAGCTATTAGCGCCCTCTTGAGGAATTTATGAAGATAGAAAACAGCTGCTGTATATCCATATATCGTCGTCCAACAAATAACAACGATAAAAACACTTGAGAGAAAAAGTCATGAAGGATGTCTTCCTGTACCACTTTTAGGGTGGCCTCCTCCTCTACCTATACAATTGCCACCTTTTTGTCTGATTATTGTGTTGAGGTATGTTTAGAAGGATTTAGTCTTCTATGTTACAATGTATAAAAGGTGAAAGGAACTACACTGATTTGCGGTTATTATTCATCAAATAGAATAGGGTTTCTGTTTGGTTGTCTTGTATTTTGAAGAAAAATGATCTTTGAACAAGAAAAATTAATAAAATTTCAAAACTGTATGTGATGTTTTTATTTCGTCTCTAGAATGTTTATTTGGGCCATATTTAGGTAGCTCTAGCACTTAAGACGGGTGTCAAGAGTTTCAATTGCTTCGACACGTATCTCTACTTAAGCTATAGTTCAAACTGACACATCTGTATCGGTTCAATGTTTGTTTTCAGTTCAGTTTTATTAGTGAGAAATGCATGTGTGCAATATTATTTCAATTATCCGCGACTATATTAAAAAAATATATGTATATATATATATATATATATATATATATATATATAAAATGTGGTCCCAGGGGCACAATTTCACTTGAGTAGTGTCAGTGATTAATATTAATATATCATCAACAATTTATTTGAAAGTTTCTTTTTCAAAACAAAAAAGTTGCTTGTCATCGTCTACGTTGAAATTTCATCTCAATATCATCATCCATATATATATATATATATATATATATATATATATATATATATATATATATATATATATGTTTCACTTACTGTTGCTGAATTATAATCGAAATGATGAAGATTAATTCAGAAATGAATATTCGAATTCCCCGTAGTCTACACATTGATGGTCAGTTTCTTTTTCATCTGATGGGAAATTGTACAACATGACTCATGATCTTTTCATGCTTTTGTGTCAATTTTTTTTTTGAAATTTCACGTTGTATATATGTGAATTAATCATCAACATCTATATAAACCACAAGGGTATAGTTTTTGTTTCGTTTTTCAATTTTTTGTTTGTCGTTTTTTTTCTAATTTTTTTTTTTGATTTTGTTGATTGAGTTGAACCGGCAGCAAATACAAATTAACTTCTACTTATCAATCGCATTGACGAATATCCGTTGATTGCTAATATATGTCTACATTTCGTTTGAATTATTTCAAAAATAAAGATACATCGAATGATTGATGTTGAAGTTTTAAAGAATCTCTTGGGAACATCTTTAAATAATATTTAAGTTCCAAATTTAATTGACTCTTCAGCAAGTCATTTAAATTGATTTTATCAATCTTTTGTAATTGATAGTAACTGTATTTATCTTGTCGATTAGTTTGGCGTGTTAATTCCATAATGATAATGTGCTTTGTTGTTCATCATCGGGTTATCAGTCGATAAGATCTTTGCTCGAGTCGTGCTTGAGAACAACACATACACACACACTCACGCACATAACAATAATAATAATAATAATAATAATAATAATAATAATAAAATGAAAGCTTTTATTTTTTTGGAGAGCTTGATGCATTAGGCGTTAAATTTTAATTGTTTTGTAAAAGTGGTGCTATTTAAATTCCACAATGATCGGGCACACAACAATTCCCACGCTATATATAGAAGGTAAATAACTATATAGAATATATTTGCGCCATATAATTTTTGCCCTTTTGTAAAGGAGAGATGAAAAAAATTGTTGAAAAGCAACTAAAAAGGATCATATAAGAAATGGATGGTTGTAAATAATTCCGTTAATGCAATATCTTCAATCTAGACAGTAAGTTGAGATCATTAAATTAAATTATAGACTACAATAATACGGCGGATGTTTATTTTAGAAAATTGCAAATTGATGCTGCAATTAGTATGTGAATCTCGATATAATTAAGGTAGCATACTCTTTCGACTTACTATATAAATAACGAATGATATTTTCGAATTGTTTGGATTAGTCAAAATTTTTGTATCTAATTAAAAGAACGCCAAAAATCCGATGGGAATTCGAATTTCATAACCAAATTCCAATTGAAATCCTCCGGTGTGTGTGTGTGTGTGTGTGTGTGTGTGTGTGTATGTGTGTGTTATTTGTTGGAACATTCTTCTCAACTGTTTTCTGAACGGGTCCACATTTTTACATTAGCAATGGCGCATTCGTGTAGGATTGTCTATAGGCGTGGCATATGGTCATGATTGGTCAACTAAATGAAAATGGGTGGAGTGTCTTATATACACGTGTATAAAGGACCACACGTGCAGGTAGATAGAAACAGTTCAGTATTATAAAGGATTCTGCTGTGGGTGGTCGTGATGGTTGTTTCATGTTTAACTCCTCCTAAATGTGTAATTATTCGTATTTTATCGGTCATGTTCGACAAGAACCACCCCCTACTCTAACCCCAAGTTTCAAAGTAAATAGACAGATCTTTGGTGATATTGTTTATTTTTTGCTGTTTTGTGACTGGATGTTGTGTGCCGTTTAAATATTGTGCGGGTGGATATTCATAATAATCTTAATAAGCATAATAACAAACATGAAGGTGACAGTGGTTCTAGTGGTGAATATTTTCGTCTTGACAGCATTAGGAGATGTTACAACAAGAAATAAGAATAGGGGAAAAGGATCTATGTGGTGGTATGTTGAATTAAATTCTTTTCAAATGAATATAATTATATTGAATTGAATTTTTCCATGAGTGATGTACGTTTGTTTAGTTGTTTTTCATTTTTAAATAAGTATCTATCGTTGTCCATCAGTTGCGTCGGGATGTTGACAACAATTTGATCTATATGCAGGCTTTATATGGAGCTCTGTAAATCTTTCATGTCAAGCTGATGAAATGTGAACAGACTATTAATCGAAAATTTTGATTCTTTTTCTAGACTTCTTTTGAGTACTTTTGAAACAAACAATGATAATAAAAGTATTACCTTTTCACACATACCCACACAGACGCATGAGTACTGTTTAAATTCTGTGAATTTTTTGTTGATTCCATCTACACATATGAAACCAGTAAGTTAAGGTATTTACGAAGCTATTTACAACAGCTTTGCATATAGTTACAATGTAGATGAGATTACACAAAACATCTTCTCATTTCTATATTGGCTTTTAAAACATGACCAACTATGAATATATACATAAATTATGTGTAATTATTCACGCTTGCAACTTCAAGATCCTATCTAACGACAATTTATACACAATTATAATGACGTTTGTTGTTTTGTCTTTGTTCAACAACTACTACTTAGAAATGACCTATCTCACATAATTACTATTAATGATTAATGATCAGAAACTTTCAGGAAGTCCAATACAACTATATAGCAAGAAAGTAATCTAAACTAAACTGAAGCTAATTTATTGATTAATCTCTTATTAGATGGATTGAATACATTTCCTTGTAGATTTCCTGCAAAAAACGTTAGCCGTCTCTGGGACTATTGAAGTCTCCCAAATATTTCTTTGTGGGGAAAACAAACAGAAAAACGTATTTTTTTTTTAAATAATTATTATATAGATATCTATTTAAATGTGTTTGAATTGTTGACATTTTAACCATAGTGCTGTTGTTTAGTTTTGCTTCAACAGCATTATGATGGAAATGTCGACGTTTCAAACAACCAAGCAACTGATTTGACAATTAAAAAATTAGTTTAAAATATCTGTAACACGACTGAATTAATGGTTTTCCAGGCACATCATTTGTCTGTTGGGCCTTGATAATATATCAACTGTCTATGTTAGCGATATACGGTTTTAGAAAGGGTTGATCACGATGAAGGGATGACAAGAACATTAGTTATTTAACTCGATCTGGTTCCGTTTTGTTTTGTTTTTTTAATGATTTATCGATTCTTTATAGATAGTTAGAATATTTTGATTTGTGATTGATATAAATAAAGCGGTTGTAAATTCTATTTTGTTTTTTATCTGTATCTTAATTGCAAAAAAAAACCAACAACAGATATTCTTTTTTATATATAAACGTGAGATAGAAACGATTAAAAAAAAAGTGGACAAATAACGAAAAACAGAGCGTGAGAAACGATGATCATCCACGTTATGTTATCTTATAGTTGTCGTCTCTGGCCATACGTTAACCCGTTATCTTACAGATTCCTTTGGCAAAGGTATGTCACCAGGACCGACATAAAAAAAAAGTACGCCACTACCGTGGACTTAATATAAAGATTCCCTTCTGTTTCTATACAATACGTGTGTGTGTAGATCCGTCGGCGAACGTAGAAAACCTCTCTTCGAATATCTTTCAAATTCCTGTAATGAAGTGGCACCGTTTTTACATTTACTTTTTAAAAATAACGAAGCCTTCACGATATCGACTCGGATTTATTATAAAGATTCCACATTTTTATTGCCTAACAAATATAATTTTGTTGTTTCTTTTTTTTGAAATAAAAAAAGGAAACGGTAAATATTTAAATAACTGGGTGAGAATTGTCGGTAAACAATCGAAATTTCGATATTTGTCAAAGTTAAATAATTCCATTATTGCCATATTAAACCTTGAATTATGCCCATTTTTCTTACACGATTAGTCTGTAGTAATAAGGTATTTTAGATATTTCTGTTATTATTTGTAATGACATTAAGTGTAATTACCGGTTATTTAACTACATACACTTAATATTTATTTTTGTTGTTTAAGGGGAATTGCAAAAGCTGGTGAACCGAACAATTTATCACCGATAAATCCAGGTGTTCTCTATATGGATCCATCCGTTCATGGTACATTACGTAGGAAACAACGGCGTTTAGCCCGTGAAAATCCTGGTCTACTAGTTGCATTAGCAAAAGGTGCCCAAAATGCAATCCATGAATGTCAATATCAATTTAGGAATCAACGTTGGAATTGCTCAACGAGGAATTTTCTACGTGGCAAGAATCTTTTTGGGAAAATCGTCGATAGAGGTTAGCAATTTGTTTTTATTTTTCTTAAATAATGATAGTGTTAAAATAAATAAATTCTATACATGGTCACGTTTCAATGGTTTATTGCCAACGTAAATATAGACAGATCATATTGATTGATAAAACATTGTAAAACTTACTTGTAACCCACTTTCTTTGCGATTTATGCTTTTAAAAAGCTTTCACTTTATTTCAATTATAAAAGAAAAACAATATAATTTGTATTATGTTTGGTATAAATGTAGCTAATTTTATTTTATTTGAACGTATACGTATACAACGATTGCACCCTTTTCCTTTCATTGAAACGTAAAAAAAGTCATTAGCATAGAGTGAACGATTTACATAACGATTTACAGGAGGGGTTGTTTTGGGTTTATTAAACAGATGGGTTTCCGTCTACAGATAAAAAAATATCTAAATTTCTATGGCTTCAATTAGAAATTCGGGCATCTGGTCGATTAAATTCGCCATGAAATTTCCAAATTTATTTACGATAATCTATAATAGACTGTTTCTATTATGAATTTGTCCATCTAGAATTTAATTAATTTATAATTCAACATAACAAACAGGCGACTAATAAAAATAACTCAAACAGAACAAACAGTTATTATAGTTTTATATACAACAAAAACGATTTGTTATTGTTGTTTTTCTTCTTCTGTTTTTTCATGTAATTTACCAACAGTAATCGTTGATGGTTAACACTGATTGAATACTCAAATTATCCAATTGATTGGAACTAATAGGCCAGTTTTATCGGTTCGGAAATAACAAATAGCAGTTCGAAATGTGTGTGTGTGTGTAGATTGAATCGATAACAAACTACCCGAAATACCACTTTATTTTTATTTTTTCAAATGTTGTAATTTACTTAAATAAATAAATTTTTTTTCGATGGAATCAATTTTTCTTAATTGTCGTTTGAAATCGTTTTAATTAAATCAATTGACAAATCGATGGTATTTACCGTATTTTAAAAGAACAAATTCCTCTAATGACTTGATCAATATCAACGTTTTCGATCATTTTTGTTTTTGTTATTCGTTTCGTTTTCAAACATTTTAAATTATCATGATTGTTGGTGTGTATGAGAAATGAAGATGTGTTTTGTGTGCGAACATCTACCTGCCACCCGATTAGAGAACACAATACACTGGACACCTGTAGCGTAGCAGCCCACGCGATCTCGATATCCACCTATAGAAAGTGTCCGTTGTAAATGGTCCTATTATCAAATGTTATTGAAGTTCTATTAACTGTATCAAAAAATTTTTGGTTTAAATATCGAGAATTTTTAATGATAAATCATCAACGACAATAGAAGAATTACGTTATGCTTTAATTTGGCTTGATGGTTTTACTGATGTCCGCTTTATTCGAAGTGAAATATGAGCCATGCAGTAGTAGTAGTAGTAGTAGTCCTCCTCCCATCCATCATTACACGATTTATGGACAAATAATAATAGATGCATGCATATACAGTAGCACTCCTGAGATTTGCTTCATTGGTGGTAAATTTCTTTAAACTATTCACATTGTTATAGTTTCATTGTAAAAATTCTCACTTTCTGTTTCAATACAACAACTGTTGACAACATTCTTGTATAACTGTCTTATAAACGTGTAGATATCAACAATATAAATCAATCCGATTATGATTTATCAACGTTCTTTTCGTGTTTGTCTGTGTGTGTATGTGTGAGTTTGGTAAATCGAACAAAAAAAGAACGATCAATGTATGATCAATAGTTTGGTATTTGTGACGCGTGACACCAGATTCCATCCTTCAAACATGACCATAAACAACAGAAACTTGTCATATCATCCAATCGATACCGATTACAATGAAACAAAGTCATCTCTCTCTCTCTCTCATATAGTTGATAAGCTTGAGATGAATTCAAGGATCTATTGAGAAAGGGTGAAGTGGTTGTAATAAAACCAATTCAACAATGATAAAAGAGAAAACAAGAATGAAAAGAGAGAGAAATAAGCCTAATCATGTGAGTGGTTTCGTAAACGATAATTGGGTCCATTTGGTTTTTTGATGTCCACTACAGCAGACTGTTGAACAAAAGCTGAATTGGCAAACATCTGGACATTATCTACACAACAAGTCCTTTTATATTCACGACCCTTTGACAAATTTTAATACAACGGCAGTTGTAAAAAAAAAACTATCAAATATGTTTGAATGGGTAACAAAACAAGCACCTAATCCTGATCAAAAAACGCAAAAAGGACCATTTAATCAAAGTGAAAGCAGAATGTCTGTTGAAAGGATGACGTCCTACCGTTAAAATTGCTACCTACACATCCTTTTTCCGGTGAACATCACTGAAATCGATATGAATGGGTAGGATTTTAATACTATATAAAAGCTTTTATAATCTGAACTTTGATGTTGTTGTTGTTTTTTTCTTCTGTTATTATTGTTGTTGAATAGAGTAGTATCTTCTCTAGTTTTGTGGTTTTGTAGTTGTTTAGTCGATAAACAATTTAATAGTGCTATAAAACCATCACCACAACTGTTGAATTTGGCGGAATTCTTCTTTACAACAATCTTCGATTACCATCGATGAAACACAGTGATGAGACAGAGTTTCCTTTGTGTGTGTGTGTGTGTGTGTTGTGTGTTCTTTTTCGAGTAGAGTGAGGGGGTGGGCAGTTTTCATTTATGAATTATGATTGTTGAGTTTAATCGGAGCCCCCCCGTGGTGAGCGACCGGGTAATTACGTCATCATCAAGACGGCATGCTGTGTACCACATGATATATAAGTATCTGGACTATATGTTCAGGTATTGTTACAAACACTGTTGTTTATCACTACAAGATCTCGATCGAATATTAACCAGATTTAGATCATTAAATCGGCCGTAAATAAACTGACACGATTTATTTATTATACTAATTAGCTTGTAGGTATAATCGGCCAGTTTATTTTCGCAGCTCAACTATATAATAACGACGATAGTCATAAATTTTTATTCAACTCTCTACCATCCATTATTATTTTAGTTCATCAGTTAAATATTTTATGCAGAAATCAATTCCAATTAGAATTTTGTGAACAAATCGTTTAATTATTATTTATATATGGTATATAAATTGATGACTACTTACTTAGATATATTGTATGTTACAGGTTGTCGTGAAACGGCCTTCATTTATGCAATTACAAGTGCAGCTGTTACACATGCAATTGCTAGAGCATGTAGTGAAGGCTCAATTGATACATGCAATTGTGAAACTCATTATAAAGGACGTCCCCAAATTACAACAATGAATAATGCTGTTGCTGGTGTACGTGATTTTGAATGGGGTGGTTGTTCAGATAATATTGGTTTTGGTTTTGCTGTTAGTCGTGAATTTGTTGATACTGGTGAACGTGGTAAAACATTACGTGAAAAAATGAATCTTCATAATAATGAAGCTGGACGATGGGTAAGTTTTTTTTTGTTGTTGTTTTTAATATGATTCGAATGTGCATGTGTGTGTATATATAGAAAGAACAACTCTATATATTGTAATTTATATACAATTCGTGCATCCTAATGATGACTGGTGTGAGAAAAAGGTATGATTTATGCAGAATAGCGGCCATTACTACCGGGTGGTCGTATCGACATTTATTAAAACGCATATTAACTTGTTAGTTGCTGCAAAGACCGCCCATTATTAATAAAGTGACATTGGTTGAAGCAGCATCAACTTGAATTTTGATTATTTCTTGAATCGTACTGTATAGAAAGCAACTTAATTTATTTTTTATATTTTTATTTGCTGTTACATTCCTATTCATAATACATGATGTCCATCGGTGGCATTATCAGTGTAACACGGTGTTCTCGCCATGGGACGTCCTTTGCACATCTAAGAGACATCTGTGTGGCCCCGTAGGGTGCCACATTACAACTTATCGCACCGTGTCTACATGTTACATGCGCTAAATTTTAATTTTATCGTTCTGATGGTCATCCCTCCAGGCAATTAACAACGCAATCATCGACTATCTAGTTCCAACAAATTGATATTCGTTGATCGTTATAAATTTAAAAAGTCATGTTACAATTCCGGAAATTCTCAAATCGATTGTTAAGTTGCTTCATTAATAGCAATGATCGATGTATCTAAAGTATGTTTTTTGGCTCCCTTTCTTCTACTATTCAATCCCTATTATATCAAATAAGTAATTTTTATCGTATTCAGTTTGCACAGATGTTAATAAACTATCTAAAATTAGACGTAGTATAGTAAGTTATTCTCGACCACTTTCTTTTCTCTATCAAAGAAATTAATTGAGTCTTGATAATAAAGTCGGCAATATTGTTTCTCATTAGTGTCCTATCAACTTCAAAGTACCCTGTGCATATGTTTTCTATTTAAATATCTAGCTTATTCTGTTTCTGTTACGTATGTATGTATGCGAGTGTGTGTGTGTGTGTGAATTCGTCATTACGACCAACATTAGAACGTGAACTTTTTGTGTGTTGTCAATTTGAGCAACGATTGCCGTAACTAGAATAAATATAGTCGATATATTGAGAACTTGTAAAACAGTTGTTTATCAAAGAAGAATTTCTATATTTAATACGGTCATCGACCATCATATATCTTCAATAAATGATGACATAATAATTTATAACAAAAAATTATTTTTATATTTTTACAGCACGTTCAATCTCAAATGCGTCAAGAATGCAAATGCCATGGTATGTCAGGTTCTTGTACAGTGAAAACTTGTTGGATGCGTTTACCACCATTCCGTCTTGTCGGTGATCTTTTAAAAGATCGTTTTGATGGTGCCTCACATGTGACAGGTTCAAATAATGGTCATCATCAACGCAATTTAAATAATGCACATAGTAATCGACAAAATAAAAATCAAAAATTCAATACAATATCTAGTAATAGTATACATGCAAAACGTGAGAATCGTCGCAAACATAAATACAATTTCCAATTGAAACCATTTAATCCTGAACATAAACCACCAGGTGTTAAAGATTTAGTTTATTATGAAATGTCACCGGGTTTCTGTGAGAAGAATCCAAAATTAGGTATATTAGGTACACATGGACGTACATGCAATGATACATCAATGGGGGTAGATGGTTGCGATATTATGTGTTGTGGCAGGGGCTATCGTACACAAGAAATTGTTGTTGTTGAACGTTGCAATTGTATGTTCCATTGGTGTTGTGAAGTGAAATGCGATGTATGCAGAACGAAGAAAACTGTACATACGTGTGTTTAATAATAATGGGGAAATTTAGAAATTTTCCTTCTCAATTTTTGTTGGCCAGGTGACCAGTGATTTTTTTCCTCTCTCAATATGAATCAGTATTAGATATATTTAACAATATTGTGACATACAATTATCTATTCGAAAGACTGAATTTTTTTAGAATTTTAGTCATTTATATGTAAATAAAATTTGAAAATTTCCAAATAAACAACCGAATTTTTCAATATTTATTTGATCTTATATTGTAAATAGTCTTTGTTTTTTTTTTAAATCAGCAAGTAGTGCATCTCAATCTTGTACCTATAATTTATATTTTAATAAATATTTCGTCTTCTTATTATTATTATTCTAATAATTTGTATTAATTTATTTTAATTATTATTGTTTTTTTTTTGTGTGTACATTAGCAATTGTAAATATCTATGTAGCTTATGTAGATAGTTATCAGATATTTTTTTAATAAATTAATAAATAATTCAAACTCATAAATGTCTTAATTATTGTTGTCAAAAAATAACCACAATAATTGTATTACCACCTATACAGAGCAAGACTAAGTATTTGGAATTTTATAAATTACTCAATGGGAGTCTTCTAAGTAGTCAAGGTCGATGTTTCAGGTGCTCTCTCACTGATCTTGCTTCTAATCAAGACAAGATCAAGATAATAATTACATTCCACAATTCAATTAATAACAAAATCGATTTTCTTTTCTTTTTTAAAAAAACATGAAGCAGAAATAATAATAATTTGTGAGAATTTCAAATATAAGCGTTTTTCTTAAAAAAAAACCGAAGAAAAATCCAGGGCCGGATTTTCAAAGATATGTACATATAATAATAAAATATCGGTTAAAACAAAAACATCTGGCATCACCATTAATTTTCATTAATACAATTTCAAGATAAGACCTTCTTAGAAATGTTCGATGGTATGCAAGAAATTTTTGATCAATAAAAATGAGCTTATTATTATTTTTGTTTCGTTTGTTTTTTGTATTGAACAAGGATAAAGAACTAGATGATTTTCAAATGTTTATATAAACATAGTTGATTTGAGAGAAGTTCGAATAAAAACGGAATTTCGGAATAGACTTGTAGAATTTTTCGCTTGGATTATAGTCCTTCTATTTCGGCTTGGCTAGCTTAACAAAAAAAAAACTACTCACACTCCATCGTCATCATCCAATAATCTACTGCATTAATCTGAAACGCAGGAAGCGAGAAAGATTCGATTACTTGTAGTCTCTTAAAGTCAAGTCAACCAAATCAGAATAGACAAAGTATTTTATTCGTTAACAGTTCCAAATTAATGGTTCAAATCTCAAACCGTAAAGTCGTTGAGAAATCTGCAATTGTCATCCAAATACAGCAATTCTCTGGTCTCCTCTTTTTTGTAAATTGACTTGGCAACAGACGCCATTGATTAAAAGTGGTGGTGGGTCTCGTCATGGTTGATGAAAATCGACTTTTTCTTCCCATTTTTCAATTAGTTTAAGTTCGTTTTTATTATTATTATGATTATTATTATTATTATTTTTTTGACTGATCAACTACTGCTAACACACCACAACACGCGTGCGACTTAAAGAAATCTCTTCATCGACACAATACAAGAATGCATCAATGACGAATCGTGTTAAAGCATTATTTAATGGTTGAATTCTCACCTTCATCACTATTGTAATGGACTAATATGATTTCACAGAACAAATACGACTACATATGGGCACTATACAATATTGAATTATTTTTTATCACTAGTGGTGTGCAATTTCAAACTCAATTTTCGAGATTTTATATTGTTGTTGACAAGTCGAAAAATATGGATCATTTGAATGAGAGCAAAAAATCGTATTGTACTTTTTTATTTCTTCGTCTTCGTCTTTGTTTTATAATTTGAATAAATCGAATTAGAAATGTAAAAGAAATTTACAGTTATACTGTGTATTCATGATTGAATGAATATTTCTATTAATTATTTCTGTTGGCAATAAAACAACAGTTTAACGTTAGTCTTTAATTGATTTCTTGTAGATGTTCTGTTTACTTATGGTGTCTCATTTCCAACAAGCATCATAATCTCGATTGCATTTAAAATATCAATCTATTGATGCTGTTGATGCTTTAATTTATTACGTAAAAACAATACATTTATCGTATAGTAATAAGACTTCATACTTGGTTTAAAATTGTTTTTTCTTTTCATAATCAGATTAAATGTTTACTTTTGATTCATTCTCTTCTTCTTCTTGTTTTTGTTTCTGTAAACTTCTTCAACAAAGAACTTAATATTTATACCGTGCGAACGTGAACGAAAACAAATAGAGCCTTTCTTTTACAGCTAACTTCGATATTGTAGAATTTCCAAATGGTAATTGTTGATAAAATCAAAAACTAGAGTTATGACAACAATTCTCAGTCATCAACAAACAAGATTACACATCACAAACGAAATAAACACCTGTCACACTCTTCATTTTATTGTTTTCATTGGATTTCAATACGATTTCAACATGGTTTTTGCCCCTGATATTGTTGTTGTTGTTGTTGTTCTACTTCTCAGAAATCAGAATAAAAAAAATTTGAAACTTGACAATTTTTTCGGGAATATTAGTTTTGATATGATTGAAAGGTGTTTTTTTTTTTGGTATACAATACTTATACAAAATACAAGTAGAAGAAAAATTTCAAATTAATATTGCAAGACTGTTCTCTAGTTTTTTGTGTTGTTGTTTTTAATTCCCTACCTGGTTGAACAGTCAATATTAGAACAACGACATTTTGATTGACAACTTTGAAAAGCTTGATATATACGACTGGTCTGATCGAGCGAAACAGGTCCATCATTTCTTAACCTTATGCATGTAATGACAACAAAAATGGTGATGGTCAAATTCATCGAATTGTTTACCAATAAGTTCTCAAACGCCTAATTTACACAACCAATCAACCCATATAGGTAAATATAGGTAGGTATACAGTTTAAATATAATTTATTAATTTTAAATTGATTATCTATAAATATAGATTTGTATAGATATTAATGAAAAATAAGAATAATTAAATTGGTTTATCGTGACTGATCAAGAAGCCAAAGAGTTTCTGACATCTACCGCAATTCAGGTCCGGTTTCGGATCTCTTTCGTTTCAGCTTCAATATATGTTTGTATATGTATGTATACTTATTTGTGTGTGTATATATACACACAAATATACCTATGTAGAGCGGTGTGTGTGTGTGTGTGTGTAACTTGAGAAGTTTGTGAAGAGAGCCGTCGCACGGTCAGTATCGGTGGCCTGGTAGATTAGGTAATGTCTGATTGATGTATTCATTAAGTCACTTAGTGACGAGTTAATTAGGTCCTATCACTTATCATTAGATGCAATTAGTCAGATGCCAAATTTACATCATATCAGGATCAGGTTTACCTTCGCTTCAAGACTGATGGACTGTGGATCAATTCAATTAACAGCTTTGAAAAAAAAACACACACACACACACAGATATTTTTCCGATCTTCTTCTTCTCTCCTATTTGTCTCTTTGTTTAATTTGACATTTTTAAATTATACCTACTGAGAGATAGAGAATAGAATAAATGTTAGAAATGTTCTATGACACAGTGGCGATATGATATGTATCAGGATATTCCAGTTGAAGGTAGGTGTGTCTTGTAGTTTTTCAGTCCTAGCATGGGAATATCGCGCGTACGCTACTATCGTACGACACGATCGCTCACCGTGCGACCAAGTAGCGAATTAACATTCATGTAACGAATCTTGAAAGAAATGTGCTTTACATCCATACAGCATTGCCGGCGTCAACACTGACGCATAATCATCAATTACAATCAGAAGACAAAATACAGAAAATAATAAACGAAAAACGTACGCAAGACGAGTGAGACAGATCATTGTACAAACATGCAGAAAACGCACATCTTTAAGCACAAAATTGTACAAAAGATCACATTAAGCTCTGTTGAACATTGAACTAATTGGGTGAAGAAGCCCTTTTCGTGGACAAAAGAAGCAAAACATCGTATAGGACTTTATGTTAGTTACCAATGGACTTCAAGCGCAATATTTCAACGAATTAGAGCAAATTATCGATAAAAGCTTACCTTGAACCGCTTCTGCTGTATCTGTGTATACGTTAAGGGGTCACTTTATGTTTCTGGAAACAGAAAAGTGCACTTTTAATGTAATCACAATATCAATTTGTTCAAAAATTACGTTTATATCGTTAATTATACTAAGCGTGATGTAAACACAATAAAGAAAGAGTAAATAAGTAGATATTCTATCCTTGTTTTAATCTTGGCGTAACTGTACTGCGCGTGGAACATTTACAGGGCGATTGTAAAAAAAAAATGAGAAACGCATAAATTCCATGTAGGAAATATTAATTTATACATAAAAAAGAACCTGTATTTTTATACGTTTACTTAATTTATGATTTAATTAAATAATTATCAACTGATCAAATAGGCCAATTATTGTTAAACAAAAGATTACAAGCTATCAGCCAGAACACACTCACCTGAGGGTTAAATCATTTAATTTATACAAAATCCACAACACAAACACTTTAGTCGCATTTATTTTAAATAAATAAATAAATAATTATAATTAATTGATAATAAATAATACAAAAAAACGCCGATAAGCTGTAACCGGTGAACGGGCAGATAAAACCGGGAAAACAAAACACTGTCATATCTATCGATTGATTAATTACAGCTCTCCCTACATTTTCCAACAATAAAATGAATTACAATTCTAATTAGAGAAATTAATGAAATGAGTCAATTAAAAACAATTACATTTATTTTGATAAATAATCAATTATCGGATTGATTTTTTTTGGGGGAGTAAAAATCAATCAAATAGAAAATGTAAATTTATTTAACATAGGTGGCTGTGGTCCCTCTATGACCCCACCATTTTTCCACGCCACCTATGATTTGAACAATAAGCGTTTAGTGTACCGGTAATTTGCCCCAATTTTGTGAATATTTCTCTTAATTTCATGAATTTTAACGATGATAAACAGTGTTAATTAGTGATTAATTTTGTTAGAATAGTGATTAATAAAATGAGTGTTGATTTAATTGTGAAAATTTGGAGATTTGGAAATGGTTCATTAAGGTAAGTCTGCATGATTTTCCGCAATTTCGCAATAAGACACACGGTCCAAAGATTGTTTTTAATTAAGCTGGGTTTGTGTGTGTGTGTTTGCTTCGTGCTTATCGTAATTTTGTTGGTAATTAATGCTATGAAGATGGATAAAAGGAAGGTAGAGGTTATAATCGCGGCGTCAGGTGATGACCGCCGCACAGCCGCACAAACCTCAAGCTTACAGGACTATAAACAACGCTAAAATTTTTACAATTATCCACATAAAAATTTGCCATTGATCACAATCAGCGTTATTGTCATTATTAACACGTTCAGATTTCTATTTGTTTATGTCAGCCCGATGTGATGTTTAGAATAGCATTAATAATGGCAAAGTTCAAAAGTTCAATCAGTAATGCCATAGCAATGTCGAACAATTCTATTAAATAACCAATAAAGTCAATTTAAAATACAATGGAATACAATTTTATGAATGAAGATCGATTGTTACCTGTTCAGGGCAATATTCCTATTAACCACGTCAATTGAACTTTAATATTGTTGTTATTTTATTTCCTATTATTATAAATATTGTGGAATCAAAAAAATCACAACAATCTATTCAAATTAAATAGAATCGATGGATGTGTATGACGAATTGAATAGGTGCACCTTCAAGCAGCCAACATTCAATTAGACTTCCTGGAAATTCATCATCTAATCATTTAATCATAGCTTTGTCATTTTGCTTAGAACTGCATATTTAGCTTTAAATAAATCAATCGAATGATGGATACGATCGGAGTATTTCCCCAAAACGATGTAAAGGTCAATGTTATTTCAGGTGTTTGATGATATATAACCAATGGCGAGCAATTATCAACGTTGGTGTTCCATTCGTCTATTTCGCAAAAACAAAAGATGAAAATACTCTCATATATTGATGATGATGATTCGTGCATATTATTAATAACAGAGTCGCTGGTCTGGGACACCTGGATACAGCACCACCATACGACCACAAATATTCCATCAACGGTTGAACGAACACACTGTTGTTGTCCATCCTCAAGTCATCATAAAAATTTAATCTTCATAAAACAAAAATCTGTCAATGTAAATTAACAAATGATTTGCCAACTATTTCCTTTTTAAATCAACCAAACAAAAACCAAAAACCAAAAGTTAATTAGTGGAGATTGTTGTTTGAATCGACTCATCAATAAATTCTTAATTGATGACAATTTAGATTCTGGTATTTTGAAAATTAATTAAATTCCGATTTGTCATCAACTTAATAACATTGAATTTGTTTGAATGAGAGAAAAAAAATCAAAATAAATTAGTAGATAATGTTTAACGATTTAATACGGGAATTTCTCAAAAGAAAATCAATTTAGTAACGATTGGTTTTTAGTTTCGTAGTTTCGAGCAGGTCGGCATTTAAAATATATATATATATATATATATATATATATATATATATATATATATATATATATATATATAGAAGACGTAATCGTATCAAGGTGTGAGAGATAAAGATGTTGGGTGTTCGGGCGAGCAATTAGAACGCCTTTTGCAATGGCCTAATGATGGGTCACGCGGTCGGCTTGGGGCATCACGCGTGGTGGACCACCCAAGCCACTAGAAAGCCGCATCACCGCACCATCATCATCATCATCATCATCAAAACTATAGAACGTATCCATTCCTGCCCCTGTGAGTTGAACAACTTGAACATTGATCGTACACTAACTCCTTTATTATGTTATTATATAGATATCATTGGAGGTTTGATTCTATATCAACCACCTGGTGGTTGCCTGCTGACTTGCAGATGTAGCGCTTGTCATCGATAAATTCATTTATCATTGTCTTAGTTGTCGTTCCCTGTTTTTTTTTTGTTGTTGTTGTTGTTGTTGTTGATTACATTTACCATAATCGAAATTTGTGCCTTTTTCCAAACACAGTATATTACAATAATGATTGATGGAAAAAAGACCACCAACTACTGAAATTGTTGAAATTTATATTTTAATAAAACTTCCTCCATTTTAATATCGTCAATATATTGACATAAATGTCCGTGTTTATTATAAATTTCAATATTAAAAGCCAGATTGTTGATATAATTACGACTTCCACTTATAATTAAGAAACTGTCGAGACCACCTTGATCTCTCATAATTATTTATTCAACTTGTTTCCACAATTTATCAATAACTTTAGAAAATAATCACACACACACACATGGGAACAAAAAAAACGTGTACAATAATAATTGTGGTTAATTAATATATATTTTGTTTTCTTTTGTTTTGAGAGGCGTCGAAATATGCAAATTATTTTAATGGATTAGGCATTTGTCTAGACGCCCCTGAAGCATAAAAGTGTTATCTGACTCATCCAGAATTTTAAACGTTACCCGTGATATTCAGTAATATCACTAATCGTTCTCTAATTAGGGCGAGCAGGTAAAGATTCCGAACTTGTTGATCACAACTAATTCTTGAACGAAAACAATCTGTTCTGAGATGAAATGAAATTCTGCTCTTATTCTGTTTCAAATTCGTTCTTTCTTTCTTCTACTCATTTTACGATCACTAATTGATCTGCTTTGGTCCAGTTGTGAATAAAACAAGAATTCTAATGTTTGTGTGTAATCTTTTCTGTATCGAGAAGAGGATAGATATATATGGATTACCGAAATGGTCTTTAATACAATCTTTCATCGGAGATTATTTACAACACATTGAATAAATAATGAGTTTGAGCTATAAAATAGTCTGCGTATTGTAGAAAAATAGCGAATTGAAACTATATTTTGAGAGATGGAAATAAAAAATTATAATCTCACGGTAAATAAATAAATGAATAAATAGATAGAGATGCGTTTATGTCATTACATCTATGTAAACTTTTCGAACGATGCAATAACTGTAATATCAGTTATTTATTAATTTATAAATTACCAGCAATAACCATATCAACGCTTATAACGCATTACAGCTGAATATGCACACTGTTGTCTACTTGTCTGTGGCAATCAGGACCGGATTTATTAGAAATTATTCAAAATTATTTCTTTCTATTCAAATTTACTTATTTAGGTATAGATTTGTTGAAATATGCGAGAATGTTTGGAATAGCAATTTTCGTTGTTCCTTTTAATGTAGATTGTGTGAATTGGTTTGATGGTATTTTCTCGTCCGGGGCCGGTCCTGATGCGATCCCAGAAAGAATCATTCCATCCATGCGGTGGGGTATTAGATGTGCGAGGGGGATGTGTACGGGGGAGGCAGAGGAAACGAAGAGAGAGCTCTAATAGCCATTAATAACACACCGCCAACGCTGCACCGTGCGAGACTTCTTAATAACCGATCTGTCTTGGGATGAAGCAGTTTTCCCCACCTATCTTCAGGCTACAAACGTGCTGGACCTTGCCCGTGAACGAAAACTTCAAGTCGTTCCGCCACGGTCTTATGATTTATATTGTACAGGTAGGCAGGTAAAGTACCACCACATTAACACACACACAGGTACACGCACACAGACACACATGTATATATTTATATATTGTATAAAGAGTCATATAGGTTTCATCTAAATGACTCAATAGGAGACAGAGTGAACCATATAGTGATGGCAAGGACGCGGCTTGGCTAAAAATTCCAATTAGTAGCGTCCTCGACACCATCATCCTCATCATCAGCAACAGCAACACTGCAATCGACCGCCAATGACCCTTTAAGGCCATCAATTTCTCAAAAAAAAAATAAAAAACATACGAAAAGTGGACCAATTTATAATTTTACGTACCTATCCATATTAATATAATAATTTACCATATAATAAAAACAAACAAAAAACAGCAACAAAGAACAAAACAAGAATTAAAAATAAATAATAAAAACGAAGGAATTTAATCTAAATATAACCATGAGTTAAATTTTAAGCTCTCTCTTAATCAATCGGTTCATTCAGGTTGCGTGATCGGAGCATGTCTACGGCAAATTTATGTCCCGGACCCATGAAGATGTCTTAACTGCCCCCCAGGAAGCAGCCGGTGTTTGGGTGGTCTTAGAAAATAACTGCAAAATCTTATCAACTATATTATGCAAGTATACCCCACTATATAATTTATAATTAACACCGATATTGAGTGGAAAATTTAAAAACACAAAATTACCCGTTTTTGGTGCCAATCATTTTTCTTTTCTTTTACTACTAATAAATAGTTATTTAAAGATCGAATTTAATTATAATAGAATTTAGAGAGCAAAAAAGTCACTCAACCGGATACTGGTAAAGATTACAAATTATGCACAATCATTAATTTTTAATAATATCCCATAATGAATTGTTTTGCTATATAGATAGATAGATCGAGTGTTTTTTCTAGTTGGACACTGGCAAAAGTGGTAACGCTACGCGATACTATTTGCACGCTATTAGTGATTCATCCTGTTGCTATAGTAACGTTGCCTCACTTTGTCGGTGTCTATCTACAAAAAACACAGGCTATTTTTGGAAGTTCTCGAATATTATTGGGAACTAGATGACAGTTAAGGAGAGCATTATTAAGAAATCAATCATATTGCGTGTGTCAGATTAAATTTTGTAGTCGCGATCTGATAGAAATATAGTAAATACAAATCATTCGCGATTTATCATTAAACAAGTTGTTAAACAATAATTATATTTTCAAGATTAACGAAGACATACATAAAAAAAAACGAGAAAACAACAGCAAATACGATTATATTGAGTTACAGTTAAGAGTTTTTATAGAGTGTAGACGAGAGGGGAAAAAATTGACTTCCATCACGCAAACTTTAGATTGAGATGAAATTTTTATAAATTAAACTCAACTTTAACGCCTTTAGATTATAGTTAACTATAGGATACTGTGTGTGTGTGTGTGTGTGTGTGTGTGTGTGTGTGTGTGTGTAAAATGTAAAATCATTGTATGTAATGCTATCTTTGTTTGGCCGTGACAGGTATACAATAACCAATGGACAAGAACAATAACCACATGACTGGCACAATGTACACCACTAATTTTCGTTTATTCTTTTTTTTCATCTTCTAGATAGTTGACTAGAAGTAAGCTTTTGAAATTCTTTATTAACTATAAATAATCAAGTTGAAATTTTCGAATATTCTTTATGAGAGTTGATGATTGAAGAAAATGCAAAATATGCATTTCAATTGATGCGCTTATCAATAATTAAGATAATGATGGAACGATAATAGACATAAGATGATTAATAATTAATTGTGTTGCTGTTGTTGTTATCTTTGTGGGAAAATATTTGTTGAAAATATTGATTTCTATCATATGATTGTATATAACTAACAAGTGTGAAATTGAAAACTTACCTTATCGGAATCGTTGTTGATGTCAAGGTATTGAAATAAACCGTAGTTGTTGTTGGTTGTTTTTTTTTGTTTTGGTAATTTTTGTTTTTAATTATATATGCATTAATTTTGTTTTCTTCTTCTCTTTAATCAATTGATAATTGACAAATTTTGATAAATATAAATCTATTTACACAAAAAAAATTTGATCGATAACAATGAATATTTACAAAAAGAATTTCAATTTTATAATACATTCGAATTTACATTTAAAATAATAATAATAATAATAATTGATAGAGCGGTCTTTGCAAACTGATCACAGGCAAGTGCTGATTTTGCGCGTTTCATTGCACTTTTCGCACTTGACTTCACAGCACCATTCAAACTTGCACTTGCAATTTTTAACTTCGGTCACTTGTATCGTGTTGTAGCCACGCCGACAACATAATATCTCACATCCCTCTTCACCAGGTGATGTATCAATACATAAACGTCCTTCTGTACCAAATGAGCCTAATGTACTATTCAATGTACAAAACGATGGTGATTCCTCTGAATAGACCAAATCATCTTTTTCCGGTGGTTTGATTGTTTCACCTTCCGGTATAAAACTTTGTCCATCATTGCCGGCGATCACTTTGGCTGCACCATCGAAACGTTCTTTCAAACGATTACCAACTTCACGAAATGGTGGCATTTTGCGCCAACATGTTTTTAATGTACACGAGCCGGATAGACCGTGACATTTACATTCGGTACGCATTTGATTTTTAATTGCCTATATGAACAGAAACAAATAAACACAACACAAAAGTGTTGACAAAACAAAAACAAAACAAACAAAAACAATACAATAATCAATCGTATATTTACCAATCGTCCAGCAACATAATTATGGAGTTTCACTAATGTTTTCATATCACTACGGCGTCGATATCTTGTATCTAGGAAATCTTTCGATTTCTTTATGCCAAAATCGATATTCTCACCGCCACAGCCTTCCCATTCCCAATCACCTTCAGGCATTGCCTCATTCGCTTTGTCTTTCTTCTTTTTCTTGTGCTTCTTTTGGTGTTTCAATTTCTTATCACATGAACACCCTAACAATTCACCAGACGTACAAGCTCTTGTCACTTGAAATGTTACACCGGCTGCCAACATTGCATTAACAAAGCCTGTCTCTCTACTATCTGTTAAAAAAAATGAAAAACAAAACAAAACGAAATATTTATAAAATCAAGATCAATCTTGGTCACACTATTATTTCCATTTAATTTTATTATTCATTTGATAAACTTCATTTTATTTATCTCGATGGTTTTTTTTGAATTTGGTCGACGATCGTCTGGAGAGGTTATACTTATGTAGATAGTAATTGCAAATGTGATTTACCATCAGCGAACAAGTTTATACGAAGATCACTATCATGGATATAGTGAGACTGTGAATGACAATTAACCCAGTTGGTGGTATCACAGTAGGTATCTGATTAAGACTGTGAGATATCTGGGCGATTGATGTGGGGGGAAAACTTGAATTGGTTGAATATCAGGGGCGTATATATTTGAATAAATCCAGTTAGATTAACGTTGTTAACTGATAACATCTGGTCTTGTAGGATATATTGGTACTAATAAACTTGACTTTTTCAAATTTATTTCAACAAGTCTAAATAATTATTAGTTGGGAATGGACTAAATTTCGATATGTTGCCGAGAAGACATCTACCATAAATTTGCTACCAACTTGACAAACGGAATGCTCTACAACAACTACACACACACACACACACACACACACACACACACACACACACACACATTTATACACATAGGTACATATATATTGTATAGGAACGTTGAGAAGAAATCCGTCGGAGATGGCACGCAATTATTGACGAAACATTCCCAAAACGATCTGACGGTGTCTATAGGCGAAATTTTCACTAAGGGCATATATTTGACTAAAAAACCAAAAATAACAAACGAACAAGTTTCGCATGCCAGCAATCAAAACAACAAAAAGACAAAAGTGGGAGCTTTTTTTCTTATACAAAGAATTCCTCATTATGAATGTGTGACAGAAAGAGAATACGTTTTCGTTTGTGTTTGTTTGTTTTTTTTTGTTAAATATTTTTATAGAATTTAGAGATTTTTCTCACGAATCTAACCATCATCATCATCATCATCGTCAATAAACGTTTTGCTGTAGTCACCCATATTACAAAGGTGTAAATTAATAGTTAACTGTGCAATAGAGATGTGAATAGTTGATAAGAGATCCAGGTAGCAGACATCGGATTGTACAGAGGCTTGTCACTAAGCTTTTAAATCTCTTATGTTTCTACTGGACTGTTAACCACTTAAGATAAAGGACCTGCTGAGATAACAACCGACTTGACTTATTGGCTTGATGGCTGGTTTCGATATCTTTCCACTATATTGGCATTCACAACAATCAAATAGATGGAAGGATTAATTTCTGACACATTTGAAATATTACCACAATGACAGCTAAATTAAGTTTATTTAATTAAACACAATTATTTATTATATTAATAGTTAACCGATTGAAATATAGATATGTGTATTTTTTTTTAGACTTACCTCTAAGCAACACTTTCCTCATACTCCGTCTAGCTGTTGTGCAATTCCATCTTCTATACCTGAATTGGTATTGACATTCTTGTTGCCCGAGATTGATACCTTGTCGGATTTGCGCTAATAACATTGGTTTATTACAAATATCGGCCATCTTTCCACGTAGTCGTCTTGTTTTCTTACAAACCGTATTTGGATCCATTATCAATTGACTACCAGCGGCCCTATTTGTATATAAATAAATAAATAAATAATTATCGATCAAGTCAGTATATACAACAACGAATGCGAATCGATCAGTCTTGACGTGTTTGTTTGGAATCAACGTCAATATCGTTTATTTTCATTTGTCTTATGTACTTAAACTACAGGTGATGGTGCGAATGAAACATGACCAGATATCTATACCTCTACGGGATGTGTTTAATAAACAATCAAGTTTTTAATGCTTAAAACGCATGATTAGTTAATAGACTAATTAGTAGTTAATTTATTTATGTTTTTAATAGGATTTTTTTTGTTATATTATCTATAATATGGATATCTTAATCCACTAACAATCAGATCGACAACGGCCAATGGGTACATAGGGGACGTCCCATGTACTATGTGATTGGAGAGGACAAAACCGATATCAATACACTCACACCTCGGACCAAACATATAAACACAACACATTTATACACATATAGATACAACAAAACTACTGGTGATAGCGATAAATGTATTTCGACAATTTTATTGGTGCGGTGTGATTTCTTTTAAATCCCCCTCTACTAACAATAAGAGACGGTCATGGTCAAGAGATACCACTCTAAATAAACGAATTATTATCATTATTATTATTATTATTATTATTTATAAATTCTAAAATAATTTTATTTAAAAACAGGCTATATTTTGCAACAATGTTGATACTTATTAATGTTAAACGAAGAGAGAGAGAGAGAGAGAGAAAAGCCATTAATCGAATATTGTCTAGAAGGTTGTCAAATAAATTAACAAAGTGCCGCTTAATTAACGATCAAGTATAGAATCATTAAATGCCAACGTAGGTGTGTAATAATCGACATCATCAGTGGTGGAGTCTTTGTTATTGGCAAAATGTTGCAAAAAAAAACAATTAATTTTGACACAACGTATGCTATGCTGCAAATGTCAACCCATTATTGTTGTCTATTAGATAGTCGATCTCATATACTAATCGTTTTTTAAAAATTTATCCCGTACCTTTAACGAAATATTATCTTTATTTTTCAATGATGACGTTGGTAGCACTTTGGTGGAAATTAGCGGAAAATTTGAAATAATTTCGAATTTGTTTATTTTTGATTATGAAATCAAAATGTTTGTTTTAAAGAATCTCCGCCACTGATGGGAATTGTGAAAATTGCCTGTTCCGAATAAAATTGATCACTATTAATAGACGGACCGCCGCCAATAATTCAGCCTAGACCTTTATCTATTGTCTAATTATTGTAACCAGTTTGAAAATTAAACAAATCGTAATTAAGAATCTAATATTAAATTAACATAGTGAGACACACATATATAGAGAAAGAATAAGAGTTTATTTTTTTGATCTTTAGTGGAATGATGCTGTTCTTCAAGCTGTCATCAGATGATTTCTCACACTTCAATCGTTGTTGAATTTCTGTTTAATAACATTTCGAAAATCGACTAGACGTCACGAATAAGATGCTGTTGATGATAGTTTCGTGTTTTTCATTCTGTTAGTTTTTCGAAAATTAATTATGAAAAACAAATTTAACCCGGATATCTACTCAACTATTGTCCATTCTTTAAATATTTAAAACAGGAAGATAATAAATCATGGTTGTGTTTTAAGAAATTTCCTTATCACCTTTGAGTGATAACAACAGTTCCAATAAGAATGGGGAAAAAAAACTAAATAAATATTTAAATATATTGAAATGTTGTTATGCGAACCAATTAGTAACAATGTTCTAAAAAAAAAACATTTTTAATAGCCAATTTGAGTAGTTTTTTTCTCTGTTTTTGTTTTTTTGTGGAAAAGAAAGATTGCTCTTGCTAAAAAGCCATTAGATCCCTGTAAATTGATCGTTTAAACTTACTATCATTTCAATAGATTTTTTTTTCTTAAATATTGTTGGTTAAACTTGCAAGTTGGTGTTAAATTGGTCACTAATTAACATGTTTGGTTTCAGATTTTTAAGTTTAAAGATAGAAAATTTAACAGCTTTATTCTACACACACACACACACACACACACACACACACAAATTTATACATGTTTCTTCTTTATTAAAAAAAAACAACAACAACAACAAATTACGCAGGTAATCATGTGTAGATATAAATAAATAGTTCACATTAATTACGCAAAGTAAGTGCCATTAAAACTTGAGTATAGTTAATTAACCTTTCGTTGTAATTAACTTTCAATCAAATAATTACGCGGCGTATTAATTCTCAATCAAATAACAAAAGAAAGGCTTAGGTTTTCTGACATATGTAGCTATAGTTATTCAGTTTTGTTCTAGTTTTTATTGTTGGAAAAGTGCATGTTTTCTTTCTTATCAACGAAAATAAAATAATAATAATGATGGAAAAAAATAGACTAATTATCTTTAATTTAAAGTAGTCAAACGACAAACCTCAACTATGACAGTAACTTAACCAACAGCAAAATAAACAACAACAACATCAACAGTAACAAAAAAAAAGAGAAGTAAATCATAATCCCTTTTATCTTTGTTTATTATTTCCTGAAAGATCAACAGGATGTTTTATAATTTCATATTACTTATACCTATCTTTGTAGCTCATTTGTTTCTAGTTTTCTATTTTGTATAAAATATTGCATGCGGTATAATTAATTTAGATTAATTACATATAAATTATGAATAAATTGCAATTTTGATATCCATACAGTTGTGTTTGGAATTGATAAATTTCTGTAATTTCACGTAATTAGATCATTGAATATTTCCTATTTAAATAGCTTAGATTTTGTGTCAAGTTAACAACTATTCAATAAACAAAAATCGTTTCTGTTGTTATTTCTCCAATTATATGGCTGTAAATTGTTTTTGATATGTGTAGAAAATTCGATTTAATTAAGACAATATTCATGTTATGACTTTAGTTTTATTGTGGATCAATCGATTATCGAATGGATATTAAACAAAAATATTGCATAAAATAAGTTGATTATACGGTTGTGAATTATATTATTTTTATTGTTTTCAGTTTTATTACGAATTTACATGGTGGAAAATTGAAATCTTACACACATACGCACATACACTTGTACACACGCACACATGTTTTCATTCGAAAGATCCAAAGGGTTGATTGTGTAGAATTCTAGACAATTATAGAAAAACTCACCACCAGGATAATGTGATGGGGGTGACAAGCAGGAGGTAAACGGACACCAGCACGGCGTGCATGACCGCGCGCTCACTCACCTAAGCGAGCCCCATGACTGGCGAGACCACGATCGCAGATCAAAACTTGAAGTCTCTCGTCCGTCTCACTGTGTTTATGTATCTATCTTTCTCACTCTTTTATATAGTTGTGTTATTGTACAGTGTTCCAGGTGGAATATAGACAATCGCATGCGCGACAATTATTTAAAAATCTTTGAGATTTCTGCAAATTTTCCCACTATTTTTGGCAAAACTCGCAACGATTTATCGTACAGCAATAAGTTTACGAAATATAAAAAAAATTGATATAGGCATCGACCGAAAACGCAACTGAGCTTGGGTAGAAGACAAGTATTCAGTGATTGTGAATTCCTTTCGGTAGCACAAGACCTGACGGTTCAGACAGTCGCATTTTGCTGTCAGCCGGTTGTTGGTTTGATCCGAAACAAAACCAAAAACAAACAACCAGAGCAACATTGAAGATGGGGAAAAAACTGTAGAAGAAGCAGAAGGAAAAAAGGATAGAATAATTTAGGAGACGAATACATATGTATATATTCTATTATGTTTGAAGAATAAGAACAAGAGAGAAAAGGTATTTTATTTTCCTGCCAAGGTTAATTCAGAGCATCTATCCATGTAAAATAATTGTCTATATGCGAATTTCAGAAGGCAATAGACTACTAACACTATTGTCTTCAAAAACATTTAGGATTTTCTTGTAATAATTAGTGCTTGATGATGAGATTTGTTTCGATCGAACCTGTCTATTAGGATGCTGATATCGTGATATTGATACGTTTTAGGGAATTTGTCATTGAAATACATTCACTTATATGACATACAGATAGTTATATTTTGTATATAGATAATCATAAATTTTATTTGATTGTTAAAAATAATTGTAAAGAAATCGCCGACAGTATACGCACAAGAACGCACATTATCTACACATACACACTTTAACATTATTGTTGTGTTGTAAATCACGTCAAGATATTTAATGTCGACATGGTTGTCTCTATCTTTAAAACTATAGCGTTGAAATCCGTATTCATCTAATGCATAATTATTCAATTCATGTACTGCCACATAAGTCTGTCGTGAATAGGTAATTATCGAATACGTTTGGACAACCAATAAATCTTTATAAAATCTCCTTAATCGATGGACATTATTGTTTGTGTAGAATTGACTTGAAAAAGAATAAAACATAGATAGTAGATAAAATGAATACCCGCAATTGCGGCAACGTTATTGTGTACATTGTAACTATTATGACATAGCCGCCTCTAAAATAAGAACTTTTAACCTATATTCACCTATAATCGTTGGATTTAACCATTAAAATCGAATGCTTAATATAAACAGACAGTCATTTTCCTGTATATATAAGTAGAAATGTAAACTTGCGAAAATTTGTGTAAATAACGATTAGGAAAAATTGTGGTGGATATATGTAGAAAATCGGGGAAAAAAAACGCCCCAAAAATAACGAACATTGAATAATAAACATTGAAATATTGAGTGTTAATGACGGAATATTCACTTGGCACTATAAATCAATGTGTTAATGTCTTATAGATCGTAAGTTTCGCACAGTATGTTTTATATCTTTACAATGATTTAAATAAATGACGAATATAATAACGAAAATAACACACACACAAAATTAGAGAACAGTATTATTATGCAAAATGAATAAATAACCAACCATTTTATACTATCTAGAATCAGTTTTTCAAAACTAATTAAAATAAATAATTTGCCATAATCATTGGATATGTCAGTTGCATATATTATTTATAGTAAAAATAATCCATCACTTTATTTATTTAAATTAGAATGAAATTTATAGAAGATTGGATCAACAATTTATATAAAATTGAAAATTCATAAAATTAAATAGGCGCACACACACACACACACACACACACACACACACAGAATTCATGGTGGATTAATTCGTCAGTCTTCACTGGAATTGAGCTGTCATGATTTAATTATTGTTTGAGAATTAGTGGAAGACGTATATTTATTGTAGCTATAGCAAAACGATAGAAATAGATGTTTTATATACTGTCTATTTGTGTTTGTCCGACTTGACTGTCTCAACTTAAAGACAGTAGGTAATGCTTTCCATTCCCAAATTTGGTGGGGGGCCCATCTAATAAGACAACTTTAAATTAAACAATAATTAAAAGTTGTGATACGTTGATGTTTTCTGAATAAGGACCAAGTAGATAACAATAATCGTTACATGGACTATAATTATTTTACTTCGGTATCTTTATGTTGCTTATTGTGTTTGACTTCATGTTTAGGACGTGGATTAGAAAAGAAAATGGGACGGTTACTGCTCATTTCACCAAATCCTGGGCGCTTGTGCCTTTTCGAATGGATGGTTACTGCTCATTTCACCAAATCCAGGCGTGGTTCTTTTTTCTACGTTGAAAGACCTGTAAACGAGTGGAATAAGAAGATGATCCTTTTTCATACCGTGCCGGGGTTCGAACCCCGGACTTCTCGATTGTAAGTCCAAGTCCTTAACCATTGAGCCATTCGAACTATTCATTCGTATATGAAAACAGTTCGTATAAATGAAAACGTATTTTCTCGGTGATCGAACGGAAACGGCCGACTTTCTATCTAGTGTGGTGGAAAAACGTCTCTCATTGGTTAAAATCTTCATTTAAACAACATGCTTCGAATATAGTCATTTTCCACATTTTATAAAAAATAGATAAATATGTATAATCTAGTTATAAACAAAACAATCCGAAATTGTCGGTAGGAACACGCCTAATAATTTCCATTGATCTACGAGATGTTATTAGAATAAAGATATATCAAAATGAAAATACAATACAACGGTGGTTGGATTGTAAGCCCAATATTTTTTCCGATGAGCTAACCTACCCACTCCTGCGATGGCTTATTTACTTCTAAATAGAAGCAAAGAACATAGGACTGTGCTTTCGTAAACCTGGATCCAATAAAGTTATAGATACGATAAACGATAAACTGCGAGGAAAATCGTTTCTGAAAGAGTAGATAAGAGTTATAGAAGTCCTTTAGGGGATTAGTTGAAGTTTTCAGAAAGATTCATGCTCATTTCGAGCTTAAATTCAAACTAAGCATATGAAATCGCTATTGTCTATCTACAACAAAGAAATCCAAAACAAATTGGGAAATGTAATTGTTTTCAATTGTTATTAGATAATGATAGTGAGATTCATAGAGAATATGTCTATTTAACTATAAGTACTATATGCACAGATATTCATATATACATAAATTTCTATAAAGACAGAGCGTATCTTCTTCGCCTACCGTAATTGCTGATAAGGCAACATTTTTCAAATAACCGAAACGAGTTCTCGAACACGGATCTCCATTGGCGAGAGGAGGTCTCTGAGATATTTATGATTACATTTGTAGCCGTTCACTTGTTTCACTATGTGAGGAGAATTGAGAATGTGGTATTGTCAGTCATATTTGCTAAAAAGACGAACGAACAACAAAAAAAAACGGCAACGCAACAACAACGACCAACAGTTGAGAACAGCATTCAAAATCGATAAAATAACAATAACAACAATAAGAAATAATGGCATTTCTTTATAAATATTGTAATTGAGGTGATAATTGATTTCATTATCTATAGATTTATTCGTACCACTGTCAGGTATTATTATTATTACTTATAATTAATGGGACACCGGATTAACAAGTTGTGACTATTACCAGTCACGCACTATATCCACTCTACACGTGGCTGTAATCAAATGCAAACAATAAAGATTGAAAGAATAGGAAAATTTACAAATACCGATCCTTTAATTAACATTGAAACTGGTAAAAAAATGACCTTTTAGCATTTTCTGAAAGTTGAAAAATAATTAAGTTCTGTTGTGGTTTGTGGTGGTAAAGTAACGAAATTTTGGCACATATCGAAACACGAGTTTCTGGGAGGGCTATACACACATATATACACACACACACACACACAGTAAAACAAGTCATGTATAACGGCGATGAGCCTCAGGGGCGGCATCTTGATTATAGGCCAACTGATAGCTTCATTATCTCGCCATTTTCAGTTACTGTAAATCTGCGATTCTCCTACTAAAACAACTACTGCATGCGCAACATAGAACAACAAAACAACACAACAAGAATTATTTGTATCTTAATACTGAGAGAAACATATTCAAAACACATATTTTTGAAGATTTGTTAATTAACTCGACTGACCGCAATGTCAGATTTTTTAAAATAATACCCTTATATTATGCGGTATCCCACACCCATTCACCGCCTCTATTCCAACACTTTACATTATTTATAAACGTCGCTCCTGTCTCCCATATAAATTAAATAATAATAATAATAATAATAATGTCCGAGCGCTGATGATTTTCGTCTGTAATTACCTTAACCTTGATTGATATAATTAAGAAATCAAGCTAATGTCAGATATTATTAATTGCTCAATTCAATTCCTCGACATGTACAATAATGCAATTAACACAATCATAACGACCTTGTTACGTGTATTTTTCCTTATTTTTATTGTATTTCGTTTAATTACTAATCAACACTGTCAAAGTGTCCAATTAAATTTAATTGAAAAAAAAATGATGTTATCGTTATATCTGTGAGGAAAACCTACAACTGTCACTTTCTAAAAAAGAAAAATCAAACAAACGTATTTCGATGAGGTAAGAAGAAATTTATTTTCGTTTAAATTATCATTGATTTAGTACGGAGATTTTCAATAAAATAAAAATGATAGTTTGTCCTGGCCATCATCATCGTTGTTGTTGTTGTTGTTGTTGTTGTTGCTTATGTATTAAAGAGCCAAAGGCGCTTTTAAAAAACCTAATTTACGGTTTCTGCGTGTGAGGTCCGGAATTTTAGATGCGACGACCGCGTCTCCGCCCTTCAGCACATCATCTACTAAAAACAACAACAACAACACTGAAGTAATCAACATATCTCCAATCATAATTTACGAAAATTTGTTTCAAAATTATAACTCTATTTGCAAATCTTGGAAATATGTTAGAAACCAAAAAAAAAACTGTACATCTGATAATAGTGAGCAGCTCTAAATTGGCAAAGCTTAAAGCTCGATTGCATAACATGATCCTACCTGTGGGTATTGTTGGTTGTCTACCTACCACGTCATCAACATATGCATTATTGATGTAAACAATAGAATGTAAACTACATACTTCACTAAATAATTATCACTTTTAATTTAAATTCATTATGTTGAAATAGTATCAGAAAATACTCAAAATTTTTCTAATTTCGACAACAATCACTCCAACAGGTAGGTGGCTATGAAATCATTTGTCTGTCATATATATGTGTCAAGGCCAACTTAATCATTATTCTACATTGTAGTGAAGATAGAAATGATTTACGCCCTAATTACTCAATTATTATTATTATTATTATTATTATTATTATTATTGTTTTTCATCATTTATTATCTTTTTTATTACCTGTATCTTAGATAATCGAAAAATTTATTGTATTTGTTCGTTTGATAATAATTTTCAAATATCTACCTTAGCGCGTTATCAGTATTATTCATCATTTATTGTGTACGCTGTTGATAAGGGAGAAATTTTATTGGAAATGTGTTATTTTGATTAATAGCAAATTGACGCATTCCATTTAGTATTAATAGTACATTTATTATTAACAAAAACAAACAAATCAAGTAAGTTTACTGTCATTTGTTTTTCTAATTTAAGTTGGACATGCGCATTACTTTCAATTGGTTATGTTTTCCCTTTGAAATTGTTTAAAAAATATTACAAATATGATAAAATAATAATGATAATAATAATAGTGCTTAATAAGAGGTTAATAGTTAGCAAAAGCAAAAAAAAAACAACAAACGTTAAAATATTTACTACTTATTTAAGTAAATATTTAGTAATTTTCGGTATACTTATAATAAAATCGATAATATAGTTGGAAAATATCGTTTCTATTTATAAATATTGATAGGATATAAAGAAAGAACGGTAATTACGTAAATCGTATTTAATTGTAATTACAACTTAATTCAAAACAATTGACAACACAACATTGAACAAATCGGTCATTTATAAATAAATTGTAGCACTACTAAATAGACAAATGCGTGTGATGGCAACAAGATAAATAAATCAAATATATTGAAGTGAGACAATAAATTTATTGCAAACTCGTATAAAGTGCCTCTGTCGCACTCGTGGATTCTCTATCAAACGTACAGTAGCAATTTCGGCAACGTTATCGTCTACTTCACTTATCGTTTTCTGTACACGTTTAACGAGAATTCTTTTATTAGTTGTAGCTATATGACAATTGCTGATGTACTTCTAGTTGCGAATAAGATCTGTTAAGAGCGGTAGAGGTTTAATCTGTTTGTTTATTTTTTTTTTGTTTAAATTTGTTTCAGACAATGAGTTCAATATCATCATCATCACCACCACCACGACCATTACATTCCAATTTACAACCATCATTATGGTTCTATATTAAAACGAATTTTATAAAACGTGTAATTTTCGGTGTAATTCTCGTATCGTCATTTATTTTCTTAACATTAATGGGTCCAATAATCATAATGTTATCAACATTAGTAATACAATTATTATGTTTTAATGAAGTAATAACAATTGGTTATAATTATAATAAAATACCAAATTTATTGTATTTCCGGTCGTTATGTTGGTATTTTGTAATATTGGCAAATTATTTTTTATGTGGTGAAATAATTGCACCGCATTTCCAATATTATGTTGACAAATTTTTGATTATCAAATTATTGATTGACTACCATCGATTTATTTCGTTTTCATTTTATTTAGGCGGTTTATTATTGTTTATATTGAGTTTAGTTAAAAAGCACGATTATAAACAATTCCGTTTATTAGGCTGGACACATACGTTACTTTTATTATTTGTATTACAATCATACATGATCATTCGTAATTTATTTCAAGGATTAATTTGGTTAATATTGCCTGTATCATTAGTGATTTTAAATGATATATGGGCATATATTTGCGGTCGTTTATTTGGTCGTATACCATTAATCAAATTATCACCAAAGAAAACATGGGAGGGCTTCATTGGTGGTTGTGTTGGTACATTGGTGTCCGGTTTTTCTTGTCGAATTTCATGTGTAAATTTCAATTTTTAACATGTCCAGTTGAATATATTGAAACAATCGATGATGGTTTACAATTGAAAAACGATTGCATTCGTAATTATTTATTTATACCATATAATTATGAAATTTTCAATGTCATATCAATTGACTTATATCCATTTGGTTGGCATTTCTTAGCATTTGGATTATTTGCCAGTTTAATTGCACCATTTGGTGGATTTTGTGCGTCCGGCTTTAAACGTGCCACGAATGTTAAGGATTTTGGTGCTTTTATACCAGGCCATGGTGGTATTATGGATCGATTCGATTGTCAATTTCTAACAGCCACATTTGTTAATGTCTATATATTTACATTTGTACGTAACAATAGTGTGCAATTGATATTCAAAAAGATCATGTTTCTTAATGATTATGATCAATTGCAATTTTATTATTTGTTAAAAGACAATTTGGAAGCTGTGGGTGCTTTAAAATAATAATGTTTGTTATTGTAAGAACTACGACTGAGTATTGTTTGTTATTTATTTTTTTTTGTTGAATTTCTAATAAAAATTTGTAAGAGCGTTAGTAGTTGCGTAATTATTATTATCACCGATTTATTATAAATTGACGACATTTGGAATGACAAGTTTTGGAATTTTCAACTTTTTTCCGTTATCTTTGCCAGATAAGCGATGAAGATGATCTACAGTTACGCCACTGATTTCAATTAATGCGCATACTTTTCAAAAATATTCGTAAAATATTCAAATAATCCTTTATACAGTTGGTTTAACTAACTATGAAAGCATTCTTTAACAAATTAATTCAATATGATGTTATATTGCATTCCATCCATCTACCCTATTTATGCAATTTGAATATATATATATATATATATATATGAGAGAGAGAGAGAGAGAGAGAGAGAGTATACGCCCTAATGAAATTCGCTACAGAAATTTGATTTATTTTTAGTTTAATAACGATCGATCATTGTCAAGTTTGTTATGACTGTTCGCATCGACCATCGATTTACTTTAAATAGTAATTTGTCGTCATTACAACACTTATCAAATTCATTTAGATACATCAAAAAATTGATAAGGGAAATTTTGACAAGGGGTTATAAGTGAAGGTAAAAATTAAAATATCAACGTGGTGGGTTCTATTTTCTTCTTCTTCTTCTTCTTCTTCGTCTTCGTCTTGAAAGGCAAACAATAGGGTGTTATAAAAATACATGAAAATTTTCGGGCCTATTTGTGAGTTATAAACCATGAATATTGGGTTTAGGACAGGACATATTAGGCATGGTAGTGATTTTTATACAACACACACACACAAGTACATACATACATGCATGGAGTATCAGGAGTCAGTTCTTTTTCATAGTGGAACGTCGAAAATATATCCATTGTTAGACATTCAAGACCTCACACACAATACAATTTCATTAGAGGTGAACTGTTGAATTTCGCAACGGTCCAATGGATGTTCGAGCTTTACAATTTCAACTAATTGTTGAAGAATTCTCCATGTTTCATTCCTCTACTTGTAGATTATTTTTGTTCTTTTATTCTCTATCATTATTATTATTCGGATATGTGTTGTATAGCAAAATTAAAAGAATAACAGGAGGAAATACGAAAATTTGCCGAAACAACAAATTCATCAACAATGATATTTAGATAAATCAGTAAATCAACAAGACTGTGTGTATGTGTGTGTTGATGTTTGAGGAATGCAAAATGTTCGATTTAATCTGTCGTGTTATTCACGCTATTCGCTCTTGATGACGGTTAATTAGCAAAACTGCAAGACATTTTACAATCGCATACACAATAATATATCATGAAGTTTTGTTCATGTCAGCAATACCGGCAATTATGATGACAGATATTCTACAAAAACAAAAAAAGATGAAACAAAATCATATGTTCTCAGAATCAATTAAGTGCAATTTATTATAGATGGAATTTTTTTTTTTGGTAGATATGTATGAAAGCTCATGTAATAATAAATAATTTTTGTTATAATTGATTTTATTGATGGATGTTTATTTATTTATTTATTTTTTTATAAAAATTATGGGGGTTGGGTATGTTTGTGTGATGTGTGTGTGTGTGTGTGTGGTAAAATATTGGACCTTGATATTGGAAGAGGCGGGCAAAACAACCAGGTCAAGGCGGAGCTTTAACACCTACTACAACCTCCCAACGTGCTGGAAAGATTGAAGAAGAGACAAACCAGTCGAGTTGATTGATCCGTTTTTTTTTGCTGCCAAAATATGATATGCCCCCGGGTTGGTTAGGGTATCTATAACCAATCAACCAGAACCAATGCATCCCCCTCTTGATATCAGAAAATGGGGAAGAGAAAAACAAACGGAACTCAATTAAAATTTGCTCAATTGTACGAAGCCTGTTTGTTATTGTTACCACTGGAATAAATGTTGATAACAAGCTACCACCGCTAAAGGCTTACATACTTATAACGAAACAGGCAGTGATAAGTAGCTTACAACATATTCTTTCAGTATGTTTGAAAGTGTTGTCGGTCGTATGTAATCAATGGTGGTAGTAATTAGACGAATCCCCCACTCGCTTTGTCGGCATATGCCAGGAGGTACCTTATGCCCCTCTCTCAAGCCCGCCACCCCACAAGTTTGTTTGATGCGCGAGTATTCCTCCACCCCATTCTCTACTATTTTAACTATACTACATCTTCATTCTGACACTGATTACTCTTCCGGCCAAACAGATAGAGATTCAACAAATTCCATTGTAATCAGTTATTATTCAAGTCACACACACACACACACACACACAAAAAAACAAGATTAAGGGGGTGCAATGATTGATAAAAGTGTTACATTAATAGTGGATGATAAAGTTCATGATCATATGGCAAATTTTGGCGTTTAACATCTTAGAATGCATAATGCAAAGGATACAAATTCAACCCTTACCATCTGTGCTGCTGGTGGTGCTCCTTTCATCATTATGCAGGTGAGTGAATTTCGTAAAATAAATAAATTTCAGTCGAATCAATTAAGAGAAATTCAACTTTTATATTAATCAATCGAATAAATTGATCCCAAATAGAGTTGACAAATTGGAACGATTTCCTCTAATCGAACGAAGATTAATTAATTTGTTTTTTTTTCTTACAAATTTAGTCTCTATCCTACCAAAATCTCAATTATCACTACAAACAAATAAATTCTGAAATACCTCAATAAAATGCACATAAAATTTTTAAGTACTCTTGGCGCCTGAAAATTTTGCAATTGGTTTCCATTAATGGAATATTATTTATTTTTAACAATTTACCCTTTCAAAATTCACTGTATTTGTGTGTTTGTATGTGTGTGTATATCTTTCAACTCTAATGAGATTCGATCGATGTCTTGATTCGTCCACAATTCAGTCAGTCATTCATTTAGACTTGTTCTTCTTCACGAAACTTCTCCATATTCAAAGTCGTCTTTGATACAGTCAATTGTCAATACCCATTTCAATTTCACCCCATCTAGATTGATTAGCATTCAATTGCGTCAACTGCAATCAATCGAACAACATCCATCTCTATCACAAACAGATCAATCTTTTTGGGTTTCGCATATCAGAATTTTCTATTGCAAAACATATTTGAAATAATTAGCGTTTTGTTCCAATAGACGATTGACAGGGAAACTTCTCTTCGGTAAAAAAAGATAAGACACGGCATTAGCTGATGAATGTCCGCTATATAACCCCAAAGTATTACCTGACTGCTATCATAGCCTTTTATCAACATAACTTTGGCATTTTTCGTTGGACTTGATCTGAAGAGTGGAATAGTGCTATATCGTGTTTAATTAGCACGACAAAGAGAATTAAATGATTTGTTGGTATGTAGTGAATTTGATCTGTGTTCTACGGCTATTTTCCCACGTGTGTCCTTTATATAGATAGATATATACGAGTTGACATTCCTGCGATACGTCCCGGAATGCAGGACCGAGTCCAATATAATTCTCATCATCATCATACGAAACAAAATTAATCAATTTATTAAAAACAACAACATCAAACAAATTTCAGTATTGCATTGGGCAAGATTTCACCATCATCATCATCATCATCATCAACCGCAAATTTGGGATATTACCATCCGGATTTCTACCATGACCGGACTATATGCCGTACAATTCCTGGCTTAACACGTCAACAATCAGAGTTGTGCAATCAACAACCGGATGCTACATCGATAGCATTAGATGGTTTACATTCAGCTGTGAAAGAATGCCAACATCAATTCAAAAATCATCGATGGAATTGTTCATCATTAGCGAATCGCCTTAAGAATCCCTACACTAGTGCCATCTTCCAGCGTGGTAAGTGAATTAAAAACTGTTTGATAGATATCCAAATGTTTGCCTGGAAATCTATTCAATAATCGTTTTGAATTGATAATAATCAAGCATAACATTTACTTCCTGACATCCCCTATATCATTGAATACATGTATTGTGAATAGCACCCTCCTGTTGGGTCGTCCAGTTAAGAGGGGTGATTTTACTATTTCCATTTTTGGTAATGGGTGTTTAGTGCCAGTTGAATTGTTGTATGTTGAATAAAGCTGTCATCGCTACCTCTACCTATACAGACCGCCAACGGTGACACCTGGACAATTACTAGACTATTGTTTGTAAATATATTGCTACTTGTCGATTTCGTTTACATATAGAATAAAAAAAAAATAGATATAAATAAACAACACGTTAAAAACCGGAAATTTTAATCTAATTATTTTGAAATCAATCAAAAACGATGATGGATTCATTACCGGTTCCATTTACATACAGTTTCTTTAACTTTAAAATAAAAGAGAATTAAAATAAATAAATAAATTAATTAAAAGAACCTTCTTAAATATTGCTAGATTTATCGTTCCTCTTATTGGTAAAATTGATTGATGAGGCTGTAAAATTATCACAACGATAAAGTTCTTCTTGTTCTTGTTGTTGTTGTTATTTCGCATGTCTAACATGAGAAAATGCCGTACATAAGAGACGATGGTTAATTTAAATGTAAAATTATTCAGTGTTAAAAGCACCAGCTTTTAGATAGATAAACTCATTAAAAAAAAAACCGTTAAATTTTATGTGCAACGTTAATTTTGAAAGAAAAATGTACGTTTTGGTTTTGGATCTTACAGTTTTTCAATCAAACGAAATTTCTCTATTTTAATTATATTCCATTATTTATTGTTATTATTATTATTATTATTATTATTCCGTGTATAATTAGAATGAAAATTACAACTAATTGCCAAGTCGTCATGTCTTGGTGGTCTCGATATTAAATCGTGCATAGAATTAACATTATCAGTCGCTTTTACAAATTACCAATTGAATTATAGTCAATTACCCACGTTGAATATTTGCATTTATCATTAAAAAAATCAATAAACAAATTAATTTTTTTTGTTTGTTTTCTTGGTTTTCTTAACTACAACAACATTCAAGTGTCGATAAACTGTGTAGCAATTAATTAATTAATTGTTTTGTAGAAAAAATCAAAAAACGCAAATATAGAAATGACTGTCACGTGTCTCTCCATACAATTGTTTCGTTGTTCCTCGTTCAAATCGCCCTTGAGTGTTTGAGACAATGAAGCTTGATTCGCAAACTAATTAGTCCTGCGATGTTGTTGTTTAAATTTGGTTTTATTCCTTCTATACATAAGCGAGCTTCCTTAAGTTGAATAGTTGGACGAAACGCCCTGTATCTGTAACGTGGCTAGTCTAAGCGTTTATGTGTAAGCAATCGGCACTAAATTACAAATTAATATTTCAAACATATATATAAAAAACAACAAGGATCACAGGATGAACAGTAAATTTCCTTGTTCGAACAACAACAAAAAAAAATTCTAGTGGAAATGTCACGGATATGGTGGATTTTCTACATCAGCCACCTGTGTTAAGTGGAACGAAATCGTTTTGTATGTGTGTGTGTGTGTGTGTTTGTATGTAGTAAAAGTGATCAATTACGTTAATCACTAGTGTGTGTCCTTAATTGAACATATAAAAGGATAATAGCTATGAATGAGGTATGTTTATAATATCAACTTTTCCGCTCTAGTCGATAATCAAGACTACGCTTTATTGCCCATTCGAAAATGGTTAATTAATTGTTAGAATAAAACTATTCCGCTTAAAGCTGTTACTATTACAAAATAGACAACGAAATGTTTGTAATTAAAATCAAATAAGATTCTGTTTGCTTGTGTTTTTCTTTTCTGAAAAATAATAATAATAGAATGTTGTTGTACGTTACAAATCGACAATAACAACTAATTGTTGGTTATTAAAATGGTAATTACTGTAGAAAATGATCCATTTCAAGGATATGATAATTGAAAACAGAAATAGGAGTACTCAAACACCATCGATCTTCGTTTCAGCTGTGAATCTAGTTGAAACGAAGAATAACAACAACAACAACAGCGTCGACACTAGAAGATTTACGATTGCCAACATTTCACAATGCTTGTTCTAGAGCATTTATAAAACAATAGCGTATATAGAATAGTACTTGTCCTCAAAATTGTTATCTCGTCTTGTTTTTGTAGCTGTATTAGCATTCAATACGTCTGTATGGTTGTAATTTCAATTTTATGTTCTTCTTTCCGTAAACTGTAGGCTATCGAGAATCAGCTTTTGCACACGCAATTTCCACAGCAAGTGTTGTGATTGCATTGGCACGGGCATGCAGTGAAGGATTAATTATGAATTGTGGCTGTGATACAAACAAATATAAAATGAAAGGTATGTTGAGTCATTCACCGAAAATCGCTTGGAAATGGGGTGGTTGTTCGCATAATTTACGATTTGGTATGAAATTTTCGAAAAAGTTCCTAGATTCTAGAGAATTAACCGACGATATACTATCTGTTATCAATTTACATAACAATCAAGTTGGCCGTATGGTAAGTATCTTGTTATATTCTTTGTTATATGTGTCTATCTATATCTATATTTAAATAATGTTATGTGGAGATTATCAATGAAATCCATGTCAAAAGTTTTAATAACGTTGTGGCGTCGCCGCCTGACTGCTATATGAAATCTTTTCGTGTTTATTATGATGATTATTAGAGGACCACACGCGCCGATCTTCTCATTAACCATTGTGTGTTTTTTTTTTCGTTTCTTTCGTTTTGATATACAAACCATTTTGTATCTTTCCACATTCTTTTCTATTGTTCAGTCGTCACAAGTTGGCCGTGTTAGCCTCGAGATTGAAACAACAACATGCAAAAGTATAAAGAAATCATCTCTTTGTTCGTCTCACATAACAATAAATTAATAATAACTCAAAAGTAACAAACATACAAAACCAAAATTAAATGATCGCTGCTCGCCTACAAGCCATCAAAGCTGCTTCACTATAGTGCAACATTATTGGAAAATTCTAATTGAATATCTTGATTGTAGGCAGTTGTGACTAACATGCAAATCAAATGTAAATGTCACGGTATGTCCGGAAGTTGCCAAATGAAGACCTGTTGGCGTGTAACACCTGAAATTCGTGTCGTTGGTAAAACATTAAAAGATCGCTATCGTTCAGCTGTATTGATGGATGAATCGAATCTAGGTAGTCGATCTTCACGCAAATTCAATCTGTAATTTTATCAATTATTTAAATCGAATAAGTAGAATTTACAAAAAAAACAAACAAATTTTTTTTTTGTTAATATTTTCTAGTGTTGGCCAGAATCGTCCGAAACAACGGCAACGTTTAAAACAATTAACGAATCAATCAACGAATAAACATGTAAATCGCGATCTGAATTATGAATTATTTTATTATCAAAAATCGCCGAATTATTGTGAGAAAGATCAATTATTAGATGTGCCAGGTACACAAGGACGTTATTGTAATTTAACAAGTACATGGCAGGATAGTTGTTCATCAATGTGTTGTGGACGTGGTTATAATTTGATCAGACAGAAACGTACAGAGAGTTGCAATTGTAAATTCCATTGGTGTTGTGATGTTAAATGCGATATTTGTAATTTTGAAGAATGGATAAGTGTTTGCAAATGATCCTCAAGCATTTAGAAAACAACAAACAAACAAAAGCAGTTTCTTTTTTGTTTAATTGTTTGATTGGATACGAGTGGCAACATTTAATACCTGCTCAGGATTGGATTGTATTGTTCTCCAACCTTTAGATTATCCCCCTAATTAATAATTTCTAATACGTTTTCTAGTAATATTTACTACTAAATAATAATATTTATTTATTTAATTGACTGATTGTACAAGATTTAACAGTATTATTATTATTATCATTATTATTTTATATAGTTTAGAGAAATCAAGGATAAAAGAAGACATAAAAATCATTAATAAACAATTTGAATGATTTATTGCAATTTCTAAAATTAAAATTCAACAGAAAGCGGCGTTATTTGTTGTTTTGAAAAACTGTTGTTCGATAAACAGCTGTTTGAATTTATTGAAAATGATCCTTTGCAAAATTGTTGGATGTAGTTGAACGCTTCGTTGACAAATCGTTGATATATAAACAAGCCGACAAACGATGAGAGCAGTTCAAATAACAACTTTAAAAAGAAAATCAGAAACATGAATAAACAATAGGAACAAATCGATTTATACAAATATTGAGTTGACATATGTATGCATCTAGCTTTGTCTCACTTTTGTGGATGTGCGGCAAAATGCATTGCGCAATTACAATCATAACGCGCACAACAAAGACGTCTTGCCATTTATTAGTTATTAGAGACTGAAGGCATCTGTCAATGGACGATTTTGCGTGATCTGCTTCGTGATTTCGTTTCTTCAATCAATTGAAAAGTGAACAACAGCTATGCAAGCTGGCATGTGCAGTTTGTACGTGCAAAATGCGAGATGTAGACAATATGTCGATGATTCTATTGATATGATTGATATCTTGTTCAGCTGGTTTCTTCGTTTTGTTGTTGTTATAAATAAAATTGGCAGAATCTCCAATTCTTCCTTATTCGACTTGGCTGTCTACTTATATTGTTGTTGGTGTTGTTTATTGTTGGTAATTTGCAGAAATCCATTCGATTTTCTCTCTATCCCGCCAGTTTCAAAACAACAATATTTCTTCATGATGGCCAATTATCCACATTCTTGTTCGAACTAAACATGTAAAATCGCAAAGGTAATAAATTACTCAAAAGCGACCAGTTCTCCTTATAACTATAATTACATACAATTTATAAAGACAAAAGAGAATATTTAAGTCGCTTTTAAAATGCTACTTCCATTTAAAAGTCGAAATTTGATGTACGATACTTGGCATCGACTATTTAAAAACAACAACAACAAAAATAATGAAAATGTTTAGATTTAATGGCAAAACTGAAACTGAACAAATTTCAGCCAGCACTACCACACTCAGATAGGCAATCAACAATACATTTAGAAAAACTACAGGCAGTCCCATGTGAGACAAACGAATTATTGGAAAAATACGTGTATTTATAATTAAGAATCTACAAATGTCGTCGATCTATCCGAATAATTTCAGTAGTTATCCTCTGGCGCCTTTTCGTCCTACCATTTTCATCAGTAGTGGTTGGGCAAATTCTCGGTACGAACAGTACAAGTATGAAGATATAAATCAATACTCCCCAAAATGTGAAGAATAAAACTGAAAAGATTTGTACTTAAACATAAGCGAATAACACTAATAATTGTCGATATCGGTACTCTTTGTGCCATCTAGACAGGATAAGCGGTCTTCAACAATTAAAAATGGCCGATTATCATCATCATAATAATACAGGAATTTAACGAAACAGCCGAGATGATTTTCAATTTCGCAAATCTTCTCATCTCTATCCGAGTTTCTTTGAATATTCTCAACTTTGCTGAATGAAAACGGACATTTTCCCAAACAATTCTCCTGTTGTTGTGATTGTTCTAATAAGCAATTAACACAATTTAAATGATTTAAACAACGTTGTCCACGACAATACGAACATTCTTCACAATATTTGCCATAATATCGATATGTTATTGGTGCATTCTCTAAGAGATCCGTGTATGCATCACAGGTGCACGCGCCATTTAAACAGATGCCTTTACCTGAACAAATATTTGTGTAACCTGATTCTATGCAGGTATTAACTGATAATGTTCGAAATTAATCATTTGTAGTTTTAAATAGACGATTTTCTTACCATTTGTACCTTGCAAATCGTTATCATCGCCACTACCTTCAGCGTCTTCAAATAATTTCGCGTAATGATTCGATTGCGTTTTGTTGGTGATTCGAATAAAATCACGACTATCATCCGGATGTAATTCTGTGTATATTTATCGAGATTTGTTTGTAATTTTCTATAATGTTTTTTTTTTATGTATTTACCTGAATCACAACGTTCTGTTGCGTCATGTTTACACAGTTGTAAAGTTTGTTTGGAACTGATTATCAATAAGAAAACTATAAATTCTTCCCACATATTCCCATTATATTACGTTGACAAATAAATACTAAATAATATGTGTGTCTGTGTGTATTTTTAATTATTATTATTTACACAATCTTATCAGTTTAGTGATAATCTGAAGGTGAATTTCCTTTATGAATCAATATCGGCGTATACAGCGCGCCCGGAAATTAGATTTGATGGACAGCCTGTAGGTGTGTTTAATGAAACTATTCAACTGTTTTCGGGATTCGTTTATTCTGAATTTCGTAGTTTGAATGATAATCGACTAGAACGATTATAAACAGGATTCGCAAAAGTCGATGTGGCTTGTCGATACAATGGATTATCATCACGGTGCCATTTACTTTTATTCCGTTCATTCTCAAATCTTGCATATTCACGACGATCATGGATCGTTGTACAAACTTTCCAAATAATCAAAGCAATCAATCCAGCCAAAACGATTGTTGCAATAACACTTGCAATCCATACTGGAATTAACAATTGAATTAATTGAAATTAAATAAAAATTGGCGTCATTTCGGAAAAATGCAACAACAAATTACCAACGAGATTCAAGGCGCCAATGCAAACTTTCTCCTTGGCAGCCTTCACAGCCAACTCCTTCGTATCGAGATATTCGTATTGAAAGATAAATGTGCATCCGTTTCGATCAGCTAAACGGCATATTTTCACATCTTCATCTTCATTCTCTTCGTTGATTTTCTCGACAATTTCTGTTGTGAATGTTGTGCATTGTAAACGGCATTCTTTCTCATCATATTCACCATCTTTATACGCTTGACATTCAACGCAATTCCGCAATTCATCACATCTGTAATTAAATTGTTTTTTTTTATTTTGTAAGATGTTTGTTTAGGAAATTTTGCAAAATTCCACCTTTGTCCCGGACAACTGGGACACTCCTCACAGTATCTCCCAGAATATCGATAATTATCCAGATTACATTCGCATTTGCCACATTTGCAACTACCATGACCGCTACAAATCAACCCATCACCACCTGGTTTCACACAGGTACTGTTCGTATCCGGACATTCGCAACTATCACCCGCCCATCCGGCATAGCATTTGCATTGGCCACAATCGCATGTGCCACGATTCGAACACAATACACCATTGTTGCGTTTACATGAATAATTGTCACATTGACAATATTTCCCATAGATTTTCTCGTTTGTGTTTGTACGTAAATTACATTCGCATTTACCGCATTTACAATTACCTAAACCGGAACATGTCTCATTTGTGTCCGGATTTTGACATAATCGCACATCCTCTGATACGGATGTGGATTGATCACATTCACAATTCTTACCGAAATAGCCTGAATAACATTCGCATATACCACATTTCATATCACCAAAATCGGAACATTCACGTGAATGCGGTATGAAATATTGATTTGGTGATGATTCACAAGGACAATTGCATAGAATTTCTAAATCGATCGTGATGATTTCATCGATACCTTCCGGTTTGAGTGTGATCGTTTTATGATTTGTATTTGAGCATTCTAATGGTTTAATTGTTGCTGTGAAATTGACAATTTCACCAACGTGAATGTTGGTACAGCCGTTCTCTTTCGGATGGGCGCATGTTGATGAGATTTTCACTTCAACATCGTTGGTTGCATTCGATGTAATCGTCACGGATTCAACGATTTTCTAAAATTCAAACAGAAAATTACTTTTATTGCAACAATTATTGATAACATTCCTGTTTACATTGTAATTATCGAGGACTAAATTGACGACATTATTTGAATTGCCTTCTAAAAGGCCCACATTCGAATTTTCAATCCGTTCTGATAACAATTTGTACGAATTAACCACTTTACTTGTGGCAATAGCGAAAATTAAATTAATATTATTCTCTCTAGCGATATAATTTATATGCGAAATTGATGGATAATCATAATCACGATCACCAACATAATTGTCGTTCTCCATGTGACATTTAGCATCGTTTGGTTCAATAACACCGGCCAATCTCCCATCACCGGCTATATGGAATGCGGCATCCGTTGAAAACACAAGCAAATGCCTGGCTTGACTCCTCCAACCGATCACATTCTTGCATACAATCGCTTGCATGATCGCATCGAAACCACCCTCTGGTGCATCTAAATTACCAGAAACCTTAGCTTCACCCACTCGATTCGTGAATTGCTTATAATCACTGCTTAGTGATAAATGATTTTTAAAACTGTACGGTCGTACGCAGACAATTTGTCCTTTAGGTGTATTCAATTTACACGGTGTTTCTAATCTGGAATTAACAAAAATTAATTGGATTTCTATCGCGATATGGACATTGTCGAAATAACTCACTTGTCTGGTACGGTACTGACGAAAGGCAAATCGACTTTATCGACAAAACTACCAAAGCCTAATCGAAAATTCGATGTAATATTGATCATCGTTTTGGCCAGTTTACCACCAAGTTTCGCCAATGCCTCCCGATTCGGTTCCATAGAAGCTGATAGATCCATGATGTAATAGAGATCGATTGGATAATTTGATGCTTGAGCATATTGGAATTGCAATGAGAATTCTTCACCACGTCGCAATTTCAACTGGACACGTTGTGGCTGAATTTGGACAACTTCACCCTCACTGCTGGTTAATTGTTTATCTTCCAAAATTCGTATAGAACTTTGCGGATTCACCGAGCGATTCTCATCAACACACCATGTTTCCGTATCGTATGATTTGTGTTTACAGTGGGTTTGGGTTTGATTTTCAATTTGAATCTAAAAATTTCTCACTCATTCATTTTCGTATGTTATAGAAATATGTCACTTACAGGATTTATACACCAGATGCAATCCAAATCACTGATGCATTCACGACATGTTTCTTTCGATTCACATTTGAATAAATTTTGACTGTTTGCGATTTTGAAAAGAATAAATATTAGGAGTAATTGTAAATAGCTGGGCGACATTTTTGCGACTGGATTGCGTTGAGAGGAAACCACTCGATTGATAATTTATGGAAAGACCGGGGAATTGTCACGATGCGTCAATGTTTGGTGAGGAAATTGATAAGTCTATAGAATGATTAAATTGTATGTAAATTTGGTTTCGTTTATTCTAAAAGCGTTTTTATTGTGCAACGTTTTAAGGAAACACACAACAAACATGATTCTCATTATTATTATTATTGTTGTTGTTGTTGTTGTTGTTTAAATAAAAATACAAATTTCATGATTGGTAATTGTTGTATTCATCAAAAAGTCGTATATTTACAAAAATCAATTTACAAAGGCCAGAAAAACGAAAGAGAATTTTCTTTCTAGATTCGTTTATCTTCCGGTTCGGGATGGGCGGCAATCCATTCTAAAGCCCTTTGAATTGCTGGTGGAATTGGTGGTGGTACCGGTATACTGCTACCTTGTGGTTGATAACCATTCGCATCAGCTATATATGTGATTTCAACTTTTTCACCTTCTGGTGATGTCCAGCCGAATTTACCTTGGCTTTGTAATTCACTATCATCACCGGTGCCTTTAACAGCACCTTGTTCTTCCGCTTTAATACCATTATCTAATTCAATTCTAATACAGAAAAATAATGATTAATTACTAACATTTGAGTGGTGAAATTTTAGAAATTCTACCCCCATGAATAACTGCCATCGGGCGAGATATCTTGATCTTGACGGAGAATCTTGACAAGAGGCTCGGTGGCGGCTGTAGCTGAAGCAACAACAACAGCAGCAAAGACGACAATAATTGACTGAAAATTACAAATTGTATAAATGCCAAATATAATCAATCCGTGTGTGTGTGTGTGTGTGTGTATACGTTCTTGAACTTTACGCGTAATGTTTAACCTTTTACATCAACATAAACGCAAAAAAAAACAGCTAAATTTTCCAATATAACTAATTAGCACACTACACAAAGAAAATTATTCCCCTTAATTACAGTTTAATTAAAAACAACGAACGCTAATTAATAATAAAATGCGACTTACCAATTTAGCCATTTTCAATCGTAAGATGCTCAATGATCATTGAAGAGATTGTCCACATTGTCGATATTTATATACAAACGTAATTAGATGCAGAATTTGATACGTCTTTCCGTGTTGTTTTTTTTTGCTTCTTGTTTATTTCATTTATTTATGTGTTTATTGAATTTTTTATTTTGGTGAATAACATCAAACTTGAAATAGGTGCGGTGTAAACAATTACATTCGACTCAATTAAAACTAGATTCGGGATTTTTGGTGATTTATCGAAAACAAACAACAACAATTCTTAATTAAATGTTTTTATTTAAAAAACAAGTAGCCGAATCATGGAGTCTTAGAATCTTTTGAATGGTACTCCAACTTGTTGTTCGGGCTCTGGATGGGCGGCAATGTATTCTAATGCTTTAACAATAGCTGGATGTGGTTGTGGTAGATGGCTGCCTTGTGGTTGGAAACCATTTTCATCGGCTATATACGAAATAGAGACTTTTTCACCTTCTGGCGATGTATACGTGTATGAACCTTGGGCTACATTGACAACATCTTCAGGTCCTACTTGACGGACACTACCCTCTTCCTGGACTGAAATTCCATTTTCAGTTTCATAACTATAAACACATCAATTTTTTAATAATCATATAATTAACTATAATTTGATTATACCGGTAATGGTAGCTACCATCAGGATTGACGTCCTGGTCGTGTCGGAGAATACCAATAACTGGTCCACCAACTGGTGCTGGACCTACTGGACGTACAGGACGGTATCCAGATAGACCAACTGGACGGCCGACTACATGAGAAACATCAGCAAACACAGAAGCAATCAGAACAGTAGCAAGAACCTAAATTGGACGATGGCCATCATTAAGAAACGAACACATAAAATACAATTTTGTTATAACTTACGAATTGGAACATGGTGATGATGGAGTAGTATCTGATGTGAAATGGTCCAGTTCAGGAACAATTCGCCTATATTTATACTAGATGCAAATTAGTTTAAAAAACAAGAAGCATCTGTTATTTTTATTGCACAGGTGGCCTGCCATCTCATCACCAATTCGTCCCTGAATTTAATTGATATCAATCGAAATTTGAATCAGTGCGAAATTCTTCAAAAGTCCACAAATTGTCCCACGAAAATTTTGACCAAATTATTTCAATCCATTCCTGTTGTATTACCTACCCACTTTCATTACCATCATTTTGTTTATTATTATTTCTCTGTATAATAATGTATGAAAATATTATAAATGTTAGTTAATTCTTCTTTAATATCACCGAAATGTCACCGATTGACCCATCATCAATTCAAATTTATCGTAATGTCAAACGTAAGGAAAGTAAGAGTCACAGAAAAAATTAATTGAATTTCAATTAATTAAAATCTTAGAAAATAAAACACTAATTTATTTTTGGGTCCATTGATAATACGGTCCTGTGTGTTTTTTTTTAATTTTTAATATATTCCACAGATTATATAATCGTTAATGTTAATAATGGCAATTAGAAAAAATATCACATAACACACAGACCCATCAAGGTATTCCATCAAGGTCGGTGAGTATTTGAGAGTTCAGCACATCTTCAGGTAATCCATGAATGGTATGTGACATTTAGAAAATAAAGAGAATCGAATAAATTTTCGAGAATGGAGGCAAGCCGTAGAAAAAATTAGCAAAAAAAACCGACACAAAACAACGATGAATTCATATTTTGTCCAATAAATCATCATCATCATCATCATCATCAATACTCAAGGCAAACAAAAAAAAATCATCGCTAATTGTAAATTATTTATAGAATAAGTCGCAATTTGTTGTTTGTTTGTTTTTTTTAAGAGAAACTTTATTAAATCCTCACAGATTTATACAAGACTACGATTGTTCTTTGGGGGATGTGCAGCAATCCATTCCAGAGCCCTTTGAATCGCTGGTGGTATTGGTGGTGGTGTTGGTAAATGTTCACCTTGTGGCTGGAAACCATTCTCATCGGCTACATACTTGACAGCTACCACTTGTCCTTCTGGTGACGTATAACTGAATGACCCTCGTACAGCTAGTGATGGTTCTTGTCCTGCGCTAGAAGCTTGTAAATTACCCAGTTCTTGTGCCACAATTCCATTTCCAGTTTCATAACTTCAATCAACAAATACATTAATTATAGAATTAATTTATGAGTTAATCGATAATTACGCCCAATTATAACTGCCGTCTGGATTCACATCAGCTTGTTGATGTAGAATGGCAATTTGATTACCATTCGATTCATCGACTTTAATTGCAGGCTTCGGATTAGGTCCTATCGGTGCACCGAACGGTGGCAACAAGCGATTTTGTGGATCAGCAGGTATGGCAACACCACTCGCCAATAGAACACCCAAAATCACCTGCATTTCAAATGTTTTCAATTAATTTCCAGCATTTATGGATGGTCTAACTCACCAAATTTCTCGGCATATTTACGACTTTTCTTGTTGATCGATTTGAATTTAATAATTTTAATAAGGGAAAATTGACGACATTTATACCTGAAATTTCAGTGGACAAAATAATAAATCGCAAATAACGTCAGATGTGATGAGAAAAATAGAAACTACATGCACCCTCAGGGGACGAAATCTGATATCTACATATTAGATGAACGAATACCATTAAAATTACATTGTTTTTGTGATAAATTGCGCCTTAGATGGTAGACTTGTATTGTTTTCAAAATTCAAATTTACAATTTCGAAATTAAGTGAAATTTAATTTGCAACAATCCTGCACACATTATTATCATTGATTTATTATAGAATTATATATGAGATACCTAATATCATTAAAATTAATTCATTTGAATGTCGTAAGAACGTTTAATTATTCATTTTAAATATTTGTTAAAGTCTTGTAGTTTTATTGAAATCTCCCTCGAACATCGAAACAATTAATTAAATTCACCATTAATTCAAAAATTTACAACAGTCAAGGTAAATTATGTAGAAAATGATTGAACATTTATTCGTTTTGAAAATAGTGAAAGTTCATTTTGATTAAAATAAAGTCAAGAATTTCGTATGATTACGCAATATTTGCGTATGTATTTGATTGGAGTTTTGTTGTATTTCGACAGGTAGAAGTCGACAATCTTTTGGAATTCCCAATTAAGGGAAAAAATCGTCGTGTAGCTTGAATTTTCCGCTCAAATTTAAACGGATGTGGGGCCTAGCCTACTAGTGTATCTGCAGTACGGTCTTATAAACAGGCCTTTGCACTCCTATACTAAAAGCATTCGTAACATGAGTTCTTTATTCCAAGTAACTGTAGTTTAGATGAGTATATGAAAAAAATACATTTTCCTGTATATCACGCCGAATTTTCCACGATCTACAGTAGTTTGCATCTTTTGTTAAACAATATTTTCTTTTTTTTTGTTTATATCCTCCCGCCGGTGTTGCCAAGTAGCATAATAAGCTGAGAATACTGTAATTTCGAATTAACAAGGGGCGCAGCGCCGACAGTGCTGTTAACGAACAAAAAAAGGGTGGTGACAGCTCATTTCACCAAGCCCTCGGCGCTTATGCCGTTTCGAATGGTTGGGTTGGCTACTGCTAATTTCACCATTTACGATGAGGGGGGTAAAGGGGACAGAGATTAACTTTTTCTACGATGAGAGACCTGGAAGAAAATCTGAAAACCTGAAAATCATTTTTCATATCCTGCCGTGGTTCGAACACCGGACTTTTCCATTGTAATTCCAATCCTTTTCCCATTGAGCCATTCGACTCGGTCATTTTCAGATGTAAGACTTTGTATAAATGAAAACGCCATTTTTCGTACGGCCGAACGGAAACAGCCGATTTTCCATCGTGTGTAATGCCATTCGAAAACGTTCGATTGCAATAAATAGGGTGTAGGCTCGTTTTTCCATGTTTTTTCAATACATGTCTATGGTACGTCCATTCGGTTACTTAATAATTGGCTATGACGGCGGTAGAATGTGCGTTTTCCCATGTTTTTTCAATTTATGTCTATGGTACGTCCATCTGTTGACATGATTTTCCGAAAAAAATCGTATGTCGCTTCAAATAATTGAAATTGTTGCTGCAATTGTCCTCCTGACACGACTTTATCATTTATTTTCAGTATTTTGCTATTGTTAATCATAGAATATTAGTTTTTTCTATTAGATCTCCATATTGCGCTGCAATTAGGATTCGTTGCTAATATCACTCATGTTTAGTCGCTAACAATCAACATAACCTGAAAATTGAAATAGTTGGTGTTTGTTATTGTTATGTTTAGTTATTATTAATAATAAAAAAAATATGTTGTATTTATTAGAAAAAGAGGGTAATTTAGTATTAATTTCGAATTTCCAATTTCTATCATTTCCATTTCAGGATCTTCATATTTTCTAATTTGTGGAGAAACTTATACAATTGGCCGTAAAAATACTGATATCCTTATCGAAAATGATGTATCAATCAGTCGGCATCATGCTACAATTAGAATTGGAGTAATCGATTCGTAATTAAATGTATTTTCTCAATTAATAATACGGATGTTTTCCAGTTAAGTTCATCTGTTATAATTGATAATGAATCCAAGTATAAAGTGCAAATCAATGGAACAGAAATTCAACCAAAAACTGAAATACGCATACAAGATGGTGACGTAATTAAATTTGGTCGTTTGAAGAGTATTTACAAGTTATTTATTGAACAATCAAATAACAATAAAATCGTCTAATTATTAATAATTTAGTTTTAGAAGAGTTACAATCGTGACTACAGCGTCAGGTTTAGAGAAATCACAAAAACATGAATTGAAAACGATCATTGAGAATTTAGGTGGTAAATTGTCTCAAGATTGGCTATCGAATTGTACACATTTAACAGTGAATGAAATAACATTGACTGTTAAATATTTGCATTGTTTACTCGATTGTAAGCCGACAGTTACATTAGATTATTGGAGAAGAATTCTCGAGAGTGCCAAAAAGAAATTGCCAACACCAAATATTGATTATTTTCAACCACCAATTACTGAAACATTAATAGCTGGTCAAGATTTTAATTCGAATTTAAAACGCCACAATCTATTTGATCGGAAAATTTTCGTATTTTCCAATCATAAAAGGCATTCACAAATGAATGATATTATCGTAAAATGCGGTATGATTCGTAATAATTTTCGTTTTTGAACAAATCTTCATTATTAGTTTGCAGGTGGTCAAAGTATATTGTGGAATAATCAACAATTAAATGTTCAAAATATCATTGAAAATTTGGATCGTTATCTATTTATACAATGTGATGATAATGAGAATATTCCTGAATCATTAAAGCGTATTCATAAAGAGATAAGAAAATTCAATCGACGTTTAATACCGTTATCGGAGATAGCATTTGCCATATTTTATTGTACATGTGAGAAGAATTGTAATCCAATTTTTAATGTTGTTGAAGGTGTATTTCGCACAAAATTAGAAATTGTTGAACATATATCAGTTGTGCATGAGACACAAACTCAAAATATTCAAACGCAAAATATTAAAGAAGAATTTGTAATACCGGCGAGTTTTGATATACCTTTTGAAGATTGCTTACCAATTGTCAAGCAAGAGCATATTGATGACAAAAACAATAACGAAATTTCGAATAATAATCGTAATAAGCGTAAAGCCGATGGAGATCTACCATCATCTAGTCGAAATTTAGAGAAAAACAGCAGTATTAAGGAGCACTTCAATGATAATGTTGATATCACTGATAATAGCAGAAATTTTAAAAAGAGTCGAATAGGGAATCCTTTTTGTAGAAATGAAGAGAATATTACTGCAATATCTGATAAGAAACGAAAAGCTGAAGAAGATTTAAATAATCCAAAATCGAAACAATCAATCGTTGATAATCCATTTGCAAAGCTTCGAAAACAGGTAATCGATAAAATCAAGCCAATTAATGATAATCCATTTGTTAACGTACGAATTAAAAATGAAACATCTACAATCAATACAACAAATACAAATGTATTTGATCATGTACCATCGACTTCTCAAAATTCCAATCTATCTGAGTCGCGCTTTTCAACAAGCGGTTGGATAAAGATTGATCGGTCATCCCAAGCAACAACAACAATTAAAATTGAAGATGAAGATATGCAGAAAATTTTTGAAAAATTTAAAAATACCGTAATAACCGGACCGATGCCAGATTTACTACGTAAAGATTTATCTAATTTAACAACACATACAAACACGTTGGATGGTGGTGTGAATTATAAGAAATTCAAAAAGGTTACCCCTTTACAACCGAAAGTTAATGTGTTAAATACAACAATTAATCGATCAATGGGTTCAGTACAATCGGTAGCTATTGAACATATTAGCGAAGGTGATGATAAAGATGATGAGGATGAATATGTTGCGCCTGTTAGTTTGCCAAAAGGGAAAAAGAAGACTATGTCAAAAAAATTCAATTTTTAGATAATTTTTTTTTTAATTATTAAAATTTATTGAAGTCTATGTTTCAGTGTTTGTTTCCTGTAAGAAATCCAATCCAACGTTTCCAGTTATTCTTTATGTTGCTTTCAGTGTTATTAAATATTGTTCAATGTGAAAAATATTGTGTTGAGTGTCTTCTCATGTGTAAAGTGAAGTGTAATCTATTTCCGGATTTCAATAGCAGAGTGGAGCTCATCCTGTAGGTGAGTTTACAATAATGCCATTCTATGAGCTCAAGTTTAAGGGGCAAAATGAGGCACAGTTGTTTTTCATATCCTTGAGTTTCTTAAACTCTTTTACTAAATCCTACACTTTAGCAGTTTTCTTTTTGAAGTGACGCGACTGTTAAGTCCAAAGAACTTTCTATACTCTCTAGATTATAAGTTTAACTAAAATTTTTATTATTGTTTTACTACAAAAGAACACCAAAGTAATACAATTTTTCTTTAATCTTCGATCTCATACCGATCGTAATTCACAGGAGTGCTTGTTCTTGCTGAACAATTACATGATCGCGGTGAAAGTGGCTGAAAATCAAACAAGAAAACAATAAAGAGTTGCCAAAGACATGTGTCCAATATAAATACCCTTATTTGAATTTCAGTATGAAAATTGGGGATGACTTGACCGCCCCGTTGATTTGTTGATAATTTACGTTGTGCACAGCAAGTCGTATGTTGTCTTTTATGTTGTTTCTTCTTTTCCAAATCCTTTTCCAAATTTTGCATTGCTAAACTGTAAATAATTTTGAAATAGATAATGATCGTAAAGGTTGTGTCTGTATAAAATAATTTACTTAAGTTCAAGATTCTTCTTTTTCTCTTCAATAATTTCTTTCTGTACTTGATGCATCTTTATTACCATATTAGCCACACTCTTTGATTGATTTGTAAAATGATCGGTGAGTTTGTAATTTTTGCGTTTTTCAAATTCTAATTCCTTTTCACATATACACAATTCATTTTTCAATTTATCCACTAGGGGAGAATATTTTAATAAAAACTAATTGCAAATTAATTAATGATTTGCATACCTTTAGTTTTAGTGCGTTGTTGTTTTAATAAGAGTCGGTTCTCGGTTTCAGCAATTTTTTGAATTATATCCGTTTCGTTAGGGCCAGTTTTCTGTAACTCAAATATTTCACAATTACTCGGAAAATCAATAACTATTTTGTATTTTTGAATCAAATTCGTGGCAATTTTCCTTAAAAAAATTCTCGTTAATCAAATGAACGTGTTACCTGGTAATTTTGTGGTATTCCATTGGTTTCATTATAATCAGAAACTCGTGGAGTACATGATGGTAGAGAAGGATATTGACGTTCTAATGGCACCATTTCTAATGTTGCGGATTGATTTTTTGGCTTTTCTCGAACTGGATGATCTTCTGGCCGCCTTTTAACACAACATTGTTTACATGTTGGTGATTGAAATTCTGTACCAAAATTGAAATTTGCTAAACACGTTGGCCGACATGGTTTTGTCGAGACTTTTATGGTTGTTTTACAAAATTCTAGTTTCATATTTGATGGTGGAAGGCTAAGTGGAATTATATTTGGCAATTGGCTACATTTACACTCCTCTATAGTTTCAGCCTACAAAAAAAAACTCGTTCAAGATTGTTAAAGCAGCTTCACATCTGAGTCGGGACAAGTACTGGCTCGTCTCTCTGCGTAAGTCTTGTTCCATTCAAGCCTTGTGCGGGCTCAGATGTGGATGTGGCTTTATATAATCCTAAAGAGAATTCTATTTACGGTTGGCTGAGTGTCTTCTTTTTCGGTTGAATTTCCTGTTTTTCCGGTTGAATTTCCTGTTTCTCCGGTTTAATTTTCTGTTTTTCCGGTTTAATTTTCGGTTCTGTCTTAGTTGCTTGTTTCTTCGGTTGCGTCTTCATTTTTTCTAGTTTATCTACACTCTTTTTTGCTCCTTTGTTCGGCTTCTTTTCTGATTTTTTCGGTGGTTTCTCTTGTTGTTCTTGTGGAATTGCCTGTGTTGCTATAAGTTCTGCATCTTGTGGTGGAATTTCTTCTTCGAGAGGAACAGGAGATTCCAGGAGACCTTCTGCTACTTCTTCTCCTTGTTTGCCTTCTATATTATCTTGTTTCTCCAGTTGACTTTCACCATTTTCAGCAACTAATTCACTTGATTCGCGTAATGCATTTTGTAATGTTTCAATTTTATTTTCAGAAGCATCTAAACGTTCATTTAAACCAGATACTTTACGTATTAAATTATCATCATCAAGTTTATTATCATTAATAGCATTTCGACAGTTTGCTAATTGTATTTCTAAATCATTAATTAAGTCTTTTAATCTTTTAATTTCATCATCTGTTGATGTAATATCACGTCCATTTCGACAATTAGCTAACTGCGCTTCTAAATCTGCAATTGTATCTTTCATTTTATCCATTTCAGTATTGATTGGAGTGATTTGAGATGAATTTTGACAATCCTTTAATTGTTTCTGTAAATCACTAATTTTATCATTAATTAAATCTTCATTATTTATGAATTCAGATTTAATTCCATTTTGACAAGTAATTAATTGTTGTTCTAAATTCGCTATCGTTTTCTTTAAATTATTAATTTCATCATTCATTGAACCAGGCTTCGAATTTAGACAATCATCTAATTTCTTACGTAAATCATCAATTAAATCATTCAAATTTTTAACGTTATCATCAGTTTGGGAATTACGACAGTCGGCTAATTGTTTTTGTAGATCGTCAACTAAAGATTGCGTTTTATCTAATCCATCATGTGTTGTATCAGTTTTAACGAGATTTTGACAATCGGCTAATTGTTGTCGTAAATCACCAATTAACTGTTTCATATTATCGAATTCTTCAACAGTCGGCTGTGGTGCATTCTCATTTGCACTTAATTGTGATTGGAGTCCTGCAATTTGACCATTTAAATCATTAATGCTCTTCTCTTTTTCTGTAAGCAAATTTTCACTAGCACGTCGTGTTTGTCGTAATTCATCTTCTAAACCAATCACTTCACCTTTGGCAAGATTCTGTATTTCAACATTTGTATTTTTAAGTGTTGCATTTTCTTCATTGCACATACGTAAATTCTCTTCTAAATTACCAATTTTATCATAAGCATCCTGCAATTGTTTCTTTAAAGCTATGATTTGTTCATCTGTTGTAATTGGACCAGTTTCTAATTGTCTCTCTGATAATTCATTTTCTAATTGTTCTATACGCGCCATTAATTCCTCAATCATTAAATTTTGTGAACCATCAGCTAATCCATAACGACGTATTTTTTTAATTAAACACGCCAAAGCGGAATTTGTTGGTCCGAAAATTCTTTTCAACGATTCATCATCAATGTTCGTATCAGTTTTATCATTGAAGATTTCTTGTAATACTACTAATTCCTTTTCTAATTCATCATTTTTGTGTCTACATTGTTTTAATAATTTATTTTTCTCATGCAATTCTAATTTGATTTTATTTAATTCTTCTTTACATAATTTCGATTTTGTATGATATTTAATACGTTCTTTATCTAATTCTTCTAAACGATTTTTCAAACATTTTGTTTCACATGATAGACCATCAATTGATTGTTTTAATTCATTTTGTACATCAGCTAAATTCTGTTCAGATTTTTGTATTAATTCATCTTTTTTATTTAATTTGATACGCATTTTTACGATTTTCGTTTTCAAGTCATCCTAGAAAATAAATTTATCTAACTCGAATCGATTGTAGTTGACGTTTAATGTGATCACATTGATATCAAATTAATAAATTGATAACAATAAGCAAATTGTTTGTTGATTGTTATCTATACCAAGTTGGTAGCTTACAGGTGATTTAAGCATATTTGAGCAGCACGAAAACCCTCGTAGTTAATTTGGTCCGTATTAGATTGCGATAGTGAAAAACAGCTAATCAAAAAATAAAAATACAAAATCACTTTCATTTTCCCCCATTTCTAGATTAGCTACGAGGATCATTCTGTCAATCAAATGCCGTTTAAATATCACTGCGTAACTTATTATACAACATAATAATAATTTTTTTTTATTAATGATCACGTTAAATGCCGATTATTGTACATAATTATCATTGTTGTCATTTTGTCATAATAAACAGAGGAAAATTGCCACTTTATCAATAAAAATACTAAATTTAAAATTGATTACCTGTCGATTATCTATATCTTGTGTTACAGAATCAATGTGCGAGACAAGATTTTCAATTCGATTGTCTTTTTGTTCCATGGAGCATTGACATTCTCGGACTTTTTTCTGTAACATTTGCCTTTCCTTCTCCAACATTTCACAATATTTGAGTTTTTCACGTAATTCGTCACACATACATTCATTTTCGATTGATGTTAGTTCCCTTTTAAATTTATCACGCTCTGCTTGAAGTATATCAAAATCTTTCAATTTTCCCATCATCTCCTCATAAGCTTTTTTAATTTGCATTAATTCACAAGATTTCTGTTGATTATCGCAACGCAATTTAGCATTTTCGTCTTCTAATTGATTAATCTTGTTCTTCAAAGCTTCAACTTTAATTTCAGTTTCTTTACAATTACAATAAAGTTTGTTTAATTCAACGTCTTTATCATTCATTGTTGTCTTTAAATCTTTACATTTATCAGCTTGTCTCTTTAAAAGACTGACTTTCTTAGGTAAATCTTTCAAATTATTGAAACGTTGCTGTAGATTTGATCCATTAACAGTTCTTTCTTGGAAATCCCTCAATTTATCTGGTTGATTTTTACAAATTCTCAATTCTTCTTCCAAGTCGTTTACTTTAAGCTTTAATTGATTTCGTTCTCGGTTTACTTGATCTAATTCTGCCAATTTCCTTTGTACATCATCCTCATTAATTTTTTCTGTAGTTGTCTTAACAATGTCATCGATATCTTCCAATTCTTTTATAGCGTCGAGTGTTAAGTCATCATCTCTGAAAGTCTGAACTGTTGGTTCAGGAGCTGTTGGTTCAGGAGCTGTTGGTTCAGGAGCTGTTGGTTTAGGAGCTGTTGGTTCAAATCCTATTTTTCTAAACGCTGTTCCTTCAGACGCTATCCTTTCAGGTGCTGTTGGTTGTATTACTGAATATAATTCTGATTTAGGTTTTGATTTAATATACTCTGATGATGCTATCTGACTTTCTTTAGTCATCTTCTTTGACAAATTGTTGTCGTCTTGTAATTGCTGAATTTGTGCATTTGTCTCATTATCATTGGTAGTAGATTCATCACATACTGGAGTCTGTAATTTTTATTTATAATGAATAAACAATAATAATCATTAATGGTAGATAAACAACTTTTTGGACTAATTCCAGAATATGTTGTCGTCGATCTTCACGATCAGCACACCAAGCTCGAACATCAGTTGCAGAATTATAATTTTTCAAACGACCCTCTGAACGCTTACGGACAATCCCATTATCACCTGCCGCTTTAGAGAATCGCGCTTTTTTATTTATAAAAGACGACATTTTTTACAACAAAACTTATAATTTGTTAAGAGATGAAGAGAAAAAAAAACGTTCGTTTTAATGACAGAAGTATATTAAAAAAAAAACGTGTCAAATTTGCGTCACTGCTCACTCGATTTTTATTAAATATAAACAATTAATTTTATTTTAAAATATCAATTAATTTTCATTATCTTTTAGACGTTCAATTAAACATTTTAAAATTGTTTGGGTTTGTCTCATTACGGACTGATAATTTTGATCACCACCATGTTCTTTCTCTTCTAATTTCGTTTCAAGTATCGCTTTAATTTCCTCATATTTTTGTATATTTCCTTTTAAACAACAAATTTCCTGTTTTTTAGCATTTAATTTACATTCATATTTACTAATTTGTGTTCGTAATGTACAAATTTCACATTTCAATCCTTTTATAGTTGTTTTTAATTCATTCTGATATTTTTCTAATTCCATTTGTGATTTACATAATAATTCATCTTTTTTGGTCAGTTCTGAACGCAATGATGATAATTCTGATTGAATTCCTCCCTAAAAAAATTAAGATTTATTATTACGATTATTATTAACGATTGACGTATTAGTAGATCGAGATTCACCTGTTTCTGATCTAATTCGCATTCTAATTTCTTTATATAACACGTAAATTGTTGCATTTCATCTCTTTGATTAACAATACAACTTTGATAATTCTCAATTTCTTCTAATAATAATTGTTGTTCATGTTCTAATATATCGATTTGTTTTACACGTTTTTGTAGTGCTTTCAATTCTTGTTGTAATTTTTTGAATTTCTCAAATTTCTCTTTAAAATAAAACAAATCAGATTTGATTTGATCATAATCCTTTGTGCGATGTTTTAAATCGTCATAATCACATCGTAAACGACTGAAATCATTTAAACGACCCCTTAAACAATTTAATTCAATTCGCATATGTTCAGTCTGTTGTAATTTGCTATTTAAATCTGCAAGTTCTTTTTTTAATTCTTCATTTTCCTCTCTATCTCCATCAGAATCGATACTTTGTTCATCGCCCGATCGATACTGTAATTTTCCATTGTTTCTTTCATATGCTTCCAGTTTATTTATCAAGCCTTTAACTACTGTTGGTAGATTTGCCACATTAATTAAACGTTGTTCAAGTGAATCGTCGCCGTCTTGGTATTGTCCACTTTGATTTCTTGAATATTTTATCGTGATAGCTTTGATATTTTCAAGTTCTTCGACAGCTGTTAGAAGTAATGAATTACTATCATTGGCTAACATTGGAGATTTAGAAAGTCTTGCCGATTTTCTAGTCATTTTGTCAACAATTTGACTTCTTGAGGGTTTCACACTAAACCGACTTCTTGATGGTTTCACACTAAACCGACTTCTTGTTTGTTTCACATTATTGGGGTCCACTTCTGAAATATTCTTTCTGGTGTTTGCTTGGCTTATTAAAATATCGAAGAGATCAGGAATTGGGATGTAAGTGCCCCAGTATGTTGGCTATAACATAATTAATCATCGATTAATTAAGATTATTTTTTACTAATAAAAATATAAAATTACTTTGATATAATCTAGATTTACTAATTCGATGATATATTGACGACGTTCTTGTTCTGAATTGCTCCAAGATCTTAGGTCGGTCGCTGAACTGTATGTTTTTAATGGACATCCTGATTGTTGCCTTAATAATTGTACATTATCGACTGTATAAAACACGCGAAATTTCTTCGTGATAAATGACATTATTTCACATATAATTTTGACATTTTCAACTAATGTCAAATTATAAAATAGAAAAAATCAAATCTACACACTTTTACAAGTTTACTAAACTTTATCAAATAGCTTATCTATTTTGAAATAGTGTAAGAACAATGGCCAAATTGAACCAATTTTCGATTAGTGGGTATAATTGATTATACAAGAATCTGTTCGTGGATTTTATATTTTTATCTAGCTTTCGCACTGTTAGTTCTAAGATTCCTAATCATGATTAAATTCAATCAATAACAATATTTTTTACGATAAATGTTAATTTAATTTTGAAGAAACAGGTCGAGGCGATTCAGACTAATTTAATTAACAATACGGCTTCCCTATTCTCGTTACTTAACATTTTTAAACTATTGAATTTAGTGTAGAAGTAAACATTAAAAGACACTTATATCAATTTCTTTCGTGTGTTTTATTTTTTAAGAAATGGCCTCAAAAAACGAAGACTTATCAACATCTCCAACACCAGGAAAGCGTTATAATTTGAATTCTTGCATTAATTCGGGTTGTTATGGTAAAGTTTATCTTGCTATAGATACACAAGCTAATCAGAAACAAGTTGCAATAAAAATCCAGAAATACAATGATGATTATCAACGATTTGTTGAACAGGAATATAAGATTTTACGTGATCGAACAAATCATCCAAATCTACCCGATTTTTATGGCATTTATTATCAAAACAACGAAATATGGTTTGTAATGGAGGTAATTGCAATAAATCCAATTTAACTTGAATTAATTCAACAATCAAAATTCGTTTTTATAGTTATGTGATGGTGGAACAGTATTCGATTTCGTCCAAGGTTTAACAGAGAAAAATCGCCGAATTAGTGAAGAGCACATCGCCTATATCCTTAAAGAAACCGTTAAAGTAACCAAATCAATTAATTCCCCATTAAGATATTGATTTTTTTCAATAAAATTTGCAGGCTTTACTATATTTACATGAAAATCGAATTATCCATCGTGATGTGAAATCAAAAAATATACTTTTAACAAAGAATGGTGACATTAAATTGTGCGATTACGGTTTCAGTTGTTGTTTACAAGATGATTTAGATAAAACTAGAGATTGTTTAGGATCACCAAATTGGATGGCACCGGAAATTATCAATTCATTAAAAATCAATAATGATTACGATAATCGTGTAGATGTTTGGAGTTTAGGTATTACAGCAATTGAAATGGCCGATGGACAACCACCATATTATCAAATGCATCCAACTAGGATTTTATTTCAAATTACCACAAATCCACCACCGAATTTAATGAAAATTGCAGATTGGTCAGAGAATTTCACCGATTTTATTAATGAGTTACAAATTAATAGTTTGTCAGGTGTGCCATGGTAATTGTCAATAAATTTCGTCATTTTTCAGGTGTTTAGTTAAAAATCCTGAATATCGACCATATTTGATTGAAGTAGCTGAACATCCATTCTTACAACAAATCCCTGAAAATAACTACCACGTAAATCAACTCCATTACTGTACTTTTGATTAATTTGTTTTAATTGAAACAAACTTTACAGCTATCACTTGAGATCAAATCAGTAATTAACGATTCCAATCAAATGACGAAGAATCCTGAAAATCAAATAGAAATAGCAATACAGGATCAATTCATTAAAAAAGGTGATGGTAATTTAGAACTAATGCACGTTGAAGATTTAGCCAGTTTGAACAAAATTACTGAAACCACAATTATGAAAGAACTCGAAGCACGTATGAAATTAGATGAATTTCAAACATTCATCGGCGATATCCTATTAATACTGAATCCAAATGAATCAAAACCTATTTTTAGCGATGATGTAAGTTGTTGAATTGTATTACAAATTCATTGATCAAATAATAATGAATTGTAATTATTTTTAGTATCATCGTAAATATGAGATGAAGAGTCGTTCAGATAATGCTCCACATATTTATAGTGTAGCAGATAGTGCTTATCAGAATGCACTCCATCAACATAAGCCACAACGAATTGTTTTATTGGGTGAAAGTGGTTCAGGCAAAACATCGAATTATCATTATTTAATTGATCATTTAATTTATATGGGCCGTAATCAAAATATTAATATTGATCGGCTTAAAGGTGCAATTGAATTAATTCATTGTTTAACGCATGCTTCAACACCAATTCATAATAATTCAACAAGATGTTTGATCAAAACAGATATGAAATTTAATCCAAATGGGAAGATTACAGGTGCAATCTATAGTGTTTATCAATTGGAAAAATGGCGAATTTCCACTGATGATATGTATAAACATTTTCTGTTCTAATTAATTCTGTTTGTATATTTAAAAAACGAAATGTTTGTAGGACGCAAGGGAATTTCAATTTTCTTTACGTGATCCACGACGGCCTTGTTAAAACAAACAAAACTGATGTGTACTTTTTAAACTCAAACAATAATTATCGATATTTACGCATCAATAAGAATATCCATGGTGATGTTGAGGAAAATTCGAGAAAATTCAAGGAAATTTTAAAATTATTCGAAGATTTCGAATTCGATCAACAACAAATCAACACAATTCTTTCAATAATTGTTGGTATTTTGGTAATTGGTGAAATTCGTTTTCAGGCAATCGATGATAATGACGATGATATTATCATTGAGAATCATGAAGAAATTGAGAAATTGTGCGAACTTCTAAAACTTGACAAACGAAAATTCAGTTGGGCATTAATGAATTATTGCGTAGTTGAGCATGGTATTGCTATACGTAAACGGAATAGTATTCAAGAAGCAGAAGATTGTCGAGATGTTCTTGCCAATATTTTATACATGAGATTAGTTGATTATATCGTTGGGATTATCAATGAGAGACTAGCAGTTGGACGGACACTTTTGTAAGATATTATCTATGTACAATATAAAACTACATTCGAGAAATGTTTGCAGTGGTGAGCAGTATTCCGTGCAAATTTTCGACTATTTTGGTTTTGAATGTTTCCAAAAGAATCATTTGTCGCAACTTTTAATCAACACCTTTAATGAAGAACTTCATTATCATTATTTACAAAGAATTTTCGCTTGGGAAACTATGGACATAAATGATGAACAAATCGATTATGAGAACGTCCAGTTTTATGATAACAAAACAATTTTAGATTTATTATTAGATAAATCAATTGGTGTTTTATCATTTATTGATGAAGCATCAAAATATGGTCATGATGGTAGTCATGTAATTGGTACAAATTTCCATTAATTCAATGATAATTAAAACTACTAATTAAAATATGTATTTAGATTTAATTAGACAACAGGAAAAACGACATGTTTCAATTGAAGGTTTCGAGGAATTTTCCATCGCCCACTTTACTGGAAGAATCTCTTATAATATCAACGGTATGCCAATGAAAAATCGTGATTTTCTATCACCTGAAATTATAGAAACTATGCGCCTTTCTGATGATCCAATTGTTAGATTTTTATTTACAAACAAACTTAATAGAACTGGTAATTTATCGATGCCGTATTCTACAAATGAATTAATTCGAAAACATTCCAATTTTCCAACAACAAAATCAAAAAAACGATTAGAATATTCTCAAATTCGAAAAATGCGTACATCTATTTCAATATTTAAATCGATCAGTTTGGATGTTTTAAAAGAATTATCAATTGGTAGTAGTACTGGTGGTACACATTTCGTTAAATGTATCCGTACGAGTTTAAAAAATCAACCAGGTGACTTCAATTACGAATTGGTCCGCCAACAAATCCGTGCTTTGGCAATTGTTGAAACGGCAAAAGCCCGTCAAACTGGTTATCCATATCGTGTATCCTATCCAGAATTTTTAAGACTTTATCAATATTTAGCATTTGATTTTAATGAAACTGTCGAAATTACACATGATAATTGTCGATTGTTATTGATACGTTTAAAAATGGAAGATTGGACAATTGGAAAATCGCGAGTTTTTCTTAAATATTACAATGAAGAATATTTGGCAAGATTATATGAATCACATGTGAGGAAAATTATCAAAATTCAAAGTATTTTACGTGGATTTCTAGCGAAATGTCGTGTAGCCCATCAGATGAAAACACAACAAACTACAATGGCAACGAAAATTAAAACGAAACCACTTTACCAGATGACAGAAGAAGAAGCTGCTGCCATCATTCAAAGAGGTAAATTTGTTCGTTTTGTGATTAATTCAAAATAATTAGACAATTTTATAGCTTATCGTGAATCAACAATTAAGAAAACTTATCCGGATTTTGCTAAAGATTTTCAAATTTTAGACCAAGACACTTGTAATTTTCTACGTCCATTTGCGATGAAATGGCGTAAAAAAAGCATATTCCAGGTCTTATTGCAATATCGTGCTGTAAAATTGCAAGAACTTTTCAATTTTTCTCAACAGGTTCATTTTTATAATCTTGGCGTATTTCATGATTGTTTACAGATTAATAACGCAATTAATTTGGACAATATTGATATGAAAGCTGTACCAAATTTATGGTTAAGCGACAATAAGTTAACAGTCCTAAAAATGCCATTTCGTTTAGATGAAATACCATTTTATAATACAAATATTATGTGTAACCCTTTGACAAATACTGGTGATTCTGAACGGCATGATGATTGGGATATGCCGTATCGTTGGCGAGAACTGATAACACCTGAACATCGCCAAAGTGTTGATAGTTTGAATCGTAAAGATCAAAAATTAACTGAATTACCGTACAATCGTGACCCAAATATACCAATTAAACAACTTGAAGCTACTACTGAAGACGAAGAAGATGAAGATGAGATTGAAGAAATAATCATAAAACCAACTCAAAGTAAAGCGAATAAAAATCAAAAAAATCAACAAAAACAACTGAAAGGAACGTTGACAAAACGAGAGCAAACTTATGAATCACATGTGAATGCTAATACAAAATTAGCAAATAAAGATTTCGATTATATTAAAACACCATTAGTGAATAAGCCAAAATGTATTGTTGATCCTGTATTAGAATTAAGGAATATTGTTGAAAAGAGTTCGTCAAGTAATGAAGATGATCCACCTTTTAATTTTAGAGGAATATTGAGAAAAACTAACTATCAAAAAGAAACTACAAAACCGGTTGTTGAAGATTTCAATAAAGTCACATTAAAGAAAACTATGCACCATAAAATTGAGGATTTAGAAAAGAAATTGATTTCAATGGAACTTGCTCCTGGTGTTCATATCGAAGGAATTGAAATCGATTTATAAGGGATTCTAATTTAAGAATTTTACTGTTCCAATGTATTCGCATTTAAATAATAACTCATGTAGAAAGATTGATTATTTATTTTGACAAAAAAAACACACAAAACGATTATTTCTTCTTAATTTTCTCTTTATTACTAGCTAGAACTTCTCCAGGTGCTGGATATGGCCGTTGTTGGTATAAAACGCCTGATGCTGTATTATCAGCTCTGGCTTTATTATTTTCTAAACCATCACTCCATGTACCTTGTGGTATATCCGAATATGCGGCCGGATCCATTGGATCAATTATATCATCACGACGTCGTTTATTACGATTATGATGTCGATCATCGCGTCGATTTTTGCGATCATCCTTCCCATTGCGATCTTTTAAACGTTTCTCATCATCTGAGTCTCTGTCATCTTTATCACTGTCTTTATCATTATTAGAATTCTCAGATTCTATTATTATTCGTTTTTCACGTAATTTTGCAGCACAATGAGTTTTTACTGATTTTGGGTGTCGAGGTGGTAACCATGATACCAAATCATTCTCCATATTCCAATAATAATATCTACCACTGAAATTCATCGATTAATTGATTAATTATTGATCAGAGTTGGAATTTTGTAAAACTTACACTCCTTTATCGAAAACCTCGGTCCAATTATTCGGCAATGGGTACTTGAACAATAATTTTTGCATATTCCTCATATAACGTGGATCAGGTGTTAACACACCTTTCCAGTGTGTTTCACACCATGATGTACATTCGTGATAAATATTCCATTTATTTGGACACGTCGACCAGCCTTTATAATTCGCCTTTTTCGAGGAGTCTTGCGTTCTCTTTGCTGCCAACAACAAAAATTCGCTTGTATTAGTTGAGATTATCATAAAATCGTAATTAAATTAAATCACATGTTAGTAGTCCACGTTTCGCTAATTTCGTTGCTAAAACTGCTGGCAATGGCATTCTGTTGAGAATTTTATGTATTTCATAAAATAATCACAGACTTTATTGTATTTTTAACCTCAAAATTCGAACAGTCAAATTGTTGTTTATATTTGTGTATGCAGGGTTGACAGACTCATCGATGTTGCCACACTTTCAATTGACGTTCCTCATGAGCGTCTCGCGACAGGAGGATTTCGGTGTAAACTTGCAATACATGTTTATAGTACGTCCATCTGGACTACTTAATAATTGCCCATGAGCGTTGTAGCGTCTGCGTTTTCCCATATTTTATTAGAAAACAAACAACTTTCGGTCAAATGAAACAGCCCATATTTATTCCTCCAATAATAGCAAACGATTGCAATGGACAAATTTTTATCTATGTCCAGCTTTTTGTTCCCAGACTGTTGCGCCATCACATTTAACTTTAATAAGAACTACCCCCCGCCGCAGAGTAGTGTGAAGGCTGGTTCATAAGACCGTGGTAGGAACACACCTAATAATCTCCTCTAATCTACGAGGTGTTGTTAGAATGAAGATATTGCAACCGCACACATATGGCAGTCTTGCTTTAGGTACAACGGTACGCCGCAAATAGAGAGTTAATGGGAATTGTCGTTAAATTTTCAATAAACTATTTTATGATATTTAATTATCTTTAATGAAATTTGTCAACAAATTCAAGTTGATAAATTATTTGTCTATCTACCTACATAAATTGTATGTTATTAAACAATAACAATTGATTAAAAAATACTAAATTCGAATGGAATATGGACAATATTTAAATACTGCAATAACTATGTACATTGTAGAAATCAATTAATATTAACAATAATAAAATTTGAATCTAAAATATGGAATGATGTGCCATCTGTTTACTATTTTGTCTAAACAATACCTACTAAATTTGTGAGTTCATGATGAATTTTTTTTAAGAAGGAAAAAACAAATCTAAAATCTTCACACACTCTCACACAATTTAAGTTTTTGCATTTTAATATTGTTCCTTCACCGTCCGCATGTTGGTAAATTCACTCTGAAGAATGCATTCAGTTCGATAAGACTGGCTAATATTAGAAAAACAGCATACATCAACAAACAGATACGTCCAACACGTTTATCTAATTGGAATTTATTTAATGCAAATACAATATATAGCATTAATAATGATGATAATAACGATATGGCGCTATATTCAATTCCTGCTGAATTAATACCGACCTAAAAAAGCCGTAGGAAATTAGTTAAACAAACAAAAAATGGAAATGCTATTAAGTACCCAATGTTTTCCTGCAATTGTTGGCATAAATGTTGCTTTAATAAACCAAGGCAGACCTAAACATAATAAAATATCAAATGTATTTGATCCAATTGAATTACTGATACCCATTGAACCATGACCTTGTTTAGCTACAATTACACTAGATACAGCTTCCGGTATACTAGTTCCGGCTGCCAAGAATGTGATACCCATTACTGAATCAGGTATTTTCAATGTATCACCTAATAAATTCACAACACATCGGTTTATTTCTATCAATTAATAATCAATTAATTACCAATTATTGTTATCATCCATGCTACGACGTAGGATAATGATCCGATCCATATTATGCACATCATAAATGTTAAAGGGAACCATTTCTTGAATCTTGGTTTCTCGCAATTCGGTATTGTAAATAAGAAAACCAAATGTATTGGCCATATCAATATCCAAGTCGTCTACAATAACATAAGATTTTATTTAAAAAAAATTATTGTATCGTTATCAAATTTTTTAAATTCTACTTGAGTAAATTTACTTTGTCCTTCCGGCCATTTCCACAAATTATAAGACTCATCCTCCTTAATGCCACTATTTATTGTTTCATTTGTTGCTTTATTTTTCGTATTCTCCTCATTATTGTCTTCATTTGATTGTTTAACAGAACCGTTTATATGGGCTGGCAATGATAAATGCACTGATTGCTCAGTTGTTGTTGTTGTTGTTGCAGGCGCCGGTGTAGCATTTAGTTCGTTGATTTCTTTATCTTTTGGTAGTTGAAGTGGTAGATGTGCCTCAGCCGCCTCTGGGGACAATCCCAATAAATCAACAAAAATTATTGGAAATTATCTTGTTATTTGTTTATTTTTTTTGTGAAAATTACTCACCAATTGATTGTGATCTAGATTTAGATTCGTGCGATCTATTTGAGTATTTGCGTGCATTCCTTAAACCGCCTATAGGGTGCGAGAATTGCAAAAGAAAAAAATTGAATGTGTATACGTATAAATTTGTCTTTGTATTGGAAAACTCACCTCGGGCACAACGTTGGATAGATTTATCGAAATACATAATAAAAATATACACAGTATAGAGAAGGACTAAAATTAACGCTTCATACCATTCAACCCTTTCATCATGAATAATACAAATCAATATTGAGACTGTGATGCCGTAAGCTAAACAATCACGAGTCAACGGCCACCAATCTAAAGGAACCACATCAACGCCACACTGAAACCACAATCACGTAAATTTCATAAAATCAACAACAACAAAATAACAGAAGATTACCATTCCAGCACCGATACCACAACAAGCTGCCACAGCTAAAATATTGAATACAGCCGACCCAACAATCGTTCCAACCCCAATATCACCTTCAGTGATGAACGTGCCGATCACATTAACAAAAAGTTCAGGGGCTGAAGTGGCGGCTGCCATAAATGTGGCACCAGCTACATCCGCTGTCATGTTCAACGCTACATTTATTCAACACAAAACAAAACAAACGATTGTTGATAATTAGAAGAAACAAAATTTTAAAAAAACATACCGTGGCATATTTTCTCTACTGCAGGCACGAAAAATTTATCACAGACCACTGCCAAGGCGACAAACAAATAAAGTGAAACAAGTACGTGGACAACAACGGCGCCGTCTTGACGTTCCTTCTCTGTGAAAAAGTCCTTTGGGAAATCGTCTATAGCTGGTGGTGTACAATTAAGTCCTATAATCGATTATATAGAATTGTATTAATTGAGCAGCAATGTTTTTGGATTATTTCAGGATTATTGAATTAATTAAGCTTAATGGTTGATAGAATTCAACACTAAATACACGAAATTGTTGCTGATTTAATAATCATAATTGAGTTGATTTTGAATCGGATAATTCAATTGAAATCAATGAGTTTTTTGAGTGCAAGTTCAACTCTATTTGAGAGGTCAACATCTTAAAATATCAAACAATTAGGTATGCCGTCTTAAAGACGGGGAAAGTGTAATGTTACAGAGAAACTTTATCTGGGAACGATAAATTAAATCTGTTTAGCTTCAATTCTGCTCCAACAATTCCGCTTATTTATTGCTTGGAGGGGTGATTCAACCCCATTTCAAATGAAATTTGTTTTAAACAATTCATAATAGCGCACACGAAATTTTGCGATGGTGTATTTAGATAGAACCATAATCGTAAATTTGTGGAACGTCCCTAAACAATCGGTCGCTCCTATTTTCTCTATTATTACGTTCTAGAATGAACAATGGTAAAAATTACAACAATAGTGGTTAACAATTGGTATTTTTTTGTAGTTGAATAGATTTCCATTTAAACATTTTCAATTTGAATTTAATTCTCATCTTATAAACCTGCAATATATACATCCACGATCTCTGCACATTAAATGACTTTATTATCCTTGAAATTGTTATTATTCTATTCTAAACACGTATTTTCTACCGATTTATTTCGAATATTCATGGGAATAATTGATGATTAGATCTAAATTTCTATCGAATTTCAGATGGGAAAGATGCAATCCTTGAAAACCACCTGCGGCTCTATTCAAACCACCGAAATTCTTCAACGTCAGATCATGACCGAACATCGAAAACAACAATCAAAGTTTTGAAAAATACCGGTAATTCCATTGTTGTTAAGCAATTCTAGGCATCTTATTTTCGTTAATTAGGAAACAAAAAAGAGTTATGGGAAATTTCGGAAAATTGCGAGGGGAAGAACAGTTCAATAATGAGAAATATTATTATAGAAAACGACCTTTAAATATTTATTAGGTTCATTTGAACTTTTATGAAAATTTATAGCCAATTATTGTGTGGTTTATTGTTGTGGTAAATACGATTTAACATTGAAATTAGGTACCTGCTATTTATTTTTATTTATGTGTGTGTGTGTGTCGATATTTTATTTTTATATTATCGATAATTGGTGGAGGCGTTTAAAGAGTTTCCTGTGCACATTTTCAGGACTTTCATGTCGATATCTGTTTATTATAAATGATGCGTGTGTCCAAATTAGAACTAATCTAATCGTTAATTGGTGTGTTCCTTTTTTAAGTTGGTGCTCTTTGCCATCTACTATAGGTCGTTTAAAAAAAAAATTGAAAGACGCAGCCTTTTGAGTAATAAGTACATCGAACAATCATTCACTTAGTATAAAGGAATTTAAACGAGTTAATTCAGTCCACTGTTCACAAAATGACAATGACAACAACAACAACGACGACGACGGTGGTAATATATACACATATAACAAAAAAAAAACGACGTCCTCTATTTGATTTCCAGCACAGCAAAAGAAAACGCATCTAATATCTTGATAAAATAAATCTTGAAAATTCCCTCTTTATTATCGTGATTACAATCATTATGATCACAATATTAAGAATTATAATTTGATTTAATAGGACAATAATTTCACGAATTAACTATTACTACAATAATTTTTGATAATATAGAAAATATTGGGTTGATACTTACCTGATGCCAACGTTTCGAAATCCATATTGCTGGTGTTGCTACTGTGACTCTTCTTCAATCACTGATTTTGACCCCCGCCAGCCCCTCTCACAAATACTGATGTTGTTGTTGTTGTTGATGATGATGCTACTATAGTGACAATCATCTGCTCTCTCAACTATTACTGGACACTGATATTGGGCATTTGCTAATGTCGTACATATATGTATACACACATACACATACAAGTATATAAAGCCACAATACATACATATGTATATGTTAGAATCTATAGTGACTGGAGTATATAAAAGTTAAATACATGTTGTTTTGTTGTTGTTATCTTCTTTACTCCAGCTAGATTATTGTCCGTATGGCATCTACAATTTAGATCTCGTAAACAACACCTACGTCCTGTGTGTTGATTTGTGTGAGAGTGGTGGTTCTTTTCACATTTGATTATACACATCTTTACCCTTTCAAAAGGACACCCTTTTGGGTAATATGCACGAAATCAATAATAAATTTCATTAATGACACCTGTTCCATAATTAGATTAAATCAGCAATTTCCCCCAAAGGGAATTTCTATGCAAAGTTTGTTCAATTAACTCTTCAGTCATTTCATCTCGATACTGATCTTTGATTTGTTTTGTCATCTGTAAATTCATCGATTTAATCAATTTCTGTTTTAATCATTTCGTTAAAGGCCCCCTTCACATTAAGAAATTCGATTGGAAATCTGTTCAAGTTGTTAAACAACTCATCGACGACAAGTCAACTCTAACAAGAAAAGTTTGTTAATGTCCAATTTGAGCCAGAAGAATTTTATAGTGAGAATGAGCCCTAATAGATTTCGAACAATATGATTAATCAAAGCAAGATCGGTTAGCTTGACTACCAATATTCGACATATAAAAACGGACGATGCGTTGATAACAAGTTGAACATCGACGAACACGAACGTGAACAATTAAATGGTTCTAATTATTGTCGTACCGAAAAACACTGATAGGGTTGCACGGGTATCTGTGAAATTCACGCCACTGTCATATCACTCACATGTTTGAATAGACCTTTAGACACCGTACCTATAATTAGTTGATAACAACGGATAATATGCGCCTGAAGTAATTGGTACCTAAGAATGATAAGAAAACAATTGATTTTCAAGGAGCTAATGTCAATAACATTTAATAATTATAATAGAGCTGCAGCTGTGTTATCCAATACATCCAAGGTCCTGTCAATCAAATTAATCATTTACAAGCAGATGTCGTTGCGATTTACTCTAGTGTGTTGGCACCTTTAACGCCATTGAATGACCGCTCTCATTCGCCTGGTCCTGTACATGAACGACTTTTTCCCATGGAGCTTACACGTGTGTACGATTATTTTCGATATAAATTACAATGACATCGGCATTAAAATTGATTTATATGACACATATTCCTTTTTTCCATCTATGGGAAAGTACAATAGACATGATAACGAATGGTCGTTATTTGTTTTTTTAATGAACGAATCACACATTGAAAAGTTACAGAATCTACCAACAAACATCAATAAATCATTAAGCATATGTTTAAAACAATATCCTTGGTATCTGATTCGATGTATCAGTATTTAACACATTTAATAAATAGCCAGATTGTAATCAATTTCCAATTCAATTTTTTCTTATCAATTTTTTCTTATCAATTATGATTAAAATGAATTTAAATAATTCTATTGCAAAGCTTGCTTATCAAATAAACAAAAACAAATCGATAGCTTGAAAATAGTCAATTTTAAATATAAACATATCTAATTTTTTTTAATTATCATTGTCTATAATTAAAAAATCTGTCGTTTCGTAAATACATAGTTGTTTATTGGTGTTGTTGTTGTTGAGATTATGTCAATTTTTCAAATAGAATTTTTCCATTATTTACACAAATTGGTAGGTATTTATTTATAATCTTTTATTATAGATAGATAACATTTATGAAAAGGGATGCTATATATATTTATTTCAATACAAGCGATTCAATGAGCTTAATTATTTTCGACGCATCATCTAGTAAAGAATACCGATAAAGCCGCTGCATTTCATTGCTGTGTGTTTTTTTCTTCTTCTGCTTCTCTCTAGATTTCCCGCTAGTAAACGCCAACGTTAATTTTGATTTGTGCCGTTTGAGTGGTCAAAAAAAGAAAGATCGTTTATTCTAATTAAGTGATTGTGTAACGTATTTAATTTAACAAATAATAACTGATAAATGGCAATGTTGCTTAGGACTAGAAAACTGTCGTTAGGATTAAAGGTGATTTGCATTTTAACAATATGTTTAACATACACATTGATTGGTATTATTTCAACAAATAACGATAAACGGGTTAATGTTGGTAAGTTATTTTTGATTAAAAATAAATTTGCAATGTTATTTTTGTTCGAATTGATAGAAATATGATTTATTTATGTTGATGAGATATTCTTATCGGGGAGTATTTTGCGGGGAAAAAAATTGTTGATCAAAAACATATAAGCCGGAAAAATGTTCCGGACGGAAGTTCTATTCTACAATAAGAGAACGGAAATTAACAAATTTCCAATATATATATGTGTTGTGAACGAAACATATCAAAGATGTGGACACCTTTTTAATTTCCAACAATATTTTTATTTAATTGTTGTAAAATAAAAAAATTTATCAATATACGTGGTAATTTCAATTATTATTATCAATGAAAACAATAGAAATTTTCCATTAATCCATCGACACAAATTGATTTCGATCAATAAGCCCAATCGAGATGATTATTTTCGAAGAGACCTCTTTAGATAAGCGAAATTTTTGGGGAGTTTTTGTTTCAATCAAATGCGTATTTTTCTTCAATACACACTCAATTTTGCAATAAATTGATACAATCCAATTGATTATAAGGAGGTATTACGCAACTTTTTATTAATATTGTTATTGATATTTGTGGCATTGATAAGAAGGTAGAAATGGAAAATTCCCGTGGGTCTATAAATAGAGGGATTCTTGAGAAAGGAAGCTATCTTAACAAATAAAATTCTTTTCTTTTTGTTAACGTTAATGGAAAACTACTCGATGTTTGTTACACAAAACGAAAATCTCTTCTGATTGTGGTTTATTTATAGAACCAAATGAGTCCCATTGGAATCGGCGTCGTCTTCAAAGCGTACAATCTAATCGTGATAACTGCACACCGGCTGCTCTCAATGAATTCCCCAATGATGGATTCACACGTGACCAACGTCAAAACGGTTGGATTCTCGTGCATGTTGTGATTTGTTGTTATTTGTTCGTATTATTAGCAGTTGTTTGTGACGATTATTTCGTACCAGCAATCAAACGTTTCTGTGACAGTAAGTCCGATTGTTCGAATTCAAATTGGCTTGACGTGTTAACGTGTTTCACTCTTCAAATTACAGGTTTACATATCAAAGAGGATATTGCTGGTGCTACATTTATGGCAATGGCCAGTTCTAGTCCGGAATTGTTCATCAATTGCGTTGGAACTTTTGTTACAGAAGGTGATATTGGTGTTGGTGCCATTGTTGGATCAGCTGTTTTTAATGTATTAGCTGTGCCGGCTTGTTGTGGCCTATTTGCCAATATGGTTCAACTCTTAAAATTTTGATTGTTTATTTTTTTTCATGTGAATTTGTCTTTTTCAGGTGGTCGATTTGGAATGGTGGCCAATCACTCGGGATAGTGTCATGTATGGTATTTCAGTTGTTATTCTAATTGCATTTTTACAAGATGGAAAAATCTATTTTTATGAAGCTTTAACTTTGATATCGTTGTATATTATTTATATTTTAGGTATATTTTTGGAATAGAATTCCGTTATAATGACATCCTATTTAACGACATTACAGACTGTAGATAGGGCACAAACAGGCTCAGGTCCTGGACACATACATGCCATTCATTTTGACAGTTCATTTGATTTGCCAACAGTATAAAAGGGTGGCAAATCCACTTTTTTTCACAATTTCCGATTCTTTTTACACGTGTTTTTCATAAATGACCCTTCGGAAATTGCATAGATATGCGCACTTGAATCCGCTCGTTTCTCCGCTTGTATTTTTTATTTTATTTCCTTAAAGCATGAACAGATCTTAGAAATTGTGTGAATTGTTTATGCTTTTTAATGGATGGATAAATATCTAATATAAGCGCATTAATGTTAATTCTGGGAAATGAGAGTATCTAAAATTGATGATTACGATGCCGACGCACGGACATCACGTTAAAATTTCAATAGTCGTTATAACAGAATTCTATTATTATTTTTATTATTATTATTATTATTATTATTATTATTATTATTATTATTATTAAGAAAAGAGAACAAATTTGTAAAACCGGATCAATTTCCAGTAATGTGCTTCAATACACGATTATTGAATATGATGAATCGTTTAATAGGAAAATGTCGCCGTAAAGGACATTACATTGAAATTCTAACAACTGAATCAACCCCATTATTAAACAATGATCCAAAATTGAATAATGTCAATGAAATCTTAGAAACTGACGTGACATTGAAAGATTGTGAAGATTTAGAAGAATCAACGAATTTATGGCAATGGCCATCTGAACAAACAAAAAAACAAAAACTTTGGTGGCTGTCAACATGGCCAATATCATTTTTATTATTTTTAACCACCCCCGACTGCCGTAAATATCCAAAATTATATGTGTTAACATTTATTATGTGTATATTTTGGATTGGAATCACAACATATGTGATCTCATGGTTGATTACAGCTGTTGGTAGGTGGCTAATTGCATATAATTGCTTTTCTTTCTAGATTCTTTCAGCAATTAACGCTAATTTTTGCCAATTCAGGTGACACGTTAAACATTCCCGATTCAGTGATGGGACTAACATTCCTAGCAGCTGGTATGAGTGTACCTGAAGCTGTATCAAGTGTAATTGTAACAAATCAAGGTGCTTTTATAATTATTTGAAATTCCAAATCATAATTAATCAGTGTTTTTTTAGGGCATGGCTCTATGGGCTTGGCCAGTTCGATTGGTTCAAACACATTTGATATTTTACTATGTTTAGGTTTACCATGGCTAATTAAAACGGCGAGTGGATCGAGAAAAATTGGACGTAATTGGATTAAAATCAATTCATCCGGTTTGAATTTGAGCGCTATTTCATTGTTATCAACATTAGTTATGCTTTATCTGAGCATTGTTCTCAATAAATTCAAGTAATTAATTCAAAATAGTCGTCATCTAAACTGTTTGCCAGTGATTGATGACGATAGCTGAACCAGTCGCTGACAAATTGTGTCGATGACAATTTGGAGAATCTGATCGATTGTTTTTAATTGTTATTGTTTCCAGATTGAATTGGAAAGTTGGTCTTACATGTTTGTTGATGTATGTGTGTTTTCTTGCATTAGCTTCATTAATTGAATTGAACGTATTTTTCGTTGTTAATCAACCGACTTGTGATAGATAAGCTTCATTTTGAAGGGAAATCTTCTAGTAGGTACCAAGTACTTGTAGACTGAATTTGATAGTAATCAATAGATGATTCGAATCATTTATACGGCATTAAATTGAAATAAAAATTATAGTTGGATTTTTTTTTTGAAAAACTTTTTAACTCCCCTATCATTGACAAGGCAATGACTATTAATAACGTATTATTATGCAACCATTCCTTATCAAAACAATGCCAATAGTGTAAATAAAAAACAATAAAAAAAATACATCAATATTCGCAATTATATTATTTATTACAACTATTATTAGTAGTCATTATTATTTTAAATAATTCAGTAAACCGCTTGACTAGTTTTCGGTCTGTTTTATTTAACACTAATTTAGTTCTGTGTTGGTTTCTGATGAGGGTACAATGTCCTTTTTTTGTTTGTTTGTTTTTCTAGAGACAAACAGCATAGAGAAATACGTGAACAATTAATTTTCAAGGTATTAGTGAATTGATTAGAATTTTCTATCTAATTTACCAACATCTCCATACAATTTCATCGATCAGGTGGGATATGTTTTCAACTTAGATTTACAAATGTGTTTTCAGTCAGTTTTCAAATGGTCTTACGATGATGAATGGCTGATAAAAAAGAAGCTTTATACTTTTGAAAGCTGTTTTATTTTTAGTGCAAATTCGTTATTTATTCGTCAATATATTAGAGATGCTTTGATCTATATTCAAAAGAGATGCCTTGAAAACCAATTTCTGTATTCATTTGTAAACGGTTTAATTAGGTATTTATTTCTAATAATTGAACGGTAATTCAATTCGACCTTGACCATCGATTTTTCAGTTTATTTTCGTCGAATTATTTTGTAATGCTAACAACAAGCGATTCAAGTTAAAACCGGTTTTCCCAAAAAGGAGTAACTGTGGATTTTTCTCAGGTTTATCAATTGTAAAATACCGCTTCTGCCCCGCCTGCCGGTTTTATTATTGTTATTCGTAATTAATCAATTCCATATTGTTTTCAACGATCCATTAGAAACCGCAAATTATACCTATGCTGTGTGTGTACACAACTTTTTTTCTCAGTATGGGCCACAATAACTGATTTAAATGATGTAATTTCAAATGCATTATAACATCTCAACAAATTGTTTGTTTAATTGTCGTGTTGTACAAGAGAGAAGAAAAAAACCCATCAATTTTTCTACAAACACTTACCATCATTTCTATTCGAACAGTTTTTAGTTGGAAATGATCGATGCTTTATTGTGGGTGACGTCAAAAAATTTCAAAAATTACACGTAATTGCTTTATTTTATTTAAAACAAAGAGAAACGCACGTATTATTTACAGTTTGCCGTATATTGTTTAATAGGCATTATTGGAAATTTCAAGATGTACTTCAATTAAAAAACGAAATTTTTCTCTAAATAGATACAAGAGTGAGTTTTCAAGTGCGAGGTGGGGGCGGACATTTCAAATTATCACACAAACAATATGATGATAATAATAATATGGTCGTGTATAATCTTCGACATCGGCAATTATCATTTCAAACGTGATAGAGTGATTTTGTGATATTGACTTGGCGAGAAATTTGTCGCGAATTTATTTTGTAAGTTCACAGATCCTCACCAATTACGTAGTTTTAACAAAAAGGCAGCTTAGAAATTTCCAATACAATCAAATAGAATAAAAATAAAAAATAAAATAAAACAAACAAACAGAAAAGCCCTGACCTGCTCTACAAAATGAAAATATTGTTCGATTTCAATATCTACATTTCGTTGTAGCTGTATAAATGGAAATTTATAATTTCAGGTGCTGTTTAGAATCATGAAACATTACAATAAATAACACGAATTCTGGTTGAAATGAAGACATTTCCATTTTATTGCATTGTTTTCGGTCTCGTCTACCTGCTTAACGGTAAGTTGTATTTTTGTTTTCTTAAGCATTTAATTCCTCGAAATTACGTTAATCCCTCACCAGGATGTTATTCTCTTTTATAATCTTAATCGTTAAGTCAATTACTTGTCTATTATTTTATTATTCATCTCGTATTTATATAGAAAACGATTTGTGACAATTCTGGGCTAAGATAACGTGTAAACAAGGTATCTAATGAAGGTTGAATATCAAACAGTCTGGTATAATTGATATCTAATCATTACTGTTTGCATTTCTAACAATCTATAAAGATGAATATTTCAATAATAATAATTTTTTTATTGTTGTTGTTTTATTTAAAAATCACTTGTTAATAATTTCAATTTATCATAAGATAAGATTTATTGATTGAGTGTGTATGTCTACGTAGAAGAGATGGTGGCGAAAACAATAGTTTCATGTTGAGTGTAGAAATTTCGCAATTTCCGATTGTTCTTATATGCGTGTTTCATAAGTGCCCCTTTAAAATTGGTCCAGAATTGCCATCGGAAATTGCGTAGATATTACGCACTTGAATCTGTTTGTTTTCCCCCACTTTATTGTTAGAATTTTCGTAAATAGGGAAAATGTCGTTGAGAATATTGCGACAGTTTTAAAGAGTTGATACATCCTGTCCCAGTTGATGTTGATAATGATTTATTATTTCGCATGTGTGCCCCCGGGCCAGGCTGCAAATTTCTTTGACACAAGAACGTGTCAACAGCGGCTCAACATTTCAAAGCGAATTGAGAATTTGCGGTGTTTCCTGAAGTACGTCGATCATAGAAATTATTGATGGAGATCGCCTAAATTTCCGCAGTATTTAAAAATAATGACATTTTTTTCCAATATTCCAATTACAACTGGAAATGAAGAAACAATTTAAAGGTGAAACAACATTTACGCAATCTTCTCTGGAAATTGGACACAACGGTTAAAATGTTAAACATTCCATTTTCGAATATTAAAAATGAAAAATGATTAATTTTCATATTTAAAGAGAATGAACTTCACAACTATACGCCATTTCTTTGGACTTGATCGACTCGACTTTGCCACGTCAACTCTTCGAAATATCACAATGTCTGTGTGTTGGCCGACAAGTCGGCCAAGTGTACAAAGTATAAAATCGTTATTTCCACATTCAATAAAAATGTAGATTTCCAACATTAAGAGCAATTTGCATATTTTAAATAAGAGTTTTGCGTTGAATTGCATTATAGATAAATAAATGAATGCCATCTTTTCTTTCAATTTTTATTACACATTGCCATTCACCTATTTAGCTATTGCAAAGGACTTCATCGAAGCTTTTAATTAATTTATTGATGAAAATCGTCTAGACAAACTAATGAATTTTTGTCATAATAACCCTTTTAAAAAACCTAACTGATGCCAGCAATAAATAATCGAATCTCCATCGATTATTAATACAATTTCATTATTCAATAAAAATGTTATAATGTCATCATTATCGATTATGTTTTGTGTGAAATTCGTTTGTATTCTAGTCGTAAATCAACTATTCAAACAGCAAGTAACCTACAGTTTCATGTTGGTTTTTCTTTGTTATTTAGGTGCAGCAACGCATATCTTAAAACATTCTCCAATAATAAATGCGAATTCAACAATAGATCAACAACAATATTTACAACGGAACAGTGTTTTGAGTGTATTTCTATTACCACCATCGCCATCAACAACAATAACATTAAAATCAAATCGATCATTTGATGGTACTAGTGACAATAGTACCAATAACATTGATGGATCATCGGATAATGAATATCCGCAATTTTTATCCGATAATATATTGGAAAAGGGGGCAATTATTGTTGTTTTCTTAATTGGTATTTATTGTTTCACATTATTAGCAATTATATGTGATGGATACTTTTTACCATGTGTTGAGAAAATTTGCGAATCACTCAATCTGTCTAAGGTAAGGAATTCACAATTAACCATTCATACTGACAATTCTCGGCGAATTACTTATCTTGGTAGAATAAAAGTTGGAAATTGTATAACGCAAACTTGTTGAATTCTTCATGAGGCTGTTTGTAAAATAAAATACGTATCGATTCAACAACACTGATAAAAAAAGCTAACATTCTATCCATGATACAGGCGTTTAAGAAAAATTGATGCTTCGGTAGAAACATTGAGAGTATATTGTTTGAGTTAAAACAACAATTTATTGCCATATTTTCCCATTTCGACCTTACAAACTCATTAATTCAACGGCATAAAGATAGAAAAATTAAAAACGGTCCGGCATAAATGATTTGTGACCGTTTGAAGCATTACCATTTACAATTTAGAAAAATTTTAAATTTTAATCAAAATCTCCAGGATGTGGCAGCCGCAACTTTTATGTCAGTGGCAACATCTTGTCCTGAATTATTCGTCAATATTATCGCAACATTTATAACGCATACTGATGTTGGTGTTGGTACTGTTGTTGGTTCATCCATGTTTAATACGCTTGGTGTTGCGTCTTTAGGCGGTCTAGCTGCAACTAGTGTAAGTAAAATCGTTCATGTATAAGACGCGACTTTAGACAATGGGAATTCTAAATTTTCTAGTGCGAAACATTGAATTCTTATTGCCTATAAGTCGTACATGGTCTCTTATTGTCAATGAAATCGTAAATTGTTATTTCTTTATTATTAAATTCTATTATGTTTTCATATTGCACAAACAGCCCGTTCAATTGGATTGGTGGCCAGTTACTCGAGACGTCATCATTTATATATTTGCTGTGCTATTATTGATAATAATAACATGGGATGGTGTTATCTATTGGTATGAAGGTCTCATATTGTTTATTGTTTATTTTCTTTATTTTACTGTGATGTTTCAAAATGTTAGAATATCGAAATTTATTAAAAAACTGTTAAAACGTATAAAACGAAACAAAGTGGAAGACAATGATAAAAGTGTTTCAAGCCATAATAATAATAATAATAATAATAATAATAATAATAATAGCAATGATAATAATAGTAATAATAATAATAATAATAACAATAATAATAATAATAATAATAATAATGATGACAATAATAATATTGATGGTCATCGATCAACAATTTCGCACATATCAACAATGTCACTTTATGGTTCTTACATGGAAGGACCACCAAACCAGCCCGTAGAATCTAAGATTTTAGACAACAAATCTAGTCAAGTGGTGCAAGGTGAGTGTTATCTAATTAAGTGTTAGATAGTACGAATGCAAAATGATGTATCCGTTAAAAGAAACTATTTTGAAATGTGGCAATTACCACACAATATAATTCTATTACGCTTTTACAATTTGAAAAGTTTCGTTCCTACCGACAAGCGATTGCCCAATTCACAAATTTTACCTACTATCAATATTCTATTGGGCATTGTTGTGCATCGATTATTTGGAAATAGTTTGTGTGACCATCGAAATTATCTCCTAATGTGGTGAATTGTGGTCTATAGTTTCTAGTATGAACTAGGCTTACGCACAAGTAGCCTACAGACCTAGCAACGGCTTTAGGGTGCTAACATGGTAAGGCCGCATTGCGATATGCGTCGTTTTCAGCACCATCATACCCTTTTGTAAAGTTTAAAATGATTGAAAATTGTAAAATGGAAACCAAATTGCCTTAGGGCGCCACATAGTCTCTAGTCGACATTAGTGGTAAAAAATTAATTGTACCAAGTCAAATTTGGTGGAGTACCTACAAAGCTTCTTATTACTGTTACTGGTGAACAAATAAATCGTAACAAGACTTGATTTTGGCAACTATATTGCCCAAAATCGAATAAAAATTACAGTTTCGACAGCTGATGAAACGCCTATTGAAATTACAGAAGAAAAACTTGAGAGGAAGAAATAATTCTGCACGTAAATAGATTGAAATACGGAAAAAAATGACTTTTATATACCAACCGTTACAATCTTAGAGCTTAGAGCTGCCGCTAATACTATTCAAAATAAATGAACTCTACATAATCAAGTAATTTATTATAGTCACAGTAAAGTGGGGGGAAATAACAAAACAAATTTCCATAGAGAATGAAAATCAAATACACGTAATATATGTAATCGAAATAAGAAAAAATAAAAAATCCTATTGATAAATCCCGAACTCGAGTTGAATCACCCACTAATCGGATGATCACATTTCCTGATTATCACCGAAAAATTCACCGGAACAATACGAAATAATTGTCAAAATACAGATCGAAGTTTGTCACGATTAGCAAAATTATTGTTATCTTATCATCTATCGAACGTATCGTAATTTCATTATCCATCATCATCAAAGTGTTTATTTTTGAATGTAATTTAAATTAATATTTTGTCGATTCTAGATGAGGAATATTCCATATTCAAACTACCTCAAGGCTCCTGTTGGAAGAAATTCCTATTTTATTATACATGGCCAATAAGATTCGTATTATTTTGTACAATACCAAATCCAAGAACATTGCCGAAATTGTTCCCGCTTACATTCATTTTATGTATCATATGGATCGGTAGTAATTCGTATGTTGTTTCTTGGATGTTTGCAATTATTGGTAATTATCCAATATATATAATTAATTAATTGCCAATTGAACATTAATTATGAAATTTAGGCAATATATTTAAAATACCGGACGCTGTACTTGGATTAACATTTCTGGCAGCTGGCGGATGTCTACCAGAAGCGATTTCAATCACCATCATGTCTAGACGAGGTAATATTTTCGATTAATATTGTGATTGACTTGTGGACGATTTGGGTTCAATTCCTGCTGGATCATTCAAACTGCTTTACTTTTTTTTCCTCCATAATTTCTAATTATATTATCAATGATATTATTGTTGTGTTCATTTCAGGTGAAGGTTCAATGGGTGTTTCAAATTCTTTAGGTGCCAATACTATGAATATTTTGTTAAGTTTAGGTATGCCATGGTTCGTTAAAACCATTCTCTTAGGTATGAATAATCAGTCTTTTATAGCTCTAAACTCACATTCAATTGAATATATAATTGTCGGTTTAATATTTGTAGCATTAGCATTATATTTCACATTATATTTTAATAAATTCCAATTATCTAAGCGCGTTGGGCTGATTTTAATGGTTATATACACGTTCTGTGTTATATTAGCTATATTGAGTGAAATGGATTTTTTTAGTACTAATATTAATCGTAAAGTGCAAACGGTACTTCTTTGACGTTTTAAGTCCGTTAAATAGTAATAATTGTAGTGATAATTGTAGATAATTGCAAATTGTTTTATATTTAATTTAATTTTCAATAGACATACACTCGTTTGACGTAATAATATTCAATTAAAACTTCCTAATGATGCTTCTTCCTGTCCCTTTACAATTTTCTTAAATTTACGGATTATCAAACTTTAATTGGTTTTTATAATCAAATTATAGTCGAATATGCTACAAAAGTATGTGTGCAATAATGGAAACAACAGTGTGCGTTTGTTTGTCGTTTTGTTTTGTGTAAAAACTTTGAGAATGTTAGGACGCTTTCATGTTGTTTTGTATAAATTGTATAAACATTCCTTTACACACTCTCAATATTTTTTAGTACCTAACAAATGTGTGCAATCTCATGAACAAATTTCAGTTTGTTTATGACAGGTTTATGAAATATCTGGCCTAGTCGTTGGCACTTATTTGTTTTCTTTATTTCGTGAATTGCACTTTATACATAGACGAAAAGATGATTGGCGTTGTTATTTTAGAGAAAATTCTATCAAAAGAAAAATATAATCGGTCGACATTTTTATTCAAAGATTTATTTTTGGATGTGAAATGGAAATCCGGGAGCAAAGCTTCTTAGCCGTTAAACCATAACAAATCTCGAACAAAGACGTATATTGATAGACAGAGTTGCCACCTGTCTATGTTGACCGCCAATACAAGTTTCGCCATTCTATTGTTCTTCTATCTGGAACTTGAATAATTGCTCAATTCATTTACTAAATATAACAATTTTAATTGGTTTCAGTGTCTTAAATTACAAGTCGATGACGCGATCAATTTCTGTTGACACACAGACACAAGCACATATACACACTACACACACACACACACAATTATTACCGTGAAAACTCAACCTGCTGGTAATTGTTTTGATAATAAACACGCTAAATGATAACAACATTATAGAAAAGTCTATGAGAATTCAACCATATTTCGTTAAATATTATCATCATCATCATCATCATCAAAATTTAATCATTGTAAATTACCTGAAACTATATAACTACATGTAAAAACGAACGATAACTTCAGACGCGCACGACTTTCAGGAGGAGTCGCTCCTGAAACGCAATCAGCCACAGTTTTCCAGTAAACTTGGCCAGAATACCAGCGTGTGTGTGTGTGTGTATATATATATATATATAGTTTTGAATTGAGTGAAAGTGATGCGAAAACTTTTCAATTTCGTGTTTTTCTTTAACTAAATTCAATTGATTTTTCAATTGGTAAAGGCGGATTAATTGAGAAACGGGAGGGAAAAACCAACTGTAGAACAGCAAAAAAATCATAATAATTGTTGTCATAGTGCCAGATGAACAGTGGGGTGATTTTTTAATTTCTCACACGTATTTGGTAAGTTTTCTTTAATGACAATTTTCCATCAGATGTTCTTCTAATTAATAATTTGTAAAATTAATTGAAAATCGATGTCAGGGTAACGCTCATCCTGAATAAATAGGTTTATGTGTCTTTTCGATTGTCAGTCTTGGTAGAAAATTAGGAAATAACAAATATAGAAGAAATTTAGAGATTATAACAAAACATATGTGATACAGTTAATAGAATTGTTAATAATTAAGATAGTGTCAATTAATTAACTCTGAAAGGAAAATCAAATAAGTTGTCGGCCAACTAGAAACAATTAATTCTAATGATTACACATGTTATCAGTTATTACTATGCAATAAAAACATGGGAATAATACAATAAAAAAAACAATCACCTTTGTAATTTTCCGGAACAACCGAGAAATAAACGGAAATTGTTGTTTTTACTTCGTTTGATTAAATGTAAATAAAAACCGTTAAATACAGTTTAATAAGAGTGACAGTAATGTTAAAAATGAAATTAGATCGATACAGTATTTTAAAGGAATAAAATAGTAAATCCTTGAACATTAATAATTCCATTTTAAAACGCTAATCAGCATGTTTCAATATTTATGATTTTTCCGTAAAGAAACAAAAAAAAAACTGATTTTCGATTGTAACATTGTGTAAACAGTGTGAGAAAGATTCAATTCACGTACTTTGTCAAATATCCGACAGAGAACATCTCAATCGAATCATCAAGAAGTTGATAGGATTTGAAAGTAGGCTTTTCCATTCGCAAATTCAATAAAAATCGTGGCACATTCAAACGAACTGAAATTGTTAAGCATTAGAAATTCACAAAGACACCAAAAAATGCAAATTGGAATTGTGCCGATAATGCGTGGACATTTACATTTCCGGTAGAGTGGAACAAGTTCCATACAGTACTTTGTATAAAAATAACTACTGCCAACAAGGATGTATATTTTTGTTAAGAAAAAACGTTAAATTTTCTAACAGAAAATAAACAAATTCATATTTATATATTTGTTAGTTTTTCCGATTATTTACATATGATTTTTTTTTTGAGAATTCTTTCAATATTCATCAGTATTTTTAAACGGCAAACTCTCCACTATCGCTAGACATTACAAAATGTTGTTACTCTATGGATTTCAGCTCGATCGTTGTTCGATTTAGCCAAAGACAGCGATAATGTGCCATCTAGAAACACTAGAAACTGTATTGACAAGTCAAGCCAAAACAGACAGGGTATACAGAAGAAATGAGACACCTGCCAGTGTGGATTTCACCAATCAATCTATTTTGTTCGAATACAAACAAACAAGCAAATGGGAAATGAGCGGATCATTCCACCATCTTCCGCATCACAACGATTCCCGACTCTTTAAATTCTCCACCGACATCGTTATATAAAAACGAAATACAATTCATTGTGATATTGAAAATTTCAAATTCATCCCCAACTTCACACATATCCTACTGCCTTCACCCCAATTTCATTCGTCTTCTACTTTCACCCCATTGTTGGCGAACAAAATTCACAAATCTGTGATCATTTCTATAAGATTCTCATCGTCGAGCTTAATCTCGCGTTTTTCTGTGTTTAATTTTGAAAGATGAATTCGTTGATAACACTACACAAAGAAAAAACTTACCAAATTTCAACACGAATCATTTAAACGAATATAAATCCAATGCTATTTCGGGCTATAAATAAATATTAAGCAATGATGAACAGGGATGGAATTTAATTTAGTCACGTGCACCATTTGAATTTAAATTCGTTTTTATTGTAAAATTTTGTTATGTTCAATTAGCCGGCATGCGTCTATTCGAAAAGGCGACTTGTAAATTAAAGGTTTTTTTCTACAACTGTTTCGTTCGATATACAAATTCGAGAATATCAAGATGAAGATGGAGATTTCGTTTGAGAAGAGATCGATATGGACTGGAATAAGGAGTATGAAATTTCAAACTGAAACTAATGGGATGTGGTCGCGTTTTTTATTTCAAAGCATCCCCTTATTGTTTGCTGGAAGAATTACAGTTTAAGTCGCATTTAAATTTCGCATTAAATCAATAAATTCGCTCGTTTAGAAAATGGAATTCGTAAAAATTAGTCAATTGCAGATAATATGCCTTCCATTTTGTTTCAGTCAGAATAATAAATAGATATTCGGGAGCAAAGTGTTCATATCAATACATTGTTTGAAATATTTTGAAAAGCAATTTCAACGTACAGTTATATTCGTGGAAAATTACACAAATATCTACCAAGAAAATATCGAAAATTCAGAGCGTCCCATCTAACCATGTGTGACGCATGTATGCAGAGGAAATTACACAAACTTTTGAAGGCTTATAATGTGATAGGCAAACAGAAATTAACTGACTTTATAACTGGATTTATTTCGTTACTACATAAAGGAGTTGTCTGTAAGTTGATTAAAGGAAAACGCGCTGTATAGTAGAATGTACTTTCAGTGAACTGACAATAAATGAAAAACACTATCTACTCATGGGTTTTAATAAAAGAAAAAAGTTGCCTACCTTGTCTCAAATATACCGATTCTACGATATGTAAATATTTGAGAATAGAAATGAAGATTTTGTTGTTGAATACTAACGTCTAAGTTATTATATTGCAACAGCCATATATTCTCTAATAAATAAACATAAAACATGTCTTTCAATATTGAATAAATCTATGTAATTTTAAATTCAATAGAAAATAGAATTATTTATTTAGAACTGTACGTGGTGATGTATTCTTGTGGATGAATTTTAAAAAAACAAAAAAGGAATTCATCGTTGAAGCATCAAAAATCGCCAAAAAAACAAACAACTTTTAACTAACTTACAATGTAAAGAACAAAAAGAAAACGGAGAATTTCTCATGTTTAATAGAGTTGCGTTAGGGAAAAAAAATGTAATAATTTTCCGCCCCTAAATTTGCCGTCTTTGTTCATTCCAATTAATTTGTCATTATTTTTTCATCCTGCAAAAAATGGTTCAACGATGTGTTAAAAAAGAACCAAAATTAATAACCCTTTGAAGATGGAAATGATTAAAAATGTTGATTTAAAAACAAAAGAAAAAAAGAAAACGAACACCCACCCCTTTGCTAATGGAGTTATTTATCAGTATTTTTAGGAAATGTTGTGTTGTCGACTGTACAATATTCCATTGAAAAAACAAATAAATGAACTTTCATGGATCCTTTAGGTTTTGTTTTTTTTTTGTTGGTGGTTATTTTAGTCAAATTTGTGTTAACTTTTCGTGTTTTATTCGATTGCCTATTTATCGCCCAACTACAAAAGAAAAAACGTGTTATGTTTAATCCTGATCAGCTATTGATGTTTCCGGATAATTGGAATTTTTCGTTTCAAAGGTACAGTCTTATTAGAGTAAATCTACATCTATACTAGATGTCTCGGTGATCTAGATTTTGATCACAATCAAGCATATCCAAATTTACATAGTTTTTGATATGTGGACAGAATTTGTTTGTAGATTTTCCGCAAGCGCCCTATTTAACTTTCCGGGCCAGTCAACGTAAGCGTTGCGTAGACCGACAGGTAACATGATTTGTATCATCTGAATATTATATTTACAATATTCCAATTTTGTTTATATTATACGAATTGGGCGGAAAAACTAAGTAAAACTTGTGTAAATTATCTTTTACAAATTCTCCTGACCCATCTAAATCCCATGCTAAATCAAATATATATATATATATATATATATATATATATATATATATATATACAAGAGTTAATTACAGTTGTAAATGGTGTATATTCATGCATGTTTGATTAGGTATACAAAACCACCTCAATATCACAAAGTTCACATAATCGATTCCTGTGTGTATACTGTATTTACAAATGAAACAAAATATTTATATTGCACTGTATTTACCTCTTATCTACCCATTTAATGAATACATAATACGAAATTTACTTATGAAACTTGTGTCAAGAAACAAGCAATATTAAATTTTGGATTAATTAATCTGCCAGCTATTTTACGCTTGAAATCATTATTTGGTTAATTAAAATGTGACAATGGTGGCAGCCTAACAAAACGTTAATACTATTTTCTATAACACAGCATTGATAAACTTCACATCAATCCTGAAAATTTTTCAGGATTGATGCATGTTTAGCACTGAAACTTTTGACACAAGCGATATTAAACAATCAATAATGTTTATAAGGAAATGTTGTCAACATCAGTCAGTATTGATAAGAAAACATGGAAAATCACTATCTAACTAGAGAATTTTTAATGGGAATTCATAAGGCTTAGTATTAACATTGGGGAGTTTCCATTCGTTATTTTTTAATTGTGTACATTTTGTTTGCATCAACTGTGATATAGCTTTACGTTGGCATACAGTAATTTTTCATTTTTGGATTGAGTAAAATCGATTTTCTAAAAATAGAATACCAGCAAACACAGCATTGTATGGCCAATATGTAGATGAAAGAGAAATTAATTTTATTTTTTCCAGTTATCCGAACCACTGCTGCACCTGCTGCACCACCCTTCTATAAATACGGCTGAAATCAATAAACAATTTTAAACTCAAACACATTTTATAAATTGGGTGCATATTTGATTAGGCGTAGGTTGTATATGATTAACCGAACCACCCCAATTAGTTTGTTTAATCGACGCTCGATTATAATTACTTGCAAAGCCCATATTTCTTTTCCATATTAATTGGAAACACAATATTTTTCAAATGGGTTTCCCATATCTTTTATGAACACGATACCTGCCAGATGTGTGAATGCTAATTTCTCAAAGATTATGCTTGTAACGTCCGCCTAAACAGCGACTTATTTTTAGAGAATTTGTAGCTCATTTAAGACAACGTCGATCTTAGGTAGAGAAGGATGAACTGGGCCTTAGGTAGATATTAATTACGTGGCCGGTACACCTCTAATAGTTGCGCTTCTGCTGATTATACACTAACACCAACAAAACTGATGGTGGCGTGTAAGGATAATGTTTGTTTTTCCAGTTAAAGGACAACAAATTCAATCCCACATCTCCGATCTCCTAAAGACTACTTGCCAAATTAATGGGAAAAAAGTTAGTATTCGAAACTGTAATTCCCTCGAGACAATCACATTTGTAAACGTAAGCATTACGTAAATTGAAAGCACACTTTTCAATAGAACTCCAATAAAATCCCATTCAACATTGTCAACATTATAAAGTACCACAGCAACAAACTTATTGTTTTCCTTTTAAAGAAACACGAATTTATAATAAATCAAATAAATCTCTCCAACAAATGTTAAATTCGATTTTCAGATTGTCACATCCAATTGCCAGCCTGTTATTAAAGTTTCATTGTTCTTACTTTCAGAATATCAAATAATAATGATGACAGATCCGGTGAATACTACCGAATGCGGTGGTGGTAAATTAGCCCACTCCGGTAAGTCGTTCATTAACAACGTTGCGATAATTTTATTTTTCCGAACACCTTAGCGATAAAAGAACTCCTAATTGCTTTCAACCATCTCTATTCGGTTCTATCATTTCTTTTATGTTGCTTCAACAATAGCTGTCAATCATTTGTAGCATGTCAACTATAGCTATGTTTGGTTATTTATCCAGGATATTGTCCTGAGATATTTGACGATGAATTGTGTTGGCCGGAAACACCAGGTGGCACAATTGTAAATCAATCTTGTCCAAGGAAGATCGGCTTCGATCCGAAACGTCAAGCGTACAAGGAATGTTGGGAGAATGGTACATGGTTTATACATCCACATTCCGGACGACCATGGTCCAATTATACGACGTGCATCGATCAAGAAGATTTAGCCGTGAGTTCGGCTTGTCCTGACTCAAAAAGAACACTTACAAATTTTTTCCACTTGCAGTTTAGGACACACATCAATTATCTGTTTGTTGTTGGATATTCAATATCATTAGCCGCTTTGGTGTTATCACTTTTCATCTTTTTGACATTCAAGTAAGTATGGGAAGACACAAGAAAATTCACACCTTTTCTATACTAGGCAAAAAATGATTTATAAAAGAAAAAACATATACTGTTCAATTTATTTTTTACACTGTAAGTGATGAATTTTTTATGGAGATAACCAACCACCATCAATATCATGAAAGCAACATGAATTTTCTATTAAAAGAAATAGCACTTTTGTATTCTTGTAGTTGATACGTTCTTACGAATTCCCTCAAAGTTTTTGAATGTCTTTCAGGAAGTTTGCAGTGTTTTACGCGGATCTGATCAAAAATTGATAAAACGTAATGAATAACGCTTGATTTAATTATTAAAACAACCAATTAGCCGTTAGATGAACAGTAAACTGACAAGTGATAAATCAAAACTCTTCAAATGGGATTAATTACAGAACAATTTCAAATTGAACTTTCCGTAATTTTATACAGAATCATTCCCGTAAGCCAATCTACTTAAAATTGTAAGACCCTCATAACTTTAACAACCGAAATTAACGTACAGTAAATCAATGTTGGTGTTTCATCCCCAAGGACAACGCTTAAAAAGGATGCCATCTTCTCGGGTGTCCGTTTAGAAAAATTTATGTGTGGAAAATCCATAATGCGAACTTGAATACCGCTATATATAATATGGCTTTAGATAAATTCTCTTTCAAAACATTTTTTTTTTGATCTCTTTATATTACGAGTTTTTCAGTAAAAATTGGATTTTCAGATCATTGAAATGTACAAGAATCAGAATTCATATACAACTATTCACTTCGTTCGCTCTTAATAATCTCATGTGGATTATTTGGTATAAGAAAGTCGTACCAGATCCACTTGTTACAATCAACAATGAAGTAAGTTCGATTTGATGAACTTTCTAAAAATGGTTACTGTTAATTTTCTGTTTTTTTTTCAGGTATGGTGTCAGATTCTTTACGTCCTTGTGCATTATTTAATGTTAGCCAATTACATGTGGATGTTTTGTGAAGGATTACATCTACATCTGGCCCTAGTTGTTGTTTTTGTTCGCGACGAACTCACAATGAAATGGTTCTTTGCCTTAGGCTGGGGTGCTCCTTTGATCATTGTGATCATCTATAGTACCGTGAGAATATTCATACTAGAAGATACTTACATGTACGTATTTGCTAAATAAAATATCAATCATCAATGATGATATCAATACGTTTTCCTGCCATAATAGTGCTGAACGAACACGGAGAAAAAAATGAAAGGAAGCATTTACCTTTATTGGTATTACGAAAGAATTTGCAAGGAGTCTCGGCAAATCCATTACTGAATTGTTCGCCAAAAATAAATCAATATATAACGTGTCTCAGTATTCAAACTAGTTAGAATGGTTATGAACGATAAGTTTATTTTGCTTGATGATTTTTTTTATGATAATCCCTGGAAATTGTCAATTTCGTTTCGCTTTCAGAGACTGTTGAAAATATGTCACGGAGATTTCGTCATGTAAAAATGATTACGGTTCAATTATGTATATTTTATTATCAGAAAGTTGCCTGTCTATCAGATGTCAAACGAAATTATCTTTGTTGGAATACATTGAGTTTTAGTGAACATTAAAAAGAAAGGCGATTGTGTGATTAAAATTTGCAATTTTAAACAGAACCACGACCCAATTTTCAACACGCTCAAATCTTCAAATCTACCCTCTAATAACTGATTCTTTTAAAACTCGATCAAAATTTATCGATAACATAGCTTTGAAATGCTAATTTGTAGGTCAGGCGAAAAAGCGGGCCCTTTTTTAAAAACCAATCAAACACCAAAGCTGTGCAAACGTCTATTTTCTAATCATTCCGCCTGACTGCAATGTCTACAGATCGTCTTTTAAATAAAGAAGCTTTATGTCAAACAAAGTGCGTGATAAAATAGAGGAAACAACACATTGTAATGTTTCGCTAGTTTCAACACAAACTGTTTATCTCGCTGCAATTTATAGTGGTATCGTAGAGGAATCGACTGTGTTTAGATGCTATTAATGTCAAATTTTTTGTGGGACGAAAACGTCGTCACCACTAAACGACTAATGGCAATAAAAAAACACACCAAATCCTGCCAGCAACATATTGTACCAGCATTGAATGTCACAGACTGCATAATTTATTATAATTTCCTTGGATTTTTTTGTTAATTAGCAAGCGTAAAATTACAATTCATTAATTTTAACAAATTCGTAACTATTGTTCAATTCGAATGTGGTGATTACGATCGAATAATGTAACAATTTTGCTGAAATAGTTCGTCGACAATGTGGAATTCGAAATTGCATTTCCCTATCATCTATATTCACTAGTGAATTAAATCAATAATTAACCTTTATGTAGAATCATATTCGATTTGTTGATAGAAATTTTTCCAGGTGTTGGATGCCGGAGAATTATTACAGCGCCTGGATCTTAACAGCTCCTGTATGCATCTCTCTATTGGCTTCGCTAAGTAAGTATTGTGGCAAGTTGACCAAAATCAATTTAGACCGACTGTATTACAATTCAATTGAAAGTTAGACCATAATGCAGAGTTATTTCGCCAAAATCCCGTGCAAATATCGAGCGACACGTCTTTTATTAAACAAACCACAATTTTAGTTTATTGAAAACTTTTTCAATAGAGTTGTTTCAGGAACAATAACAATTTTATGTAAGGTCTTTTGGACGTTTATACTTCCATTGATTAAAATTGTGATATACACACACACACACACACACATATAAAATAATGTTTCCTTTATTTGTTTCAGTATTTTTAATAAATGTGTTACGTGTTATCTTAACAATAATGCATCCGAATTCATCAAATCCAGCCCCATTGGGTATACGTAGGGCGGCACGTGCCGCCCTTATTCTCATTCCACTATTTGGTCTCCAACATATATTGATACCATTCAGACCGGACCCTAAAGAACCATACGAACACCTCTATCAATACATTACTGTTATCATTGTTTCATTACAGGTAATTATATATATATATATATATGAGAGAGAGAGAGAGAGAGAGATCAAAGGAAAAGTTTGTTGTTGCTATCGAGCGATTTTTATTAATGGATATTGCACCTGAATGAAGGTCAATGTGAAATGCTGGTAAAAGTCTATTATAGACGATCCATTCCGTTTTGTTATCGTGTAAATATAGACTGTAAGAAATATGGTCGTAAAATCCAACTGACTTTTCCTGGTTTTTCTTTCGCGCACGATTCTGACTATAAAAAGATTTTCCTCAAATACGCGGTGATAATTTCTTGTTGTTTTTTTTCTCTCTTTTGGTTACTGCTTCTCAATAGGGTGTATGTGTCGCCTGCTTATTCTGTTTTGCTAATCAAGATGTACATCAAGCAATACGTGGCTTCATATATCGGAAAATCTATAGAAGTACACGTTGGAGTAATTATCATTATACGGGAGCGGCGGATAGTGCCGGTGTATATGTTGTAAATGGTAATAGTCAATGTAATAATATTGGATTGTTATCATTAAAACGCAAGTCAACAACAACTGTGCGATTGTAAAAACAATCGCTAATTGTATTCAATTAACAATAATAAATTTTAATCGAATGGGAAAAAAATATGAGAGAAATGGAGACTGTTGAAGTTGAATAAATAAATGTTGTACGTATTTAATTTCCAACTACATAGCGAAAACATTTGTGTTAATAACGAAACATCCATTTTTGAGAAGGGTAATTTAGAAGATGTCGCCCCATTCAATCATTCACAGTATATTGCACAAATGCTTCTATTTCAAAAAAAAATAAAAAATAAAATCAATCACCTATGTTCATGTGGAAAATTCAAATATAGTATTGCTAAATTTACGTTATTTTATTCCTCTAAGTTGTCATCTACACTATTTGCCGTTAAATTATCATTCGCATGACTGTAATGCTAATCAATCAATTAATCAGATAAACACTTCAGCGACAAATAGTGGTAATAATAAATTAGAGAATCACCTTGAATATTTGATAATAATAGAAGGGAGCATATGAAACGCTTAAATACAAATCCTATGATATTAAATGTATTAAATTTTAAAGATAAAAAAAATTGTACGTTGAAATTTGCAAAGAATAAAAGATAATATCATCATTGTGTAATTTATGTAAATGTAGAAATTAAATCAATTTTAAACAAATAGATAGTTTTATTGTTCCTCGATATCCAATTAATTCTACATCGAGCATAAGCTCGTATGTATACTCCGTCAATTCATACTCAACCAGCTTGACTCGATAATAAAGCCAACCATAGAGTAACTGATGATGAACTGTCCCAACAAAAACTCAACTTTCTTCAACACTGATAACGGTATACAGTATATCGTCGATTAACCGAACAAAATACGACCAAAATTGACACACCACCTGTACGTTCATTATGGTACGACATTAATGACTGCAATCAACTGAATCATACGTTTTATAGGAAATCAGTCAGGCAAAAACTATCAATTTCTGTTTGGGGAAGCCTTGGCGTATTCACATAATAAACAACACAATTATAATAATAGAAATTTGAATTAATTCTAAGAAAATATATGAACTATCTTCTGGAATTGTCTTTTTTTTCGAAGGATAAAAATAATTAACGTAAGCTTCAATTTGTATAATTACTATTTATATAAAATAGATGCGGTATATCAATGAAATGCACTCTTTAATTGCAACGTTGTCTCATTCATTGAAATTTTCCATTGAAGATAAAATTGACATATTATCTATTAGAAAAAACGACACAGATAACTTTGTTGGTGAGCTGGAATCGGTTTTGCTGTAATATTTACAGACGAATTGCATCGGATATGAATTAGCCCTAGCAATTTTCTTAATTAATCACCAACTGCACTCGACATTATTATACAGATAAACCGTTTCAACTATCTAAAGTTGTTGATTAAATGGATGTAATTTAAATATTCCATTTACATCTGTGTCTGTAAAGAATGCTGTAACTACCTTCTTGAGTAATCGTACCCAATTCCTAAGAAAAACACAAAGAGCAACGGAAGATTGTTCAAGAGACAATCGTACAGCATTTAATTAGCGATTTGATCAACTACAATTTTTTATGCAAATAATAGCCACTTATTATACATGTAATCAATAATTCGCAAACAGTAATTAACAAATTGTTTTCTTTGCGAATGACTTGAGTCTGTAATTTACGAGAGGATGTTATTACAACTATAAAAATCAAAACATCTACAATCAGACGCATCAGTTCTAACAATAAACGGAAAATACACACAATCAACGAAATGTCTAAATACTCTGTGATTGTTGTTGCATTATCCTTTATCTGTATTACAACAGTATTGGTGAGTTGTGTTCTTGCGAGAGATAAAATTTAATTTTGCCAACATCTGAAATATTCCAGGGTGTATCAGATGAAATGAAAGAATTGGCCGCCATGTTACACGGCCAATGTGTGGCAGAAACAGGAGTTGATGAAAGTAAGTCAATTGTTTGAGTGTGTTCGAGAAGCCGTATCAATCACATTGAAATTAATGCCATTTTCAGGTTTAATTGCCAAAGTAAATAGCGAGAAAGTAATGCCCGATGATGATAATTTGAAGTGTTATATTAAATGCCTTTTAACACAAATGGCAACGGTTTGTATTCAAATATTTATTGAATTCAAATATTTATTATTGAAACTTTCAGATGACTGACGATGGTGATATTGACGTTGAAGCTACAGTTGCTGTACTTCCCGAGGAATTAAAGAAAGGCTGTGAACCAGCAATAAGAAGTTGTGGAACTAAGGGTGAGTCAACAAATTTCTATGGTTTCAGAAATATTTACAGATCTGTTGTGTTTTCTTTATTGTTTCAGCTGGTTCGAATCAATGTGAAACTGCTTGGTTAACACATAAATGTTATTTAGAAACCAGTCCGAATGTAAGTTGTGCGATTGATTTTATAAAAAAATGAGAAAATCTACATACGTATATTTTTCAGGACTATTTCCTCGTTTAATTTGAAATATAATAAACAATTATTGTTTATGATAGCTATCATTAATATATTATCAACGATATAAGCAACGTTTAGTTATTAATCAACAAGAGTAAGAATAATTTTGTTTGTTCAAATACAAAATGTGACATGCATTAATATTATAAAGTCGTTATTATTGAAGTAATTATAAGATCACTGTCCCTATTAATTAATCCTTAAATACCGTGCTATAAACCGCAGGAAAATAATTTTGTAGTTTATCTACCAATTTGCGAAATTTCGACAAGCATGACCAATCTTAAACCAAACACTTTTTTGATTCCATCGAAATACTTGTTCTTCTATAACGAAAAAAAATATAATTTACATCTCAAATGACAGTTAGCCAATTCAACAATAAATACAGACCGGTTGTTTGATTTAAGGCTGGCCATATACGTGATAACGCTACAATAACTATTGGAGTTAGAGTCACCAGTCTTCAGTATGCGACTTATATCGAACAATACAAAAATTATGAATGAATAACGCAACAATTCACATGTATTCGATGAGTTGTAGCGCAACATTTGTCGTCCAACCACAACCGACGTCCGCCACAGCAAGACGTGTGATTCGTGCAAGTGCAGCTTTAGTTTATCATCATTTATCAACGTATTTATCACCTTTAATCGAATTCGTGTATTAAACTATTCAGTTGTCAATTAGTTATTCGTGAAAACGGCAATATTATCTAAGAGAATGGTAATTGAAAAAGAGCATTTTTATATGAAATTTGTGAAAAATTGTTTATTGAGAATATTTTTTTGGTAAGTTATCTTAAAAAGAACAAACAACGCACACACAGAGAAAAGCAGCAAACCAGATTTTCAACGATTACAATTATCATCTCTTTCTTGTTATTAGTTGGACGTTTCCATTATTTGTAAAAGGTGCAAAACATAAATTGAATAAATTCGATTTGACACCACCATCGAATGAGAACGATTCGAAGGTACTTGGTGATAAATTAGAGAAACTATGGCAATTGGAAATTGTTAATAATGAAAAACCATCGATATGTCGAGTTTTATGGAGATTATTTAAAAACGATATCATCTTTTATGGATTCTTACAGCTCATCCTTGAAATGATTTTAAAGTAATTCGTAATATTAGAGTATTGTTTTTATACAATCGCTATCTCGAAGAGATCTGGAAACGCTGCCAGGCCAATGAGCGAGATAGGGATTTGTTTGAGGAATATTAATGGAATTTTCTATTGCTTCTAATTGTATTAACACTTTGGGTGTGCACTTCATCACTGGACACCCCAAATTCAAATGACATTTTCACACTGCCGGATAAATTTGACCTTTTTGCCACGTTCCGGACGTGCACGCTCGAAGTGTTAATTAATTTATTTGGTCAAGGGTTGTTTCTAAACATTTTCTATTTGTTTGATTTGATAGATTGGCACAACCGTTAGCCATATGGAAATTGATCGATTGTTATCGTACTGATATAACAGTGGAACAAAATCAAGCATATTATGCTGTTAATGTAATAATAATTACAACAATTCTAAATGTATTTCTAACACATGCAACATCATTCGGCTTATTACATATTGGTTTAAAGATGCGTATAGCTTGTAGTTCTTTAATCTATCGTAAATCATTGAAATTGAGCCATACAATAACGAATGAAGCAATAACAGGGCTGGGTGTCAATATTTTATCGAATGATATGAATCGCATTGATAAATGTTTAACATTTATCCATTATTTATGGTTGGCACCATTACAAACTGTCACAATTATTGCATTATTAGGATATATATTCAATGCGACAGCATTAACTGGTTGTGGTGTATTTTTGATTTCAATATCATTTCAAAGTAATTCGTCGAATTGATTTATGTTTGTTGTTGTTCAATTTCAATTAAATATTGGCGAATTTCAGTTTATATTGGTAAATTTTGGTCGGAGTTTCGTTCGAAAACAGCATCAAAAACTGATGAACGTGTCCATTTGTTAAATGAAATCATTTCAGGTATTCAAGTAATTAAAATGTATGCATGGGAATGTATTTTTATTAAATTAATGGAAACAGCACGAAAGTATTGTTTTGTGTGTATTGTGTTGAATTTCACCAATTATTTTTTGTTAATTTTCCAGTGAAGAAATTCGTTATATAAAATCCACATCGATTCTTCGTGCTTTCTTCTCATCATTCAGTAAATTCACAACACGTACAGCAGTGTTTCTAAGTATACTCGTTTATATATTGACCGGCCATCAAATAAACGCTGTATTTGTTTTCGTTTTGAAATCGTTCTATTCGATATTCAAAGATAGCATGATAACGAAACTGCCATTAGCTATCAGTACATTAGCAGAAGCTACAAGTTCGTTGAAACGCGTTGAACGATTCTTATCGATTGAAGAGAAAATACCAACAATGAATCGAATCGAAATCTATGAACGATCGATCAATATCACCTTCGATAATGTTACAGCGAAATGGTCGCATATCGAAACACTAACTAATATCAATCTAACAATCGATTCGCATGACTTGGTTGCAATTATCGGTCCAGTTGGTAGTGGTAAGACAAGTTTTCTAAATGTCATCCTCGATGAATTGCCGATAATTAAAGGACGCAAACTTGTAATTGGACAAGTTTCATATGCCGCCCAAGAGCCATGGCTGTTTCCCGGTACAATACAACAAAACATCCTGTTCGGTGAAGAATTCCACAAATCTCGCTATTATCACATCATACGAATCTGTTGTTTAGAACAAGATTTACTACAATTACCGCATGGCGATCAGACATTAATCGATTGTGTTAATTTGAGTGGTGGCCAGAAAGCTCGCATCAATCTAGCTAGATGTGTCTATAAAGAAGCTGATATTTATCTATTCGACGATACATTATCAGCAATGGATGCAATTGTCAGCCGTGACATATTCGATGGATGCATTTGTAAATTTCTAAATGACAAATGCTGCATCTTCGTTACACATCAATTGCAATATTTAAAACGTATCGAGAAGATTTATTGTTTTAAAAATGGCAAAATTGAATTTTATGGGAATTTCGATGAAATTAAAAACTCAGCCATCGAATTCGCAAATTTATTATTGAATTATGAATATGAGGATGGTGATTATATATTGGATAATTTCAAATATTTCAAATCGAAACAATACGACAATTGTACGAATACTGATGTCAATGAGGAATTTGCTGAGGATGGTCAAGTGAAATTCGGTATTTATTGGAAATATTTCACAACAAATGGTTATTGTCGTTTCTTTCTTGTGATGTTTCTGTACAGTTTCACACAAATCGTTGCAAGTTCTTGTGACTTTTTCGAGTCCTTCTGGTAATTTACAAAGCTCATTCGGATTCTGATGTAAGCAAACATTTTTTTCTAGGATCAATTTGGAAGAAGATCACAATGCAAATCAACCGATAAATCAATATGTGCTATTATCACGTGATAATTGTCTTTATATTTATGTTGGTTTGATTTTAGCTATAATTTTTTTAACAATAATACGTTCAATATTCTTTTTCGTTTATTTCGTAAAAGTGGCACAATGTTTATACGAAAAGATGTTCAATTCCGTTATTAAAACTGGTATGTTATTTTTCAATAGTAATCCATCTGGTAGAATATTGAATCGTTTCTGCGAAGATATTGGTAATATCGATGAAACATTACCATTATTATTGATGGATAGTTTACAAATTGGATTGAATGTGATTGCAATTAATATTGTATTAGCATTAGTTAAACCATGGCTTATTATTGTTGCTATCATTATGTTTATATTGTTTTATTTTATACGTATGTTATATTTAGCAACTAGTCGAGATTTAAAGCGCATAGAAGCTACATGTATGTTAAATATACAGAGTGTCCTACATTCGGCGTGTTTCGATCAGTTATTGTAACATTAATCAAGCGTAGTCTTGCTAAATGAAACTAAACTATTCAAATTTTTGTGCGTTTTTTTAATAAGAAACGCACTGTATCGACATGACGAAATGTTACGCTGTTTGTTGGACATGCAGTATATAAAGGGGTTTTTAATTTTCTCATCAATTATACAGGCAGAAGTCCAATTTTTTCACACTTCAATGGAACGATACGCGGCCTAACTACAATAAGAGCATTCAATGTTGAATATTTATTTAATAATTGGTTTGATAATTACCTAAATCAGCATACGTCAGCATATTTTATGTCATTAAGTTCATCAGCTTCATTCGGCTTTTGGTTGGATTTATGTTGTGCTGTATATATTGTTATTGTAACAACTAGCTGTTTCTGGGGTGGAGGTACTCGATTCTACATATAATCAATTGACTTATATCTAATTAAAATGTTTATTGTTAGTTGAACGTGGTGGTAGTATTGGTTTAGCAATCACACAAGCATTCGGTTTAACAGGCATGTTCCAATGGGGCATGACGCAATGGAGTAATTTAGAAAATCAAATGACATCAATTGAACGTGTTTTTGAATATCATCATTTACGTTCAGAACATAATGATAATGATGATGATGATGATGATGATGATGATAGTTTTAATCGAAATAATAAACAAATTTCGATACCGAATGATTGGCCCAAATATTGTGATATTGAATTTGATGCGATTTATTTGAAATATCGCCCTGAAATGGATCAATCTTTTGTGTTGATGAATGTTAATTTTAAGATTGCACCATTTGAAAAAGTCGGTGTTATTGGACGTACTGGTGCTGGTAAATCATCATTAATATCGGCCATATTCCGTTTAATCGATTACCAAGGTACGATATGGATTGATGGTATTGATATTAAACAAATACCATTAGAGAGATTACGTTCGAAAATTACAATAATACCACAAGAACCAGTCTTATTCTCTGGCACAATACGACAGAATTTAGATCCATTTAATCAATACAATGATATGAAAATATGGCAAATATTTGATGAATTAGAATTGAAAGAGTTCATGGCGCAATTCCCAGATGATTTGAATACGAAAATCATTGGTAAAGGTTCGAATTTAAGTTTAGGCCAACGACAATTACTATGTTTAGTACGTGCATTATTATCAAACAATAATATATTGATATTAGATGAGCCAACAGCGAATGTTGATTTTAAAACGGATGTTTTAATACAAAATATTATACGTAGGAAAACAGGAGATTCTACAACTGTATTAATTATTGCACATCGTTTACATACAATTATGGATTGTGATAAAGTATTAGTTATGGATGCTGGACGTATCATTGAATTTGGACATCCATATGAATTATTACAACATCCGGATGGGGCATTAACGGAGTTCGTTTTGAAAACTGGCAAAATCCGTGCCAATTATCTAATACAAATCGCTGAAAAGGTGGGTGTTTTTCATTTTCCACAATCATTCATAATTAATAATTGATTGATTTTTAGAATTTTGTCAAAAATCAATAAGGCAATATTGATTGTTTCTATTTACACACATACTTGTTGCAGTTATTGTTTCTGTTTAATAAAAGCGTTTTATATTTTGCCATCTTTCTATTTATACAATTTCCTGGTAGATTCGTACCATGATCTGATCCATAGATAATAGTGCGATGTCGCATACTTTTTAAACAAACTATCTTGGAACACTTATTCTTCTCCTTTACAAAATAGAATAAAAACATAATTGAATCAAGGGAAAAACAGTGTTTTAGATAATCCGTGTGCATCTATAATCATTTTTGTTTTTATCTTGGTTAACAACTGAACGTATTCAAAATTGCACAACACTGATTTCTAAACTTTATGTTGCGAGTATTTTGATTAGTTTTATTTGTGAATAGTGTTTAAAATCAACGTTTTTTTTTGTAGTGATAATCTAACAGTGTTTGTGATGTGTAGCAGTGCTAGTGTTTTGTGAGTGGATTTGGTGTGCAATGCAGGGCGAATGGCTATTCAGAGGGTTCAACTGAAATGTAATTTCTACAATGTCTCAAACTAATGGTTTTTCGAGTTTATTTTCTGCCTTTTATTCATAGTAAGGTGTTTTTATATTACATTTATCGTAAATTGAACGTTTCACGTTTGTTGTGAAACTTTGTTGAATATGTGAGAAAACATTTGGACACCCTTTCTGTATATGGAAAATGTCGAAAAGAATCTAATAAATAATGTGTGGATTAGAGATCCAAAATGGAAATTTAATCGCAAATATTTATTATTAAATGCAACTCGCTCTAGTACACATAAAATTCTATTCTACAAATTCGTTATATAAATTAATAAATATAATAAAGGATAAACTCCATGAAAGTACATAAAAATTAATTATTTCAGTCAAAGGATGATGTCATTTTATGAAAAAAAAACCCATTCGAATTCGCACAAATACAATAGCTGTTTGTTATTATGAATTAGAAATCAAAAATAAAAAAGCCCCCATAACTAGATGGTTGTTGTGGCTTGTTTGGGAATAACACATGATTAATTGTATGTAAAACACCATTAGTTGCTACATTATCACAGCTAGTCACAAGTGCCCTGCCAATATGTATTTGTCGATTACCAGTACGTCCAATTTGATGATGTTGATGTCCTAATGTCGGTATTAAACTGTTAAATCCCCAAGTTTGTTGGCCGATACCAGAACAGCACAAAACCTCTACAAAATGCAATTATAATTATTATGGAAATGAAGACGATTAGTTAAAAACAGGAGATTACCTTTCAAGATATGATTCTTTAAGAATTGATCAGCTTTCTTTTTATCTTCATATAAAGCATTCAAATCGTTCTCATCTACTGTAGCAAAAGTTTCATCGCTTGGTGCCAAGAATGTTAGAGAAACGCTGGCATTTCGCAAAATATTCTCAACTTCCGTTCCATTTATTAAACGATTTAATGTTGAAAACTTCTCAGTATTCCTAATCAAATCCAATAAATTCTCTTCAGGCGGTTGTAATAATTGATCAACTTCATGAATAACACTACCACAAGCTTTCTCATCGAAACCAATAATTCGGGCACAATTAACTGTAGCACGGTTTATAATACTTGAAAAGAACGGTAGCTGTAATTAATTTTAAAAAACAAACAATCATTATTAATGATTTAGTTATAGTAATTAAAAATTAATTATTTACAGTTGAGTAGAGATTTAAACGTAATTCTTTATTGTGTGCTGTCTTCAATATGACATCATTATTCATTTCACATGATTCCAATTTACCACGTACTGTATGATATTTAATTAAATCACGTAATTTCTCTTGATCATCGCCGATCTCTTCCAATAGTTTCGTTGCTTTCTCATTCTCAAATGCTTTATTTGATGGTATAAATGCTGTGACATTCACCAAATTATCAATTTCTTCAATTAGACCAGCTTTTCCAATTAATTCGTAGAATTTTGTTAAATTCTCATTTTCCAATACGGTGGTTAAATGTAATGCTGAATCTGGTATTAAAACTGTATCAATTAAATGTATAACACCATTCGTTGTCATTAAATCAGTTTCAATAAGTTTTGATTGATCTTCAATTATCAATTCACCATTATCGGTGCGTTGTAAATGTAGAATTTCACCTTCAACATTATGTGTTGTTATATTTGCTACAATACCTGACGCACAGATTGTATGTGTGACAACATGATTTTGGACAACACCTACAACAGAAAAAACAATGCAAAATTTTGTTACAATTCCACCAAAAAGTTTCGATTCCATTGTCGGCATTCGAACCGGCCACTTCTGCTTGCCGGCCACACAAGTGTTGACTACTACAACCACATATGGTTCGATCTAATCACGATTAAAAAGACTGTTGTAAGTTGTGTTTTCTCATTGGACATTCGTAAAAGTTGGCCATTATTAAAATGTAAATTAACTGGAGAGAATTACAAATTTCAACAAAGGCCAATAGCAACACATTAATTATTACGAAATAGTTATAAAACCAAACAACAACATTAATAGTAGTGTTCTACATTTTCATCTACCAAGGTTTTTTTTCAATAAAACACATATAGACGCGCCGAATTGACTGACGCCAACATACTAAAAAACTACGAAGTAATCCCGGTGAAGTCATCATAGGACGACTATATAACAAGTCGAGGCCAAAACCAGCATTGATGAACTTGGTAACAAGTAGAGCAAAAAGAAAAAACCGAAATTACTTACTAGTTGCACATTTGCCACCGGTCACCAAATTCTCCACATCGGAATCATCCAATTTTTTGAAAGCTGCATCTGTTGGTGCAAAAACTGTATAATGACCATCCAATTTAAATTTCTTAATTAACTCAGTACTTTCCAATACTAATTAGAAGCAAACACAATTAAATAATTATAGGCTAAAGACACAACAACAACAACAACAACAAATACCTTTTTGGAAAACACTTAATTCTGGATGTTCACGAATAACATCAACGATACTTTGTTGGGCCGGCACCACGATCTTATTAACAACATGTAAAATACCATTTTTAGCGAATTTATTCACTTTGATGATTGGCTCACAATTGGCTGTTATCAATCTTTGATACTGTGGATGATAAATATTGATACGGATCGTATTATTGTTATTTTCATTATATAGAATCTCTTCATTTGTTAAATCAGTTAAATCAACAAAATCTTTCACTGTATGGCTCAACACTAACTCTTCTGATGATAATGGGATTTTGTTATTTTCGACTTTATTAACATTGTTCTAAAAAATAGAAGAAACATTAATGAAAAGTTGAAACAAATTAAAAATTGCGAATGTTGTTGCCGAAAATCACCAATTCTATATCACGATTATTGTAATTGTCCAATGCTAAATTCGTTGGTACGAAAATCGTATAATTGCCATTATTAAATTTGTCTTCTAATTTTGTTGTTTTAATTGCATTTCTAAATTCATTAACATCATCTAAATTATCAATTGTCTCTAAAATTGTTTTCAAATCACCAAATTTCTCACAACCAGTCGTATCTTTCGAACGTACAAAACCATAACAACACTTATAACGAACCATGAAGGTCTTCACCACACCATGATTATTAATTCTAGACAATTTCAATTAACACACAAAATAATTCGTTTTAAATGTAATTAGAAGAGACAGAAACTTACTTTGTAACACATTGGTATTTATTTGGTGTTTCTTCACAATTCGACAAACTGATTGATGTTGAAAAGAAATTCGGTATGACCGGTTCAGTTTCAGATGTATTCTTCTTCACTTCAACAGCATTACCACCATCACTATCCCCATCATCAGTGATTTCTTCACGTTCAATACAAACATTCGGCCTATGTTGAAAACAAACACAATTTTACTAAACAAAACAATAAAGTCGACCAAGTTTAGCGTAGACAAACTATAAAATCCGCTTAATCAAATCAAATTTGGAAAATTTCAAAGAAACAAGGAAGTAATCATTTATCGTTCGTTAAAAATAAGGTAGTGGCCAATTGTTTCATTAATAATTGTAAAGGGGAGGGTATGCGTCCCTTTCTTGCTACGTGATTCATTTCATTGTCATTGAAAATTTCTAGAATTTTCTTATCTATTTGTTACTAATTATTGTAGATTATTCAACATACATATCATTATTTAAAACAATAACAAATATTAAGCAAAAAAGAGAGAGATAGATTGTGATGTTTTTTATTCGTGAAATGTCTTGTCATTTATTTGTCATACAATCGTGAACAAAATAATAAATAAATTATTATTATTAATTGCGTTGTCTTTTTTGTATCTAAAGATCCGCTATATTCAAACAAAACTAGATTGCTTCTTTTAGATTATTTAGAAGAGATTGTATGTTAGAAAGTCGATTTTTTTCTCAAATGCATCTCACAAAAACGACCAAAGACAGTGGCGTAGCCATACGTTTCGATTCCAATAGTAAAACTATATGCGTAATGGTGGTCTTTTGCACAGGCTACGCCACTGTTTAAGAATCTGAAGGGTTGTTTCTTTTACAGTTCTCTGAACTTGTTTTTATAATTTTTCAACCGGATAACTGACACAATTAATAAACCAACAAATTGGATTTTAATGACACGGCAGGCAAATTTGCAGTTAAATACATATAAACAAAATTAAATTTAGTAGACATGTATACAGTTATATTTGACTGAATCTGCATTTCTTTTGAACAAACAATAACGATAATAGTGTTAACAACAAATAATAATATGTTTACACACCATTTCCACAGTTATAAATTTATATCGCGCTAATTACAAGTGATGCAAACAAAAATGATTGTTAAGTCAATCAAGTTCAATGAACTGATTATTATTAGAAAAAGACTTACCCTTGCCACCAGGGTTTCAAGTTGAAATTGAAGAAACCACCCAATGAGAACGTGCTATGCGGCAATGATGAAAATCCAAAAGAATTCGTAAATGTCGGTGTAAATTGATCAATATTAGTAGTACTAACAGCATCCACATCAACAATACCATCTGGTAATAGGGATGAATCGAATGATGGTTTATGATTTGTTTGTAATGTTGGTTTCTCTTCACTTGCTGATATATCAGGATCACGATAAGTTGGATCTAATGGTTCACGATCACGTTCGGTTACTTCTTCCACATCAACATTATTACGATAATGATAACGATTTGGATCATTGAACAGATTAAAGCGACTATTATGCCAATTCCATGAATCGACAGCAAATGGGTCAGTTAAATGGAAATCACTGTAAGAAAATCATAAAATTGAGTAAAAAACAAATAGATCATAATCGTCACAAAATGATGCTGATTATGAGATTCTAGAGATTTCTTTCAATTGCAGAATCAACAAAGACTTGTGAAAGGAGGATATAAAGAGAGACGACTATTGTATGGCCTTCCACACAATGCAGATGAAGAATCGTTGGCCTCAAGGCATTTACATGTAGATTTGTTTTTAATGATTGTTAATTATTCTAATTAGTGAGAGGACATCTTTGCACCAGAACATCTCTTGTCAGGAAAAAAACCTGCTAGATAGATAAAATATTAATGTCAGTTGAACTATTGAAACAAAAAAAAAACAGGCTTGGATCAACAACAAAATTTGCACAACTGGTAGTATCTCTAATGGATTTTATTAGTTTTCGATGGGCTTTGTGATGTCTTCGTTTCGACAAGGATTTTTCTATTATATTATAGTTGTGTTGAAGTAACTTGGACAAGGATGTTTCAAAAGGACATACGAGCTTTGCCAAGTCAAATACGTACAACTATATTCAGAAATTATTTTGCTGTTGAGTCGTTTTTGTGGTATCTTTATGTTAACAAGGATTTGGTTCTAGTAGCTTGGCAAATATGTCAGTTTTCGTGGGTCTTTGTTACTGAAAAGATTCATTCGTCATTTGTGTTAATAGAGTATTTGTTTAATCAATTATGGTTAAACTGGACGACATCAACTATAAATATGATAATCACAAAGATTAGCAATTTAAAACGAAACGCAAAAAAAAACAAGTCCAACTCACACTTGAGAAATTTGCATAATTATCGTGTGATTATTCAAATAATTTAATAAATAACACTTATACTGAAAGTGTAATAAACAATGGAACTTTTGATGGTACAAGGTCAATGACATTTGACATCAATCTACAAATACAACAACAAGAAAAAAAACCACAAATCTAGATCTTTTAAAACAATTGCTTCTTCTCGACTAACACCAATCAAATTTCCATTTAGAAACTGTAATCTTTCGATCGTGATTCTTTCGAAAACAAAGTAAACCCAAAAAAAACAAAAACTGGGTCATCGATGGTAAATAGAAATCATAATTCGAATACTTACTTGAATCGTTGACCACTACTGACCCACAAACAAAAGACACTTAAAAACAGGAGTTTTTCAAGCATTTTTGTTGTTAATTTTGCAAAAAGCCTTTTATCAAACGCTTATTATTCGTGCACTTCCAACAATGAACTGTAGCTTTTCGCCGGAAACATGGTTGGTATTTATAGAGAACTGTAAGGATAATGGTGGGGCTCTTCAACATCACCATCATCATTGGGTCAAGAATTGATAGCTTTTTTTCTTTTAAATCGACAACCAATGCTCTTCATAAATATCCACAAAAAAAGCCGAATAAATAAAAATTGCTATCTATTTATTGCCGTTGGTTAAGGACAAATATGTGATAAGCGGAGGATTTGTTGAGAAGTTTTCGAAAATAATTGATGGACATTGAAGAATTTTCGGAAAATTTCCTCCGGTTGATACGGTGAAAGTCTTCATGATTGTTGTTGTAAATGTGAAATGGGACGCTTTTACAAAAAATGATAGTCATCTGACACTTTTCTAAATTTCCTTGAATATTTATCACTTTTCCAATCTGAATAAATTATTTATGATTTAAGGAATTAATTATTAAGAAATCTTCCAGAATTCTTTTGTATCTTGTAAATATTTCTAAAGATTACCCGTTGAAATCGGTTTTTTCCTAAAACTAATTGAAAAATAAACAGGTATTTTCCAAATCCGGTGACCTTTTGCTTATAGAAATTCAAATTGATCGTAAAAATGTACGTTATCGCTCTTCTCCATAGGAATGGCAGTAAAATATGTACAATTGATTAATCCTTGTTCTTATCGCAAAAAGAATAATTATAACAATGAATCAGATATTTCCTCTCTGTAATCTTCTACCCATCAACAATAAAACAACAACAAAATGATTCATTTAGAAATTGTTTTCTGTTATATTTGATGATTAAATTTTTGTTTTTGTTTTGGATTTTCTAGAAATAATCCTTAATTCTAGTAATTGGAATGAATAAATGCTGTGAAATGATCCGATTTAAAATGTTCAAAACGAGTGACATAGACCACAATAAACAATAATAATAATACGAAAATATTCCTTTGGAAAAAAAAACAAGCGACGATAATAAAAAATGAGTCACTTGTTGTCCTTGGCCTTGAATTGTTGAATAATGTTAAGCGAATGAAGAAGATTAAAATAATATTATTATTATTAAATATTATTAATATTATTAAAATAATAATAATAATAGTAAAAAGATTGAAATTATATTACTCAATATATAATAAATAATTTATTAATTACTTCTAATTTATAATTAAGCTTATCAATTTATTATTTCAAAGTTGCCGCGCTACAATTTCGAATGTACCACCAACCGAATATTGGGGAAAAAAAATGCACCACACATTCGATCGTAAAAGATCGTTTTTATTTATACGAATTCTTTTCAAATGAATGAATGCCCCAAATACATCAATGGTGAATGCATTGGATTTACAATCCAGAAGTCCGGTATGAAAAAGGATCATCTTCCACTTTAGGCGCATTAACGATGCCTGCTTTCCCTACTCTTTTTGGAAAAGGACTGGATCAGACCTGCCGCGAGACGCTCCTCAAATGTCTTCTAGTAACTTTGATTTTGGTTATGTTGGCGATTCTGGTTAGTGGTTGTCAGTTATCTGTCAAAAATTTGCCGGCTACCGGTAAGATGGTGTGACGTCGACATTTAATTTCGAAGATTTTCCATCAAAAAATTACAAATAATTAACGTAAAATAGCTAATTAGATGAATTATTTTCAGTTAAATGAATTTCGGTTATAGGGTTAAGTCAAAAACGTTGAAGAAATTAGAGAATTGTCATTGTTGATAGCTAAACAGTCAAGATGTTGGGCATAAATAAAAAGGGAATAATAAATGCAAATGTAGAGAAACAAGAGACTTTACTAACGTTGTCGATTTTAACATTAGCAGCAATTCTATGTATGTGTATAAAAATAATTTAATGAATTGATTTTATATTTCAATTATTATCTAATTTTGTGTATTTGTAGCATTTGCCACACGTTTATTTTCTGTGTTACGGTTCGAAAGTGTCATCCATGAATTTGATCCATATTTCAATTATCGCACAACAAAATATTTAACAGAAGAAGGTTTTTATAAATTTCATAATTGGTTTGATGATCGTGCATGGTATCCATTAGGACGTATAATCGGTGGTACTATTTATCCTGGTTTAATGATAACATCATCAATTATCTATCATTTATTATGGTTATTTAATATAACAATAGATATAAGAAATGTTTGTGTATTCTTAGCACCGCTATTCTCATCATTCACAACAATTGTTATTTATTTATTAACAAAAGAAGTTAAAAATTCTGGTGCTGGTTTAGTTGCTGCTGCATTTGTATCGATTGTACCTGGATATATCAGTCGATCTGTTGCTGGTAGTTATGATAATGAAGGTATTGCTATATTTTGTATGTTATTAACATATTATACATGGATTAAAGCGGTTAAAACTGGTACAATACTATGGGGGACCTTATCAGCACTTGCCTACTTTTACATGGTATGTTCACAGATAATTTTGTTGGAATTATTTTTTCTTATTTGTAAATTTTCAGGTATCATCATGGGGTGGTTATGTATTTCTAATCAATTTAATACCATTACATGTGCTAGTATTGATGATAACTGGTCGATTTTCACATCGTACTTATGTTGCTTACAGCACCTTGTATTGTATTGGTACAATATTGTCAATGCAGATATCTTTTGTTGGTTTTCAACCGGTTCAAAGCTCTGAACATATGCTTGTAAATAATTCATTTCTCTTTTTTGATGATTAATTGTTGTTTAATGTTTGTTTTTTCTTTGTTTTAGGCACTTGGTGTCTTCGGTTTATGTCAAATACACGCGTTTATTGATTATTTACGTAGTAAATTAACTAAAAACGATTTCGATACATTATTTCAATTTTTATTATATACAGTTGGTATATTATTTTTATTATTATCAACAATATTAATGTTAAGTGGTAAAATAGCACCGTGGACTGGTAGATTTTACTCATTATTAGATCCGTCATATGCTAAAAATCATATACCTATTATTGCTAGTGTATCAGAACATCAACCAACATCATGGAGTTCATTCTATTTTGATTTGCAAATATTAGTATTTTTATTCCCTGCTGGTTTATATTTTTGTTTCAGTCAATTGAGTGATTCAAATATTTTTATGATTTTATATGGTGTTACTAGTATTTATTTTGCTGTACGTTTTTGCTGTTTTACATTGACATGTAATTTGTTGTGTTTTGATAGTAATAATGAATGATTTTAGGGTGTTATGGTGCGTTTAATGTTGGTCTTAGCTCCAGTTATGTGCATTTTAAGTGGCATAGCGATATCACATTTATTAACGAAATTTATGAAAAATACGGACAATGCTAATAAAACGTCAGATCATAAGAAATTGAAGAAATTGGAATCGAATTATATATTAAAGAATGAAATCTCAACAACATTCATTTGTATAATTTGTGTATTATTAGTATCGTATATATTCCATTGTACATGGGTAACATCAGAAGCATACAGTTCACCAAGTATTGTATTGAGTGCACGTTCCCATGATGGTGGTCGTATAATTTTTGATGATTTCCGTGAAGCATACAATTGGTTGAAAATGAATACACCAGAAGATTCAAAAGTAATGTCATGGTGGGATTATGGTTATCAAATAACAGCAATGGCAAATCGTACAATATTAGTTGATAATAATACATGGAATAATACACATATAAGTCGTGTTGGACAAGCAATGGCCAGTACAGAAGAGAAAGCATATGAAATAATGAAAGAATTAGATGTTGATTATGTATTAGTTATATTTGGTGGTTTAACTGGCTATTCATCTGATGATATCAATAAATTTTTATGGATGGTACGTATTGGTGGTAGTACAGAACGTGGACAACATATAAAAGAATGGGATTATTATTCAACAAATGGTGAATTTCGTATTGATAAAGATGGATCGCAAACATTATTAAATTGTTTAATGTATAAAATGTGTTATTATCGTTTTGGACAAGTTTATACCGAAGGTGGCAAACCACCAGGATATGATCGTGTACGTGGCGCAGAAATTGGTAATAAAGATTTCGAATTGGATGTATTAGAAGAAGCTTATACAACTGAACATTGGTTAGTTCGTATTTATAAAGTGAAAGATCTACCAAATAGGGGGGTTTAATAATTATTGAGAAAAATATTTGTTTATCTTTTTTTTTTGTAAATTTTTTCATATCGCTAAAAATAAATCAATATTATCTAATGGCGCACCGTCATTTCCCCACTCTGTTGCTAGGAATGTTCATGAATGAAAACAGCCGTCATTTCACATACATTTATTGAATTAATTATTGTCTTCAAGTTATTGAGAATGCACTTTTTTTTTAACAATTGAGAAATTATGCAAATCTATTAGAAGGCATTTACTTTGCAAAAAAAAACAAACGCTGCGATTTATATAAATGCCATCCAATTCAGAGACAAAAATACATTTCTAAAAAGTTCAAGCCTCTTTCTATCCGATATACACATTATTATTATTATTATTACATATATTCATATTTTTCAATTAATTATTTGATCGTTTCGAAAACAAAATTAAAGCATTTAATAATAACATTTCTAATACCTACATATTTATTTTTTTTTAAATAATTTCATCACCAGTTGCTGATACGTCTTCGTTTCGTTTCACAATTTTAAATCACATTGTCTACAATTCGTTTGTATTAAAATCGACAAGTAAGATAAAATATTTATTAAACCAGTAATATGAAACATCACGAGTGTTTGTGTGTGTCAAGAAGAAGAAGAAGAAGAAAAATATAAGCAACAAGTGGATAAAAAAAGCAGAGAACTATTTAAATTCGAGTCAACAAAGCCTTTATTATTAATACATAATAATATTTGTTAATAGCACCATTGAAAATTATAATCTAAATCTACAGAGAAAAAAAAATAGAATCTTTTTTTTGTTGTTGGAAAAAATAATTAAATTATAATAATTGCGAAATACATTTTTTTGGACCTTAAATTGTTTTCGATATACCCTTGTTTCAAGTATACATTGTTTTTTTTCCAATTCACTTTAATAAATCTATTCCTAAAATGGCACAATTTCGTTCATTTCACAAAATAAAAATAATCATAATAATAATATTAATAAAAATCGATATAAAAAGATTATATATACATAATTATGTATTTATATTATTTATATATATATTTATATAAAAAAATAAAACCAGAAGGAAATGGCAGTTTGAAAGAACAAAGCTTATATTAAGCTGATGAAAACAAACAAACAAACAAACAAAAAATAATTGTGAATATCTGAATGCAAATATTGAGTTAATTAGCAAATTGAACTCGATATTTTGTCATTTTTGAGGTTTCAAAACAAGTACATAATGAACACAAAAGAGTGAACACTTAAAGTGGACATAGATTAGAGACTGCTCTTTAAGTATTTCCATTAAATTAAGAAGCTTAATCTGTATTCTTCTTTCAATTCACCAAATCATTATCATCCCATAAATGGTAGAAGTCATTGTTATCGGAGCTGTAACAGAAGAACAAACGTTTCAATTAATTCAACATTGAAAACCAATCAGCAATAATAGTTGCTAGCTGAAAATGTCTTGGGTGTGATCAACCATCAACAGGAATGATGTCTCACCTCTATTCCTAGCAAGTCCATCAATGTTAGCATAATTGGATAAAAAAGCATCAGTCTATATTATCAAGTACTTAATAATAATAATAATGAAATATTTACACCAAGATTATAGTTTCAATTATATACAAATTGCCAATCAACATGGCCCTATACAAACTTATTCACTTAATTAATTAACTTAATTATTATTTGTTTAAACAATCAACGTAATAAATAACTTTCAATTTGGACTTGTTCTATTGATATGTACGTAAATTTAGAACAAATTTGGATAAAAGTCTATTGTCTAGCACATATATTTTGGTTTTCATTAAAAATTATTGCAACAATTGTTTTTTACGTTGTGACGAAACCATCATCAATAATTTCCAATCAAATATCGACCAAGAATAACATTTGTATACAACAAACATATAGAATATGATAAAAATAAGGACGTTGTCGTGATGTATTGGATGGCTTTGGATGGATTATATTGACTGGTGGTGGTTCGAAAATCTCATCGAAATGGTCTGCATCAGCCACAATTAAAGAGGACGGAATCCAGCGTAGCCTAATCATTCATTTTTTTTTAAGTTAAATCCATTCATCAAAAACAAGCAGCATGCGCAAATTTCATATTTTTATATCATGTTACAAATATTAAAAAAATTGCAGAAGAAGAAGAATTAAATAAATAATCTTACCTAGAACATGGTTTAACATTGATTCCGGCTATTGCTTTAGAACCTAAATCGAGACGTTTAGTATTTTGTACTTCGAAACCATGAATGCAACCATTGAAACCATGCACAAATCGACCACCAGTCATCAATTCCAAATTTGGTAAACCACCTAAATAGATGTTGCCAAGGCAATTCAATGTGCTGGTAAAGCCTGGCGTTGACCCACGTTCCGGTTCTGTATTGTCCACTTCAATTGAACCTTCTTGGCCTGTACGTTTCAAAATGACATTATGACGTTGGCCATCATTAACACGTATATTATTATTTCGTATCATTACAGGACCGGAACCTAAATCATAACTATATTCCAAATAACCATTGACGACTAGAAGAATAAATGAGAAAGAAAGGGAGTAATTAATGTTCAAAAACAATTTTGTCGATGGATTTTCATCAACTCACTAGCTAAAGAAATGTAATCTTGGCCTTGTCCAGCTTCATTTGGCGATTGGCCATGCCAAAAGATCAAACCATTACTTGAATTTGTTGATAATTCTAAAGCTATCACTTCAGTTTCTTCATCGTTATTGTGAATTAACAAATCACGATCGAATTCTATATAACCATTACCATTGAAATGAGCGTTACCTTCTAACTGGGCTCCTAAAATTGTTTCATTAGTTAATCAATGAATGAATCAATCAAAGAATAAATAAAAATCAAACATACTATGTTCACAATTTGTTCCAGCATATCCTAAAGGACATGTACATTCATAACTTGTAGAATTACCATTGCAAGTGCCACCATTTTGGCATGGTATTAATTGTTCACATTGATTTGGTCTAAGTTCACAATTCTTACCACTATAACCATATAGACAAGTGCATTTGTATTCAAGTGGTGATAATGGATAACATTGACCATCATTCAGACACGGACTACTGAAACATCCTGTTTGTTTTGAATCATATGATGGAATTGTTGGGTTTGGTGCATTAATATGGGAATATTCCGGATTAATATCGTTATCAACATCTGGAGTAGCACTACATTCTTCAACATTTGCTGAATCTGTTACTGATTGAATTATATTCAAATCTAATCCGGGCACATTAATCTGAAATGTTACTTTATTTAATATTCTCTAAACGAAAGTTGTAAGCAATTAAGGAATTACCTCAGAAATACAGCCGTTAAATCCAGAATCGACACCAACACCTTGATTGATTTTCACATTTTGCTTATCGAAACCACCAACATAGAGTGGTGTGAGTAGATTTAATGCTTTATGATTACCAGGTGATCGTCCAATTGCTGATTCCCCATTAACAATCAATCGTCCCTCACTTAAACTTCTACTGGCTGTTATTGCCAATGATTCACCAGGTAGAATTTCACGTGGACTTTTAATGATTGTAGGTCCATTGCCAACATCGAAACGGAATTCTAAATGGCGATCTTTAATAGCTAAACTAGCAAAATCACCGTGGCCCTCATCTGTTTCAGCACAATACAATAGAACACCGTCATTGACGTTATTCGGTTTGATTTTCAATGATACTTTAAGGCGTCTTTGTGGTTTTGGTGTGGGATATGCAATGTAAGCATTATTCTTGAATGCTGGTTCATTAATTGTTATTTGCCGTTCACAACGATGTCCAGCATAGCCCAATGGACATAAACATTGGAAACTGTTCTCATTATCTATACATCGGCCATTATTACCACATGAATATGGCGAGCAAGCTTCACCTTTCAATTTATTACAAGTGGCACCACTGTATCCTGATGGACAGATGCATGTGAAGCCTTCCGGTGATAAAGCCTCTTGACAAACACCTTGATTGTCACATGGACTTTCTGAACATGTTTCACAGATTGTTGTACCAACTTTACGTATACTGTCTTTCATTATATCGTGATGATTATAGCCGATCTTGAAGCGGCTAATACAACCAACAAAACCTTTACGAATATTAGCATCAGGTGAGATATTATTGAAATCTGGCACACCACCAAGATAGAGATCTTCAGATAAATCTAAACCAACATATTTGCCGTCTGCGTTACCAATGTAAGGGCCTTCGCCATCAACGTACATCGTTGCTGGAAAATCATTAGAAATTGCAGCATTTCTAAAAACACCTACATAGTTAGGACGACTTACCTTTCTTTCTATGCCGAATTACTTTAATTGTATGCCATTGATTCAAAGTGACAGGACGATCAGCTCTTACAACCGTCACACTATTGCCAAGATAATATCTGAATTCTGGTACGCCATTATTGATAGCAAGCGAAATAAAATCACCTCTAGGATCATTGCCTTTATTACCATTATACAATATTAATCCTGAAAAAATGAAAAATTTAGAAATGAAAATTCATTGGAGTCCCTCCCCAGAAAAAAAAGTACCATCGCTCATTTGAGGCTTGAATGAAATTTCGAAACTAAGTTGTACGTAAGCATCTGGAAGTGTTGGTAATGCAATATAACTAATTGGTGCTTGTGTAAAATGTGGTACAATTCCTGTTACAACTAAAATGATCGGTATTTCCATGTTGCGTTGTTGATTATTAGCTGTACAAATATAAGTGCCAGCATCTGAACTACCAACTTCATTCAATTGAATTGATCGCTGAAAAAAATTCAATCAAATCATCAAAACATAAATAAATTGATGAAGATTCGATGGCTTACGCTGTAGATATCAACATAAGATGGTAAATTACCACCTTGTTTCGACCATAAATAATTGATCGGTTCATCTAAGCCTGTTTTACATTCCATAACAATTGTTGAGCCTTGTGGTGCTGTTTTCGTTTCAATTGGTGGTTGATCCCTCAAATCGTCGATAACATTAATGTCAAGGTCTTTATAATAGGCGCCACCTTGGTGATCTGTGGCTTCACAACGATACACGCCACTATTTTCAGTTCGTAATGAATAGATCCTTAATGTGCTACCAACACTTTGTACATTATCCATAAATCGTCCAGACAATTTCGTCCATGTTGTGATAACGCCTGGTTCACTCGATTGACAATTGACACTGAAACTTTGACCAACTCGATATTCAGTTTCTGCCGGTGTGATTTGTAGATATGGTTGACGTGGAATAGGCCCTAAAAAATATTTCGAAATCATCAAGAATTCTTCTATTACGTTAATTTCAATAGTTAAATAGTTGCTAATGAGAAGAGACTAAATAAAGATTTTGGTAACTTGTTCAAACTTTTACTCCAAACAATGAAATCGTTAATAGAATTGTACTAAGACATCACAAATTAGTAGACACACAAAGCGAAAACAAATATAAAGTTTTATGAATGAGTGTAAAAGAACACTTCAAAGTTGGATAATTTGGACAGAGACAAAACAAAAAAAAAACAAGAACAACTTTGAATTATTCTGTAAAAAGAGGAATGATTCCCCATCAAAAATGGAAATTGAAAGACACCGAGACATCGCCCTCTATATTATACTGATGAATTGACGACACGAAGAGCTAGGAACAAAGAAAGCATCTTGTTCACGTTTTATTTTTATTTTTTGTGTGTGATTTGCAAATTGTAACAAACCCCTCCTTGTCCTTGAATAGCAGTCTTTCTCATCACTGTTATCATCACAATCATTGTGTCCATTGCAACGGTCTGATAATGGAATGCAGTTATAGTTGTCACATTGCCATTCACTTGGCGTGCAATACCATTGATCATCTGGTCAATCATGCAATTATTACAAACCAAATTCTAGGTCATATTAATAGTTTTGTTTTTGGGAGGTTTTTTTTTGTTTGTTTATTTTTTTCGTTTGAAAGTAATGCCAATGTTTTTATGTAAAATAAAATCAATGGAAGAAAAAACAGGCAATATTCTATAAATCGAAATGACAACAACTTACGTGATACTTGCAGATCAATATAATCACTAGAAGTGCCAGCTGGTGTTGATATTTCACAATAGTAACGTCCTTGATCTTCCTCTTTCAAATTCAAAATGTGTAGAAACTCCCCATTAACCCGTGAACTTTCCGGCAATGGTAGATTTTCACGGAACCATCGAATATTATTTGCAGCATTAGGATCTTGTGCACGACAACGTAATGATACTGATGCGCCTCTTGGGGCAGTTTGTTGGCGATTTTCAGCAGTTACAGTTGGTTTATGGATATTTTCTATGTCCAAAAAAAAAACAAAACGAAACAACAGAATTAAAATTTGAAAATATTCATAGGGTATAGTTTACCTTCAACGATGACGTCAGCTACAGCATCAGCTTCTCCAGCACTATTCACAGCAGTGCAACGATAGCGTCCAGCGTCACTCAACTGTATATTGTTGAATTGTATTAAACCATCTCTTGTACGAACGGATTGAGGCATTGTACGGCCCATTGGTGTCCATGTGATTGTTATTGGTTGTTGTCCAGTTGCACTACATTGAATATAAGCATTGTCACCCGGATGGACTACTTGTCGTTTTGGCATCAACTCAATTTTCGGCGGAGCTGTAAATTCAGATGGAATTCTATAGTGATCAATTATAAATCAATAATATAACAATATGAAATAAATATGTACTGAAACATGTACCGGTGAAAACACAGTACCTAGAAGTGCACATATGTCTTCCTCGGCTGAATGTAACAAAAGAGAAGTAAGGCATTTGTAAATTTAAATAAACGCTTGTTGTCAATTCGAAACTTACAAATAACTTCTAGAAAGGCCCCCAAATTGAAGACAATTTGTCCTTGATGTGTGCCAATACAACGATATTCACCAGCTGATTCAGGTTGTACATTATCAATATATAAAGTACCACCTCGAACATATGCTTGTTCCGGGAATGAGGTATTATCAGCACGGGTCCAAGTGATTGAGATTTGACTTGATACTAAATCGAAAATAAAAATCATTTAAGAACGAATCATCAATGAATAAACATCTCAATAACGTACTATTTCCACCATTAACATGACAACGTAAGATGGCTCTTTCTCCTTCTGGTGCTGTGATTCGTTCATCATAGACTGGAGGTGGTCTTTGAACTGGACGATTAGATTCGTTATCTTTATAACTTGGATTTTCATTATTGTCATTTGATCCAGTTGAATCTTCACCTAAATTGAATATATCGTTTTTTTTTGTTTAAAAGAGGATTTAGTTCTCTTCCAATACTAATCGTTAATCAAGTGTTAATCAACTTACCTTCATTAAATCGGTTACCTGTCCCTGATTAGTAGTAAGCAATGGAACAAAAAAAAACACCGTTTAGTAAAAATAACACTACATGAGTAATTAATAAGCATCATCATCATCATCAACACACCAACCCTATGATATACCTTTATAAACCCAAAAATTTACAACCAAAATTTTTTACAAATAATATTTACAAAATTGTGCTATTTACAATGATTTGAACTAATTTCTTTAATGATAATACAAAAAGAAAAACTCACCAATAATATCGCCGCGTGTTGGTAAACTTTCAACAACTAATTGAATGCGTTTTTCACTAATACCAGCATCATTTCGACCACGACAAATATAAAGGCCTTCATCGGCATGTGACAGTTTCGTAATTTCTTCAATTGCAGTATGCCTTAAAAGTGGTTCACTTCGTGCAGGTGCTACAGCTCTAAAAAACAAGACTATCGTCATGAGAAAACGAATATTCAGCAATTTTTTTTTTTAAATACTTACAGTTCATATAAATCTCTACCATATTTCATCCATTCAACTGATGGAGGTGGATTTCCGGTAGCATGACATTCAAGTTTAACATAATCACCTAATCGTCTTGTTACAATTTCTTCACCCGGTATTGTCCAAACTTGTGGTGGTGTTTGTATAATGATATTTGCGATGGCAGTAGCACGTCCAGCTTCATTTTCCGCCGTACATACATATTCGCCTTCTTCACGTTGTGCGACTTGTGTAAATTTCAATGTACCACCAGTCATTTCTTCGACATTTGAGCTTAGAGGTGCACCATCTTGTCGTGACCATTTCAATGTTGGTGATGGTATGCCAGCATCAACACGACATTGTACATAAGCCATATTGCCAGCTACTATAGTTTGAGTTGATGATGGATGTATTGAAAGCATTGGTACTTCGACACGATTCACTTCAACTGTTGTATGAGCTTGAGCTAAACCATGTACATTCGATGAGACACAAACATAAACACCACGATCTGAAACTTGTGCATTTCGTATGTAAAGAATCGAACCACGTTGTTCTGTATTTGGTGATAATTCTGAACCGTATTTCGTCCATTTAATTGTTGGTATTGGTATACCAGTAGCTTCACAATGTAATTCGGATGAAGAGCCTTGTGAAATTGTAATTTGTTCCGGCATTACTTTAACAGATGGATATTGGCCTTCTTTGTCTGAACCAGTAACATCAACTCTTGCGATTTTCGAACCAGATCGACCACGATAATCAGTTGCTGTACAAATATAGGTACCAGAATCTTGTTGGCGGGCATTGTAGATCAATAACATTCCATTATCTTCTCTTGAACTGTATGGTAATGGTCCATCCTGACGTGACCATTGTATTGTGGCACCATCTTGGGCTACCCTGCATCGTAATATGACATTCTCACCAGCCATACCACTCCAATATTCCGGTTCTATTTCTGGCCGTAAAAGTGGTTCACTACTTTGACGTATGGTAACTTCAACATTAGCCGTATCAGTACCAACATTATTTAAAGCGATACATTGGTAGATAGCTTCATCGGTTTTTTGCGCTCTTGAGATTCGGAATATACCATGCTCGAAGGAATGCTAACAACATAATTATTAGCTTAATTTTTAATAGAATTTTCAACAGAAGACTTACTGTTGGACTTAATGGTTGACCATCTAGACGAATTAAACGCAAATCTGGCTGCGGATTACCACTAGCAGCACAACGAATTTCAACTGGTTGGTCTTCTTCAACATCTACATACGGTGGTGAGATTACAGCTCGAGGTTGTTCTGGTCTTGAAGCTGTTTAAAAAAATCACAAGAAAATATTAAATAATTGAAAATATAAAATTCGCGATTTTCTTGACAATTATTTATGTTGTTACCTGGCTTATTTAACGATTGCGGTAACAATTCTAATGTAAGCATGTAAGAGTTTCATGAATTTGGTCAAAAATTTGTATCTATTATAAAACAAATTACGACTTACTTCCAACGGTGACAGTAACATCTTGTGTAACAATCGACCAACCATCATCAGCTTGGCAAATATATCGTCCAGAATCTGATACTTGTACGTTAGTGATGATAAGCAGACCTCTACCATCGTCAATAGCATGTTGTGGTAATGGCGTACTATCTTTACTCCATTCAATCCTAATTGGCAATTGTCCTCTTAATGATCTTGCTGAACAATTCAATCGAACTGTACTACCAACTTCGTAAATTTCAATTTTCGGTGAACTAATTACTACTTCAATTGTTGGTGGATTTGGAGTAGATGGCTCGGGTGATGGTGGAGGGATTGTTGGAGTTGTATCTAAACGAAGCATCATCAATGCCTGATTTTAGTTTTGGGTTATTCAAAATGAAATCTTATACAAATAACAAAATTAAAATTGATTTCGCAACAATCACAATTAACTATTCTATGTTAGAACAATAATTCTAAACACTCCGCTACAACTATATTATGGCCTTCACCACCCAAGGCACGATTCATGGTACAAAATACAAGAAGCCGATGTATTTTTGGTTTGTTTATATTGAGATGACTGCAAACCTGGATAAATCATGGATGTCACTCGACCTAATTCCACGTTGTCCCTATTTTTAATTACACATTCAACAGCATGTGGTACACAACCGACTTTCGAATACCAAGATCTTCGATAGCCATATTCGAATTTTTCAATTCTATCAGTACTATGATAAACTGGTATACCATTTTCAAAGATATAAATTTGTAAGACTTCAACACCTATATACTGGCAAGTGAATTCAACACTAGTACCACTAGGTGCTAATACTTGAGAAGGACTAATCCTCAATCCGATACCAGCTGCTTTAGTTTTTAAATTTAGAAATCAAATAAAATCCAACAAAAAAAAAACAAACAAAACAACAGAAAAAATTTGAAGAATTTTTGAAAATACTCACCACTTCTTGTTTCACAATTCCTTCCTTGATAACCTGGTAAACAATTACAAATGACACGGTTATTTGGTCCTAGACTACAACTTTGTTCATTGCTGTTGCATGGACACCGTGAACATGATCCTAATGGACCAGCTGAATAATCATAGATATCTCGATAATATCCTGATGAACACGATTCACATGATGTTCCACGATATCCTGGTGGACATCGGCAGACCTCAACATCAGTTGCACGTTGCTGGCCTGTATATTGCTCAACGGCTGAATCTAATGTTATATCGCTAAGATAAGCACTTGATGTATCTGTAGATTGTTGGGCTCTAATCAAAATCGCCTCAATATTCGCTAAAACTGTAAGGATATCTTCTCGGGACGCTGGACGAGGCCCTTGATTAGGATCCAGTCGTTGCCAGTTTGAAGTTGGATTCAAAGTTACTGAGACTTTCTATGGGAGAAAAATAGAATGAATTAAGACCTACTAAAAAAAAAGACAAGAATCAAAGAAGCTCACATTTGCTATTTCAGGCAGTAAGGATTGTGGGTTGCTCCAATATATTGTTATGCCACTTCCGCTAATTATAACATCTTGATCGGGAACGTATTGCGCTTGTGGTCTTTGTGTGAATCTTTGTGTGAATTCTAATCGGCCACCAAACGATTTCATTTGATTACCGGTAAATTCTCTTGGCAATGACCAATACCAACGTTCTGACGTACTTGGTGGGAAATTATAACCAATCTCATTTACTTCAATATTGATTTGGAAACCATTAGTAAGTCGTTGTCGTTGATATTGATCAGTTAATGTAAAACCATGTCTTTCAGTGTCGATAATTTGACTTGGTATTTGTTCGATATAAAGATTACTTTCACTACATTCTCGTGATACACCAGAACAGAAACAAACTTGACAACCATCAATGTTTGACGCAGTTAAACCGAAAGTTCCAGGACGGCATCGGTTACACTCAACACCCTCAACATTCGTCTAAACAAAACAAAAAAAAAGTATTAGTGTTAAGTTGATGCAGAAATTTTAAAAATTACTTTGCATCGACAAACACCGTTCACAACACATTCATTAGAAGCTGAACCACTTGGATCACAATTACATGGTCCTTGGTTGTTATTATCACCACCAGTGTATCTACAAGGGATTCCACTAATTGGATCGCCTTGGTATCCAGGAAGACAGCTCTCACAACTATCACCGGTTGTGAAATTATTACAATTCTATCAAACCGAAAATAAAAAATTATTATTAACTCAAGTAAAATGAAAAAACTTACAAAGCAGACACCAGTTTCTGGATCACATTCGTTAGAACTACCATGACAATTACAAGGTTCACAAAGACCCAAATAAATACCTTCATCAGCCCTTGTATAGCCAACATCACAATCTTCACAAGACAAACCTTTATAACCTGCTGGACAATGACATTGTTCTACTGACAGTGCCCGTTCTGGATTCCCAGTATTTCGTTCACTTGATATATCAAGAGATACTGAAATTAATGCTGATTCTCGTGTGTTTGTATTATAAGTAGCTTTGATATAAATTCCACTTAGATCAGCTAAAGCCATTAAAAGATGTTCACGATCAGCTCTTTGGCCATCGCTGCGTTGCCAATATTGTTCCAAAAGAGGTACGACGAATGTTTGTGGAGAGCCAGTAGGTTGGACTAGTTCTTTCGCGAAATACAGCAAATTAATTTGATTGTCCTATATAGAAATAGTAAATAATGCAACAGGAAATATTTCGCTAATACAATAGAAAAAACACTTACACTAACTAACTCAACATCGGCAGCGGCATTTCTAGAACTCTGACCACCTGGTAACGGTACATAACGTACAGTGTATCTCAAATATCCACCATAAGATATGATTTTATTGCCAAGATAGCGAGATGGTAACGACCAATAATAGATATTTGATGGGATAAAATCACGATAAATAATTTCACGTTGATTTTGGTCTAAAACAATGCCTTCTTCAATTGGTTGTTCTCTATCTTCAGTTGTGATCAGTTTAAAATCATTTTTAGAACTAGTGAAGGCTGTACCAATCTGTAAATCATTGAGAAAAATTAAAATATTCAATGATAACATTAAAAGAAATTGAAATTCACTTGATCTCTAAACCAATTTGAGCTTGAACATTGGCGTGTAATTCCCATACAGAAGCAAGCGATACATCCGAATTGATTATCAGGATGAAGATGGAAAGTAGAAGGCTTGCAATAGTCACAAGTTGGACCATCAACGTAATCCTAAAAGGAGGAAATAATAATTAATAATAAAAATTATCTCTAGTTTCAGAAGTAATTAACAAAACTCACCACAATTTCGGTTAGTAACAAAGTAATATTAGAAATTCAAGTTAGTTAATGATTCACTTTTAATGAATTCACAGACAATAATAAAATAGTAAATACCTTGCACTGACAACGACCATATGGATCGGCTAATGTCGATAAAGCACCAACACTATGACATTGTCCACCAGGACGGCATGAATCTCCCGGAACGAGAGGATTTCCGGTATAACCGGCAGCACATTGTTCACAACGTCGTCCAACATAACCCGGTGGACAGTCACAAGTGACATCACCATCAGAACTCAACGAACAAGTACGAGCGAATCTAAAAGATTTTTCGATTTACAAAGAAACTTAACATCGATAATGCAAAACGCTTACTGATTTTCTGGATTTGTCAATGGGCATGGACAAACTTCACATGGACGGCCTCTGGATGGATCTCCATAAGTTCCAGCTGGACAAGTTACTTGGGTTTGTTTGTAGCATTGACCAAGCCAAGTACCAGTCTTATGTCGAGCATAACCATCAGCACACTCTTCACATGATGCTCCACTATAACCAACCGGACATTCACATTCTTCAACATATGATGCCGGTCCAAGACCGCTATTTGGCGCTGCTGCAGAATCCATTTCAATATTGTTCACTGTTGTATTCAATGTTCCTTCATTGTATTGTAGTTTTATCAAAATATTATCAATATTGGCCAATGTCATCATGAGTTCTTCACGTGTTGCTGGCGTATCAGGGTAGCCTTGTCTGCGTTTAACCCATTCACCTTCGAAGAAACGTGTCTCGATATTCTCGCTGATGCCTGCTATTGGAGGTCTGGCGGTATCATGCAATAAAGTATAACCATTGCCCTGAAATAGATGATACACGTTAATATTTTGTTTGTTTTATATTATTAAAGTTTTTTCTTTTCATACAGAAATGATAAGACTAGGTCCAGGTACAGGATATCCTCGATTAAAGTGTCGTACAGTGAATCTTAAATATCCCCCGTAACTCTTCAATTGATTACCATGGTAATTTTCGGGCATAGCAAAGTACGGCACCAAATTTGGACTTGACAATTCAGCATACTGAGGTAACTGACTATGTAAACCATTTCTGCCCATTGATGTTAATTGTGGTTGAATATTTCTGTAAATTGGCTCGTCGCGTATTTCCACAGTGCCACTAGATGGATCAACATGAACTCCTAATAATTTTAATGTGTCAAATGGTGGTTGGAATTGATAAATGAACAAATCTGCTGATCGACATTTCGTTGATTGTCCAAAACAGAAACATTTGATACATTCACTCTCAGTACGTGCTTCTTCATTGAAGAAACCAGGCGGACAAACATTTGTTGATGTAACAACGAGAATCGTATCAGGTACAGCGAATTTTGAACCCTTGATATTGATGGCTTCACATGAATAAGCGCCTTGATCTTCAATTTGAATATCTGGACATGATAATGTACCATAACCGTCACGACTAGTTGTACGACATTTTGCTGGAATATGGCCCCAATTTAGACGCCATACAATCTCCGGTATTGGAACACCAACCGCCCTACAAGTGATTTCGAATAAGGAGCCAGGTGTTAAAGTTACCATCGGTGTTGGAGGTTCAGCAATAACTGGTGGAGCTAATACAAACGAAATTCTCTTGAATTATTAAAGAATTTTTGATTGAATTCCAATCAACTTACAACAACCGAGTTCATCACTTCCATCAACACAATCTTTTTCTAAATCGCAATGGTAGCTTTTCGGAATACACTGATTATTCGATAAACAAGTGAATTGATGGTAAGCACAGATGGAACCAGGTGGATTCGTGGCACAGCCTTCTTCATCTGAACTATCACCACAATCATCATCAGAATCACAACGCCATGTTTTCAAAACACATTTCTTATTGGCACAACGGAATTCATTCGGTTCACAACCGTTAGGATCTATTCAACAACAAGAAAAATTGAATTAAGCTTTTACCGAACAAATTAAGAAAACATCATACTGCATCGACTCTCATCTGAACCATCAGGACAATCGTAAGCACCGTCGCAGACTTTATTTTTTGGAACGCAATCACCATTCGCACAGGTGGCTTCATGGAGAGCACAAGCTGTTGGTGGACGAGTCGGCGGTGGAATCCCTGTATACATTCGAAATAAATAAAAATTAGAAAACATCCCCTTCTAGATGTTTTATTAGATCAATTCATTACTCACCCAATTAATCATGGAGCAATTAAAAGTAATAACGGAAATATTATTAAATTAGAAAAAAAATATTAGAAAACAATCAGAAATACCTGCCCCATGATATTCGGTATCGATTGGTGGTAAAGCGCCATATTTAAGTAATGACGATTGATATTTACCACCTTTTCCGTCTGCATGTAAAATGCATTTTGTTTTTGTCTAATCAACAATTAAAGGAAAATTTATGTTGTTGTTTTTCTACAAAAACTTACATCGATCAACTTGTAAATTAACAGAAACTTGGGCTCCTGGTGTGTCCGGTGGATAACCAATTGCTTCACAAATATATGTACCACCATGTTCAACTTTAATATTTGGCATTTCTAAACGACCATTTGCATCCCTAGAACCGGCTGGTAATGGTTGGCCATTAGGTCTTGTCCAGTGGACGCGGGCGCGCAATGGTCCTTCATCGCGACATTGGAAGACAACTTCACGATCTAAATTTGGAATCAATGAAACAATTAGAATTATTTGATTTCAATGATGTTAAAACAATTCGATTTTTATATATGCATGTTTATATACACAGCGAGAAATGTTTGTTAAATTGTTTGAAGATGAAATATTAAAAAGTTTTCCAATTAACATTTTTTTTTTTTGATGGTTTAAATGTTGTTTTAGTTATATTGGTTTTAATATGATAGACTTCAAAAAGTCTGGAATTAATTGTTTTTAAATAATTATTTAAATTTTTATCTTGTATTTATTTAGTTATGGCATCTTATTGAACTCAATAGACTGTTATATGAGTGGAAGCTTTTTTCTAAGAACTCATGAAATCTCTATAAACTCTACACGTTAAGAAAACACCTTGAACAGGGTCTAATTACTATTTATAAGAAATGACTGCAACATTACCACTTGCCAAATGTGTGTGGGGGGGTGTTAATTATCATAAATGCAATGAAGTAACATTATTTATAAAAGGATTATTTGTGTAGAGTATAGAGATTTTCTACCAACCATATTTTTAATAGAGCAAGAAGATGGAGATGAAGATTATCAAATTTTATTTTAATTCGTTCAAGATACAGCGAAATTTTACTCACCAGGCTTATAAATGTCTGCTCCAACAGAGACATAAGACAAACAAAAAGTAATTAGTTAAACATTTAACATCGAGAGCTGTACAGTTAATTGTAAAAATAAATTTGTGCTTCGAATCAAATAATAAAAACAACACAAGTGTGTGTAGGTCAAGATATAAAAGTTGTTTCCAACAAAAATTATAAAATCAAACAAACAAAACACATTTCATACTCACTTTCTTTGATATCTTGTGCATTGGGGTAGGTTTTCAAATTGAGTCCCTCACTCGGACCAGCTGTACAAATCAAACAAAAACCAATTAATTAGCAATTATCGAAAACCTATAACGAGATAATATTGTTAATAAATCAGTGTTTATTTATAGTTGTGCTAAATTAATTGGGTTTTTTGGTAAATTCCCAAATAATGTGTGTAGATAGTTTGAAGTAAAATAATTTTAATTAATCACATTCCCGCATTAAACAGTTATTGTTGGAATTATTTAATGTTAATTAAATTTAGATATGATTATGTTGAAATTTTATGTTTATTTAGTATTCCATCATTCCCATGTTATTAATAATTTTCATATGGTCAGTCGCATCGTTTTTTATATTAAAAAAAAAATAATTATAATAGGAATGATCATATGCGACCGACTTACGACGATTCATTACAAATGGACAATCTAATTCATCGCTACTATCCTTTGGACAATCCACTTTACCATCACAACGTAAAACTTGATTGATACAAGGACCATTCTCGCAACGGAATTGGCCGAAAGGACAATCACTATTCGATATTTCTATCAATTTTTTTTTTGTGAATAATTCATAACAGTAATAACAATAATAAACAGTTGGAAGATTGACTATACTTACGGCAATTGGTTTCATCTGATAGATCTGGACAATCGCCACGTCCATCGCAGAGTTGTGAACGCGCGATACAATGGTCACCATTGAGGCATGGATGGAAGCCGGGTGGACAAGGCGATGGGGCCGGTTGTGTCACTGGTGGCGGTGGTCTTGTTGGATATTCTGGTTCAGATGTTGGTGCATCAGTAGGACAATTATATTCGTCAGTGCCATCTCTACAGTCATTCCGTCTGTCACAACGTAAATTACCGGGTATGCATTGTCCATCCAAACATTGGAACTCATTGGAACGGCAAGCTGAACGTAAAATTTAACGGGAACGAAACGAAACAAAAAAAAAAACAAAAAAAAAATAAATAAATGAAAACAATATATTAAAATGCAAATTAAACAAAAATTCAAATTGATGGGGAAAAAACAATGTGGGATTTTGGCGGATTGATTATCATTTTTGTTTTTTTTTGTTTTTTGTTAATAATAAAAGAAAACTAAAGGATGAAAATTAAAATAAAACCAATTTCAGCCAGACTAGGATCGACAAACATGCTGAATGACTGTCTAATATTTAATATTGAATTTAATACCTAAACCAACAATAAGAGATCAACTTCTAAATTGGGTAAATATCGATTTAAAAGTATATATACACAAATCTAAATGAATATATACGCTAAATAATGATTAAAATGGTAGGAATAATAAATACATCTCTACTCTATCTATATATCCAAAAATATTTACTGCTACCGTCACCCTATCTCTATTGATAATAAATTATTCGATTTCTTTTGACAACAAAACATACCTAAACACGACTAACGACAATAAAAATAGAAGAAAACAAATAAATCAATCAATCAAACATCAATAGCAATAAATAATAATAATAATAATAATAATAATAGAAACAAATTGGATAATTGTCTCTAACCGAAACAGTTTTGTTCATCGGAAAAGTCCCTGCAGTCGTAGAAGTTATCGCAGCGCAGTGTGATTTCAACACAGGATCCATCCGTACACCGGAACCAGTCAGGCTCGCGGCATGTCCCTGGCCAAAAGGCCAGAAAACAAATACGTTTTTCATATTTTATTATACACACAACAACAACAACAACAAAAACAAAACAGTGAAAATAAAATCATCCAAATATCGACATTTTTCTAATAAAATTCTTATAAATAGAAAAAAAGAAGAGAGAGAGTACAACAAACGAAAAGAGAACTTACGACATCCATCTTCATCGGAACCATCAGGACATTGTGGTGTACCATCGCATTGGAAAATTTGCGGTATACAACTACCATCATCGCATCGGATTTCGTTTGAAAGACACGCACTTGGTTTTGGACAGTCGAATTCATCACTACCATCTGTACAATCGTCATTACCATCACAAGTTAATGATGATGGTATACAACGATGATCACTTATACATTCGAATTCATCGGCGGAACATACAGTTGCTAGTTAAAATAGGCAATTTAGAAATGGACTCGTTTTTTTTTTGTTTTGGCTAGAAACACTTACGACATCCGTGTTCATCACGACCATCAGCACAATCTCTGATACCATCGCAACGGAAGGTTAGATCAATACAAGTACCATTACCACAATCGAATTGGTACGTTTCACAAGCTAAATATAAAAATACGAATTAGAATCATTTATCTTTTAATAGAGTGTTTTCCTGATTACATTTTTTACTTTACAAAAATTACAACTACAATACTAAAGCAGTATATACACGCAAAAGATACCATTTAAGCAAATAAAGCATTATTTTTACAACTACAACTAAGATGATGGAAAAATGTTGTTAGAATAAAGAAATCACCACAAAAGCTACCACATACTGCGATTTTGTGATTGTGGACATCCTTCTTCATCAGATGTGTCTGGACAATCTGGGAAACCGTCACAACGTTTGCTGCTAATTAGACATAAGTTGTCCTGTGTACAACGGAACTGATCGCCAGGACAATGGAAAACTAAATACCAATTAATGAATCAGAAAAAATTGAAATCATCCACCAGCAAAAGAAGAAGAAGAAGAAAATGTGCTTGTTAATCGGAAATTTTAAATTTTAAAGATCGATAAAAGAATGTATAGAACAAGACCAGTGATGACATACCACAATCTAATTCATCAGACCCATCTGAACATTGTGGATAACCATCACAACGATAATTTTCAGATATACAATCACCATTACGACAACGGAATTGATCTACACCACAAACTGTACAATTTGCTTCATCCGAACCATCAATACAATCGAAATAACCGTCACATTTATTACCACAAGCACCATCTTCACATTTAACTTGATCCTCACCACAACGGACAGCTACAGATATAGCCCAAAATTCAATATATATATATATATATATATATATATATATATATATATATATAGATATATGATCCAGTGTTATCAATAAAAAAAAACCCAAAAAGAAACATTTCGATCGAATCAAACATTTCGACTCATAACTTATTATGAGGCAAAATTTGCTTTTGTGCAAGTGCACTGTTTTCATATTTCTGTTTGGTTAAAATATTTATTTACATTATTGTTAAATAAAAATGCTTGTTAGCTTATCGTTTACAAAGCGATAATTACAACTGCTCTGTACAATGTACCCACCACCTCTAGCACCAATAATCCACTAGAATTCTCCGTATATTACTGTAAAATATTACAAAAAAAAACAATAATGGATAAGTTCCAGCAACATACCAGGTGGCAATGTCGTGTATGGACAATTGTCTTCATCATTGCCACTAGGGCAATCTCTAATAGCGTTACATCTTTTGTAGCCCGCGATACAAAAACCGGCGGCACATTGAAATTCTGATACATCACAACGATAATACGATCCTCCACCTATATTGAAAAGAAATCGAAAAATCGATCGTTTGTTCTTTGTTTGACGCTAAATAAAATCGTAAAGTCGTGCCGTTAGTTCTGTTTTCCAGAAGAAACAGTGTCTCTTCGTCCACGATGCCTCATACTCGATTTTGTGCCAAACACAAACTAATCCTAAAGAAGTTAGTAGTAATGCATCACAACAAACAAATTTAATTATGAAAACAACATAAATTAATGTAACAGTTGTATTGTGATAGAAATTTCTAATACTGGAGATATATTTACACGAACAAACTCACGATCGTTTCAGAGAATTATCCTGCAATTTTGTTTTGTAGAGTTTACCTTTTATATATGATTGTGGTATATTATTGCAATTCTCTTCATCACTATTATCTTCACAATCTTGTGATCCATCACAAAATTTACTGTTACTAATGCATTTAAGTTGATCACGGCACAATTTAGTGTGTGGTTTGCATTTCAATGTTTCTCCTGCATGCCCCCATTCGAAACATTCAATAGAAAAATACATGCAAGTGTTATTAAATTGTGTAGAGTCTTTGTGTGTGTGTGTGTGTGTGTGTGTTTTGTGTTGTATTATTGTTGTTGTACTAGCGTTGAAATTCCACTAAAACACTCTTATTTGTTTTAGTACAAAAATTAATCTATAATTTGACACAAATATTGTACTAACTACGACAGAGAAACAGAAGCAAACTGAGACAGAAGAAGGCGAAGAATACATTTTTGTTTTGTTTGTTTAAATGAAATAATAAAATTGGAAATGTCACACAACAATTTTTTTTTGTGGGAGAGACGAAACAAATGTATAATCTTACCGTTACAACCGAATTCATCACTACGGTCCGGGCAATCATAATGATTATCGCAACGTAGATGTTCATTCACACAAAAATCGCCACTTGCACACTTGAACTCGTCGTATTTGCATTTAGCTGTGTGTGGTAATTTTTCGAAAATAAACCAAGAAAAAAAAACAGAGAGAGCCAATAATTAGCATGATAAAGCTCACTATAGTGGATAACGATGATGGAAAATTGTGGTCAAAGAATATTAACTAATTAAATAATCAACAACAACAAAAAAATCGGGGAGGATTGAAAAGAAAGAGCTTTGATAGAGGAACTAACCACAAGAAATTTCATCTTCATGTTGACGACAATCAAACACTCCATCGCATCGTCTCGAGATGCTAATGCAAGTACCATTGTTACATTTGAATTCATCAGCCGGATGACAAAGATGGCAACCTTGTTCATCAGATAAATCAACACAATCCGTTTGATAATTACAACGGAGATATTTTGGGATGCACGTACCGTCCCGACATCGCCACTGATGATATGCGCATTCTCCTAATGCTAAATTAAATTCAAAAGTTTAAGCAAACAGGCTAATTTTTATAAGCAATTATTGTATCAAAGTGATCGTTGATCAAATGGCATTTAGATTATTATGCATTTAACTACAAATTTGACCCTTAATACCACTACAACCACCACCTTTTCTAGTCTTTTACTATCAACTATGAGAGCTTTATCAAATGCTATAATTTTTTTGTTAGAATTTACTGAAATAAAATGCGATAATAAATAATTTGCATACAATCACAATCTTCCTCATCTGATCTATCTTGACAATTGTGGATTCCATCGCATCGTTGGACATTTGGTATACAAAAACCGTTTTTGCAATGAAAATCGTCCGGTTTACAAGCTGGAAAGGAAATTTGTGAAAAAAACCCAAATAATTTACGATTCTTTAAAAAAAAGAACAACAACACAAAAGGATTAATTTTTAGAAATTTTGAAATGTTATTCACAATTGGCAGTGATGTTGTTAGACTGTATTTTGCCTTTTGTCCAGTTTCGGGCAAACAGGTTCAACAAAAAAAGAAGAAATAGATTTATACATCATAGAAGAACTAACTATATGAAGACGAACACAAAGAAAATGTTGTTAATTTTCCAAATTGGAACGAAGACGAGTTTTTTTTTGTGAAGAATGTTTATCAGTAGGAAACTTACGACAATTTCGTTCATCTGACTGATCTTCACAGTCGTAGGTGCGATCACATTTGGCCGATAATGGTATACAATGTTGTTGATTCAAACATGCGAATTGATCTGTTCGACATCTTGCTGTTGTTGTTGTTGTTGCAGTTGATGTTGTGTGTAGAGTGTCAGTCAAAAGAGAATAGAAAAAAACATGCAAATTTTATAAATGTTATTGATGTGTTTGTAATTGTCTGTTTTATTTACGATAAGCACGGAAGTTTATTCTCGTAGGTTTTTCTATTTTAAAAGTAGAATTGTTTAAAAAAAAAATTTGGACGGAAAATGCAAAACAACTGTTGTTATATGGGATTCATTTGATATTTGAGCTGAATTTTGGTGGATGCGCCGGGCATACACAAACATCAAATGGAACACATTCCGTTTTCGATTTCTTTCTTCTGTTTTTAAACATGATTATGTTTTCTATTTGATATAACGTGCTATTATCACAAAGCTTTATCAATACATTTCTGTCTCATGCAAAGAAGCTTATCGTTTCAGCCAATCAAACATAAGCAACATGCTTTTCTCTTTTTATCATAAATCATAAATAATAATAAAAAAAAACACAAACAATATTTCAACATTAAAGCTGATCTTACCAGTTGTGCAATTGCGTTCATCTTCACCATATCTACAATCCGGTCGTCCGTCACACACCTGACTACTGTAAATACAATAATCACCGCAAGAGAATTGTCCTGATCCACATTGCGCCTCTGTAATGAATTACGGAGAAAAATCAATTAATTTATTATTTTGAGTCTTTTGTTTGATAATTGTCTAGTCTAGTTAGGTATAGAAATATTCTATTTATCATAGATGAAATGGAAAGAGAGCTTAATATATTTACGGCGCCACTGTGGATTCAAGCTGTGCCAAGCACAACATTATACCCGAGTCCTATTTATTAACTCGATATAACATGAAAGTATTTTTTCTTATGAATAATAATCTCTTTGATGATAAATTGAATTCACTACGAATATTAACCACAATTAGTCGATTATAATTTAATTGAAAATTTATCAACAATTTATTTATAATACAATAGCAATTTTCAATGATTAACAAAACAAAAAAAGACGAAAATGGTCGATAAATAACATTTATGCGATTTTAATTTGCTACTCATATAATCAAATCGTATTGGGTATTGTTTAAACTCTTTAGGAATCATCTGGTGTAAAGTATCACAAAGGTTTCAGATTTTACTGAAAGTTGTACTCTGTTTGGCATCTAGCATCATGTAATCTGATCAAGCTGTTTTGTTTGTTTTAGTCATTCTACTACTCAAGAATTCCTTCAGATTTACTTTCAAATAGAGAGTAGAACTCGATGTGTGTGTGTGTAGAGGGCTATCAACATCATGATATTACAAAAATATATGTGACCACTCAAATTACATCCCTAAATATATATTTTTTTAATTCGTTCTATCATAATAATCGACTTGTCACATCATATGAGATGACGATATTGCTTTAATCAAATTCTATTCTTAACAGTAGCAGTGTAATAAAAATGGAGCCCGTATAACAATGAATAAATTAGAATAGGCCAAAGATCTCCAATAAAAACTAATATTGATGGTGATTATTATTATTATTTGAACACATGCAATGTTATAAAACTTAATTTTAGTTGACAGAAAAACTATTTAACCTCATTCCAAGTATTTTTGTGGATCATTTATTGTTGTTATTATCTAGTCGCGTCATTATTTGTTTTGTATCATCTTTAATGAATGCAAATGATGAGATAGAGCAATTTTATTGTTAACAAATCATCACTTATTCGATGATCTGTCATTCATATTTTCGACGATTCTTTGTTTTGGCCAAGTGTCTCGCACAATATCAACAGTAATCCTTGATGGTTCTGTTTGATCTTATCTAAATTTCGTCGATCCATATTTTCGTTTAACAATCCTTGTCACCACATATTCCCCATTTACACTATTGTTTCATTAATTTTAAAGAGCTTGACGGACGGCTATTAAAAATAAATGAACTGGTGGAATGGTTGTGATAATAATGATCCCAAGTGAACGGAAATTGCCGTAATTTGCATCCCATTTTATATACAGTCGTCGTTTTCATATCATAATAGTCCGCCACCTGTTGCCGCTTTTGTCACTGTTGGTCGTTGTCATCATCATGCTGTTCTCGTTCAAATCATCCCCCGAAAAAGACGATAGAGTGATAGAGAACACAACGATAATGTTAGTAACATATTGTTTATCATCATGTCAATTTCACTAGGGATGGATTCAACAAACTGAAATTCGATCTGACTTGCATCCAAAATTGATCGTTTATTTCAAATAGAAAGAAATATTCGATTGAGCAATCATTAAAAATTTAAATCAACTACGATATGATTCAACTTAATGGCAAATATCTGCTATACACAAGGTGAATGATAAATTTGAAAAGTGGACGGCGGCTTGTGATTTATGATCGAGGCGTGATCAAATTAAAACTTACAATTACTTTAACTACCCACCACATTAATTATATAATTAGATACTTAAGACAATTCACCTGAAAATGTTAAAGATCACGATAGAAGTAGGTTGCTTCTTCTTGTTGTTTATTAACATTCATTATTAACAAATACCGTGTTCGGTAATATTTTAATAAATCTAATAATTATAAACAACAAACACACCTGTTAGTAATTAGATTTCCATTAGAAAAAGTTTATATTTATGATGATGATGAAATTTTTACTTCACACAGATGATTTATTCATCTTTGTATTTCTGTTAAAGTAATCAAAACGATAATGAATTTGATTGAATAGCAATAAATAGAGAATTGTTTTAATTTTGTAATTACTAACAAGGTGAACTTTATTATCTGTTAGTTTGTTATGTCTTTATTGATTAAAAAGATTATTTTACTTGAACAATATTCAATTATTTCCTTATCAGTTTTTCTGTGATTTCTTGGATTACATTACGTTAGACATAGTGTGTGTATGTGTAAGCAAATTGATTGCAAGAGGCCTCAAGTCTACAATGATTTCCATCTACCTTATATTTTTTTGTTCTCTCATCCAATCTCTGTCGTTCTATTTATTTCAAATTTAAGATTGTTCGAATCGAAATAGTTTGCAATATTTTAAATAGATGCATTGCAATTATTCGTGTGTTGTCTATATGATAGAGTCGAGTCAGAGTTGTTCATTTTCAAGGGAGGACGTTTTTACAATTGGCTGCGATTTTGTTTTCAACAAGCAATACAACCGAAGAACTTGTTGATATGTGATGAAATAATTAACATTCAATGATAAGCAGAGAACTTCTACACTTGCCCTATATAAGGTTGATTTAATATTTCGCTTTGATCTAATTGTTGTTGTTATTGTTGTTGTTGTTGTTGTTGTCGTTGTGTCCAGGAACAGGTTGAACGCAATAATAGTCCAATGTAGTAGAAGCAAATGAGTTAATGTTTGATTTACAAACAGTGATAGTCATTTACAATGTTGACAACATAATAGCTTTAGAATATTTTAAATGACAGTAGCAAAATTAAGACGACTAATAATATTATTATATTATTATTATTATAAACAACAACAACAAACTATTTTCTAAAACAATAACATTAACAACCTTTTGTTTTGATTTAATGAAACGTGAATTAACGATTGGTGTTCGCATTACATTAACAAAAAATAAACAATAATAAAATGATTTCAATGAACATTGAAGTGAAATCGATTCTCAAAAATAATTTCGCGTATTTACTTATTAACAAATAATTTTAATGATGTAATCGAAGCGTGCGTTGTGGTTTAATTATCAAAATCATTATTTTTTTCGCCATTCTCTTCTTCACTGTTATAAAATATTAATTATTGTTGTTTTGTTTTTCCTCCAATTATATTTTACAAAACGAAATACAAACAATTAAGAGCAATTCGATATGTTTATGAAAAAGACAATACCTAAAACAGACAAACGAAGAAAATTAGATGATTTTCATTGTGTCCAATTAACTTTTTGTCCATAATCGTCGGTTTAAAGTGTCACAGAATAAGAGTGGAGAAATCTCGACAGGATATTGCCAACGACAAAGGATGGATGTTACTTCCACTGTAGTTCTTATAGCTGTAATACATTTTCTATTCATATAAAGTGGGATCACTAAAACACCACCACCACCACCTCACAGATAGATTTGCTTTGATGTTATTGCCGACTTCATTGTAGGTTTTTGTTTCACACTGTGTTAATCCAACACGACTATGAGACAGCTATTCTACTTTCAGAGAAGACGAACACAATGCAATTATTTGAATAATCGAAAATCGAGAAGAGTTTCAAACATTGTGTAGACACCGTATAAGGACACGGACACTCAATGGATCGGGGGCCTGCACTAGATAGCAAACATATATTTCCATTACTACATCAGATTTATTTGAATAAAAGAATCACGATTTCGCAATAAAATATCTATTCGTCACTTGTAAATCGTATACCTAGTATAGATAAAAACAAACCAGATTCTTTGCTTGTTCAATGTTGGATTGATAGAATTTTTATTGACAATGGAACATAAAAAATACTTCTATTGCCACTAAATGCCTAAATTAACACGATTAGAGACCATTTATATTACAATGGTAACTGAAGAGGACGTGTGTGTCTTGACATTAGACTGACAGAAGTTTTCTGCACGATCGTGATTGATCGAGGGATAATTAGCTAATTAGATGGTCGTCCAACAATTAATTAAAATTGGAATTTATCTACCAATAAATAAGTCTTTGTTGAAAGCTTCTACTACTACAAAAATAGAATCCCAGAAGAAATTTTTCGTCCATTTTCCATTCAATTATGAAATATTCAAAAGAAACAAATGGAACGAAAAAGCTTGATAAAAGCTTGAATAGCTGCAGAGAATGTGACAGTTGTCATGGGAGGAAATACAGTTACTGGACGATTTCGACTAATATTTTCCGATGCATAATGTAAACAGACTTATCAAAAATAGAGAGAGAAAGAGGGAGAGAGAGAGAGGGGTAGTTTCCCCATAGAACTATAGTAGATAGTGGTGGTTTTTGGGAATTTATTCGTTAATAATACTGACAATAACTGCTGAAAATCATTATCTTTGGCCTGTTGCTTTTATTTTGTAAATAACAGAAATAACGGTAATTTTTTAGCCTTCAGCCATTTTAATTGTGTGCGTTTTTTATAAACTATTTTTAAATAACATTTGATGATTTCCTATTATCAATACAATGTGGACTGTTCACAGATTTTTATATGGTTCATATTGCTTTCGAATGCGACTATTTATAACAATTGATTTAATGGAACTAAATAGCAGATAATTAATGAAAACAAATATCAATGATGAATTTTTTTCATTTTGGTTGCATATAAACATCAGTACAATTGTCAAATTGTAGATGATACTCAAACAAACATACCGCAATGGAACAATATTTTAAAAATTTGCTCCATCAAGAACAGAAAATACAGAATTTCAATTATGGAAAAAGCTGAAATTTGTTTGTCTTTTAATTGCCACCAAACACACACCGTTGAAATCCACATAAAACTTAATTGTGAATAATAAGCACCACAATTATAATACCAACAGAGAAAATTACCCTTTTCTAAAATTTAAGGGTGTAAAATTATGGGGAGTATATGTCATTTTAAAGGTAACTTTACCAAATGAAAATTCTAACAAAAAACATATGTACCTATTGCGTGTTGGTGGATATTTATTAGTTAATGACTTGTAATTACTAGGTAACTCTAAATTGATTCTTCTTGACTATTGCAAACAGTAATTTTCTTTAATATCGTAATTGAATGTTCTGAAATTCGGCGGAGGCGGGGGCATTTCCAAAAAAATCATAGATTAATTTGAAAAAGTAACCATTAGAAAATTACGCAACAACAATTTGTTAACAGTGAATAAATACAAAAATTACGGACAACTTCATCTACAAGTTAATTAATCCTATTCAACTAGTTTATTTATGACTACAAAAACAAATTCTATACGAATACTTTTGTTTTATTGTATAAAAATGAATTGTTTTGTTGTGGTTTTAATGGATAATAACACGGAATACTATTTTTAAATTCTATAAAGACGAATTACAACATTTCTAATTATTATATCTGTCTTAAATAATTCCGAATATAAAGGCAACAACAATATTGTTTCCAGCTCATATTGTAAGAAATAAGATAGAGAAGAGACACACACACGCACACATATCAAAATAAGAAAAACTAGCTTTGGAGCAAATTTAATTTGCGACATATTTACCAGTGACCGGATTCGAATATCTTCTTTACCCCAAAAACCAAGTTATTCTATTTCTCTGTTGTGTGTTCGTTTCTAAATTGAATTTTTCTATTGCATTGACAAGTAGTGAATGGAAGAGAGTGTGCGATTTGGTTTCTTTTCACATTTACTTCAAAAATCTATTGTACAACAATTTGTCTATAAATGGATAATCATATGGCATCAAAAATATGATTACAAATGGCAAATTATTTTTCCGGCATACGCAAAATATCGATTAATTACAAATCTACTGAAATTTGGTAAAACCTCATCCCCTATCTATCTCTCACACACTCGGATAACAATTTATTCAGTATAATCACGATAAAATCGACAAACTGCTCATAATATCTTTTTGTGGGGTGTGTATGAGAGGGGGGGATTGTTCATTTTTGCAATTAATATGTCATTTTGACTACCTGTCCCGAACAGATTTATGAGCTCGAAACGAATAAGTCATTAAAATCGACAGCCTGCGGCTTTTTCGATACAACTTCCTTTAGAACTGTTGGCGGTCAAACAACATCCGCCACTAGTAACTATAGTAATGTTTCCGGTATTCGTACACATTTTCGATACCATCCATTATTTATAAGTCATATTGGACGAAAAACAATACAACAATTTCTTTAGTTTTTGTTCGATTCAGTTATAAATTTCTTCTGCGTGATTCTATATTGACAATAAATAGAATCCGCTTAACGTTTTATATGGAAAACTTCCCCTCTAAATAGTTATTATATGGTAAAGATTTCGTGGTTAATCTTAAATTGTATAAAACCTTTATTTATACTCGTCCGTGTGGCATTTATAAGGCTTGTTTAAAGGTTGGGGGGTTAGAAAAAAAATGACAAGACTTTTCCTGGTAATAGATAGAGTTGAATGTAAAAGGGAATATCGCGCACCGACACGGATCATCATCGTTCATTAGCATAATGGTCGGCTTTCTACAAAACAAATGTCCTGAAACTAACAGTCAACATTCTGTAGACATAACTATATTCAAAATGCACACAATAAATAAATGCGGTATGACGGTTTCACGAATCGTTGGGCTGCTGCTGCTGCCTGCGGCCTGAAATACACCCTCCTCCTACTCCACCAAACTACGTTAAAGCGAATCCGACAACATTTTATGCGTTATTTTATTAAAATAAATGAATGAATAAATCTCTAAATAAAAGCAAGCACTCTAAAAAGATGTAATTGTTATATTTTGTAAATTTAATATATATATATATATATATATATATATATATATATATATATATATATATGATAGATGTATGGTGTGGTATACTCCAATATCCTGAGAATATTTCAGCATTTTCCATTTTCCATTTCGACAAGATTCGATATAAGCTTTCATGTGACTTCATTAGCCTCTCTCTTCCACAAATAAAGTTACCGAAAAACTGCTTGACACACACACACACACACATATAGAGATAGTTTCCCAATGGGGCGTGTTTGAGAGCATACCTAGAGATAAATCTGTTTCGTCGCACAAAAGATACAGCAAAAAGAATATAAGAAAAAAATAACACATACACAAGAAGAAAAATGTTTCTGTCTATATATATATATGGCCATAACAACAACAGCAACCCCAATTCTTTTTCCATGTTGTATTGTAGAAAATACACCCCTCGTTCTTACCACTTAAACCACCCACCTATATAGATACAAACAAGAAGTACTATAATGTAAAAAGCTAGTTACCATGGGACAAGTCTACATGGATAACGATAGAAGAAAAGAAATGTATATGTAGTGAAAGAGTAGAGAGACAGATATATGTTAGTGAACGAGAAAAGGCAATATGTAGGAGTATCCACCCTCCTTAGGGGGATGACGAATGCCAGGCGACAAACTCAATTACAGTAAACCACCGTGTGTCCGTTACTGTTACTACAAAACCTTTGAACTGACTTTTTCTCTATATTCCACCCTTGATACAAAACAACACACAACGCATCATCCCTAAAGTATTTCGACTATACATCTATATATGTGTATTTGTATACTTTTTACGATATTTAGTGTGTTGTAAATTAATTAAATTAAATTAAATAGAGCAAAATGTATGGATTAAATTATTGGTTTGTGATAGATAATCTCATTGGCAATTTTTTCTTCTCCTTGTTCTATCAACCAATTGAAAACACACGTGAATTCAATCTCTTTGATAAATGTTATACAAAGGGTTGTTTGGAATTAAAGCCGGTTATCTTCGTGTTGTCACTGTTTAACTATTAATAATGCAAATTTAAACCTTCACCTTTTATTATACAGAAAGGATAAGGGTTTTGTGTAGAAATACTAAACATCCACTAATTCAAAATTTCTATCAAAAACTCGATTATTTACAAATTATAAAAATAATAGGAGACAACTTGCGCAATTAGTGAGATTCGTATCTATAGAGTTGGGGGAGGGTGCGAAAGGGATGAAAAATACGAAGTAGCAATTGAAAGAAATTGAAATATCACCACCACCACCACCACCACGACCACAACCATCACTAACATAAATTGTGAAATTGCAACGTTGTAATTTTCAATGATTGAAAAGTTATTGCTGTGTGAACAGTTAAATTGTAACGCTCGCAAGAGAAATTTCGAAAAGTTTCCTCATTGAAGATTGGCCAAAAAAAAAACAGATTACCAAAGTAAATTATGAATTTGCTCGTTAGTTGGGTCGTTTGTTTTCAGTCAGTTTGTACAGATTTAAACGTTGTTGTGTGTGTGTGTGTGTGTGTGCAGCACAAGAAACACCGTCGAGGTGGACAAAACAACAACGAACAAAATAAATCTCAACATCAATTTACAAAAACCTTAATTTCCGGTGCATGTGTACACGTTTTATCGTTTTGCTAAGGCATTTTGCTGCTATTGTCAACCAAACTAGGCGCACAAACAGTTCGATAACAATGTGGAATCTAGTTTCAGTAAAAGCTGGATGGACATTCCGATGGATGTATAGTGATAGAAATGGGATGGAATTGTGGCTAGATTTTCGACGACATATACCCGACCATTACAATCTGTTGCTTTTAGTATTCAACACCAAACAGTTTCAGTGATCTCATCATCCTATCATTGTAAATCGACCGTTGATTGCACACACAACGGTTACGACTTCATATAAATCGTGACGTACAATGAATACACTAAACGCAATTTCAAAAAGTTTTGCTACAACAAAAAACAACAACAACCAACAAATACGCACCTATAAAACTTAATATACAATACACGAACATATCTAAATTCTGCAAGATCACAAATTTTTGCAACATACGACGAAACAGCCAAGTTATAGGAAGAACGAACAAAAAATTGACATGATAAAATATTAGATCTTGTAAATGGAGAAACGAGACAGGATCAAACCAACATACACACACACACACACACACACACACACACACACACACACACAGAGAAAAAAGAGCTGAGGATATAAAACCGATATTGGTCAAAGCAGTAAAAGATCAACACAGTCGAATACTTTAAACACAGCAAGCTTTGCCAGTAAATATATTGAATTTGGACACCTGTATGTGGGATAGTTTTGAAGATCAACGGCTGGTAAAAAAAAATAATACGAGCACACACATTCAATGAAATTTTGTCCAAATAAAGCGTTCGCATTTTCAACTCAATTACATGTCACTCATTACATTATACATCTGTCATTCTTGTTCACCTGACTATGTAGTTTTATGTATTAATTGATGCAATAATTTCCGTCGTATATATCTGCCTTTGGGCTGACAAATTAGCCAAAGCTTAATCTACTTCAGATCAAAGATACTGTTTTTGGCATTAATAATGAATCGTTTAAAGGTGGGCAATTAGTCTTCTGTCGCCTGTGCTACGAAATTCATCAAATATTTCCATGATTTTCCATTTTAGAAATTTATATCTCGCACACTATCTAGATGGTATTATCATCAAAACGATTTTAAATTGTAGAAATGAGACGATGTATCTATCTAACTAACTAATCGTATTTGTTTATAGAGAATATTATGCAATATGAGTATTATTCGTATGTTCAAATCTATTATCATCAGTCAAGGTTGTTGGATGTAAAACAATATGATCTCATATACACATTATCTATAACAATAATTATTATTATTAAAAATAAAACAATGTTAATTGATGATCATGTTTAACTGAATAGTAAATTAACGAATTAATCAAACAATCTATTTTCGGAATGTTTATCGGCCGATATAAAACATTTTGCGACTTTTGATTGTGTGTTTAGTGAAGCCGAAATTGATCAAAAAAAAACAAATGAATTTGATGAAAATCAACTTTCAGCAGCGACCAACATGATGAATTCACTGAAATGTGTGGCAAGTTTTCTTTGATACAATAGCAAACATTGACTTGAGAAGTCGCCGATAAAAATTTGTCAATTGATCAAGATGCGTTTTTAAAATCAATTGGACGTGCGCCAAATTGTTCCATAACAATGCATTAGCCGATACTGTTGTTATTATTTCCATTGCAATAATAAAATATAAATTACTGGTATAAAATTTCAACACATTTCAGATCATTATTAATATAACAAACCGATCAAAATTTGTAAAGACTCCAATGAACTTAGTTAGAGCAACAACTTCCTTGTAGCTATGGTTTTTTTTTTGACATTCCACTACTATAAACACAACAATAAAATGTGATATTTCACAAACATGGTGTTTACTATTATGGAACACATGAAACCTATTGAAAGCTTTGCAACTTTCAAAATAACTTGCCCTGAAATTTATAAACAATTTACCTGAATTTCCAGCAAACGCTAGTAGCAGACTGGCAACAACAAGAATACGGTATTTCTTCATACTGGTCGCACAAATTAACAGTTCTTTTTGTTAATAACGATAATATTTGATTAAACAACACGAGATGTACTACACATGTCGTCCGTTGTCGTTGTCGTTGTTGTTGTTGTTGTTACTTTCTGTAGAAATAACAAACACACGCTATTATTTAACTCAATCGAACACGATATGTTGCTTATTCTGGTGTGTTTTGTTATGAAATCAAATGGAAAACGAAGAAATATAATGCTGCTATATAGAGTTAATTTCATCTATCATTCGCCGACATTTGTTATATGATTAACTTATTTGATGACAAATTTATGTGCCCGCCAATTATAATAAATTAAAATGAAATCATAAATAGATTGTCGATTCGGATTCGTTGAAATGGGTCTCATTAGTTGGTCTTTAAAATTATTTAATCTAATTGTCAATACAATAGGGAAAGGAGGGGGCAAAAAGGGACCAGTTGCAACCTTATTCAAATTGCTTAATTCAAACCGTACCGCTGAAATGTAATAATATAGAATCCATTAAATTTCTATATTACCATACACAGTAATTTGCAAGGTATTAAGTTTTGTTATTTGTACCGACATAAATATAAAAGACAAATATTAACTAACGCAACAAAAAAAACCAATAAGAAAGAACGAAAATAATTGAATTTATTACAATGCAAAATGATACTTTTAAATTCTCAATTTAATGTCATTTCTTCTTGTCTAAATAAAATATCCACCATGTCCTCGCTATTTAATGCCATCATGAAAATGTAGTCATTTTCAAAAACCAATTTCAATTAAATATTTCACTTTATTTCAAAATTGCAATTGTAATCGTCCAAATTTCCGTTCTAGATTCTTTAATAACGCAAAATTAATAGAAAATTCTCTCAACATCAACTAGCAGTTTGTTTTGTCTTTGATTAAAACTATATTTCTATTGCCTAAAGTTCTAATAAAACCGATTTGTTCCGATCAACATATCCTTAATTAGTTTAAAATAATGTTCAAGTTCAACGTCCTCTCTTCGATTCACTTTCTGTTTTGTTTTTTTTTATAATTTCGGATGTTACATCATCTCTCTTAAAATGTTTACGTGCACACAAAACATTCATCCGTATTTATAAATTGATTTTTATTTACAAACATTGTTCATAGTTAAGTTTGTAACAAACAGTTAATCCTGATTCAATTCAAACAAATATAGTTTGCAAAAGGGCTCTAATTGTGAGTTCTGGTTTTATTAAATTAACCGCTAATGTCTATTAATGTTACAAGGACAATAATTGTGTTGTTTTTTGGTTAATTTAATTTGTAAAGTTGCAACAAATTCGGTTTAGAATGTCCCATCTTGGTCTGTCGACCGTTTTTTTTTTGTCATAGGAGCATATCTACATGTATCCGGAAGGTATATTTTTTTCTTACAGATGCACACGCCTTCAATAAAGATTAGATTAGATATTAATACAAATAAAGATTAAGACCTGTCATATCGGACTTGTCAATCTTGACGAGAAAGGAAGTTTGACGTTTCTTTGATGTAATTAGTGCAGTTGAAGAGCTATTATTGATTATGCCCAGCCATCAATTACTAAAAGTCTACAATTAGACAACTCAAATAACTGTCCTTAATGTAGAATTAACTTGAATTTATTGCGTTAAAAGTAACCCTTCGGATAACATCTCACATATCAAGATTTTCTTGTTCAAGTTTCTATTCAAGCGCTCGATGCAGCGCAATAGCTTCACAAATGAGAGCCCATAGGATAGAAATTTGAAACAATTGTGGCAAATGACAAGTTCTTCGCAAGTTTATTCAATTCGAGATACTATTCAAGTTGATACTGGTCACTCTACTATCTAGTATCAAACTTTTTAGTATACGGTAGATGGGACCCGGTTTAATCCGGCAACGACAGAAACTTGATAGTGGAATCGTACCTTTGCAATTAGTTGATTTGTTTGTTTGTTTTTTTTTTGTTGCAATGTAAATATTTTCTTACTGCAAAGTGCATAATAATATTCTAGATTAAGTATTTCGGCACAAAAATTAAATGGTTTTATTATAAGAGAACACTATAAAATTTGGCAAATTCAATATTTACCGAAGCATTTTATTGCGTTATTATTTATGATTAGAAAAGGCGCCATAGAATATTAAAATGGGAAGATATTTTCTTATTTAATTCATCTTCTAATTAAATATTAAAAAAATAAACAACAGATAAATCTATGTGATTGTGTTGTAATTATTAAAAATATTTTCATTTGGGAATTTATTAGAAACAATGTACAGACAATTTATTTTATCAAAACTATATGATTGCAACCAAGTCTTTTGCATAACAGTGTACTACAAACAGAATCATATTACAAAATTCAAATCAGCATTCTCTCTCTCCCTAGATGGCTGATTTCCAACAACAAAAAAAGGATGAATTTTGAATAATCATCTCAATATAAATACACACACACGCCAAGTGGTTTTTTTTTTAATTATTTTTCAAGTAATTAATTTGCATGAAAATATAGTTGACGAAAAAAATTACTTAGCATATACCCATTTAAATCTGTTTTTAAAACGATGAACATTTCCAACGAGCACAGTGTTACTCTACAATTACTAGCAATTTAAACAGCATTTAAATTACCTGAACTAAGGGTGGCAATTCTATAAAGGGTGGGTGTGCAGATAATTTATATTATTTTAACGAATTTACATTTGTGTAGATGGTGTGAAATTCAAGCACAACTGTTTTGCAAATATTGGCGAATAACAAGAAAATAAGCAAATAAATTCGTATGTATTTTTCAGAAGACAAATCAAATAATCAAATTTCATCGGTGTCATTATTAATTTTCGATTGTATCAAACAAATTTTTTGTACAAGTCATTTATCATGGCACGATTCTATGCATTTATAGATAATACAAGACACATTGATTATCAAAGCATCTCATCGAATCAATAATCTTTTTTTTTTGGACTTTCTAATTGTTTGCGACAAATCAAATCTATTCAAAAATCGAGACCACCTTCATTGAAAACACATTCCCGATCTAAATAACTGATAAAGAGAACAATTCCATCATTATTTCAAACTTGAATGAATCATGAAATATCAATGCATCTTATTATCTTTTATAATAATAATAATAATAGTCTTTACAGTCAAAATAATTTTTTTATTTCCTTTTTAATTTGCATATATGTCGACAATGAAACGGTTTGAGAAACAGAAAATCAAATGAAACTCTTACTAATTTGATTACAACAATATGAATCGGCGATATGCAAATGTTTTAATATTAAATTGTAATTTAATTGGGAACTTTTCATGTATTTTATCTTCCGAAATTTCCAATAAAATTATTTTAGTCATATATGCAAATATATTTCCATTTATAACAAATATTAATAAATACGAAAATCAACAATAACCCAATTTTAATATGTTAAATAGTTTGACTGGATTCTAATAGAAAAATTGTGTCCCGCCTGAGATTATTATTATTATTATTATTTTAAGTAATTCGCAAGAATGGCCCATTGAAGTGAACGTTTTTGAATAGAAGATACGTGATCAAATGTCATAAGAAGAACAAAACCGGGCTGTTGCTTTTGTTGCAAAAACAATGAATGATCTTCACTAAAGAACAATTATTTCTATTTATGATGGATTAGCCTGTCGGTTGATATCATTTAAAAAAAAACAACGCCAAGAATAATCACTGTAATAAGAACTATCGCGTATTGTTGTAGTTTCGAGAAAGACTTGGACATCAACGATCGGTTTTCTTGCAATTACTCAATAAAATAGCAATCGAACCCATCAAAAATTTATCAGTTGAATATCAGAGAAAATATATTGGGGCGTTTTCCTACCACCCCCCCACGATTGCAAAAGAAATCGGCAATATTTGTAAGCAGTGCCACAGAATACTGGAAAATTTATTTAAAATAGCGCAGCTCCCAATTAAGCATAATTCTACCAACAACAAGCAAAGTTTCGAAGAAGATGTTTAGATCTTCAACGAACACACTGTATTACGATCAAATGTCATAATATAATAAGATTTATTTGTGTGGGAGGAAAAAAATGATGAAGCAGCAGCAGATCAACATGTTTTCTTACCGAAACTTTTCAGCTGAAAGAAACTGACTGGAAAACACATTAATGGAACATTTCAATGATAAATTACGAATCTAACTAGAGAGAGAGAGAGAGAGAGAGAGAGATAGTTAAAAGCAAGTTAATGCTTGTCGCTGAGAAATCTAAATATTTTAAGGCTAGTTAATTATATTTTTTCCTTGTTCGATGAATATAAAAATAGATATTAATGATTATTATTAAAACAGTTGGCATTTCCCATAAAATTCCATTAGACTTTCGGAAATAATGATCTAATAGTCATTACATCATCATGTAATAATTATTCAAATGCGATTATCATTGTTATTATTATTATTTAAAAATATCCTGAAAATGCTCTTGTGAAAAATTTGATCCTGAGTCATAATTTGAAAATAGATAATGAGACAATAAGATAGAATTTAAATAAAATATTTCAAAACTAGCTCTACCTACTCTATTGTAAATCAGAACAAATACCTTTTAACAAACAGAATACACACGGATTTACGGAAAATCATATTTTTTTTTAAACAACTAATCCGAGGTCGCTATGTTTCACTAAGTAGGCAGCTCTAGAACAACTAATCAAAATACAATTTCCAAATTTGTTCGAATGTGAATAATAATAATGAAAAAAAAACAACAACACATATCCACAGACAAATCAAACAAGGGAACAAAATCAAGATCGATTGTATTATGTCATTCATTCTTTTTATGATTCTATTTTGGAACAAAAAACGTATATAGAACATTAGAAACATGTTTTCATCTTTTTTTGTTTAATTCAATTTTGTTCCCATACACAAAACTCTAGAGTGGATTTTCGATATAACTCTACCGAAAAAAAATTAAAACATAATCTGAAAAATTTGAAAATTATAACGATTTTCCAGGAGAGTTTGCCAATTTCTCTACTGCAACAGCAATGTTGCATATGTTCAAAAAAGAAAATTAAATCTGTGTAAACTTTTTGATAAATTTGTTAAACAGAGAAGAAAATGGAGCGTTGACACAATTTTTTTTTGTTCTAAATTAGATCCTGCTAAAATAATCTTATCAAATATTTGCATTGCGTTTCAATGATGTAATGATCTAATAATTAGTTGGAAATTGTGCCAAATCCTTCAAGGATTCAAATCCGATCGAATCTATAGCAGCATTATATAGTTTTCGTTATATCTATTTTAATATTTACCGTTTTTCTATAAGAGCTTGAAATTGAAATGGTGGCAAAGTGAAAGAAACACAAAAAAAAACTATTAAAAAATAAATCACAACAACATGCTGTAAAAATCACCGCGAATAGTTGTTTCTCCAAGCAAAATTTGCGAAGCTTTCGCCTGTTTTGTTCGCGATCTTGTGTGTGCCTCTGTGTGTGTGTGTGTGTGTGTAGTGGTGGTGTTTATTGAAAAATTTGCTGAAACAAACCACTTGTCTGAATAAGTTTTCACCCAGCTGAACACGACAAACCGCGACGACTGAATGAAACACGGTGCGTATGAATCCTTCTGTATATAGCTGAGAGAGTCCGTTGGTGTGGTGTTCAAGCGCACTGTTGTTTGTTACATTTTAACTCTGTTACACATTAATAAAATAAACAAATTTCCTATAATATCACATTGAAAATTAATATTTATTTTTACTGATTGAAGAGTGCCTTATGAGTTTGGAATAAATACAAATCTATGGCCAATGACATCATATTTGTTGATGATCTCAGCGGGACTAGTAGCAATGCAGTCTTTTTTTTACAAAGTATTTTATTGCGGATTTTTCAGTAATTCAACACTTGAGGTGACTGTAACGTGCAATAGTTTAGAACAAAAATGACGTGATAAGAAACAGAACTATAGATTCTAAATAATTTTCTTAAGAATTGAAAGATCTATACCAACTTTTATGCTTTTGGTTAGTTGGACCGTGCTGAATTATTCTGAAAAACTAGTGAAAATCTACAAAGTTCTCTTGTGTGGTCTAATAGACAAACAGTCACAACGGCGAAAGTGTTATGCCAACTGAAAGATAAACAAACTTCCAAGCTTTTAGTTGCCAAAATGATAAATTTAATGATGCACAGAATTACCCTTGAATAAAACAATAATAATTGATCTCCATTGTTGTGCTTAAGTGCAACATTCTAACATTTTACGATTTTGTGTAAATCGAAACGCCAAAATATCGATCGACAAGTCCGTAAACTGTTTTACGATAATTTGCCACATTTTGGTCCGTTTAAAGTGACTCTTGAGCAAGAGAGCCTTGTTTGGCGGTCAAATACATAGAACGTGACAAGTAATTGAAATAAGTCGTTGAAGTATACTTGAAAATTGTTTAAATCGACAACTTATTGATTCTAAATAGGCGTCATCTACGTAATATTTGAATTAGATGAGGTACTCTCTACAAAAAAAAACGTGCTTTCCATCACAGTTTTCTTAATTAGATCTTATTTATGTTGGGACCTTGAGTGAAAATTCAAACTAATTATTAACGTCACAAATTGTAAAAATACCAGAGAGTACAACAAAAAGTGTTTGTACAAGTTTTTTGTTTTAAATAAATAAAATCGAAAAATTCTCCATTATTATTTCTTTAAATTTACTGGAAAAGAATGATGAAAATTCTACGGATTACATCCAGTTTCCTGTCTAAACGATTGTCAAAACCGCAGAAATATTGTTGAATAATCAATTTATTCATAAAACTACCGCAAAGCAACTGGCGTTGCACTATTGAATGTAATGTGACGACGGCGGTTACTGTTGGCGCCGAAAATGTTCGCATCCCAACACAAAGTATGGTGAAAATTATTGAAAATTCTCGGAAACTATTTGGCAATTATCCTAAATTTTTGATTTTCATATTAGTCAGCAGCCAGGTGGAATGTTTATATCAAATGATTGTTTGCTGCCTGTGAAACGCCTTCATTTTGATTTTAAATTATCCCACATTTTTGTTGTTGGTTTTTCTTCTTTAAAATATAATAATAAACATTTTGCAATTATAGAAATTTTCATTTGTTATCTCGACAAAAATTTATTTATTCTAACTAGGTTTAAAAATACAATAAAATAACACGTTTCTAAATGTAAGTTTTATAAAATAGATAAACTTATCTCAAATGAATTTGTAACAATTCATATTTTATTAATGACAACAGCAGATTTGTTTGATGTTTTAAGAACTATTTTTGCAAAATCCAAACAAGCAAAATCGATCGATTTTAGAGGCATACACACACACACACACACACATACACACACAGACAACAAGTATTTAAACTAAATATTTGAGGGAAATAAAGCGGAGCCTATCAAAGTCCGGTAATAACAATCATTTCCTTCCGCATTCAAAAAAAAAGAACCTGTATTTCCGATTTGGCTTATTCAAATTTTGTGACAAAACAAACTCAAAAATAGACATGATTTAAACGTTTATTTTTATCCAACATATATGTTATTTGAAAAACGATACCGCTCTAGGTACACACACACACACACACACACACACATTTCTGGCAATTAAATGAGTGAATTAATTTAAGAAAATTCCCAACAATTTTTATGAGGCAACAAGAATCAACATTAATGATGAGAAATAAATAACAAGAAAAAATATCCAGAAATGCGGGTGGAATTAATAAAGGAATTATTAAATAATAGCAGTTGGTTAATACGAACAGACAATACACAGGAAGGGATTATTATTGAAGATAAACGCAACAACAACAAAAATGCTGTCTACCAGATTTCAACCAAAAAAATTTTTATTTAATTGAAACAGCAATTAAATTAACTAAAAACGAAAACAACATTACTCGGAATAATTACGGATTAACGTATGGATTTTCTGTTGTACGACATGTAATAACAATAATTGTTTGAAGAATCAACGCGTGTTCATTATCTGATGATGAGTTATATAGAATCGAACATACCAAAACACGAACATTTTAGATGAATTAAATGTACTAAACATCAAGGATAGACTGTATGTAAGCATTTTTATAAAAATAAAGTCGAGTTGAACGAGTCTTAAGTTTACAATTAATGTTGTGGCCCTCCATCCGCCCATCAGAACGTCTCATAATATTTAGCAGTAATGCAAGAGGAGACCTACAACTATACAGTAGTCCCATGACGACTTGGAGACTCACACTAACTAACAAAATCCATAGGGCTGAATTATAGTAAAACGTAATCACAATTTGATTGAAATAATAATTGATCGAATGCTGCGATTTGTTACGAAACGATTTCTCCTACCTGAATTACATTTGTAAAAGCCCAGAACGAACATTGGAAAATCTTAACAGCCGCCGCTGGGCAAAAAGGAAATGTTGAATGTGAATTTTTGATTATTCTAAAGTATTTATGAATAATTTAATGGCCGGTTAGTTTTATAAATTGTAAGTTTGTTTTTTTTTCATACATCTACTTTCAAATGAATAATTCCATAAACATTAAAGCTTATACACGGAGTCGATAGACATATTCCGTATGAAATGGTCAGAAATTCAATTATTTATTTATTTCAATTTATAGTAAACGTAACATTTCCATTTTGTTCATCTATGTATAAAATTTATTTAAAGACACTTAATTTTTGTTGAAAGCTAAAAGATTTTCGAATAGAGCAATAATTCGAGTAATGACACGAATAAGAAGAATTGAGACAATGATTTCATTTCTAAATAATGTGCGTGTTGTTTGACAGTAATTATGATTTATCATTGAAATTTTTGAAAACGATTATTATTGATTTTTCCAATAATGATCTCATTGCTTGTTGTTTTCGTGAAAAATTATAATTCATTCAAATTGGCCTCGATTTTGCAGTTGTTGTTGTTGTTATTTTAAACAATTCGATGAGAAATTGAAAAGGTTAATTATTATAAAAGTTATATAAATAATGTTATGTCACAATTGATTGCTCCAATTTACAATAAAAATTTATTTGAATTTCACTAGCAATAATGATTGGCAATTGGCCAACATATTATTAATAGAATAACATCGGATATTTTTGTTTCTTATTGCATGATTTCGTTTGACATTAAACAGATCAGGATGAATTATTTGGAGTGTTCAAATTTCTATTCAAACTTTGCTCAATCTCGATCCTAAACAAGAGACGAGTGGGAATAATACTTTAAAGAAAACCAGAAATATAATTTGCCAACTATTACTTGACTAAATAGAAACACAACTTCAACTTTTAATAAGGTTTTTCTAGATTAAAACTAAAGCTTTGACACAACATGATCCTGTGTATTTCTCTACCTTTTTACTACCCCCCTCTCTCTCTCTCTCTAGCGTTATCCTCTCGTTTTAGTGTCACATTTCGAAAATATATTGGAAAGGGGATATGTCGACAACAATCAGCCACTTTAATCGAGCATGTCAGTGATGTTACATGATCGTTCCTATTGACAATAAATAAATAAATCAATAATTCATTCGAACAGGGTGGAAATTTTTTCAGTATCACTTATCCTAATCCCTGGGCCACATATTAACTTTAGATTGATAATCGCAATTTTTGTGTATATGCCTGTATGCAATAATATCCTGAAATCCTGCTGGGGAAAAAATTATCGAGCGACAAAACTGCATTAAATGCTGGAAATAAACTGAACAATTAATATTTAGATGTGAAGTAGAATTGTCAAGTTCATTGCAAACAAAAACAAGGTGACACAGCACAGCTCATCATACAGTTTAAGTGCACAACATAAAGTTGTGTCATCTTGAAGCTTTAGTGTCACACAACCTTGACTTAAATTTAATAGAAATGCAACAGCAAAAAAATTCAGTTATTTATGGGAGACAGGCTTACTTGCCAACAATCTATTTAACAATAATCTCACCAATTTATCTATGTATTTACATCGGTTTGTCTAATATTTGAGATTTACGGCTGTATATCTGCAAATTTATAAATATGCAATCGAATTTTTAGTTTAGTAATGAAATATTCAATGGAAAACAACACAATTTGTGTGCATTTCAAACGAAACATTCTGTATATTTTCATAGATTTATTTATTTTATCTGGGCGGTTCTTTTTTTTTGAGGGAACATCTCTAGATATCTCGACCTCGATCTTTATTTTTATGGATATATTTGTTTGTTTTCTTGTTGATAGTGTTGAACAAATTTTTAATGGCGATGATGATGATGAAGCGACTGGATAAACAAATAAGTCTACAAATAATTTACTTACAGAAAATTGCATGATTACACGATTGAGATAAAGATTAAACATTCTAAGATATTTAAAATTATAGCATATAGAAAATGAGAGATCTTGATCAAGATTTCGGTACAGTAGTTGCCTGTTATTTATCAATCATCGAGACAGTGATCTAAATTAACGTTCAATAATAAAATTATGGAAAAATTATAATTATTTATGCGATTCTAATAGAAGATTATTCAAACTAATCTAAAACTACCACATAAATATACAATAGAACAGATTGAGATTATCCCTACACTTTGCCTGTTGTTGATCAATTATTTGCATTTTCATGCTGTTAAAAACGGTTATAATTTGTTTAGTTCTTCTGTCAATTTGATGGTGGACAGACTGCACACAGAAATAAAACTAAATTTTATGCAACATATCAAATATCACCAAAATGAAGGCAAGGAGTGAGATAATTGTTTAAGAACAATAATAGGAACAATCAAAACGACAGACAAGAGTTGTTTATTTTTATTTTTTCATCCAACCGCGCCTACCACCAGCGATATAAAATAACATTCCTCACAACAACACACATATCCCAATAAAAATTCCAATATTGCCGCACTTTAATGCGGAAAATACATCAAAGAATTGATGTTATATCAAGATCATGTTTAATATAACGGATCTATGCAATCATCAAATGTTAAATATACAACCAATGGCCGTGTAGGCTGCGTTAATTGACAGCCCTGAACTTAATAAATTCCATTCGATTGTTATCATTACTATTGTTATAAACTATTTCATAAAATATATTTGAACGATATGATGATAACAAATTTATTTAAAATGCACGTAAAATGAGCAGCACTCGTTATACACTACATGTAATGATTGCATTTGTGAAAAAGTCATTCATTAGACGATTGCATGCGTGCTTGTTTATTTATTGGAGAATTTGGAGGAGAACATAAAGTCGTTGATATTAATAAGGGGATGTTGTGCCAGGATGAAAACGGTACAGCTACAGGTTTTAAATTTGGAATAAATTCAAATTATAAGTTTTCTCAGAAACTTTTTTTTACTTAATTTTAATCGAAACAAATCAATGGAATTCGATGTGAATAAATGTTTAAACAAAAACAAAAAAAAAACCTACAAAAGACTAGTTTAGAAAAATAAGAAGAAAATATTTATCTCACGTATTCATTTGATATTTAGTTATTTACGAAACGTAAAACTACTATTTGTTGAATAATAAAACGTTTATAAAATCGATTCTGTTATCAGGGGGGGGGTGTAATTTTAATTATTAATAAAGATAAACACAACCAATGACCAATTTGTAATACAAAGTAACAGATGTTAGCGGCCAAATTAAGATCAAAAGCTTCACAATTTTAATCATCATCGTCATCAACACAAACTATCGTTGTTCTTCGTCTCCTTTACAAGTTTATTCGATGATGACCCATAAATTAGAATGAATGTATACCTATTAATAATAATCCAAGTGTTTATAATTCCCATTCAGTTAATAATAAATTGATATAAGTATATATAGATGTATGCATATTTCTATTCATATGATTTGTTATTTTAGAATTTAATTGCAATTCCAGATGGATTTTTTTTAATTTCGCCTTTAAACAATTAGGAAGTTTAAAATTATAATTTATTAGGCGGAAAAATTCCAATCGCTGACATTTGTTCGAACATATTGTTTTCAATTTAAAACACAACCATTAGTTAATATTAATGCTATTAAAATTTCACAAAAATAATTTGTTTAGGTATCGAAATTGCCTTCAGGTATGATTATGCTAATCGATTATTACAACACTTTAGTAGGTACACAAAAAAAAACAACAACAACAACAAACATAATTGATTTATATCCTTTTAGATCTGATATTTATCAGAAGTCCTTGTTTGAAATTTGATTCCGAAAAAAAGTCAAACCTTAATCTTTTGATTAATTCATGTCAAACTATTATTATTATTATTATTTTTAAAATGTCCACCTTTTCTATAATCCCTAACATCGATTCAAACCATTAAGAGTTCTATTCTTTGTTCAAAAAAAAACAAAATAAGTTTGACAAAAATGAGCCAGCTTAAAAATGACAACAGTAAGTAGTAGACCGACAAAAAAAACTCAACTTGTAAATTAGAATCTTTTCCGGGATTTTCGTTCTGGTTTTTAAGATCTTCCATGATTAATTCATCACCATTTTCTCCACTAACAGAAATAATGACTTACTTTAAAGCGAGTTTGCGTCGTGTTTTTTTTTGGGCCTCCGCTCGAGAGATCCTCCTTTCTATTTGTTATGTTTGACAATCTAGACGATAGTAATGATGGTGATGGGGGGGTTCTGTATATGTGTATACGAATTAAAAGAGGGCAAAGAAACAAGCCCGTTATTGACCGTAAATGTGCTTTGTAATATAGTAACTTCGTTTTTTATTATCCACTACGATGTTCTTTAGTAGAAATATGCAAGTTTCAAGATGGTGCTTCATATGGAAATTCAGCAACTTTTTGAATATTCATTGGTGTTATCGTCACACTAGATCTAGCGTCAACTAATTACAATTGTCTACTTTCACCAGGTGCAAATGATGCCAATTCAAAACGAATCTTTTGTTGTTTGTTACTTGAAGAGAAAACGCGATTAACCCGGCGCCTCCACCAAAATGCAATTACATTTAATAAAGCACATAATTTGATTAATATTTCTGATTGAAACATTAAATCTACACAATTATCACGGAATGCTGTTGTCGAAATACAAAATGAATAAAAAACCTAACAAAAAAAAATTAAATGTCCAAATTTGTCAGAAAGCCGGGATGATTTGTCGCAATAACTCCGCCTGTGATTGTGTGACCTCCTGTTGTGAAGAGGCAATACGGCCGGATTGTAATCATACTTTATTCATATTACAAAACTGTACACCAGACAATTGCAAGACCACAAAAACAAAAACTATAGTCTTTAAATATTGTGTCAATCCTATAAACATGAAAGTTCCGGATGTAATCTTGACTTTTACATAGCAAAGTAACGAATCACAAATGAAATCCTGTCATATTGTGACTTGAAACAAATAAATGAAACAATTTAAAGTTACGAGGACTGAAATATTAATTAATTCCGCCTGGCGTTGTTCTCATGGCAAACAAATTGAACATATGTCAATTGATTTTAAACGCATCAATTTCAATTAGAACCAATTGCTGACGCAAAAGATCAAATTTAAAGACTTACCTGTTGGACAATTGGCTTCATCTGAACCATCACTGCAATCGTTGTGGCCATCACAACGTTGTGTAGGTGTGACGCATCTATTATCGCATTTTATATCCTCAGGATTGCATTCTAAACAAAAACAACAACAAGAATCCGAACAATAAGAATCATGAAAACTTAACTGAGGAAAAAAAAACTTACGAAGGCATTCACGTTCATCTGTTTGGTCGGTACAGTCAGGAATGCCATCACAACGTTTATTTACAGAGATACAACGACTGATATCGCAGATAAATTCACCTTCGGCACATTCTAATAACAAAAAGAGATCATTTCAATACTCTTTGTTCAATCATTAATTATCAGCAGTAATTAAGCCAATAAAACAAAACAAAAATGATGAAATTAATTTAACATTAAGTGTTACGATTCTTAAACATTTACGAATTATCATTCAAAATAAATGTTGGATACATTTCGTTAATTTGCATCGAATTAAAATCGCTCAATTAATCAATCAGTAATAAATTAATTGTAAAGGTGTTAATTGTCCGCCATCAATTGTTAGTTTATGGTGTGCTTTTTATTTTTTTTGGAAATCGCTAGTAGTACCATGACAATTGTTCTCATCGGCTCCATCATCGCAATCTGCTTTACCATCACAAACATGATCGGCACAAATTGTCCGTGATCCATCTGCACAATGGACAGCATCATCGGCACGGCAACGTGTTGTTTCAGGAAACTGTTCAGCATCACCACTGCCCACATCCGGCGCTATTTCAGTTGTTGTCACGTCTGGTAATTCGGGTAATTCAGGTATTTCAGCTTCAGGTCCAGGTTGGACTATTTTATAATTAACAAACAGAGAAAATATAGACAAATCATCGTTTGATTCAAATTTAAACGGCAGCTGAAGCGTTATAAAAGAAGTTATATGATTCGCTTTAGTATTTCAACAAAAAAAGAATTATGATAATACGAATAGTTTAGATAATAACCACCACCTTGCACCGTCACCTTTAAGAGAACAACAACTAAAACTATTTACAAATATTTACAATAATAAAATTGGAAAAGATGAAAATTTCCTATGCGAAAGCTGAACAAATCGGTATCGTATTGAAATTCAGGAAAAGCTCCACAGGTGGAAGCTTTATCCGCCATCTACCACAAATTCGTCAAACTTTCTATAGGAATCAACAAAACTAGTTTTATTTACACAACAGGTTCTTCTTCTAATTCAAGTTAGTAATAAATTATTGGATTTTCTCAAAGTTTATTGTTAATTTTTCGATTAAATATAAATAATTTACAATGGAACATTAATTATTATAGGAAAATTAGTTTTACATATCATCTATTAATTATGGCTTAAAGCTAGTTAAATGATAATAATAAAAGGAATAAAATAAGATTAAAAAAAACGTACCAGCACAACCTTGTTCATCTGAACCATCTGAACATTCATTAATGCCATTACAACGCGCTTCACTACGTACACAATCACCATTTCGACAAGGTATTTCGTTAGGTTGACAAATTTGGCCTATTTTTTTTTGGATTTGAAAAAAAAACACAAAAACAAAAGAAAATAAAAAGCGGAAATGAAAAACGAAATTAAATAATACGAGTAACAACTCAAACATCCGTCAAACTACCTTCAAAAGCTCTAAATTGGAAATCATCAGCTGCTGCAGTGATCGTCATTAATCGTTTATAATGTTCGATTTGTTGGAATAATCGGTCTTTGATGACTTTGTCATCATTATAATTGACACTGGCAAGGTCCACAGTTACTTTGGATGTGAATGCATCCTGATCACGTTTCCTGGAAATGGCACATTTTTAATATGTTGAAAATGATTTGATCAATCTCTACTTACTCTATTTTCAATACTGTAGCTGTTTGTTCACCAGGAATTGCTGTATATAAGTCATCTATTTCCTTAGCTACATTATTGGCAAAATCTCTAAATTGAAAACTGTTTACATCACTAAATGCATCAACATATGGTTCACCAACAGTAAATGAGAATCGGTAGTATACTGGAATGTTTCAATTTGATTATAAACAATTGCTGATTGACTTTTTGATATTTACATGGATGCGATGGCGGTGGCCGTTGTGGTAGTGGTGCAGCATGGCTAGTTGGTACAAACTCCGGTCTTCCTTCAGTTTCATCCCCTGAACCAGACAGCTCTCCAACATCTTCATCATCATAACCCACGTGTGTTCTATTGTAATGTGATGTAGTATCAATCTGAAAATAAAAATAACAAATTTTCGAATTCTATATAAACATTTCCAAATTTAAGTATTAATTTTTGATGATAAACACACACACACAATCACACAAATTATAATGATCATTAATTTGCATAGTGGACGATTGTTGTGATTCCTGAAATTTTAATTGTGTAGATGGACTGTTGTTAATTTCTAATTGCAGTTGCTTCAAAAACGTTCAAACAATGAAGATGAACACTCCAAACTTACTGTAGGCGTTGCTTGTGTTACAACAGTCACTCGATCTTCCTGCAACAAAAATAATCAATTAATTCAACTAAATTAAAGACGTTAGACAAAAAAACAACAACAACTTACATGAAGAGCATTAGCATCCACACCAACCTAAAACAGGCACAATTGTCAGAATATAAATTTAAATTTACTTAATATAAAAAGATAACAAATAATTTCAGTTGCTTACAGCATAATCGCCTTCATCTTCTTCTTCTTCCTCTTCAACTTCATTTTCCTAAAATCAACGAAATGAATTAAAGAACTGTTGTCATAATTGTGAGAATGAATGACAAATTTAACAGAGAAAAATACTACTCACAGGCGCTTGGATTTGGTCAAAAGACTCCTGAAGATTAGCGATAGTCGAAGAAGAAGAAGCAGTTAGTTAATGTTTAGTTAAGAGGATTGAGTCATCAAGGCCAAAGACACACAGAAATTAAGAAGAAAGATAAAATTGAAATAACAGTGGTAATAATAATAAATTAAGCAACACTCACATAATCATCTTCATCTTCATCAACATCAAATTCATTATCCTAGAATCACATCAATGAATTGTTAAGCAAACATTTATAAAAAGAAAAATTTTAAATTGCTGGAAATTGCTAAAATCTAAACAAATCAAGGCTGCTACACTATTTGTTGGCAATCTAAAAGGTCCACAACTGCAATATCTAAAAGCCTAAAGAACCTATAGCATTTTTTTAAATAATAACAATAACAACAATAACTACCAAATTACATTGAAAAATTACAAAAAAATTAAACTGTATTTACCTCATTATCTCGGTATTCATCAGCTTCTTGTTGGCCTTGCTGTCTGGGAACTCTGACATGTTTCCGTTTAGTCGTTGCACCATGATTGTCTTCTAATTTGTTAACACCGAGGAGACTGTGAATACTGCGCTTTATTCTATTTACAGTACTGGATAACCAGTGTTCATTCTCATTTTGCCGACTAGAATCTTCTTGTGTTATACGGTGATCATGGTTTTTAAAATCTGTTTGTTCTAGATTTTCAAAAACAAGATCTGAATCCGCCTGAAAATTTATTAAAAAAACAAAAATAAAAATTATTCTTATCATATGTTAGCTGCAGTGTAAATGTGGTGGATGCGCCAAACGAATTTTTCTCTCATATCTTTATGAAAGTAGAAATATGCTGAATATTGCGGAACAATGCTAAGAAAATAATCTTTTCGGTGTAATTCTTGTGGCATTTACATATCATAAATAAAACGCCGTCTAAAGACTAAAAGGAGAGGATTGTATTTAATAGTGACGACGGTGGTAACTGTAGATTAACATTTCATAAAAAAGTTAGTAGGGGGTTGGTGATCATAACAGAGTTGATGCTTTGTCTCCAACCCCAACGTCCCTCTCCCAAACTACTTAAAAACTTTCACGCTATTTTGTAAATTTGTTTTTCAAACAAAATGTCCGAAACATTTCCGGAATTTTAACTACTTCTACAATAGGTCACCCCTACATTTTTTTTATTATTATTATTATTATTATTACAACGTTACGCAAACTCCTCTCATCCTTTAAAAATGTTTTAAAAGCTCACGAACAAGTCTCGTGCATTGAATGATGACAGATTGAGGTGGTGACGGTGGTGGTGATGATAGCGTTTTCCTACCCTCGACCACATTAAGTCAGCGAATAGGCGACACTTTAACGTCCAATTATTGGCTTCCGGAATACCGTCATCGGACACCAATAATTCCCTGATAAAGCCGACACAAAGTGGTTCTCTTTTCGTAAATGCGCGTCCAGTTTTATTGATGAGGATGTTCAACAATAACAAATTGATGGAAAACATTAGTGAAATTCTAAGTAAATTTTCATAACTCATAAATTCGGATAATTTTAGATAGAGAGAAATGAGGTTGAAAAATTTTTTGATTGAACATTTATTTATAAATATCGTGTAATTTTAGATAACTACTTCGATATTCTATGTTTATTTTACTTGTAATATCCGTCTAAACATTGGGAATTTAGAATTTCGCATAAACGGCTCATATAATCCCAATTTTGATAGCCATGTGGTTCTTGTTGTTTGCTAAAATGTTAAACTATATCTATACAAATGCCATTCAAGCGGAGGACGATTTTTATTCCACACATCATGATATTCATTAACAATTATTAAGAAATATATAAAACTGATAACGATTTACTTATCTAAATAATATGAAAACGAAAAAGAAAACTAGAGAAAACGACAACACAATTCGATAATCAAATACCGAACATTATTATGGATCATTCATAACGGTCAACCACCTGTGGTCATTCAGTAAACGTAATATTTGTTTGTTCTATTTGTGAATCTCATAAAACTCCAGTAGAACTATCCTTTTGTCCTTATTAAATCTGTGCAACAACTTCATGTTCTCATCTAGAATACTATCATGTTGATAAATGTTGATAGAACTGTGATTTTATACAAGTTCTATGTGTCGATAATCTTAATTTTCTACCATATTCTCTTATATTAAATTGCATCACAGCATACACCCCATTATCATCCAGATAACTATCAAATAATATATCACCCATCAACTGAATTTCTTGAATTGTAAGACGATAAGAATAAATCATCTGTAGTTTTATTAAGGCCCGCTCTCAATCAAATTTAAAATATTAGTATCGGATGTTTATTGGTTTGTAGATAGAGTACATCACATCAGTGAATCTAACCACATCCAAGCTATAATTTCATATCAGTTGCGATATCAAGTTGATAGCGTTTTTTTTCTCCTTCTCTTCTCCATCTCCTTCTCCACCCTCCACATATTTGCCCACAACCTATTACACTGGAGCGACGGTCATTTGTTATCATATTTAACGCAGTAGTAAAACAAGAAGAATACGTCTAAATTGAGAAGATCAAAACTAAACCAACTATACATCTACTACTATCATCTTCATCTAAGTACGAGAAATACAATAATAAAAATAAATATTCAACTTGATTATTATTAAGTCTCTAATTTCTTGTTGTTGAAGGATCACCACCATATCAAATATCTTATCATTTCCAGAAGAGTATTTAGATATTTTAACTATGTATTTTCTTCTTCTTCTTCTTCTACTTGTTATAGATGGAAAAGGCGGAAAGTTTCCATATATATTTATAAATGTTATTTTTGAGGATTCGTATCTGGAATAATAAAAGGTCTCGAAAAGCGTGACAAGACCTTCTTGTTTAAGAATAGCCATTAAATCCCTTCTAAAGACAGCACGTATTTGGTCGAGGTTGGACGCGCGACTATGACTTCTAACGCAGAATTGAAGGTTTTCTTGTCTATTTAACAGGCCCCATTTACCAATAATACACGATGAGCAATCTTGTATTCCACAAATATATGGAATTTGTTCGGAAAACTTTTAAAACAATAATAATAATAATAACAACAATACACCAAGTCCTTATACGTGGTAAATAAATACCGATTCTCAGAAGATTACGATCAGCTTGGGCTTTATATAAAGTTGACACAGCTATTTAGTCTGATAGTGAATTTCCAATTCGATGTAATTATTAACACATTTTAAATTTTATCCGTTTATTTTTGTAATTAAGTCAATATTTGATATAGAAATCGCCGTTTACCACCCCACTGTTTTCATAAAGATTGTTAGTGGTGGTGGTGCCATCGCAATGCAGGACACGCTTCCGCTATTCTCGAACAACTTCACACTTCTCCTAGTAGCGATCATGTCGCCGGAAAAGGGGATGAGATGGTGGTAAATTTAACACCGAAAGTATCACAACGTCGTGCTTATCAATGCGTTGAATTTTAAAACGAGTAATTGTGATAAATTTAGGAAAAATTCAAATCAAACCCGCCCCTATCGCTGCCTCCTTATCAAATAAAATAATTATAGTAGAATCGTGACAATAATTGTTGAAAAAAATGACAACAACAACAAAATAAACAAACAAACAATACGAATAAGAGTCACGTAAGGATTATAAACGAAAATCTTGGCATCTGCAATATGATAACATCCTAAATATTCACGTATCGTTTGCGTATATACACAACATACACTGCTGTGGTACATATGATGTGTGGTGGTTTTTCGTCTCACCCCTATTTACAGTCCCAGTATCTTTATCTTTCTTTCCTATATCACCATCATCATCACCATCATCTATATTTTGACACATGTGGCTTTCAACATACTCATACATCCTTTCCTTACGTGGAATAATAAATATTCCAAACAGATACAGTCGTATTTTTGGCATTTATTTTGAGTTAATCTGCGGAAATTTATTGACTTTTGCAATTAAATGTAGAACATAAATAGAAATCGAATGTTATCAAATTTATTCACGTTAGTTTCGAACATCATTATGAATTTGTTCAAGTGGCATCTATTCAATCAAGTTCATTGCCAGATAAATTCTGATCTATTTCTAATTATAAACGTACAATAAAACAATTAATCATACAACAAAACAACAACATGCTGCAATAATTAACGTTCACCTGGTTGTTGATTCGATAATATTTGGACGATGTGAAAAAGGAGACAGGTGGATTCGTTGAACGTGTCAATGAATACAATATCAGAGGTATTTTGACCGGTTTTCCCTTTACAATCTGCTACGTTAATTCTCCTATTGAAAATGGAATACTCATTTTGTCGATTGATAAAAGCCGAAAAAAGAACAAGGCAACAAAGCCGCCACAAGGACTTGTAATGAGAAGTTGAGAAGGATTCCGTTTGCAAAACGAGCGCATACAAATGGTGATGATTGTTAAAAGATTTATAAGGGGAAATTTCAGTTTCAGTAGTGGTCAAATTGAGGTTGTACGAAAACGACACAAAAACGATAAAAACATCTTACTAATTTCTTTAGATAACTCATTTATAGTACAGTTAATGGTGTTGTCTAATTGAATTATTGCGCCATCATACGCTTCGTCTTCTATCAAAGCCTTGTCATCAGGTAAATAAAAAATTCATCGTTCATTAACCAAATGATATTTTAAGAGGAATTTCTAAAAACCCACCCCTCAAGCTAGAAATTCACGATAATTTTCTACATTTTTCTATCCAGAATTACTATAAATAGTAATTCTATCTCGAATGAATATTTACAACAGGAAATTTAATCGATCTAATAGATCGAAAAATTTGGTTGTCTCAATTACGATGACGAAGTTTCGTTGTGGTGTACGCCTCAAATTCAGTTAATTGAGATGGCCCTTAATGAAACCTACACCATTTACTAATGCACACACCCTTAGCCTTTTGTTATTTTTGTAGATATTCACTTCTACAAAATCTGTACGTGACATGGACATTTCTAGCAGTCGAATGACATAAAAAACAACAACGTCAACATTAAACAATAAAATGTGCTTTTGAAAGGTAAACTTTAACGTGAATCTGTGTGAGTACTGCGGATGATCTGTACATAGGAAACCGATAATGTAGTTTATTTGAAAACACTTTGTTCTATAGAGACGAGAAAAAGAGGAGGCATATATAGACATTTTTAACTACAGAAACTTTATAACAGTGATGATATATTTATAAAGCGAAACATTGAAAAAATAATGTTCACTCTTCAAGGTTTCTTTGTTTAAGTTCAATGACGCGAAACACAGATTGAGAAGTTTATCTTTGACGTTTATTTGCATTAAACGATCTACCTATTATTATTACTACTACTACAATTGTAATTTTAAACAAAAAGGTGTTCCAGACGAGAATTCCATTTTAAATTAGATTTAAAAACACACTAATAACAAATTTAATAATAATTGAACATCATTTCAAAGAACTATTGCATTAACTGTTCGAGAAATTTATGCAAATTGAATAAAGTTTTTATCTAATATGCATAGAATATCCCATGGAAAACTGCCTTCTCTTCGTTCATTATTAATGGCTGCAGCACATTTTTACCTTTTAATTTATTCAACAATCTATAGATAGATAGGTAAAGGGATTCGGATACGGGCAGTAGAGGGACGTCTTGTACATAAACATATTTATATGTATGTCTAGTTGCGAAACTATATAAGCATCATTATTGTTGAATATTTATAATAAACGAGGTATTTTATGCATTGTTCTCGCAACACCATTGGGATGGATTCTAAGAAAATTTGTATTGCTTTAGTGGCCGATTTTCATCGTTTATTTATAGGAACACAAAATAACAAAGTTGAGGCGTTTATATTAAAAAACAACAACAACAACAAATTTTGCACATAAAAACTGCACAAAAAATTAATGATATTCGATCTTGATCTCGATCACTATTTCTCTCGAGAATCGATTGAAGAGATACAAACGCGTGGAATATTTCCAAAAATCTATTTAACTAACCAAAAACTGTTGTTAAATGTCTACTGTTTATTTAAGAATTGGAAATTCTCTTAGAGATCACGAATCATAACAGTAATCAGACAATCAAATAGAAGACCCACCCATATTTTCCTTATACAGAGTGTGTTCATCCAATAGATGTACCCAATTTATCTGCATTTAAGTTAGAGAGAGAGAGAGAGAGAGAGAGAGAGAAGCTGAAAATTAGGCATATTGAAAGGAAACGACCCTGTATAATATGTAGATAAGACCGACAAAATTCAATTGATGTCAATAGTGTTGTTGAGTCATCTACCTGAACGGAAAAAATCAACAAACACAGAAATCATGTTGTTCGATAAATGAAAGTTATTGTTGACAATGTTGACCCCTAGTGGATCACTGCCTCATAATTCTTCAACTCTAAACGTACACACACACACACACACACAGAAAAGAATCCCAAAGGACCTCTTTTATTAAGACAGTCAGAGGAGAACCGACCTTAATCTCAAAGAAAACTCCCAGCTATTTAATAATGGCGAAACGAGACGAGCAAAAGGGGCCAAACACAATCGCAATTCCATCAATTCTTGAATAGTCGAATGTTTGTTAAGTTTCAAATTCTTATCATAATTAAGCATAAAGTAGTAAATGTTGTAATTGTATGGGAATTTTTCATTTAGTCATAATTAAAAAATAAGGTTAATGACTTGTTGCACATTTCGTCTATAAATAATCTCGATAATATAGAACAAAATCTATAAAAAATTCAAACTTGATTTATGATTAAATCATATGTCCTTATAGAGTGCAAATTTTAACATTAATTGACAATTATCAATAAAGCATGACGTAAAACTATCAATATTGTAACGATTTATAAATATGTATACACCATGTATCCCATGGGAAAAACATTCACAATAAAAATGAGCGCCTTCAAAAAGAAAACAAACATTTTTTGTCTGTGTATGTGTGTTGAAATATATCAAACCCTTTCGATTAATCCATCATTCAAACATCTGAACATCACAAAGATTCGATTTTTTTTTATCGGCATATAAAGATAATTAGTGTTGCAGCAATAGTGTTACGCCTTTATTCTGTTCAATTTATCATCAAGTCTGCCATCGAACACAGCAGGAAACTCTTTAGTTCTCAATCCTGTACGGAGTGTTAGCGTTACAAAAAGCCTTTGACATTCTCGATTTATATTTAATTGAATCTGAATCAATCTAATATTTATCGCTTGTTGACTAATAAAATTGTTTGTTTCAACTGAAACGTCTTGTATACATACTGATGGCGGGATGTACGCCTAATCAAAATGTAAAGCACCGCTTTTACATAATTTGTTCGGGTATTAGCAGTGTTCCATGTAGTTTTAAAAGTATGACAGATGTTCACCGTTCAACCAGGAACGGATTTTTTTCTTTCTAATACGCTTCGAAAGGATTGTGTTGTCAACAATCCAATATTGCGTGTGTTATCATTATTCTAAATGGGCAACTTTAATAATTCTAAAAGTTCCAATGTTTCATCGATGAGATTCTTGGATAACATATGGATGTTGTGTATTAGTTGTTCAACGATCCTTTTGAACATGTTGTGAATTTGTTAAAGCTTCTCTTAAAACCAAAACTTAGACCCTTCCACAATGATGTCTTAGATTTGATAAGCCTATCAGTATATATAAACACTGCAGTAAACTTGATACTTGATAGATAGTGACAAACATCAAAGGTCTCTTAATTAATGTTAATTAATCAAGATTTGGAACTATTCAAATTAGGTAAATGTGAATTAAAATCGAAAATAAATGTATATTTCGATTGAGTGTTTAATTCGCAATTTCTTATCAAACATTACGGAATTTTAATTGGAGAAGAACGCCAGTTTTTGCGTAATTGGGGCGACCACACAATTCGAAAAATTGTCTTCGTTCGTATTTAGTTTATTTTATTGATTTTCGTTTTTTTTTGTTGCAGGACCATTATCCACACAATCTTTCGATAATTTAATTGAAATCTCAAACATCTGTTTGAAGTCATTCATATTAATTTGCATAATTTGTTAAATAAACACAATCAATTGGTAGTCAGTGAAAGCACTAGTTGTGCCCACACACACACACACACACACACTAATCGAAAATAATGAACCATCTAAATGCTAAACATGTAACACGATTACTATATATATATATATATATATATATATATATATATAACAACAATACATAACAATATAAAGATAATTGCAAGATTTATGTACATCAACAAAAATGCACAGTGGTGAAATTAAAAATGTTCGTTAAGTGGCAAAATAATAACAAAAAACAACAAAGAGATCACACCGTGTCAGTTTGCTTTATTTATCGTATATTTTACGGATGAGAATGTGTACGATACCTGTTTCAGTGATTATTTTTAATAACGTCCATGTTAATTCCGATTACAAACATCTGAGGCATGATATTTCGAAAATATTTGGTTTTTATGGAAATTGCTACGAAAAATTTACCACTTCCGTTTCAGATTGATTGCGTATAATAAAATTTTGTAGTTTCAATATATATTTTTTTTAACCAAATGCAATAAAATTCCTAACAACTACTATCGATTTGCATGTATCAGGATAAATATGCTGATATTAGGGGAAATTATTGCAATATTAATCGAAAAATTCTTTCAAAATGATCTTAATGATCACGACAACAAATTGAATAATAATAATAATAATAATGATGGTAAAATATTGCTGAAATTCTCTGAATTCACCGCTAGTAAGAGTGGAGAACTTGAGGACACTTCAACTTCTTTCCGCATATCCTAATCTGTACAGGATTTTTCCCTTTTTGTTCTCATATCAACTGCTACTTGAACGCGGAAAAATAAGACACAGTTTCGCCTTATTCACACAGATATGGCAAGGCAGAATTTGGAATTTGGCTAGAATATGTTATAAATTTCGTTGACACAATAGCCATATGTCGCCGGTTGCTGTCACCACCACCCCCTGTGCGTCCTGTTATCATTCCAACTTTTACACTCTTTTAGCTCTTTAGAGAATCATCAAGCTAGAAACTTTGGAATCAATATAAAAGTAAAACCCCGATTTCAGGATATTGTTATGTAACGACAATCGAACAACCTCTACGACTAAAACAACAACAACAACAAGATGAAACTACTATAGAAGAAAAATTATTAAAGTTATAGAGGGAACACGTGTCAAGTGATAAAATAGCTGAAACGAAGAAGTGGACAAAATGGCATTACACACACCGTTTCGATGTTGATCAACTTGGACGGATCCATACAGTGTGAGCCAATTTGTCACGATTTCAAAACAGAACATAATTCATAAAAATCACAACAACAACAGTTGATCGTCATCAAATTACAAACATATGAATAAATAATAATAATTTCCTAAATATACAATCGATTAGAATGAGAGAGAAGAGAATAAGGTAATCTCCGTTGGGATATATCCAAGGAAATTGTTTTACTATATGAAACAACAACAAAACAACAAATAAATAGGCGATATCCATCAATAACAACAAGTTGACATGAGACGACTGCATATAAATTGGTGTTAAATTGATGCCACCAAACCTTGACAAATACCAAAAGACAACACAATATTTTCCCGTAAATCTCACATAACTATACCTGACCAAAATGCACAATTGTTTCGATAAGCATAAACTGTGAGAATTATCGTGTCAAAGACGGTCAGGTCACATCAATTCGGATTTATTACAAATTGATTCCAATAACCAACAGCATCTGTTACAGCAGCAATTATGTAATATCTGGTTGTGATCCGGAAGTGCTACAAGAATAAAAAAACAATATAGGTCGACCCGTTAGTGTTGTTGTATTTTTGTGTACATATGTGGATGTGATAAGTGAAAAATATTTAAAATACCGCAAAGGACGTCCGCACTCTGTCGGAATGAATACCGCAATGTCGTAAGCGGTCTATCTAATTTCTTCTATAAATAACAATGTTGAAATTTATTATTATTGTTGTTGTTATAGAAAAATAAGAAATCAACTTATCCCAGATAAGGTGATGTACTCAATTTGTCTATATGTTGATATTGTGACTGAAGACATTGAGATACATTATATGACGGCATTCGATTATTTCGTAACAAAAACTAAACAATGACATCATCATCAATGAATTATTATTAAAATTGTACAATGTTTATTCAGCCGATTTACATTGATAATATGGAAACGTGTGTTTAACAATAAAGCAATAAAGAGACGACAGTTATTTTATGCTGACTTACGTTCGAAATTCTACCATTTTCGTTTAATCGATTAAAACAAGGAAATAACGCACATGCATTTTTAATTTAATATCTCCACCATAGAAATCATATTCGATTTGTATTTTTAAAGAGAACAACTATTCAATCATTAATTGTAATGGCGATTTCTTTGCCAAACTGATTATCGATTGTACCCGACTTTTTCTTTATATTCTCCAGCCAAGTCGCATTCAATTGACTATAAATATATTTAGTAATTGTTTGTCGTTGTGGTCATCTTGGTGTGTTTTCACAAAAGTTAATTAAGAAATACTCAACATTTCTATCAAGTTTGTAGTACAAAGGACGGCGAAACGTTTTGGTGTTTTATTTACCGGCATTGTTTTACTAAGAAAATTGACACATTCACTTTATAACGTGGCCACCAACAATAAATTTCCATTATTCTTATTGACCATTCAACAATTTAATGAAATAATAATAACTCGTAAATCGTAAAATTCCCACAACTATTTTGAAATTATTGTGAAATCAACATATTCCTAAATGATATCATAAAGAACCTTATAAGGTATTCGTTACATTAGCATATACACTGCCTTGAAAACCTTTTTATTTATCAAAATATAATCGTGATTATAAAGATTATAATTTAAAAATAATCACCAGACATTTTACGTAATCGGAAAATGGAACATTGCAATCAAGCCTCCAATAATTACTCTTATTATTTATCATCATCATCATTATCATCAATATTAATGTCTAACATTGATTCGATGATACAATTATTAAAACAAAGAAACAAAACGAAAATAGATGATTTTGTCAACGTTTATTTATAGTTTATAGTTGATAGTATCACAATTCCAATTTAAGTCGTCAATTTCCTTTCTGTGGATCACGTAATCCGTGTTTTTATTGTTCTAAATGATAAAGCTGCATAATTTTACATGCAACCAACCAAAAGACCATTGTTTTAAATTCAATCACGATTGTCACTAATCATAAAAACTTCGTCATCTTCAATAATAATAATCATCATCATCACATATGATTAATGAATAATAAACATATTTGAAATCATAACACAGAGAGAAATCGCAACGAATCCATCATCAACTTGATAAATGTCGAGAATAGTTGTTATTCTTCCCAAACTCAACAGCAAATGTTTGTTTATCCTTTGCCAGGATACTTGAAACTATTTGGATATAAAGACGATCCTTTTAGTAGCACCATTTATTTTTCTAGTGTCGAAAATGGACACGCTGTTTTTTTCATTATTATTATTTTATTTTTGATATATCAAAGTAGAAACAAATAGGAGAGAAAAATCAACAATGAAAGAAAACAGCAGTGCGCATCCACCATATTTTCACGGCTAATTAACTAGAAACTAAAACATTAGCAGAGGGTGTGTTTATAAAATTCGTGTTGGTTGTTTTTTTTTTATAAGAACATTAGTCATTCGAGAATTATTCTCTAACGATTACAGGATTGTTTAGAAAATAGAAATTTGGCAGATTCTGTGTATATTACGAGAGAGCGAGAGAGGCAAAAAAACACCAGTGAACATGTAATCCAAACAGTTTTTCGTCGAAATTTCACAAATGTAACATCGATGTTCATAAATATTTATTAAATCGACTAAAATTAGATGCAATTGCTGATGAGTAAATTAAACAGATTCTCTATTTTTATTATTATTATTATTATTATTTTAATATAATATAAACTCGATTCTTATCAGTTGTATGTTGCGGGAGGAAAGCTTCAATTGATGAACTCATTGTGGTTAATTATGTTAATCATTTCAATTGAATTTATGGTATTATTTTAAGCTATTTATAGGACATTAGTTCAAATTTATTAATTAATCGTTTTAAATGTAGTAAATAAGGCATATGTGGCGAAATGGCAGGAAGTGTGGACTGGTTGAAATTTCCTTGATTTGTACATATCCGAACATTTGTTTGGATTTCCTAATGTTGAACTATTCACAGTACAAAAAAAAAACAGAAGGAGGAACACCAAATAAAGAATCTTGTTGTCTCTCCATGTTATATAACAGTCACGTTTCGTCAGACGAAATTTAAGAAATCCCCAATTACTTGTATATCCATGAAGGATAACAGAGGTAATACTTTCTGCATAATATATTTCTGTATAATATAATATCAACATATATAGAAGTTATTAACTATAACCACCCAACCCATGTATCTCCGTTTCTTTTCGTCTACATTCAATCCGTATTAATGCAAATTGACGCGTTTCAAAACGAATATTAAGCATGCAGACGGACTTAACAAAACGACAGGACTATAACAGAAAACCCATTAAAACGACACCAACTTATTATATAGCCAGCACAAGTTCGACAATTCCGGTTTTTTTTCTATCCATCTATTATTAACAACAATATTTTCAAATCGACAATTTAAATATCAAAACGGTTGAGAAAATAAATTTGGTGCATTTTTCAACAAAACTTCCCCTTTGTAAATGTATAAACAACATCACGAAATGGTGACGTTGACATTGTCCAGATCGTATTAAGTAGGGCATTTTTTTCGAATTTCATAACAAACAACTTGCTGAACATCTGGTTGTAGTCGAGTTGTTGTTTTTTCTTTGTTTCCTACAAAGATGCAAATAAAATACTTGAAGTTTTACAGTAAAAACGAAACAAACTGTTGTTGCTATTGTATAAAAAGGCATTCTTTAGATTTTATCGCAGTTTCAACAGGTAGTCCCTTCAAATTGAATGGGGAGTGTTTCGTGTGTTTTTTTCCCGGTAAGTATTAGTATTTTATTGTGGTTCAAGGACTGATTCTTGACGAAACAAACCAAAAAAAAAAGCCGAACTAGTCTCGCGCCCATTTAGTTTTCGACCTGTCAAACGGAATCTCGGTGTTGTTGAACTATCCGCCTTCCAAACGGCTAACGAAAACTAGTCTGCAAAATTTTGTACGCACTTTCATCTAAAACGAAATAGTCTAGACACTTCCTATTCTTGCAAATTCATCTAACAAATCGCCCAAGAATTGTCGACACATGAGTCGAATTATTGTTGTAATTAGCAATAAATGGCGCGGTTGAAGAAAGAGAAAGAGAGAGAGGTCAAGGATTACAATATTGAGCAACAGCAAAAAGAATTTTGGTCTTATTTCTGTCTGGCTTATACATAAACCCACACATTCAACCAGTTTGGATCATATTTTTCAAACTCGTCCCTGTTTGGATCTTTTCTCAATATCCCCATGACTCATTGAGATTTCTTTTAAATGTTCGTTGATCTATTGCGATTTTTATTAATTAATTTGTACAAAACAATCGAAACATTACATAATCTCTGTGTGCGTGTGTGTTTTTTATAAGTTTTTATAATCTGAAAACTAGTAACTCTTATAATGTGTCTAAAAATACAAAATAAAACACATATTGCATAAAAGTAGCCAATATTATTCTTAGATTTAGGTCAGATGATTATTATGATTATACGAAAATGATGGGTTATCATTACAAATTTCGAGTATGGAAATTAAACGTTTTTTGTAGAGTTAATTTTCGTTATAGCTCTCTAATAATAGAGTAAAGCATAATTGTTTGTTTTATTAACAAAATAATAAAAGACAACACAACATTATCAAACCGCAATTTAATGTTGTTGTTTTTTTAAAACAACAACAAACAACATTTTCGCTAATTTATCGAATTGTCCACAAAACGTTAGATCTACCTCGACTAGAACTTGAATGGAAAAAGTCGAATCTGACATTGACACACGACAACGTTATTAAATAATTCAAATTTGGAATTTATTTAAATAATCTCTGAGTCATATTTATTAATAAATGTACAACGATAACAATTACATAATCGCCGAGATTTGATTATTTACGAAAATTTGTGGTGTTTTTTTTTTCCTTAGAAATCTGGCTATCTCTCTAGGCTATGCAGTTTTATTTTATTTTTTTAATCGTTTTATTTATAGTTATAGTTGTTATTCGCATTGCCCCATCATAAATATTGCTTTATTATTAATATTATCATGTATCATGACGGTTCAATTGTAGACGAATTCTGCGAATTTAGGATCAGGTGTGTCTCTCGCACTATTTCTATTATTTAATGGTCCTGTAAATGGGCTTTCTGTCCATATATAGACTGAAAATTTCCAATTGTAAATTTATAATCTACTTTGATTTTGTTTTTGACCAGAACACTGACAACAAAGATTAAAACTAGCGAATGTAGAAGGAGAATGCATGGCCTAGCCTATTATTGTGAAATATTCATTTTCCTACAATTGGATTACGTCTAGACCTAATAATTGTATCTAATTGATGTTAATTAGCAAATAAATCAAGTCGGTAAATGAATCATATGATCAGTCTTAATGATTAATGAAGAAAGATGGCCTTTGTGTATGGTGTGTTCACAAAACAAAAACAAAAAAAAAACCGACCAGACATCAAATACGGAAATACTCTATCAATTGGGTCAAAACAACTGAAAGATGAGAAACTTCAAAGAATGCCACCGCGCTCAAACTAAACTACTACATATAAAGTGCGAGCAAAAATTAGAAGACTTGAAATGTTTCTTTTATCAAACGAACAGTCGATTGGTCGGGAACATGCAATAGGCAACATCCATATTTCGAATTATATTGCTTAAATTGCGGAATAGGCATCTTTAGAATTTAACGAGGAATTGGAGAGAACAGGAGAATTAGAAGAAATTCCTGCCACATCAAATAAGAGTGTATCAATAAAGATTGCAACAGTACACAGTTATGGAAATTACAATATTGAAAACCAGTTTTGTCAAAATTCTCGATTATGGCTTGTGATATATTCCTCCAACATCTTTAGTTACTCAGTAATTTTCAAATCAAATATTGATGCCGCAATACGTTTGGATGAAACAAACGCAAACACCTGAAACACCGTCATTCTTTATGTTAGAAACAAAAAATTAATGTTAGAATGCCAAAAGTTTACATTAATTGTTTGAAAACGTTCCATTCAGACAAAAATATCTGATTTGAAAATAAACGAATGAACGGAGACGAGCAATTTCCTGAAAATAACTAAACGTTGTAAAACTTTTCAGAGTTATATATATATATATATATATATATATATATATATATATATATATTGTAAATTATTTACAATAATTTCTTTCCATTTTCATATCCATGAAAACTGACAAGAATTGCGTTAAGACAAACAAACACAATCACATAAAAAAACTAAATATAAAACAAATTAACTGTTATTTGTGTAGGCTTTTCCACAACACAGTTTATGAAAATGCTCAATTTTATTATTTCTGCATCTATTAATAAAAATTAGCAAGAAAGATAATGAAATTTAATATAGTTTCACATAAAATATATATAAATAAATAGGAAATGTGTGAATTCTATTTACATAAAATTTGTTAATTTGCATGTCTCGATATTTAATCAAATGCCACCACTTTGACAACAGAGTAAATGATTCGAAATTTGTCGATAATCCGCAATTAACTGTTGACTATTGGTATAAATTCAACAACTGTGTGTAAATATTTATAAAAATTAATAGAATTTCCATCGAAAGCTGGCTAAACGTAGAATAATTTCCCTTTTGTAGTATTGCTGACAATATGAATATAAAGTCTCAATATTTTCACGGTTTATATTGAAAACAAGCTCAACGCAAACTGCTATATAACTATCAATATATTCAGAAGAAAAAAGTATAAATCTGTTTTAGATAAATGCACATATTTTAACAACAATATTTTTGTAAAATCTCAACAATATAATAGTTGCCCAAACATCCGCAACTATTTTTGTATTGTATTTGTGTATCCGTTTTGATTGTTTTTTTTTTACATAGAAATTCGCCCATTCTCATTTTTGACTGAAATTTCAAATTGTTAAATTTAAATTTAATTATATCTGATGTATGTGTCTGTATATATTTGTTGGCAAATTGCACATTTCCTGTGTATATTTGTCCATGTATCTCCAACATTATGTATAAAAGATATCGTATGGTGTTTTTACAAGAAAAATGCATCATTAAAAACTAGAGAAGATTAAACGAGAGAAACTATTTTAGACGATATTAAATAGTTTACCAACACGTATATTAAATTACAACAGTGTCATTATTATTATCAAGTTCACAATTTCGTAGTAGAATAAGTCACCAGACTTCAAACTGGAAATTCAGACACTAAAATTGTTTGAATAATTAATAAAGCGTCTCTCACACACACATGCATACCCCAAAAATCACTATTACAGATTATAATCAGTAAATATGCGTCTATGGCAAATCTATAATATACCAAAAAAAAAACAAAACAACAACTAGATAAATATTCAAAGCTATAATGACGACAAAATAAACAAATAAAAGCTCGTAATTTAAACATTCAATTAATTATGAAAAACATAATAGTGCGATCAATAATAGAATTGTTAAGATCAAACAAGATCTTTTATAGAGAGAGGAATAAGAAACGGACGACATAAATAGGCAAAATCCATAAACAAAAACATGGATAAAGACTTCGTGATAGAATACTAATTATAACATTAAAGAAATTAAACATTTTTCGTTTTTATTTATGCATTTGCATCGTCATCGAATAATATCGACGAACCGGCTTGTTGGACACCTTGACAATCGAAATATTTCGATGCTCCCGCAAAGACCACATCTTTTGTTTTATCATAAGTACCATAATGTGGTGCAATTTCAATGATTCTCCCATGGACTTGGTGGAAAACTTGTTCAACTTCTGCACGTATACGATTCGCAACACCTTGATCAATGACAACAAAAGCAATATCTTTACGTTTTAAATAGAATTTCAAATCGTCTTCAATCTCTTCATCGGTTGTATCTGCATCGACTACTGTGAAATTATAGATGCCATTACGGCGCTCACCAATACCAGCTAATATAAAGCCAACACACGTATCTTCATCGGCAATAATTGCCATTAATTGCGATTTACTGACAAGTCGTTGCGTTGACAATACGTGCGATAAACGATGTTCTGACAACATTTTCTTGATAGACAACAACAACAAGAATTTTGTAAATTAATAAATCAAAAGCGGTAAATGTCAATTAATTCAAACATTGACATTTTGTGCCGTATCGATGGTTAATTAAACAGTTGTTTCAAATGGGCTTTTTTGTTTAGTGATTAGACAACAAATCGCTGTGGGAGATCATTAGTAATAGTGTCACTTTGTGTTATTTATTGACGCATCCATTTGAATAGTTTCGAAAAAGTTTTCATGCTATTCGAACCGGTCAGGCAGAAGAATTGATAGAAGACAATTTGAATGTTGGAAATCGTCGAAAATTGTGTGAATTTCTATAAATATTGTTGGAAACTCCTTGTTAATGTCACACATTCCTAATTTCAAACGCACTTGTTTTTGTTCAATTCGCGAAAATCATGTTGGAAATTTGTCAATGTTCAATTGGAATTCACAGTTGTATTACAATCAATTATTATTCCAAGTGTGTTAAAAATAATAATTTTCCAACAAATAAGAATGCGACTGAATGTAAACAGTTGATAAAGTGTACCTGTACACAATTGTATGCGGCCCACACCTACACGAACATGTTTAATAATAAAAAGTTCAGTAGGTGTATTGAGTCTCGTTTGCTTTATTATTGTAATGGAACTTGGAAATTTGGGACGACGACATCTTCGAATTTTTCAAGGTTTCCCATTTAAAACAGTGGGCGAAAATCTTCTTCGCCCCTTTAAAAAAAAAAAACCAAATCACAATAATCAAATTTACGAATGAGTACAAAACAGCAGCAACAAGACATGACGACAATATCTAACAAAACTTTATAAAAGAAGAAAAACGACAAATAATGTGTGTTATGTGGAAAGCACTTTAAATGAATAGAGGGATACTTTCTTCTTCTTGTTGTTGCCTTGCTGCCAAGCTTTTTAACAATGTAAACGATGACACGAAAGTGGCGCCCCACATCAAATCACTTAATTCGATCAGTTCATCAGATATTTTTCGAAATTTTCTACTATAACAAACAACGATAATATGGCACGAATGCGTTTGATTCATTTCAAAATCTAAACCATTAAATTTAACTCGTTCACAATTTAAATATTTATTCATTTCTTTTATCACTTTGGTTTAAATAGAAAGAGTACGATAATTAAACAGAGATTAGAAATTATGAAATATTTTATTTTCGTGTTTAAATAGGAAAAGTGAATTAAGTGCCTGTTAGAAACAAAACAAAACAAAACAAAAAAGCACTTTAAAAGACGTGTCTTTGATGTTTATGTTTCTATTGAAAACTATTGCTAATAACAGCCAAACTTAATTGTTTTTCTTTAAAGGTTTATTCAATCAATGATATAAAACGATATACAGTGCGATTTCAGTTGAAAAACGATGCGAAAAATAAACCTATTACCTATTAAACAACAACGAAAATTCGGGAACACTCTCAATTGTGTATAAACTTGGTAATTTGGATTCGCAAGTGCAAAGTATTAACATCCGATGAACGATGTTTCCTCTTTCAGCAATCCTGAAATTCAGTTCGTTGACAAACACCTGCAAACATGTTTTAGTTGATGATGGGAATTTTAAATGTAGTTTGACGTAGAAAAGTCAACTTTTTCGCAAATTCGCAACAATTACTACAACATTTTTATCCCATCCCCCTATAAAAGAATCTTGAAAATGTTGATGGTATTTACAATCGATCTTTATTTGTTGCCTTAAAGAGTAATGTTATTTTTTTTATTTGATGATTATGCAATTTTCAGCGAGCAATGATGCAATGTCGCCATGGAAATTCATCCATTTTCTAACGGGAATTTGTTGAAATTAACATTAAGTTAGTGTCATGGTCATGTACTGGCAATACCAGAATTCTAAATAGAAATAACGTCTAACAGATTTGTTAAAATTACATTGTTAAAAATTATGATTTTGTTTCTTCTGCTTCTTCGTTTGTCTTTTTTTGTTTTGTTTTCAACTAGCTGGCCTTGTCCGTTGTACTTGTGGATATTAAAAAAAAGACGTCATGTGCGGCTATATCCAAGGTACAATTTTAACAATAACCGTATTGTTATGAAACTTGTTGGCAGTCAACAAAAATGCACAAAAGTCAGTACGATACATAAAAGAACATGGACTTGTTACATTAGACTCTCCCACAAATCATTAAACATAGTTGAACGACTCAATATTTACAGTTATAATTAGAAATGTTGATCATTTAAAAAAAATACAGTCTTCTAAGGACAGCTGGCCTCCAATTGGGGGATATCTTCTGTTTATGGACCGGTTCGTCTTCCCTTGCTAAAGCTCGACTTAAGGTCGACTTATGTTTATTTGGGATGAGCTTAATTCGAAGTCGAGAAGGGAACAAATTATCGCGGCAAACATTATTATTAATTGATGTCTCTATGCATTTGTCTAAATTTAGCCAATGCTGAAAACTGGGTTGGTAGCTGGGTTTTTTTTTTGGAAAAAAATGTTCTTTTCCTAACATAGATTCTTTGAAGCGTCAGTAGTATCTAGGATAGCTAACAAAAGTGGTAAACTTTGTTTCTAGAACATCAATCATAATTATACTTTTGAAGCACACCGAAAACTACAAACTTAATATCCTCCAATATATCGAAATGGTCACGTACAGTCGTTTATTTGATAGTACACAAAACAATACACAGTAAAGGGTAGTATTAGGTGGTTGTATATGCTATCAGTTGTCGATTAGTCAACATCAATATTTGATCAAGTTACAATTACATAGTAGCAATCAAGAATGATTATGAAAACTGAAAATATATGTATATCGACTTTTACAAAAAATCCAAATAAAACCGTTAAACAACAACAACAACAACAACATATTGATTATCGCACATATCATAAAATTAAATGTAAAATTTCAAAGATTAAAGAGGTCAACATTCAATCACAACTAAATAAATGATAATTAAATTTTGATTCAACAGATATGAATGTGATTTTTGATAGGAAATTGAAATGGCAGCAATAATATTCAAATAAATATAGTTTGGCGCAATGTCAGATAAATCAATTCAATTTCACTAATTAACAAAAACCATCTCCAGTACTGTTTTTTGTTTGTTTGTTTGTTTATTTGTTTGTCACTGAATCTTACCGAAAACTTCACTTTTACCAAACAAATTCCAACATCTTTTATCTCTTAATTTGTTTGCACGTAAATCTGTTTACACGGCAATTTCGTTTGATAATTACCAAAACTAATTACTCTACGAGTCTATTGTGGGAATATTAAGTGAATATTATAGGGCCCGTTACAGCAAAAAAGACGTTCAAAACACCTTCAATCTCCAATATGTAATCAACAGATACAAAGTTTACGTTGTTGATTATTTAATATTTAATGTAAACAAACAAGCAAGCAAACCAACAATCAACATAAAGGATGCAGATTGCAGAAATTATCTGTAGACAGAGGAGCGATTCTTAGAACTGGACCGTGCAGAAAAAAAAGGAAAAGATAATGTCTGTTTTTATTATGATATATTTAACGAACGATTAAAATTAAATAAAACGAAATATTGTTGAGTTTTGCGTTTTATAGCTCATTTATAACACACACACCAGTATGCGCTTCTATAAGAAATTTGTTTATGAAACCCATTATCTTATCTTGAGTGTTAGAAAAGTTCAACGTCTTTTATCAAACTAATTACTTATCACAACAACACATACACGAAATTGTGAAAATTTGTTGTTGTCGTTCCCCCCCTCCCTTAATCTAATTATTAAATTAGCGAAAATTGTTGTTTGAATTGTTTCTCATTTAACGATTGTTCCATTTCTTCTATCTAATAACTCTATTCTAGTTAAATTATATTTGGATTGTTGTGCACACTTGGAGGTATGCGTGTTAAAAGTCTAAAAATATTCCGAGAGTACTCAAACGACCAACAAAGGCGAATACACACACACAGCATTCCCGACGATTACAAGACTTTAATCTGCGAATTTAAACTCAATTAAACTGGATCTTTCTAACTCGCGCACACACAGGACAAAGTGGTGCAGCAGCCGTTTTGTGAATTTTAATCGGCCACAAAATACGCCTGTAATGAGACTGAGAAACGGATGATGATGATGATGACAACAATCATCTACAAGCATCATAAAAAAAAACGTTCTAAAACAAACAAAAACCAGTGTAAAACAATCGATAATACTAAAAGGGGGGCGAATAATTCAGACAGACAGACAAAAAAAATCTACAGGTATCTCTCTAAAATAGATATTCCCTATAGTTGAAAACTCGAAAATACATCCCTCCATATTTTATAAAGTTTGGTGTTATTGTAAAATCGATAATTATTAGGTACACTCCTGTCAGATTAATGTAAATAAAAGAAAAATTGATACAATTGAATCATTTCGATCATTATTGTGTGTGTGTGTGTTTATTAGTGTGTAGTTTTTACTTAATTTGTCCATGAGCTGAATTTAGAGGACCTTGTTTTGAGAAATTATCGTATAAAAATTGACATTTATAGCTCTAAATTATCATAAATTTATAATGAAGGAGATGCTGCTCTTTTTTTCTAATTCATCATCAGCATCATAATGATTTAGTTTTTTTTTGGGTTCAATCACTTCGCCAATTCATTAGCAACTTATAATAACGTTTAATCAATTAGTTGTAACATAATTTTCAAAAGCTGTACGTTAACTGTATTAACTTTTACGTAGTAATAAGAGAAATGTTGAAAATATGAATTTGATTTTGGAGGAAGGAAAAAACCGATTGAATCAGTGAAACGGTGAGTCATCATTAACTTTTTTGATGCGAATTGTATTAACAAAAAAAAAAGAATTGATCTAATTCTATCGAACATTCGAAGAAGCTCTGCTGCTCCTGTGCCCCAACGTTTTTTCATTGTTAGTTTTGATAAAGACATGACTATCTTCCACGGTACTGTGTTGTGACAATGTTTACATCTTGCTCTCAGTTGAGCGTACGATTTTCCTGTGTAAACGTAATCATCGGTTTGAATTTATTTATGAATTGTTTTCTGTTATCTTCTTAAATTAAGGCTACTTTAAACACAATTCGAACGCACTTATTGATTATTGTCAATATAATAAATAGTTGATGTGGGTATGGTTTGAGGGGGGGAAAAAAAACAACGACCTACAAACCATACAAATCAGTATTTTGTTTGAATTATGAATTTAGACTTCTCTTTTTCTTTTGGTTGTTTATTTATTTCTTTTATGGAAAGTGCCAAAGCTATTGTCAAACAATATAATAAACTCAGTTCAATATCCCCGTCTGTGCATATACGAAACCATTATCTTTACTGTTAAGGCCTTCGACTTGAATATATGTAATTTAAAAGTGAAAAAAGAAAAGAAAAACTATTATAAACAGGCACACACACACACATGCACATCTATATATAAGAGAATATCTTGCAAAGTTGTAACCAAGTGGAGAGAGAGCCTCCAGGTTCTTTATTCGATTTAACACTTATACAACTCGAAACTGGATGGTTGACGTTAACAAGTCGAACTTGAAAAATTTCTAGCAAACAACCAATTCCGATCAGATAATAATATTGATAATAATACACTTTATTTGATTGATTCGATTCATAAAATGATATTGTTGCGTACAGTTGGAAAATCTTTGTAATATTTAAAAGTTTCCTCTATTCTTATATTTTGTTAAACAAGCAACAGATGAGATTTCCCTGGAGATATTTTCAAATATTGTTAAGATAAAATACTAGATATGTACACATACACACACACACACACAAAGCACACGTACAAACAAACAACGGGTGATTTTAAATAGACAATTGCATCACCTATATAAGGTACATCTCTGGTCTTGTTTGAATAATAAATCGAAACAATGGGAGATGGATTGATTTAATAATATTAAAGACACACACTGGGCAGGGCGACTGAAGACAATAATAAGTAACTCGCTTAAAAGCCTATAACAATTATTTGAATAACTCGAACAAAGAGTGCGTACTGTAAGCAAAACCATCCAGACGCCATCTAATAATTAACTTTACCTTTACGTTGGTCCTAATAACGCACGAAATTCCGGTGGTATTTTTGCGAAATTTGATCGATATGGCGGCCAAATTTCAATAATTACTCAAGTGCTTTTCGATAAGTAACGTAGGTTTTTTTTTTAAAGAAAAGTTGTATCTATAGACCGTCTCATGTAACCGATACGTATAAGTAAAACTATCATCGTTTTTGGTATTTTTAGCTATCACAGAAATGTTTGCTACTTTCACAATAAACATTCTCCCATCTCAAAAATGTAACGTTAATTAATTCAGTTATTTATAAATGGCGGTAGTATTCGATAGTGATAAAAACCAATTTATGCGTGCTGTTGATAAGGCCCTATTTAAAATATCTCAAATTTCACATTATCGACTTGATATTATTGAGTTGATGATGATGATGATGATGATGATAATAAACCAAATTTTCTTGATGAAAAACCAAATTTACGTAGTATTCGTATCAAATTTCATAGTAAACTTTATGTAATTAAAATCATAACTTTTGGTTGTATTAATTTTTCAGGTGAAAACTTCTAAATGCATTCACTAGATACATCCAATTGATAGAGAGCCAGTCAGAATATTTCCATTAATTATGCAGTAATTATTTATATGGAAAATAATAAAATAGTTTTGTTATAATAATATCGCAATAACAATTAAATGATTTTATTGTAATTAACTGATTTTGCAATAAGCTAATCGTATGTTTGATTCAAATCAATGGTTAAGTGTTAGATTTCAACCATTAACAGTAATGTCCTCCCATCATCTGTATAGAGGCTATTATACAGACATGGCAAGCATAATAGGAGCATAGGGGCAAATACCCACACACATTCTTCCATGCACCAATAAGAATAGCTGTGTGACATTGTGCTCCTTATTGATTTGCCATAGCTGTATATATGTACGTTATAATTCAACAAAACATTATAAATTAACGATAACATTTATATTTGTAAATATACCTATAAATATAATAAATTATTCAAAAACAATACGTATCGATGATATTGTACCTAATTTTTGCGATTTCTCACTGTTTTCGCGGAGGCATTGCGACACCTTTAAGCTTTAATTAACTAATGGAAATGATCTTGAAACTAGTCGGGAAGTGACGATTTTTGCTCGATTTCCGGTTATTGCCACTGATTCATTAATTGTTGGGTTGTTACAGATTAAATCCTGAAAGTGATTATTTCAGTGCGCTTACAAATAAGTCACTCCGATTGAGCCTAGCATTTAGACATCTACAATCTGTAATTATTAAACCAATATTTTATCGAACAATTATCGATGATTATAAGCAAATTTGTTTAGATTTCAACTTATGAATCATTCCGACAATCGAAGCTTGTGTGAATTTAGACATTTCCAAATTATTTCGAATATAGTTCAGTTTTTGTTTACACAGTGTAACAATTCGATAAGCGAAAAGAAAACTACAGGATTATCAAACCATATAAAGTCGCTGTAGAATAATTAATCTCTATTTAAAGTATTGTTATTTTATGGTTCTCTTGATTGATTTTGAAACATTCTACAATATTCTAGAACAATAATAATTATACAAAATAACAATGAAACACGTCTAAAATAATCCTTTATCAATTCAATTATTCGGATACTGTGATAGCGTTTATATGTGCGCAAATTAATGACAACACGTGGTATTCCACCTGGGGAATTATCTTCAACACACACACACACAATTTTTGTAAAAATTGAAAGAAAAAAATAAAGACTCTTTCTTCTACGATAATTCTTTAGACAGTTCACACTATCAATAATAAAAGCATTGAAATCATTTGAAATATTTGCCAACAAGAAAGCGCGAGAACTTAATCGAGTTACGCCAATTTCGAAGAAATTATTGCTGTTGGAAAATGTGCTGATAAAAGCCGGTGGTAGATATCGTATTAGTAGATCTTTTTTTATGCAAAAAGCTATAAAAACAAAAAGCAATAATAATAATAATAATAAAACGCACCTTAACAGATTCAGCAGACACAAGGATGCTGCAGATGATGATGAAGACGGTCCCAATGGAAAATAACAATTTTTGGGTGTCTCTCCTATGAAAGTCACCCATGATTATGTTTTGTTGGTAATATATTTTTCAACAAATAAAAAAAAATTGGGAGAAAAATTTTCGAAAAATAAATTAATCTAATGACAGCAACAAAACGATCACCACCAACTGCTATAAGTCATTGCACTAAGAAGCAGTTCGCCTTTTGTGAAGAGAATCTTTTACAGATGCTCTTGCTGATGCTGTTTTAATATGGTAACACGTCTGTGTTTCTCTCTTCTCTATCTTTTTGGTTGTTGCTGCTGTCCGAACACACAAGCCGCACAACACTGAATGCCGACCGGCGTACAAGCACTTTTCAAAACTCTCTCTCCACAACACGGCGACGGCGACGACGACGACGACGGTCACATGTTTGTGTGTGGTGGTGTTTACCGCTCTCGTCATCGTCGTCGGACAGTTTAAAAATTTTGCTTGTTAGTTAGAAGTCATCGATATACGAGTGAAGACCGCCCGAAGACTAACCAACAAAACCTCTGCAGCTTTTTTGCCACATCTTCATGGACAAATCCTATAATTATAAATTAATTATGAAGGGTTAAATAAAAAAATTACGATGTTTTGGAATGATGCAACTACTTCATATTTGCATATAATTACAGGTCGTTTAAGAGGAACGGGTTTAAAAATAGAATCGAACAAATTCACAGAGCAACATCGAGGTGTGAATCTCGAACATTTCATTTGCTTTTAGCATTGATTAATTTAATAACACATCAACCATTTATGACAAGAATGTCTATTTTTAATCCACTTTGGTAATCCATTTATTCAAATCTCTTTAAAAGATTAGATCTTTATTAATACTCCAATAAGTACGGTCCTGTTGGAATTCTATTTGTTTTTCTATCTTTGAGAAAACTTGTCGACTTCTTTTTAACATAATTTTAATAGACCTACTATACTATTATTATTCTAGTTAAAATAAACAACTTTATTAAAATGAATTGATAGAAATTATTGAAACCAGTGTGTAATAAATAAATGATCACATTCGTATTCAATAAATAAAATTCTTAAATTATTTATTAAATGATGTGGGCGATGGAAAAAAATACTACTACAAAATTTTCTCAAATAACTTGCTACACTCAAAACTTAACGACTTGACTATGAAGCAAATTACTGCAAGCCCAATTGAATTTGTTCTGCTTGACCTGCGTGCAGAAAATTCACAAAATCAGCGAAGTAAGCGGAGAATATGGACGGCGAAATGGCAATGGAAAAATTCGAATTGGTAAATTTGCGCCATTTCTGTTGAGGCATTTAATGAAAACTCCCCGACACAGCTGAAAGCCCCATCTCCTCTCTACTAACGAAAATTCAATCAGCTCGCGTTCCAATTACCTGTAGCACGTTGATATTGTCGCTTGAACTACAGATTTAGAATCGGTCAAGTTCAATGTGGTTGACCGTAATTTTCGTTTCTTTTATTGATTCGAATTCAATGCAAGGAAGTGGATTCAATTGGTAATTTGCGCTTATTTAAAAGACTAAACAAAAACAAAAATATCATGTTAAACGATTTGAAACAACACAACTACACAATTAGCCAATGATTAATAGATATTGATCAATGTCAAAAAAAAAATATATTATTTTTAAATTAGATGAATTGTTTTGTTTATTTTCAAATTTAATTCTTACGAATTTCATTAAATTTACCGGAATCCGTTCTCCATTCAATGCCAATTATTATAGTAAGCAAATATTTTCTGGTTTTCCACAATTGTACATGCAACTTTTGATATTTTGATTGATCAAATTTCACTTCCCGTTCATTCCATTTGTCTTTTGATGATTAACGTGTTTTTTTTGTTGTTGTAAATAATTTTTCAACAATGTGTTTTAATTTAAAAAAAAAATCGTCTAATATTCTTTGTGTGGTTAATTGGTTCTGCTATAAGGAAATGTTTGAGAACAAAAAAAACACACTCAAACGATAAACTAGTTCAATAATAAAATATGATTTATGTTTTTTGAAATTTATGATTTCTGAAACAACTATTAAAATATTGTATGACATATGTATCTTATATCGTATTTTTAAATAAAATAAATAAATAAAATCATTTTACTGTTTAGTCTAGACCAAGGTAGTTTACATAATTATAGTTAAAATTAACCTTTTCGAAGCGGAAGAGCATCGCCAAATTTTTATATGCAAATTTATAACAAGATGTACGCTGTTGATAGCTTTCGACAGTTGATTAAGTTGGAAGAGTGAAAAAAAAACCACACACATAGCGAACAGGAAGGAATTCTTGTCAAAATATTCAAAAATCTATAAATAGGATAGTATTACAGTGCTTATGGCCCAGTTAGAAGCCGCAATTTCCTTTATTTATCTCCAGATTAGAATTATGGTAAACCAATTGCGAATCGATCAGTTTGACTTGCGACAGGAAATGGTTTATCAATACCATGTGTCCGTTCAAAATTGCTTGCCAAAAACTTATTTGTCACTCGATAAGGTTGACAGTGGTATTTCGTTTGCGAGACGTTGCCACAGTTGCTAAGGTCTGCGATTCATGTTAGATTTGAGGATAAAAATCGTAAAGTTGCAGAATTTCGATTGCAGTATTTTATGGTTGTTGAAATTCACAAACAAACAAAAAAAACGTTAACAGTAATGGATATTAAATTGGAAAAATCAACAACTGATTGACAGTTATCGAATTGGCAAAGCCTACACACTCACGCACATTAGTATGGAAAATTATTTAAAACAAATCAATAACACGAAAGCTCTAAAATTATCATTAAACGAGCAAACTCCATTCCATCTTTATAACGTTAACGTTTATTCCATACATAATTAAATTATCCTAAGGATACGCCGACATCGCCTGCTCCTATTGCGCTAGCTTGAAGTCAAGTTGGCCAAATAAACATGGCTACACTATAGTTAATTAATGAATTATTCGGTTGGGTGTAGAAAAAATACCAAACTCGTTTATTAATGATGATATTTATGATAGTTCATACAGGTTTTGTAAATGTTTATATTAAAAAAAATAATAATAATAATATCGAAAATACACACGGTTCACGGGGCAAGTGGTTAGAGTTTTAGAAAGTAAATAGAATAAATAAATGTCATAATAAAAAGGTTACAACATTTGTAAAATTGTTAAGATTTTGAAACTATGCAGAAAAATTAACATATTTTTTTGATCAACTGAAAACAGCACAAGGAGGAGGCTGTTAAGTAGACAATAATTAGAAGCATTAAAACTACTTTTCTGTGGGACACTCGATGTAATACTTCGAAGTATTATTATTATTATTACCAACATGTAGTTTTGTTAAATTGTCCATCGATATAGTTCTTTCTAATGAATGTCATGTAACAAAAATAGACTCGTGACAAATTCAAAATATTACATTGTACTAGAAAACATTCAAGAAGGATTATATAGCACAAAAGTTATGAAGTAATGAAGCAATAAAAGCCTTGTTGACCCATTTCAACATTCTACAAGTGTGATATATACATATATTCTAAAAAACACTGTTTGCCAACAAGTATTTAATTTATGAATTATATGAATTATTCGAAAATGGTCAATTAGTCAAGTGTTAAAAATATCTAAATTCGACAGATTATTTGTTGTTGTTGTTGTTGGTTTTTTTTTCGCCAATTCATGACAACTTATAATGAAATACATAACATTTAAATAATGGATAATGGTTCGCTATTATTGAAATTTATTTGCATTTATAGCCCCATAAAAAGTCTGACCTTATGAACTGTTTCTTCTTCCTTCAAGCCACTGTCCTATATAATGACGTTTTTCAATTATATCAATTAGAAAATTGACAGCCGACCATTTAAATAGGTCTTTAACACAAAAAGCAATCAAACATTAATTTATATCAATTTTGAAATATTAATTTTACGACTATTCCACACACGGAATGATTCATGAGATTCTATTAATAATTGTAACACAAAAGAATAGAATTAGATGTAGATGATGATGATGATGATGAAATGTTATCATAATGATGATTTTCTATTTTTAATTGTGAAATTTAAAACTAACTCAATTAACGAATGTAACAGTTAACAGTTTATAGTCGATAAAATTAATTCTTGTCGATGACACTAAACTATTATAGAATTAATGTTATTTATTTGTTGTTTGAATTGAAGCTAAGAATATCTATGACATAAATCGATACGTAAATACGTTCTTTTTTCTTCTTCTTTTTGGTTTGTCTGTTTGTCATTTTTTATTTGATCATTTTATTATCACATATTACATGTTGTGCATTTCATTTAAATTATCTAATTATTTATGCCAATTATTAAGTGGATAAATTTAACTATCTGTACATATTTACATGGTTGCATCATGTAGGAAAAATTGCACGACAGTGGTAGAAATATCACTTTTTTTTTGTGATACATTTAATCATTTACCGATTCAACTTTACATATCAGGGGTGATCATGGAATAGGAAATAGAAAACAATTATTTTTTTGCTATTCGTTGGCCGATTAAATGCAGCAATATCAAACAAAGTTGTACAAATCGTCCTTAGAGTTGCTTCTCAGTGGAAACGCGGCCTTATGCAAATTCTACACATGTACAATGTATAGAAAACAACGAAAACAAGAAGAAAAGCTCAATGTCATATGTGCAAAGTAGTTTAAATAAATTTATTTAACAATGTAAAAATAAAAACCTAATTGATGTTTATATCTAACTAGATAAATAGATTTGTTTAAAAGCATATTCATAAAAAAGTTAAATTATTATCTAAAAATATTGATCAAACGTGTTGCCATTTTTCAGATTTCACCTAAATATGGCCTGATTTGTTTTCTATGTCTCAAAACAATATCTCTAACAAGAAATCCCAGATAACCAAAGACTGACAATATGCTAACAGATTGCTAGCATGCCTGCAGGCTCTGTCGGCACGACCATATCCTTCAGCGGCCACAGTCTGTCTAAGATCTGCAAGCATGTTCTGCTCACAAAATTGCTTGTGGATTAGGCTTAGAGTGTATGCAAAACACGTCGGTTCATAGTCATCGTTTTTGAACACCCAAGTCAAGGTACGCTAGGCACGGTTGTGTACTCTTGGATGGGTGATCGCCGACGATGACCGTTGTTGTTATTGTTCGTTTTTGTATTGATGCATGAAATAAACAGGTCATGTTTGCTTTTTGCTAGTTTTACACCGCCAGCAGTATGCAAGCATGAATTGTACGCATAATGCTAGCAAATTCTGCCAGCACAATATGCTTGCAGATCTAAGGTAGATTTGGTTATCTGGGAATCTTTGTGGCTTTATACACTAGCGAATGTATCTGAGCGATATTAAGTTGGCCGGAGCATAAATGTTGTTTTTTTAGATTTAACAATTACAATCGTCTGTTGGTATTTGTCGGTCTTATTTCAACATTTGTTATAGTTATTATATTTTTTATGATTGGAGGAATAAATATGGGCTGTTCCGTGGAAAACTGCAAGTTTGCTCCATCTAAAAACTATTAGAATAATTATTAATATCAATTACAATTAATGTCGTTCATAATGACAATTTTTAAACTTCCCACCTATTCTAATGCTTATATAATTGATTCACAGATGACACTACAAATAATAGTAGCTTTAGCGCCATCTAGAATAATTTTTTAGAAAACATTATTTTTGATTTTAATATGTAAGTCATTTTATCGTCACAAGAGTGCGCTAGATGGCTGAACGGTAGAAGAATTGAATACGGCCGTTCAAGTCCGAGGTTCGATCCTGGCCTGGTTGTAAAATACATTCTCTCATAACCTAGGACCGGATTTTGGTTTGATTCCCCACACGCCCCTTGCCAACTACAAGCCATCCATTCATTTATAGAACATCTATAACATAAACTTTGAATTACGCGGGCTTTATGTTGAAATTTGCAATGTTGCCGTATTCATTCATGGAATGTTTTCCGTTTTTCTTTTGAAATATATTCCTATTTTTTATTGATAATTAATTATATTGTCGTCCCTGTATGACTACCACCACATTGGATAACCGTTAAATTGCTCTAACAGAATACAAACATAAAAAATTTAATTTCCATCACATTTTTACGCGATTGCCATTTAAAATGATTTTTGATCTAAATTTTTGCTGGATTCGATTTTGATTTGATAATGTTTTCGAAAAAGAATTCTCAATTATTTTCAAATCTACCGCCATCTATTCACTTGTCGAATAAATATTGGATCACATGACCCACGCTCGCTGCCATTGCTTCGTATAAACAACGACCGGGTATCTGTGTGTGCATTTAGTTATTTTTTCTCGTAAAATTATTGAAATAAGCTAGTGAAAATGTCAGAACTTGATGCAGTTGATGCGAATAATGTTTCCACAGATGAAAATGACCAAGTATGTACCAAATATTTGTATTTAATATGACAAATTCTATATAACATTCTGGCAATGTGGACGTAATTGTAGATTGACATTAGACTGTGACCTGTAACCGTTAAATCATCATCAATGTAAACATTACATCAATGTTAAATAATAATGCAATCACAGTCTGAGTTGGACTGTAGTCGTTACGACAGATCCAACAATATTATACATTTGTACATGAATTATTTGACATTGCATTATAATTTCATTTGAATTTTATGAGTTTTACAAATTTTTTGATCAATTTTTGGTATATTTACCGGAAATTTCTATTCTAAATAAAGTACGTTGTAAGTATTGCAATTAGTCACGACATACGTTCGAAAAATTCTCTCATTATGTCAGTCGATTCACATAGTAAAGTCATGTCGTAACTTTATTGTTATAGTGTTTGTATTTTGGAGGGAAAATTAATTCGTTTTCAAATTACGTTATTTTATTAATAATTTCATAATTTTTCTTCTAGATTTCCAAGGGTAATTCATCGAAGAAGAGTAAAGGTACAAGATTGACAACATTAAATCGCGCTAGGGAAGAAAGTGATGCTATAATTAAAGTAATAATTATCCAAATTTTATTTAATATAATAATGATTGTAAATGAATTTGTTATTTTTTAGAGTTTAAATATTGAAGTGGAAGGTCGTAGAGTAACACGATCAGCTTCCAAAGGTGTTACGGCAACACCACCACCACCAGCGAAAAAAGAACGTAAAAGTTCGACTGGAAGTAGTGGCGGTAAAGGCAAGGGTCGTGGCCGACCCAGGAAAGGTCCTCAAATTGAAGACACTGATTCGCATAATGAAAGTAATAAGGATGTTACAATGACCGAAAAGACCGAACAAGCGACGAAGCATAATGAAGAATTGAAAAATAAAAATGAATCTGTACCATCTGAAAATAATACACATGAAGCAAAAGAAGAATCTGCAAATAATGCAGAAGCTGTAAAAGTAAAAGTAATATATATATTTAAATAATAACATGAATTTAAACGCTATTTATTTACTTTTATCTAATTGTAAAAATTGTTATTTTAGGAGCCTGAAACGACTGAAAATGGGGCAAAGGAAGATAGCGTAGAAAATAATTCTACAACAACTACATCATCAATAACAACAACCACAACAACAGCAGCAGCAGCAACGATAACACCATCAACACCAACTACAACTATAGCAGCAGCAGCAACAACAACAACTATAAATACAACAGCTACAACAACTACCACTATTACTGCAACTAATGTTGAAGAAAAAAAGACGAAAAAAGTGAAAATCAACCGACAAAGGAAAAGGAAACTACTTCTAGTCCGGCAATTCAGGCGGACAAATCAGCAGAATAAAAGAACTCTTTTTCAAAGAATTATCTTCTTTTTTTTGTTTCCGTTTTTGTAGGTTACGACATTGTAATATTACCTTTAACATAAATAAATTACTTTAAAAAAAATACAAAAATATATATATTATATTTAAAAGAAGAAACAAACATGTTAATTTGTGATTTATATAACACTTATCCAATTTTGTAATTAAAACAATAACAAAAAAAAAGAAAAACAAAAAAGATGGGGCAAATTTTTATGAAAGAAAAAGCGTACGCATTGTAATACTGGACATCCGTCTTCAATCGCTGTGTGATTTTGAAGATTGCAGACGGTCGTACTGTTTTACATGCCGTTTCTAACATTGATTGTCTAAGGTAAATATTTGAATAAACTAAAGTGGAAAATGATAGCATAGAAATAAAGTACATATTCATATATGTACCTGAATACTTTTCGATTAAATTTTTATTAATACAAAGTGAATTAAATATCGATTAGAAAAGAATTAGGATAGAAGGGAATTCCGTAGCATCTGCTGGTCCTCTGCTATAATGAATTTTTTGTACATATGAGTGTAATATGTAAATATTTGAGATAGTCACAGTGAATTAAAGAATTATCCAATAATTTCGAAATAATCTAGATTTTTCATTCAATGTTCTTATTTTTATTTGATAGATGGCCATATTAAAACATGAACAAGCCGTTTGTATATGACAAACGTGAGTACATTTAGATTAGTTTTTAAATCATTTCCTTTCATTTTGTTTGTTTCCGTTTAAAATAGCAGATGCATGAATGTAATAATTGCATAATTTCATATTAAAACTTGTGAAACTAGTTCTGTGGGTATGTATGATTGATGCTGTTTAATAAAAATAGTTATAAAATATGAAGATGTTTAGCAGGATTCTCTATCAAAAAGAAAATTTATTCTATTCAACACCAACAACCTCTTTCTTGACTTTTCTCCCTAACCGTTTTCCAAAAAAAAAGAGGTTTATCTCCAACGATTCTATACTAAAAAAATAGCCATTATTAATGATAAAACTACGTGGAAAAAGAGTTTTTAAACTGGCGTATTAAACGGTTGTCAGCTCTGGTGGTCGCCAGGAGCTTCATGATCAAAAGAAACCCTTTTGTTGCCAACCAACGGCGCAATAATTTCACGCTACTGTACAGATATAACGAAAACAATTCTTGGATCCGTCAATACTCTTAGACTCGCTCAGGAACAACATTAAGGTACCTAAATACGAAGCTTCGTATTTAGGGGCGACCTTACAGTTCCCTTCGAAGCCTCCCTTCACCCAAAGTTGTGCTTACGGGAAGGGGGCTCTTCCAAAATTTAATTTAAAACCTGCCCAAGGAAGAAAAATGACATCTTTATTTGTATTTTAGAATTTTATTTAGTTACAACTTTTAATTACATTGGCACCTAATACGTAGCAGCCACCATTAGTTTTTCATTATTCATTTATCTTACGCAAATTCTCGACGAAAACCAAATTATTTACATTTACATTAAAAAACTGATTCCAAAAAACAAACAATATTCGTACACAGTGTGAGACATTGTTTGTTGATATATAAATAAATATTTTCAACAACATCGAATTTAAATGATGGTAGTATCGTCTTCAAGTCTTTGGCATATTATTACAGTTCTAACTGAATTATTTTGTGAAGCCGATGTTCGTTTATATTCAATTGTGGAGATTCTAGAAAAAAATCAAAATTATTTGGAGGTCTTTTGCATTTGTCATCTACACACCACGATACATATAAAAATGCAAAAAACTGATTTAATCACATTGATGATGAGGACAGGGTACTAATTCTTGTTTATTTTATTATCTTTACAACGTTGATTAGATTTAATTCCAGTAATACATTAAGATCGTTTTATCGAACAGAAACACCACAGTTATTAGGAGGGTAATTAATTAATTAATTAATTAATGCAAAACAAATACAATAAATATAGAATTTGAGCAAAGTTTCAACAATTTCCTTTATAATAATAATAATAATAAATAAATCACAAAACTTATTTATTAAAAGTCATATTAATTAAGAGATAAATTAATTAAATTCTAATTAGTATATCTATTTACAGGAGAGAGATACACAGTGGTGTTTGTTTTTCGTGTATAGTGTCCGGTACAAGTGCGTTGAACGTTTAAAACCGAAAAATCAAAAGAAAATTAATCAAATAAATAGGCACCAATTGGCAATTAGAAAAGCAAGAGTTTTAGCATTTTTCAGATTTCCCATAAACAAAATTGTATAAATAAATAATTCAATAATAATCGTCTAGCCATTTTCTATCTATATATATGTATATACGCACACACAGAGAGACTGTTTACAATGCGAGTGGATATTTTGATCTATTTAAGGAGGAAATAATAGTGGAAAATGTGCTACGTGTGAAACACAACATTTTCCGGATTCTTAGAAGCTTCTAATTCTAATTTAGATGTTCCCTTATGACCATAGAAATCCCGTTCATTTTCCCCAACAAACTATACGTCTATCTAGTGCAATGGCTCCTTGTTGGCTTCTTATCATTTTTTGGCACATGTTTTGATTATGAGAATGGCAGACAAATTTAGATCTTCCAAATCAAAATTACATAAACCTGTGTTTTTTTTTATATATATATTTAGGTAACATTTATAGTAAGTATATAACATCCAACAAGGGATAATTATTAATATTGGAAATACTGTGGATAACTATTTTTATTATTTTCATTTGTATTATTGGTGATATGAATAATGCTGTGTGAAGGTGCAACAAATATTTTGCTCTTGTTGATAAGGCAATTAATGAAATTAATATGCAGATTGTAAGCGTCTTTTATTGGTAGTCGGTCACAGTATGTCCGTTTCATAGACTTTATTTGTTGTTGTTGTTTGTTGCTCCTGTTGTTCCGGATGTTGTTGACTCTCTACAATATTTTCATTTTGAGATGTGCTATTGTTGGTGTTTGTTAATGTATTTTTCATGATCGCATTAGCTGTAGTGTTTGGTAAATTCGTTAAAGATCCTGTAATTTGTGATGTTGTCATTTGTAAGCCCATTTTTTGTAATAAATTCGATTCACTGCCAGTTTTCTTTAATAAATCCGTTGTTGATGGTATCACTGTTAATGTATTATTGCCGCGTTGCAATTGTTGTAATCTAGCATATTGTTCTTGTAATGCTTTTTGTTTCTTCAACAACTCCTGATGTCGCTGTTCTAATTCTTCTTTGCGCGTCTTCTTCGTACCATCCTGTGAATTGACACTTTCACAACTGCTACTATTACTAGCTGATATTTGTTCATTCTCTAATTGTGGCAAATGTAGATTTGTCGAACCGATATTCCTTGGTAATGTTTGTGCTTTATTATTATTATCTTTAAGACTAGACCGATTTGGCACATTTCTACGTAATGTGCTCAATCCTAAATTTTGTGTAGCTAATTCAAATTGTGATTGTGGCTTGTTTTCAACCATATTTTGAACATTTTGGATATGTTGTAGACCAGCAGCTGGACAACGTGGTGGTAAACCAGGACTTGTTGGACTGGCTAATGGTGATTTTGAACTTGTCCTAGGTGGTGGTGGTGGTGGTATACGTTTACCAGCTGCTATATGTTGTAATAGTTCTGTATTACGTTCTGGTAAAGGTGGTTTGCCTGTTGTTGTTGTTGTTGCTTTCAATGGTTGTATTGGTGGACTATTATCAGTATCTGAACCACTAGGATATGAATGTAGACGACGTAGACTGCCCGTTGCTGTGCTGACAGTCAAATTCTGTGTTGGAAGGAATGTAGCTGAATCCATGCTACCTTTACGACCGATTTCTGACATTGATGGTGGATGATGGGGATAATGGTGATGATGGAGTTGACCACTATTTTTAGCTGGAATTGCCGGTGGTTGGTCACTATTTGTATCTTGTTGTTGTTGTTGCTGCTGCTGCTGCTGCTGTTGAGAATGTGAAGTTGGTTTTGAAAACGTTTGTAATTCATCTAACAGAGCGTCGAGTGCGTTCTCCGGACGCTGACTACTGTCTGATGGGGTGTTGATGGAGTCTCCCCGATGAGGAGCGACCCCACGCATACACCGGCAACGGGCTAAACAATTAATAAAAAAATTACGATTTCAACATAAATTCTCCAATACCTAAATAAAATAAGAGTTATTATTATTATTTTTATATTGAAATAAATGCCACAAACACTAATATAAAGGAACAGTCAAATATGATTTTTATTCATCTTTCTTTTTAATAAAAGAAATAAAATCAAGCAAATTTGATTGAACCCAACATTCTTGTCGCTTTGAAAACAACACACAAAATTATAGTTAGAAACGATTTCAAAAAAAAAAAAAGTTCATTTAAGACGCAAACCTGCAACCGAAAAACGGGAAGGAGGCGACTAGTACTACTTAAAAATACTATGAGCTTAATAAGATAGAATCACCGCCACCTAACCGAAACAGATTGCAGAGATGCTACTATGCAAAAATTATAACAAAATTTCGTTACCTTCATGTAATAAAGCAAAATGTGCAAAATTAAAAACACATCAACTACAGTTTTTTATCAGGTGAGTCCAACTGAAACAATTACTAAAAAATAATGAAACAACAAAAATTATTAAAACAAAACAAAATGTGAGTAGAGAGAATCATTGCCCTTTCAAAATAATAAGAATTATGCTTCGTGCAAGATTATGACGGACGTATTTGAAGCGAAATCAACAAATATGCGTGCACAGGGAAGAAAATTTCGCATGCACAGTCACCAAAAGTTCTTTCCCTTATAGTAAGGTTAAAGTTCGCCAACCGAAAAATTTCTTGGAAAAACTACTTGAACAAATTTCTGTTTATTCAAAAATAAGCAAAGAAGCTACGACAAACTAAGCTACTGTATATGTATAAAAAAAACTTTACAAGTACATTCAAATCAATGTAAACTACTCGGTATTGATCAATGATAATAGTAATAATAATGATAATATTAATGAAAATTTGAGGTGTGATTTAGCTACAAATTATATGCCACGACGGATATTTGTAGAATTTATTTAAGTGCACCGACGCAAAATCAAGCTTTTGAACTTTAAATTATAAGAGACGAAACAAATTTAAAAACAAAAGGAAAAATAAACAGTGATATTCCCTGCAGAATTATTTTGATTACAATCACAATCAACTTTGAATGTAAACTCGTGTATTAATTTCAGCTAATACACGACCTTACAGTGGGCCTTTCCAGGGATAATGATGGAGCAAGATGATACGGAAAAATAAAGATGCGAATAGAGAATCGGCTAATTCAGCGAGTATCACTGTGAGCCTACGAAACTAAAAAAACTGGAATTGGAAACATAAAATTAATATCGCAAAATAAGCAATGATCGTGTATGTATTTTAAGGGCTACGCAATATTTCGGGCACGCACTTGGATATTCTGTTTGGGACTACTGTTTTTCTGGCTTGAATATCACACAATCGTTCGTCGATGGTGGTGCTATTTCCCGGCCAACTTTACGGCCATTTCATACGACATTTCCAATGACACCTTACTATAAGGAAAAGGCAAAAAATTAGTCCGTAGTAAGCATCCATTAGTTTCTACATAATTTATTGGTCCTCCTATATATATATATATATATATTAAGAGAATTCATAATAAAACAGGTGTCGGAGCACTTTAATCTTATCCCACCACCATTACGCAAATTCATCCCTTTATTCTAAAAACAAACAAAATCAAATTAATAAAGGAATGAACGTTGGATAGATTTTTAAATGTAAAACAATATTAAAGTATGTGCAATAATAATTTGCTTGATCAAAATGTGAAAATTGACTAATAGAAAAATGAATACACAGCCAATTTTTTGGTTTTGGGCGCACAAAACCAGTGATTTTTAAGGGCGGTGGAGAATTGTGATAAGGGAGTAGTGCTCATAAGTGCGTTAAAGAACCAACAATAAGACCAATAAATTATAGAAGAAAAAAATAATAATTATAATCAAAAATCCGAATCAAGCCAAGTTTATAATAAATAGTAACAGTAATAATAATAATAATAATAATAATGAACAGTTCATAATATTCAGAACATATCACGTACGAGTCAATAAATATAAATGCAAGCATTATTGATAAACGGTGAATTAGTTTACTCGTGAGTGGTTATAGCTTCCTTGAAGTTAGAACTCCACTTCCAGTCGTACTAGACATAAGACAAAATAGAATATTGGTTTCAATGCTTTGTGGTTAATAAAGGCAAATACTAAAAGTAAACAAAAACAAAAAAGTTAGCACGTGTCTTAGGCGGTTTTTATATAGTGATCTTATCAATTTGAGGATGCTGCTTTTCTTTTAAAATAGCACTACATCCTCAATGAAACTAAAAAACAATCAAACAAACAAACAAACAAAAAACTGAAAATAAAGAGCAAGCTTCACCTATGTGCCTAGCATAGGCAAAGCATGTCTATTGTTGATTCCAGACTTTCACATTATACACATTAATATTTACAATAATTTACATATGTTGAAGCATTTTTACATTAACATCGATATTCAAGTAACGATTCATTAAAAACATTTGTGCATGGTTTTGAAAAAGATTTGTGAGTGAGAACCATCAGGGTTTATATAGATGGGAAAGGGTAATTTATTAGAGAGAGAGAGAGAGAAAAACAAAACAAAACAAGATGCACTCTACAGCCAGAAACCTAATCTATTTTCGATAAATGCCCCAAATTTGTTAGAAATCCTTCAAACAAATATGGTTTTCTTTGTAAAATAAGGAAAAAAATTAAAACGAAAACAAGGGTCCATCATAGCTAAGGTAACATTGGAAATGCTCTTCGAAACCTTTACCATCATAATCAACAAGATGATCATCATCATCATCATGGTCGTCACCAGTTGTTTATGTCATTAAATTAAGAAGCATTCTTCCCCGGAAAAATGCAGACAAAGATTTTATCTTCAATAGATCAACTTGTGATTATTGATAACGATAATAAATATTGAAATAATGGACAGATTGAAAACGAAACGATCGACAAGTTGATCTTGAAAATTTGAATAATAAAACAGCAGCATGCAGGTGTTTTCTTATTCCTTTGGAAAGAAACAATTGGAAATTTTGCACACTCAACAAATCCACGCCATTCCAAAAATTACCTTGCTGTGTTGGGATGATGTGGGCGTTATTGGTGGTGTTTCTGTTGCTGTTGGCGATAATCGACCATCTGGTGATGGATTTGAACAAGGCAAACGTTGTTCTTGAACACTGGCTAATCTAGAAAAATTCAACAAACGAACACTATTAGTAGATGCTTTATAAATCATCAATAATTACCTTTTTAATGTGACCAAAGTTCCTGTTAGTTTCTTGCAACGACGCAACGCACTCTCCAAACGTTCTGGTTCCTCTTTCAGGAATTTCTCTTCACGCATCACTTTCTCCATTTCTGAACCAAGAAAGGATTTCATGCTGTCTTGTAGGCCAGGGAATCTTTACAAAATGTTTAATTTAAATTGTGTTTAAAAGAGAAGAAAAAAACTGCTCGACGATAGATTACCTTAATTTTAAATCAGCAACAGTTTTTGAGCTTTTACTTAGAATTAGTGCCATATTCTCGACATCAGACATATTTACCCGTGTTTTCCTATTAATAACATTCCCTCGTAATTCCTCAACTGTTGATTCTAAATCACTCAAGTCTGTTTCTAAACGTAACATTTCTTGCTTGTAAAGATCCTCTTCACGGCTCAATCGCACACGTTCCTGATCCATCCCTATACAGTTTTGTTTATTTTGTGCATTATTAGAATCAAATGATAAGAATATTGATTTACCAGCTTGCCAAACTTGTTCACCTCCAGCTAATAACATTGCACGAATTTTGATAAATGTATCACGTATAGTTTCCCTTACGGAATGGGCTTGAGCTTGAGACATTCTTCGTAAATTCCTAACTTCTGTACGTAAATCTTTCGCTTTCTTCTGTAAACCTCTTAATTGATTATACATTTCCGGTGTTAATTGTAGATCGCGATATAATAGACGGCCATCATATTGGCCAGGCGATAATGACGCTGGTTTTGGTGGTGGTGCTGGCTTTAAGCGATCCCTCTCTAAACAGAATAATCATTGAATTATTGCTCACTCAAACCATATACGGAAACGTAAAGTAAAGAAAGATTAACAATAAAGGGACTTACCCTGAGAAGAGGTCCGCGGAAGAGTAGATGATTTTATTGCGGGTTTGGCAGGTTTAGTATCCGCTAGGGAAAGCGAAACACCAAAGAACTAAGTTAGTTTAACGGAAAAAAATTGTTGACAAAATTAAAAAAACAAAACATGCATCAAACATTATACCTACGGTTTGGATTAATTTTGTCTTTTATTTCGCCTAGACTAGACCAGTTTTTTGGCCAGACCAGGCTACATGCGGACTACCTGATTATTCTTTCTACATTTGTAATACAATTGAGGCATTATACAATACGCCGATTACGATTTTTTTTTTGATAAACATGCAACTGTTATGCCATATTAGTATTCTTTAAAAATGTGTTAATATCTATATCAATCTCTATCTTTATTTGGATGTGTGCTTAATAAAGATCGAGATGAAGACTACGTTTTTTTCTTATTGTTGAAAATTGCTTTTTACCTGCATGTTGTGGACTGTGTTGTTTTGGTGAATTCATATCAGGCGGTTCATCACTGAACGATACCGATTTCTCAAAAGAAACCGATTTATCTAAAAAAAGTCCACATAAAAACATTTCTGTTAGCCAAAAAAATTATTAATTATTTTTGCCAAAAAAAAGTATTGATAAAGAGAAAATGGGAAATGAGATATTTTCTTTTTTTATAGGAAGAGATATTTCCACTTCAAACAGGGAAAAATCAATTGTAAGGACAGTTTGTAGCAATTTACACAGCGACTATTTGGTTCATTAAATCAGCAAAAAAAAATTGCCGATTTTGTCTTTCATTTTCCATTAATGATTTGAAAGCAATTAATTTGAAGTAAAGGAGAATAGAAATGTAACGACTATATAAGAGCATGCTTAATAATTACAATAAGACTTACGACAGCCACTTTTACCCAATTTGGGTGCTTTGCTGTCTGTACGAAGATACGAGTCATCTGCCAACATAGATAAATCGAATAATGATTAATTTCGTTTATCAGTCATAACTTCTAATAAAATAGAAGTCGACTGAAATGAATTTCGAATTAGAAAAATAATTAAACAAAATCAAACAAAACAAAACAAAAAATAAATTATTTCGCCAAATTGAAATGCCAATTATTTATACCTAAATTTTTAATTGAATTTCATCGTAATTCTGCATGCATGACTGGTGATGGAATAATAAAACGAGAAATTAATTGTTTGTGTTTTTTTTTTAAGCAATCGAAAAGCTTGTGAAATACAAACCTGGTAATGATGTTGAACTTGAACTGGAGTTCTTATCGAACTCGTCTCCTGTAGGAGAAATGGTGTTGTTAGCAACAAACTATTTACAAGCAGAACGATCAAAATGTATAACAAAAAAAAAGACAGACAAAAAGAAAGTACCAAACATGACATTATCAGTTTAGCAGGCCTTTTTATTATGCCAACACTGAATCTACCACCGCTAAATCGAACCATTTGCAAGAAGTATCCATACTTTTTGCTATGATTCTGTTTAGAAATGATTTCTATTCTAAATTTGAATCATTAATTATGCATGAAGATGATATTTGTTCCAAATACAATCATTGTTTTGCAAATTTTATACGTATTTACGAAAGGAGTAGACGATTTTTATTATTTTGTGGTTGAATACCCAAGATCTTTTGCTGAACTTCAATGAAATTTCTAATTTCACTTTCTCGAGGTCAGCGTCCATGAATTGACTTGCATAATAATATGAACAATAGAATTTGCCGTGTGAATCAGGACCGTGCGAAGGTGCTTAGGCGCCCCGGCGCCATCGAAGGGCGCCCAATTGACACTTCGCCCCACGGTGCAGCTTTGTCTTCGCACATTCCTGATACCAACTCTAGAATCTACTCATTTCCTGTGTATTAATTGATTTATTTAAATTAATTGAACTAGTTTTGGGTGCAATTGAACAAATACAAGCTTAAAACGCCCAGTATTATCAAAATAAAAATAAAATAAAAATTGAACAATAATTGAAACAGCAAAAAAAATACAATCAATACCTGTGCGATAATTGTCCCGTCCAGGAACTTGAAGGTGTGTTGTTGGTGTTTGTGTGAGTGCTTTCTGGACTAGGCCAGTTAAATTAGCTAATTGGCGTTCCATATTTTCCACTCTCAACCTATTATTTTCCCATTCATCATTCATTTAATAATTAATTCGAAATGATAGTGCAATTGCATACCTAGTCGCATCGTATGGTGGACCTGCATTTGGTGGTGGAAATGGTGATCTTGGTGCTGCCCTTGGCCCACCAGATGCCAATTTAACACCATATAACGAATACGAATCATCCAATAGTTCTGTATCACTGTAAACCATCGAATATAATTTTGATAATTCTAATTGGAAATTTCAAACAATTCTAATACCTAATTTCTTCATCTATAACTGGTGTAATTGATCCAGATCTAGGAGCATATTGGCTATAATAGGGATCTTCATATCTTGAGCCTCTTTCTGGTGATGACATATACCCATCTAGATTTCCAAACAGAAATTCACGATTAAAATTCGACAAATTTCCAATGAAACTATTGATTTGAATAGGACAAAACCACACAAAACTCTTAATTGGTCTAAGTGACTATTCCACAGAATAAAAAATATGTCTACAAGGTGTATATATATATTTTTTTTTAATATTATTCTACCTAATTCAAAATAAAATAATGTAATGCCACATCAATTCTGGAGCCAAAAAGGATATATTTTTGAATAAAATGTGGTGCAGGTTATTATAATTAATTATATTGTTCTACTATTATTAATTGTTTGTGTGGTGGTGCTAACCCACCTGGTATATTGAATAAAGGGTTGGCAGGCCTTTGGAAGGGGACGAAGCGGTCTGGTGGCCGTGGTGGGCCATCTTTCGAACGTGCAGACCCACCGGAGTACGAACGTTGAGGTTTGGGAGGAGCACCTTTTGAAAAGTTACCTTCACCATTACCATCTTTTTTATGATGTTTATTTTATTTGCTATAATCATATCGATCAACTCTTTTCCTTAACTCATTCGAAATTTTAATTCTCTGTCACAAACCGAAAGAAAAGGATTTGATCGATATGTGAAATCGTTGTGAAAGCATCAAATACTACTACTACCACCACCCTCAACAAATCATGCTGTCGTTTATCTAAAAATACTACAATCATCATGCTTGACATATAGTTGCCATGGGGCGTCTTTTTTTTTAATTTTCGTCGATCTGGATATCAATTTGTTTATGTGTGGTACCTGTAGGGAGTGATTTGAGACGATCTGCTGGTAGAGCACCAACCGCTGGCGAATAAGTTCGAAGTAGGGCAGCTCCACGTGGTAAACTGGCAGTTGAACCCATATAATAAGGAGCACCTTTACCTGCACTTCCCTAAAACGATAACAATTACAAATCGTCACTTGTTTGAATGCTGAAATTACATCGAATGCGTGCAACAAAAGCTTATTAACTACTTGAAATAATAATTATCAGTCCAACAATAGACGCGAAGCTTTATTTCAGTTGATCGATTGTGTAAATTTCGATAAAGATAAAGTTTCTAATCACTTTTTGTCCTTCAATCGTTCATTAAATGAATGTTTCTTATTGCTGTTATAACCACAGATATTAAAAGGAAATTTGGAATTATTAAAACTTTTGATCATTAATGAGATTCAAAATATGGAAACTAGACGACCTTTTCCACAACTTTCTCATTCATACTACGGTTGGAAATGCAACATTATTTTTATTTCAAATGACATTTTGGAGGAATTCCAAATTGTTTCAAAATTTTCTACAAGAAACATCCAGCAAAATCGACAGTTTTGTAAATAAATGAAATTTATATTGCAATTAATTCCACATGATAAATAGAGCGAATTTCTGCAACAATTTGTTTGTTGTTGTTGTTGTTTTTTTTCATATTTAGTGCTTGCTATAGACACAAAGAAAAAGCATCATTCATTCCTTTCTATCAGGCAATTAAATGTTTTCAAAACAAGTAAATGATTATTAAAGGCATTTAATTATGATTTTTTTCGAAATTGCATAGCGAGAAAATAGTGGTTTTGTTAGATAGTAATAAATGACAATAATTTGCTACATTCGAAATTTGCCCCCGATTTTGTTGTTGTTCGAAACAATGTTGGCGTTTGATTTAAGAGTGGAATATTTGTATAGCCGGCATCTCGACCATCAACTTCTTCAGTGCAATTCACAAGACGATGTTGTCAACACATCTTTGTTATCAGTGATCCATTTCCAATGATGTGTTATTATTATTTCAAATATTTCATCATTGATTAAATGGAGCGGTAAGTAAATAAGTTTATCGACTGTTCAAAAGACACATTGATCAAATTTTCCAAAAAAAAATAAAAAATAGACGGATTTCCTCATTCTTGCTGGCCAAAAAAAAAACAACTTTCACTACCATCGAAATTGGTTGACAATCAAATAAATCATACATGAAATGATGAAAGTGCTAAGAGACATTTCCTAGCGCATCCTTAATTAGTTGTTCATCTATTAATCGTGCTTTTTCATTAAATACGTCCGATAATTACTAATTTGATTGGTTGGAATTTAATTTTTTTTCTTTTCTTTTTGTTTTTGTTGAATGAAAGCGGACCACATATGCTAGGAGGTGTGTCAATTATTCATAGAATCTACTCGATTTCCTCGGTGTGTAATTAGAATCGTTTGCAATTTATAATTACAACTGTTCGTATCAATAAGTGAAATCTAAAATAGTTGCGACATTGAACTTGTAACGAATTCTCCGTTTCTCGTTTCTAGGTGACAATGCGTGTTATTCCAAATACAATCGTTTTCAGTTGCTTAACTGTGACTTTCTTTGGTAGCATTGATACGGTCATCAATAACAATCGTATCGATAAAATTGGATTTGGAATAAATCAATTTACGTTAACCCAAAAAGGCTATATACAGGTAGACAGTGATTTTTTGATTTCTGTTAAGTTTTTCTGAAAGCACACACACAAATTTTTAATAGTTTCTGAAATATGTCACTGAAGTACCAGCGTTGCAAGACTACACTTTCTGTTTATGGGTCAAGAGCACCAATCTAACACACAACCATCCATTACTCTCCTATTCGAGTAAGTAGAAACAACAAAGAATCATTAAAGCCCATTTATATAAATATATAGAACACAATTCTATTATTTCTCTTTGTAATAAAGTGAATGCGACACATGTGCATTAAATAGAAATGGTCGATTAATGATTGTATAAGATACCTACTTTCTTTCAAGATATGTACCTACACACATCTGTTTGTTCTTTCTAGAACACGAACAGGATCGATTAATACGTATGTGGATTGGTCGTGGTGGTGTTTCATTAAATTTAGAAATATTAAATTTGAAAATTTTCGAATTGAACATGATCAGATTCATAGAGAATCGTTGGTATCACATTTGCCAATCATGGTCATCGAATTATGGTATATGGGAGGTTTATTTGAATGGCAAATTGGAATACAGTGGTGTAAAATCACAGGTAATTTGGTGTTTGTCAAATAAGTTTCCATCTAATTATTGATTGAATTCAAGTTGGAACGTAAAAACATCGATAGTGGTGGTGATATGGTTGTTGGTCAAGAATATACCGATTTTGATAAAGGTCTGGATGATGGTATTGAAGGTGATGTGTTTGGTTTCAATTTCATTTTATCATCGACAATCAATAGATTACAAGATGACAATTATTTATCGTCGAAAAGTACAAATTTCTTCCAATCATCATCATTTAATTATATTATTGGTGATTCTAATGGAAAACCATTAGGATTAAAATTAGTTGAATTAAGTTATAATGATTGTTTGCGTGGTCGTGGTGCTCCACTTACCGGTCGTGAGGTGTTAATTAGTTGGGCACGGACACCGGTTCGTGTTTTTGGTGGGGCTCTTTTGAGACATGTGCTACCATTCTGTGTCCATTCACACAATAATAAGCCATTAATTGTATAAATTGTAATATATGATAATAATAATAATAATGAATAGAGCATGGTATTTTATTTGTAAAAGGTCCAGTGTTCATTTTCCCTTCCTTATTCCCGGAGTGGTTTGCTACTATCAAATAAGCCGAGAGTTTCTGTGCATCTTGGTAAATTGAGGAAGGGAGCGTCCACAAAACACGAAGTTAACTAAAGCCGACAACAATTAATTATTTAAACTGGTACAGACATAAATAACGCATTCACTATCCAACAGTAATAAGAAACTTAAGTTTAAGCCATTGCACACATTTGAAAGATGAACATTCTAGCTTGAGGGGTAGTTGGATGACGTCACAAATCCGCCAATCGATTGTCGAACAACTAGCCTAAATATCATTCGATTTAAATAAATGTAAAATCGCGTAGTGTAACATTTACGACTAGTTAATTGACTAGAACAACATAGAAAAAATAGGAAATCTATGACGTGGTTGAATACACACTATTACTCATGTGGAACATTTATTTCCGAGTGTTTGTACGAGTAATTTTTTGGCGTTATGTATCGGTGCGGTGTCAGTCGGCGATGTGAATGAGCTTTAAAAACACGGTGGTGTGTATACAAAATCTACTTGTGTTCGTGTTGGAAATATCGACTGGTTTTTTCAATAAAATACTACACGAGTAGTCGGTGCTTAGATACTTTAACCCCTTGGTGTGTAATCATATGGTTTCGAATTCACATAAGCGGAATAAAGACAGAGTTAGAGTTAGTAGTGATGACTCAACAACAACAACAACAACAACAACAACAACAACAGTGCACATGTGAGATTGTTTGTACAAAATACGATTGGATAAATTTCAATAATATGGAAGCTTGTTTAATTGCATTCGATAAGGATAGGTAATTACTTAATAATTATTCACACTGTACAAAATTATTGCATTGTCATCTGCAAAATGTCCGCCAAAACTATCAATAACACAACGGGATTTCCCCTACACTACAACAAATATAAAATAATAAATAATCGTTATACATACAATCAAGAATACACACGATTTCATACACACAAATCGATTTACGATTTTCAACTATCTAACTTCAAATCCTTGAACTCGAACAATGATTGCGATAATTTTTTTTCCGTATTGATAATAAATTTAGTTGATTATTCATTAAAAAAATTCAATTGTATTTTTTTATCTGAAGTTATCAATTTGTATTTATTTTACATACATTTTGCAACTATTTTGAAACCTTGGAATATGTTTGTTTAAAGGTTAAAGCAACAAAACATCCGTATTTTTGATCGATTTCCATTACGACATCTCATGACGATAGAACATATACAGGAAATAAATGTCGGTTGTTTGAAACTTTATATTTATATACGTATACGATTAAAGTATTCGATAAAATCAATTAATGACGTTGTCGTGTGATAATTTCGATGGTGTGTCGGTTCGAAATTTAAATAAACAACAACTAAATCCCTCAGAATACTATTTTGTTGTTGTCAAATATTCCTAAGAAAATTCGTCAAATTTCAGCGATCACCGTTTGAGTTTCGATGAATTCAAATCGCTGTGTTGCTCATTGTTTCGCAATTCAAATGGTGAAACTTATCAATTGAATGATGGAATGTTACAGGAGATATTTTCAATTTTCGATTATAATTCGGATGGTTTCATTGATCAAATTGAATTTAATTTTTGCTGGCACCGTTGGATTAAAATTGTAATGATTTTCTTAAACTAAACACACATTGAAATTCGTTTATTCTGATTGATGTTTTTTTTTAGATTGCAAAACCCACTGCCGCTCTTCTAGTTGTTGATGTACAAAACGATTTTATATCGGGCAATTTGAGTATATCGAATTGTCCAGCCCAACAGAATGGTGAAGATGTCATTGAACCAATCAATAATTTATTAATTAATGTAAAATTCGATATAGTTTTCTATTCATACGATTGGCATCCCAACGATCACGTATCGTTCATTGATAATGTTTTGTTACGACAATTACATAGAACTAGTCCAATTAAAGCTGAACAAGCACAAGTTTATGATACTGTCATTTTTGATACTGTACCACCAATGGAACAGAGATTATGGCCGAAACATTGTGTCCAAAATTCATGGGGTGCTGAATTACATTCTGAATTGAAAATGATTGAGAATTCAACAAAACTTTATAAAGGCACCAATCCAGAAGTTGATTCGTATTCACTGTTTTGGGATAATCAAAAATTAACCGATACTAAATTGGATGCGCAATTGAAAAAACGTAATATTACAGATGTTTATGTTTGTGGATTAGCATATGATGTTTGTGTTGGTAAAAGAAAAAAAACCACATGCATTTCTAATTAAATTCATTCGAAAATAATTTACAATTATTTCAGCTGCAACAGCAAAAGATGCTTTAAGTGCTGGCTACCGTACAATCTTAATTGATGATTGTTGTCGTGGTGTTGATCTATTGGATATTGCAAAGACGAAAAGTTACATTATTGAAAACTATGGTGCTATTGCAAAATCGGATGAAATTAAAGCAATGGTAGAAGGTTGTGATAGACGTCCTGAATTAGGATATAAACTGGCAATTGAATTGGAAAAATCCAGAGCTAGTAAGGAATAAACAAACTATACTTAACAAACAGATACCCATTGATTATATGTGTAGTATAGATAAATATTTATTGTAAATTATTACGTGTGTACTTAATTTTCATTAGTTAAAAATAAAGTATTACTAGTGGTAATAATGCGATTTTCCAACTTAAATGGAAGCGCACCAGAAGTGTGCGACGTCTGTGTGAATGAATGAATGAATGCACATTGTATCAGAGAACCCCTGTCGAATTATATTCTCTTTCCTATCTAAACAAAAAAAAATTTATTTTTAAATTTCCCACCTATTGTTGTGTTTCGGAGATTGATACATAGATGACACTGTAAATGGTGGTAGCTTTAACGCCATCTAGAATGATTTTAGAAAAACATTTCGCCGCCAGTGGCGTTTCGTAATCAAGCAAGACATATTTAATAAGTCTTCATCATCGCAAGTAAACACACGGATTTTGGTTAGAAAAATATGTCGTTTCTTAAACCCGATTTGTGAATCAGTCCATGCAAAGAAATGATTACACAACCCTCTATTAAGAACTCCTGCGCCCTATTACAGGTACTCATCGATGAAAAGCCTTCTGAATTTGGTGAAATTAGCAGTAACCACCCTTTTTCCCCAGACAACATAAATATACAATTAAACCCAAAAAGATGCATAAAGACGATAGAGAGATTTGACGTATTTATTCTTCGCCGGAAATCTTTGACGACTTTATATCCTAGCATGTGTCGACGCAACCCCCTGGACATAAGTATGAAAAGGATTAAAGCCTTCTCTGAAAGCGCTCTCATTTTTCCAAAGGTTATTATCTTAAAAATTTCATAAAAATGTTCCTTTCGAATGATTGTGATAAATTATTTAATAGTTTCCTGGTTGTGCAACCCACTATACCTGAGTGTATTAGAACTTGCATATATTAAAATGACCCGTCTAAATAATATAAAAAGAGCTAATAGATGACACCACTAAACTGGCGCTAAATTTAAAGATTATACGTGAGATTATTCAAATCAAGATTAATTAATATGTATTCATTATACACGCTATTAGAAACTTTAAATGAACAGAATAGAAGCACATTAACAATAGAGAGATTAATGATAAAATGCCAAGCATACAATTAACAACATTATTACGATAAATGAAAATCTATAAAGTATAATATTTAAATATTTGTTTACACCTTACTACCCACGTTAAGAATCCGTTTCATTCGAATAATATTATGTAATAATTATATAGTTGGACTTTCATTAGTTTTAGATACAGTAAAGGATGATTATATCTGTAATTCTTACGAAATATTCAATCTCATTAAGGATGTCCATTTCAATAACGAAAAATGTAATTAAATTTGTATTATAAAATTGTGTTTATCGATCGAATTGCATCAGAGTTGTTGTATCTAATTACGTAAAAATCAAATGATCTCTTTGACCAATTTATTGGACAGGTATGGAGCCCTTTCACTTAGTCTTAAATATCTGAGAATGTTAAACTGTAAATATGAACGAATTGGATTACAAAAGAGTGGTCTAGACCGACCGTATCGGTTTTAATTTTTGTCAATTACATCATTCAATCGAAATGTAGATATTTAATAACTCCATATTATTGTAATGTATGTTATAATTGAAATTTCAAGCAAGATCAAAGCCAATCAATTATTTTTGTTTGGCACGTGAAAGAAAGGAAAAGTGGAGGTGTGTACGGGAAAATGTCTTTGCATGGATTAACATGGTAATCGAGAGTGTATTTTGTTCACTCACATGTATCTCTATGTATATCTAATCAAACATAGAAACATATTCTTAAATATTTCGCAATAGTTCTAGAGAAAGTAGACGGTATTGTATGGTCTTTTTAAGAAATAATTCACATATTGTCGTTACATCAGAATTCGAAATTTGAAAATAATAATTTGAACCAATTTTCACGTAATTACCGGTTTGTTGCTTTTAATACAAACAATACAAAACAACAATTCGATTATTGTTTCAATATAACGGCATTCTTTCAGAATCAGGTGCGGCTATACGGATTACAAATACTAACAGATGAATGACATAAATTCAAACACAGCAAATCCATTATTTTTGAAAATCAGTAGGTATTCTTTCTCAAGAAAATCTGTCGAATATCCTTGAGTTTCCAGATTAATCATGGAATGTAGCAGTGCTACAATTATGAAATTTCCACTTAAAAATTCTGAAGGCAATATCACTATCACTTTTTTTTGGGTGAAAGAGACACTTGTTGCTTTAGACGAATAAATTATTACAATTACGAATTAATTATTACAATTGTCATTGATACTAATAAAACTAAATGGAAATGAAAGTTAGAATAACATGAATTTCCAGTTGGATTTAAAAAAAAAATGTCAATTTTATCACGTATCATATGAATTTGTTTACGTTTATCATATTTTAAATAATTATAAAAGAAAGTTCTATTCGACAAAAATTGATTAATTATAATCATTAAACAATGCTAAAGAAAAAAAAAAGTGATAGTGGCATATTGCCGGAAATAATTCTTGAACATTATTATTATCATTATTATTGAAATCTATCTAGAGATGACTTCATTCATTGCAATGCGTGTTTATTTATAACAATACTGAATTTATTTGTAGAATAATCTAGGCCATACGAATAATTTGCAAAAATCTCTAGTGGAATTTTTCTCCGCCATTCCACCAAAAACAAACAAAAAAACCGAAGGAACATTAACAATGCAACCATACACCCTGATTGTATTTTCAATTAAACTTCCCCCATTCCCAACACAATTGTTAGAAGATTCCCGTAGGAACAACATAAAGAAAGTTTTTGGGAAATCGAAGAAAACACCCCCATTCTTGCACAGCAAATAGATTAAAATTGAAATTAACGATATGAAGCAAATACGCATTTCACATAATTAGCGCGTTTCGCATTTAATTGTAAATAATTTTCGAAATTTTTCGTAAATAATTTGTGTTGCCAAGCAATTTAGAATTCGGAAGCGAATAGTTTTCAAATACAAATTTATCTAAATTAAATAGAATCCAAAACGATTTAAAGTCAAGTGTGGATAATTAAGGAGCACTGACACTTTCTTTCGAACAAAAGCAGTGAAAGAAGATGATTATCGAACAGAACGAAGTAAACGGAGAGCCTAAATCGAAATTTAGACAAAATCAAACTAAAAAAATGACTTTCTACAAGGATTTCACGAATTTGTTTTTTTTTTTTGATAAATTAATGATTGAACTTGAGTGTCATAAATGTGAAATTTTAAAATTCTTGTGAATCACGATCGATGGATAATATGAATGAAGACATTATCTAACACATAATTAATTAAAATTTGAATTTTTAACGAGTTCTCTTCTCTTTTCATCATTTTAGTTTGGGAGAAATGTTTGATTAAAACGTCAATTATTTAGGAATATTCTCCTAAAAAACAATCTTCTTCCTAAACACAACTGGAAAATCAACTTCCTGCATACCCCGATCTTCATCGATTTTCTAATCAACCAAGTTTTTCTTTTTAACAAATTCTCGTTAAAACAACAATTTCTCCCCTCCGATCATATGTTTGAATGAATTCCCGTTTTCAGATGCGACCAATTAGCTTGATACGTGTAATGTGTATTATTAAATAAATTGGTAATTCTTATGGTTTATAAATGAATAATAACAACGACAACACTATGAGATTAAGGGAAAGTGGCGGCGATCCCACTCTCCATGTCTTCAAATCTAAGACCCAAGACATGATTTTCTGTATGGTGAAACCAACAGAACTATCTCTTTATACACAGTTTTCGTTTAACATTTAACAAGCGTACACTCGATATAATTTTTTGTGTCATTTCAATCGTTATTATCTAGTTCGTATTATTCGAGGAAAAAATGTGAGTAGAGTAAAAAACAAAAAAAAAAATTGGTGGAGGTGCTTTTCTATAATCGAATCAATTTACAAACCAATTGTGTTATTTATCGACATTTCTTCCATCCCTTATTAATGCGATTCGCCATGATAATTTAAATAAAATTATATGGGAATAATGAAAACAATTGTAACAAAGCTGGTTCTGGTTACCTTGATATGTTCTCTTCCGTATCTTTCGTCAATGTTGCAATTCTACAAAAACAAATAGAGAAATCGCAACACTTTTACAGTCCATCTTTTCGTTATAATTATTCGATAGCAATTAGTTTAATTCAAAAAAATAAAATAAATAAAAACAAGCCACATTAAGGTTGTTATTATAAATAATTTCGTGTTATAGTAATTAATTAATTATGTGATTGATTTTACATTTTAAATAAATCTTGATGTTTCGACTATTAAAAAAGACGAATTATAATGAAAAGAACGACGATAATGAACTTGAAAATGTCGTTGTAACATTAGAATTGAAACCAGACGACTTTACCTTGAGGACTTTGATACTTTCTATATCAAATTCATTTTAAAATATACGTTTCCATTTCATCCAATTATCCTTAATTTTTTTTTTGTATCAATTACATTAATTACATCAAATGTTCCAAAAAAAAATTACGACAAATGAATAATTCAATGAAATGAATCGAGAAGAGTTTAATGCCCAAAACAATTACTTTTACTTTTTTTTATTGAAATTGTAAAAGTGATCTTTGTGGCACAGATAGATAAGTGTGTAAGTAGGGTGTGCAAATTCAAATTCATCCACCAATTACCGCAATCAATTAAAAACAATTCGATAATTGCAAGTTAAAGTGTTGTTTCTTAATCACTGGAGTGCACAAGGGAAGGTAGTCTAATCGAAACTATGTGATTAGAACGCCATATAAACATCCCAAAAGTACATCGGAACATAATCATTGTAGTGGTGCTTCTGCAAATTATCTGTTTAAATGAATGTAACCGGATTAGAAGACGGATTTGTTTGCACAGGAGTCCCTCCAAGGACCGCTGCATGGTCTTGATTCATAGTACTGAGAATTATTCAATCGAATCGATTCATTGCATTCGCAGCTTTTTTTCTGTTCACTAAAGCCACATTCCTAATTGTTACGCCAATTCATTAAACAAACTTAGCAATTGTTGTTTACGGCATTTAATAACAATAATAATACGAACGATATGATTTAATTAGAAAGTTTCTTCGTCCTTTTTGTATTCGATTATGTTTGCTTGATTACAGTATGCCAACTGTCGTTTGAATTTATAAATGAAGAAAATGTATTTTTGGTCAATTGTTGTTTTCATATGTTATTATTTGGATTTAATATGGGCGATTGATGGAAACTGGCATCCGGTTATTCTACGTTCTGAAAATTATGATGACGAAATCAAATCGTTACCAATTTTATCAGCATCAAGGACCAGTTTTACTAATGGCAATAATAAAAATTATAATAATGATTACCCAACAATCATCCATCAAAATAATGTAAACAATGGTGGTAATAATAATGATCAATGTGAAATTTATAAAGTTGGTTTTACGCAAGATTTATATTTTCAATATATTCAATATAAAACACATATACCAGAAATGAAAGAGTTCACATTATGTTTTTGGAGTAAATTCTATAATCACAGTAATGATCATCCGATATTTTCGTATGCAGGTGAGTTTTGTTTGCGCAAAAGAAAAACGAAAGTTTGTATGTTTTAACAAATTTAGAAAAATCTGTTGGCATTTCATTTCACTTTCCTGTAGTGTGTGTGTGTGTGAGAGAGAGAGAGACTTTTCTCAGTCAAATAAGCGATTGAAAACATTTAAAAACAACAACTTTCTTAATCATAATAATCATGATTGGCACGATTCTGGATGAGTTACACATACAAATAATTATTATTTCCACGACACAATTTGATTCTGTCTTTTCTTTGTTTGTTTTTATATGTACAAAAAAAAACCAGTTGATGGACAATCGAAAGCAATTTCTTCATGGATCTCAAATACAGAACGATCAAGCTATTTTAGTTTATCGGTTGAGGGACATACATTATTCCGTTTAAACTACCCGATACGTCTGAATAAATGGTATCATACATGTGAAAGTTGGAATGGTAAAACTGGTGAATGGCAAATTTGGATTAATGCTGAACGAGTTGGACGTGGTTTCCACAATAGGGTAATTTTATTAAAATCGATTAACCATTAAAATCATTTATCAATGGGAAACTAATTTAGCTTGTTGGTCATCTTATACCATCTGGTGGTGTTGCTATTACTGGTCAAGAACAAACTCAACTTGGTGGAGGTTTCTATGAAGGTAAATACGCCCCTAAAGGTGCTGGAGGAATGTTGGGTGAGATTACAATGGTTCAGTTATATAATGTCGCTTTAACTGCTGGTAAAGCACATAGAGACCATAAACACCATCATGCACATCAATTCGACCATAATGGTAATCAAATTACAACACAAGCCCCACCGACGTTAGCGCCACGTGGCACATTACCAACACACCCACTATTGACTGGTGGCCAAATAAATCCAATGGTACGATTGAATTTTGCTGGTGGACAACCACAGATTATACCAGGACAACAATTTAATGCGCAATATCTTAATGGGCAATTTGTTGGGAATTTAGTCACACAACAATTGACAAGACAACAACAACAACAACAACAACAACCGATTTTAAGTGGCGATCAAAGTAATGTTCTTGGTATTGGTAATCCAATTTTACCACAATCATTAGTTAATCCAGCAAATATTCAATTCATTGAAACACAACTAGAAACCCATCAACTTTTCAAACGAGGCAATGGAAAGCTTGCAACGGAACCAGCGAAATTCGGCGATAAGATTGTCAAGAAAATGAAACGCCATTTAAACGATGAAGATTCCCTTAAGAAACAAGAGAAACGAGAAATCTATCTAAGTGATGGTGCAATTTTTGATGATGGCATACAGAATGATTTATATGGTTTAGCTGGAATTGGTGATAATCAGCCAATACTTGAACAACAAAAACAGAATGATGAACGTGAACCAGCTGAAGCGGAAGTACAAGCTGTTATGAATGTGTGCTCAAATTGTGATCCAGAACCGTTTGGTAAAGCTTTAGTTTTTGGTTGGAGAAGTGTACCAAAAAACTCTATTCAGGAGCTTATTATCAACCAGCCTTGCCGCGATGCAAAGCTTTCTAATTAATTTTCTTTCAGTTTGTTTTTTCCTGTTATTTATCATCGCACATTCTTGTTATGTTTTTTTTTGACGTTTTCGTTTCATCATCATGGTCATTATTAAATATTATCTAATATTTATATTAATAAACTAGCTAATAGAGATTTATTGTTGTTTTTGTTTGACTCACCTTACTTTTATGGATGTGCTGATGTTGATACTCTGAATCGAATTCTGGTTCAGAAAAGTAACTTGGATCCTCAAAATGGCCAACACCACCAGCAATACCAATACCAGCCATTGGTAAACCACCAGAAACATCAGCCGATTCAAATAAACGTAAAACAGACCGATCACGTATTTCCCTTAAATGTGAACGTAAATCTTCTAATTCATAAAACATATCTTTGGATGAATCGTGTATATAGATTTTGACATTTGGCGAATCTAAATATTCCATTGTTAATTGTTTTGGAAATGAACGGACGAACAATGCCTTTACTGTATCAATTGATGTGATTTCATTCGGTAATAATGCCCGTTTTGTCTCGTTGCGATATTGCAGGAACACAAGACCTGTTTGATAATATCCTATTTCATCTCATCTTGTAATTCATAATTAATCGAAAAAAAACAAACAAACAAATAAACTGAAACTCACCTAATGGCCTTTCCAGAGTTTTACTCGGCGTTCGCACAACAGGCAATGAACTCCTTTGTTTTCCACCACGTCGAAATCCTGTCGAACTAGTTTCCACTTCAGACATAATTCCGGGATCATCATCGAATAACATTGCATTCGAAGGTGGTGGATATCCACGTGGTTGACCCTTTAATATCATTAATAATCAAATATACAAAAACATATCGTGCCCACCCCGTGTTTCGTGTGTGACAAATTACCTTTCTTGGTCTAGTTGAGCTCATCTGATCAGCAGCGGCATGCAATTGAATTTCAACATTAACAGAACTATTCGGCTTTATAGAGAATGTTGTATCGTTTAATTTATGTAGAATTCTCTTTTCATTAGTTTTGTTCATTAAAAAATTGATAGAACGGGCATTTAATTGTAATTTTGGTGGTACAGAAACAATACTTGATGATGACATTTTTCAGACTGAATTAATTAATTAATAACTAAGCGTACATAGTGAAATGAGGGAAATAGAAACAAAATTGACCAACATCATCATCATCATCATCATTATTAAATGGTTTAATTGAAACAATGATGTCATGCTGGTGTTTATTTAAATTGCTCGTTCGAATATACATATAGAGACACACACACACAAACACACACACTCACACACACCCTTAAACAGTTATGCGTGGATTAATTATAGAAAATATTGATAATAGATTGTTTTAGATATGAAAAGAGCCCCCAAATGGGTCACAATTTACCTCAAGATCCATGGTTCGTGCTAATGAGCCACCTTGTCCTGCCATCCCTAAATATTGTTGATCACCACCTAAAGTGTGTCGTCTAGGATCGTCACGTCTTGTATTGCGACTTCTGCTGCTTCTCACTTCACTTTCATTATCACTGCGTCCTAGAATACATAAAACAGCAGAAAAATTAAAATATTATCGACGGGAACAAGATGGAATTGAAACATCCATTTCGAAAAGTAATTTCCTCTTTACAAAATTGCACACCGTTCCATTTACAATTAAGCAATTGAATTATTATTGTAATTGGATTGGAGTGAATCAGATGAGAGTGTAGACAGGGTAGCAATGCAATCAGTTATATCAATAAAGAAAGAGAATTAACTCGACCTGTTAGAAATGGTTAAATAAGAACGTCTCTCTGTTCTACTTTCAGCTGATCCTATCAACGATAAGTCTAATAGAAGATGGAAATTTGCGTGATAATGTACGAAGAGTTTACCAAGATTGTACGTGACGGTGGAGATTCTGCATTTTGGTTAAAACAAACAAATTGAATATGTAAATTCCAATTGAATTACAACATGAATGTGTAAACAAACTTTTGTATCTATTAGATCTGCATTGCATTCAACAACGATAAAAGCGTCTCTCATATAATGGAAATTGATCTAATGAATCATTGAGATTGGAATTTATGAGAGTTGATTAAAAATTGTTGATTAAAACGACATGATGATTGAAAATTTGCCATCACAATCAAGCAAGTTATTGAAAATGTCAGTTTTAATTTGAAATAATCACAGGACGAACAACAGGTGAATGATGATTTTCAAATATCACGAAACATGTGTTTTCCAATTGGCTGACTGTCGATTCACAGCAATAGAAGAAAACTTAAAAATAGAAAACAATTTACAACATGGCTGTCATGTTTCGTTTTGTGTTCTCATTTACATATGAATCCGTTTAGAGTTAAAAACAGTTTATTTGCATCAAGTCTTGAACGATAAACAGATACTATTTCGGTCTTCAAACATTAATATTTTCAAGAGGATGTCTTCAACCATAAGTTCGATTTGATTTTTATTGTGTAAACACAATTAAATGTTTTGAAAATTACCAAACACAAATTTGATCGTTTTCAAAAATGCAATTAACGAAATTTTCGATGACGTAAGCGCCTTGACGATTTGGATTCATGCCAAATTTATTGATTTTTTTTTTATTAGTGTCGATGTGAGAACTGTTGGCGCTCGTAGAGGAAACAAAAATTGCCATTCTTTCAATACAAAAAAAAGAGAGAGATCGAGACAACGATAGCGAATAATTTGGAATTCTACCAACTGTTTCATGTCTAAAGAATTGAAATATGTTTATATGTGGCCTGTCTAGTTTCATTTGAAACATTACAGTGATCTAATTTTCGTTTTTGAAAGATGACAACATCAGTATGACAATAACAAATTTTTTTTTTGGAAAATCTATTATTGTAATAAAATTTACAGTTTAATAATATCGAAATTCAAATGGATTATCAAATGAGCAATTTACAAATTATTTCTGAATTGAATGAAGATTGTGATATATTAATAGATGAAGGCATCGAACAACAATTGACACAATACGTAAACAGCAATGAAATCAAACAAATGTCATCAATGGAACCTTCAAAACGGCATCGAAGAAGTCGAGCAGTGGAGAAAATCGATTTTACACTACCGAAAAGTACGATTGCATCAAGACTAAGACAGTGTTTAACACATTGGGATGACATCTCGATTGCAAATACAGAGATACTAACGGGGAATTCGAAGAAACTAACCAAACCTATCGAGGCTACTAGCCCTATTGAATCTATGGATTTGAAGAAGGCGAAGGCAACAAAGTCACCAACTTGGACGGTGAATCAATGCGATAAAGCCACACAAATATACGAATATTTAACATTAAATGAATTGCATTGTCTTGAATGGATCCATAAGAATCTATTTAATGTTACACTGCCGCCTAATATGCTGATAATTGACGAGAAATTGAAAGATGTTAGTGAAGATGTTTGTTTCACATGATTTACTAGATTTTTCACCGGCAAATGATCTAACAAAAAGTTCTGTATCGGATGAAATTAAATGATCCTTTACGAGTTTTCCACATCAGTTTTTGTTTGTTTTTTTAATTTAAATGCCGGAATAAGCACACACACACACACTATATGAAATTTCCAACATTAAAATCTATTTAATTTACTATGGAACTGTTTTGTTTTCAAAATTTCTATTTCCGCTTTTGACGAAAACGAGTTAAAACAGGAAATCGTCTCGTCTACATTATAGTTAACGTTAACGTAGTCGTCGACGGATGAAACGACGCCGGTTTCCACCGTCTTCCAACATAAACGCTATATACCGGATATTGATTTACGGGCTTCATCAGACAGAACTATCCACTTTAAAAGTCCATCCGGTAAAATACGACAAAATCTAACAAACATTTAAAAATGTCCTAACTATATTTTAAGTAAGATACAAAGTAATTGTTTTCATATCAATGAAATGGGTGTGGCCTGATGGATCAATTATTGGAGTTGGATGCAAATAACGTAGTTTCCGTTTATATGCAATTCATTCCGTAGTCATTCACTCTGTGTACACCTACACAACATTATTAAGTTTGTACAAACAGAAGCACACAGAGAACACTTTATATGATCGATTTTCTACAAATAAATCATTCACCACATGAATCATGCAAAAACTAGAATCGTAAAAGAAGAACGATGTAGTTCGACCGTATTTACCTGAGCCCTAAAAGCACCTGATACTGTTTTAAGTAGTCTAATCTATCAAACCGGGACGGGGAGGGGTGAATTTAATGTCTACTCGAACCTGCGTGCATTCATATTCGAAGGATAAATAATTCTTACTGTAGGTAAATAGTAATTGATGTATGTTCAAAAAAAAAATAAAAAAGTAAAAGAAAACATTAGAATCAAACTCGATAAGTCTGTAATCAACGGCTGCTGTCTATCAAATAAATAATTGACTAAGCATATTGGAAAATGTTGCTAGGTAGACAAAATAGAAATGTGAAAGAAAATAATCAATTACTTGATTGAAATGTACGTACAAGAAAACTGTATTTATTAGAAAACCGAGAGAATCAGGTATTTTTATCACAACATTAAAACAAAGTCAAGTTTAATCGAATCCGTGCCATCTGTAAAAATAAAATACTTACATAATTATTTGGCACTACTGAAAACTAGAGCTAGGTTCATATTTTTTTTCTACATCTAGATTTTACAGAGAGAGAGAGAGAGGAGAAGAGAAAAAATTAATTGGAACCTGTCCAGATTATTGTCTCGAATTGAACATTCATAAATAGACCAAATATTAATCAAGAATTCAGAGTTTGTTCAAATTTTTGACCTTTCCAGATAAGAACGAAACCAACTGTTCCAATATTTTCATTGATAAAATTATCGCTAAAACGGATGATAACCAGCATTAACGAACAATAAAATTATTGTTTTATCATTATAGATAAACAACAGATAGATCTAGTTGTGTTGGATTTCCGCATAAAATGCATTTTATTCAAATTCTTCACATATTTATGAATTGTTTCACTATAGAAATGATGGGAATTATTCAAATGGAGGTGTGGCCTCTGTTTGGAAAATCGCTGTGAATAGAAGGACCCACGTTTTCAAATATAATTCGATAAGCACCATCCTTTAGAAGATAAACGAATGCGTGTAACAATTGCCCCCATCAACCAAATTGTTAATAAAATCCGATCAACAAGTGGAAATACTTTAACAACAAAACGATAATAACAAGGGATGATTTCGTGTTTTTTTTCTCAATAGTAAATTGACTCTCACCAAAAAATTCTCGAATTTCAATCATCGATTTTCCGGCACCATAATCAACAAAGTCCGCATCGGTTTTTATTAGTTGTTACTTTTTATTATTAAACTTCACCGCACACGCACATCACTTGTCTTGTTATGTTGTCAATAAATAACGAATGTTTTATTTGCAGGAACGAATGAGCGCGTCACGTTTTAAGAAATGAATAGTCGAATTTAGTGCAACGATATAGCGTCGGCGTCGGGACGCTCTCACTTATTCTGGTTAAAACTGCGACACGCCAACTAAGGGGAGTGTGTCGTAGATAGTGGACACTGGCGCCAGTGCGCAGCCCACTTGTGTCAATTCCAATATGAAAGACCCCCTTTATACAGTTCCACATATCTGATAGAATATCAGTTAAATATATTTTTGAAGGGTGAAATCATCCACCCCTATAAAATCAGTTTCATGTAGTAAATACTAATCAACGTTTTCGTAGATAATTAGAAGAGAACAGAACGCTTCTCTATTTGATGTATTCTGGATAGAAAGACGCAGACATCTATGCTGCTTCATAATCTCTTTACACGTGATCTCTTTAAATAATTCAAACTTTGTTCGATGAATATAGATGAGATTTGAATAAACTTTGACTAGCTACGAAAAATATCCCTTCCATACGTCCAAATTTTTCATTTTTCAGATTTAATCATAGAAAATCAATGTTTTCTTTCATTAAACATAATTTCCGGAAAATTACTATAGTTAGGATACTGATTATCAATCGGAAATTTTTTTAGTTATATTCATTAATGATATACTTTACAAAGAATAATATAAAGCTAATTCACATTATGCATTAAAAATATGGAATATTGTCTACAATTATATGATTTTATACATTTTCACCCTTGAGTGTGGGTATGTGGAATTCATTTAAAAATACGAGAAGATCTATACTCTGACGATTTGAATCTGTGCGACTTGACTTGACCGTTGTCAAATTGACAATTGTGGCTCGATTTCAATTGCTTTAATTGCCTTAAAGTTGACTACATTTAAGTAAACCGTATATAAATAAATATTTGTTTAACACTACTTCAATCTGATTGTAAAGCTTTACACAAATAAGTCTGATTTTTTCAAAAATTCTTCAATCTTTTCATATTCGCAGAAGTGGACTGGTTACCCTCAACAGTATTTATTTTGAAGTATATTCATTGTAAGAACACCTCGTAGATTATAGTGGCAATTATTAGGTATGTTCCCACCCACAATTCTAGATTGTTTGGTTGATGACTAGACTACGCATGTCTAGTTAGAACCTGATCACAAAGTACTTTCAAACATCACCAGCTGGACCGCATTTCTATTGAATTCATTCAATTTACAATTTCTGATGAGAGTATATTTGATTTTCTTAAATCAATCGTCCCGTTTTCCATTACCATCTGCTACCGTGTGGAAAATGAGCATTTCCGAAGCATATTTTTGGAAATCTATAGATTTCAACCAATGACAGACGTTTTAACATGTTAGGTATTGAAAATTGTGGTTGCTTAGCAACATCTACACATTAATGCAATCGAGTACTTTCGGGTGCCCAACACACGATGGAATGTCGGCTGTATCCGTTGGATCGTAGAAAATCGTTTTCATTTATAGTACATTTTTCATGTGAAAATTCACGAGCCGAATGGCTCGATGGTTAACGATAGGGATTTACGCCTAGAAGTCCGAGGTTCAAACCTCGGCACGGTATGAAAAAGGATTTTCAGAATTTTCCTCTTCTTATAACCTAAATTGTTAATTTGTCCATGCCACAAAGTACATGGACCAGTTAGCAAGATTAGGATGTCTGTCCCTAGCCCCCCCCCTTTGCAGGTCCCTCATCGTAGAAAAAGGTGAAATGAGCAGTAACCAACCATCATCCATAAAAGGGCATAAGCGCCCAGGGTTTGGTTGAAATGAGCAGTAAACCATCATCCATAAGTAAAAGGGCATAAGCGCCCGGGGTTTGGTTGAAATGAGCAGTAAACCACACAATCCTTTTTTCCATTTTAAACATAAAGTTAAACACAATAAGAAAAATTGTGTGCGATTGAAGTAAAACTTTTTGACGTTTATGACACATATCACTGAAACGATTAAACTATTTTATATTCTATATAAAATTCGTTAATACCACTCCCACTTTTTGAAGAATATTCGTTCATTAATTAAATTAATTGAGAATAGAAAATTAAATTAAAGGTCAAATCAGCCCATGTCAATCTACCCAAAATTCAAACCTGTTCTCCTATTCCTACAACCAACCAATAGCTTTCCTGATGTTGTAGTCACATGACTGAGAAATATCACCAGAATTAAGATACCAACCTTACATCTACGGAGTTTCTAAATTTCGTTATATGAAGTTGGAAATTTTAGTATTATTAGGATTTTAGTAGAACTAAATATTTTAAATAGCGGAAACTATTTCGAGCGTTACTTCCGTCAGAAAAAATTTCTGAGTTACCCCCTAGTCGCGCCTAAAGAAGTTTTACTTCAATAACATATAGTTTCATGGATCTATTGATTGTGAATTGGAAATGTTCACATAGATAGCAGAGTTTCGTTACAATGGCATTTTCAGTTGTTATCTACAGTATTTGTCATTAGGATCAGTGGACTATATTGAGGAGTTGTTTCTGTCAAAGAACATTGGCACCGGCATTTTGTGGTTTAACTTGTTGGTCCAGTGGAATAAACAAGAAATATTTTTGATGATGATATCGTCAGTAATCCTGAACAAAAAAAGTGATGACCATTTCCAATGAAGATGCCAAAAACTTTGAAATAATTTGGCTAGATTATCACCTCTGCAATACTTGACGGATACTATCATTGTAGCCAGTCTATTTCAGACAGGTTTGATCGTACGATCCAAGGTGACAAATTCAATCCAGATAGGAGATTCAACTGGACAGGTGTGGAAATTTATTGTTTCATATGTATCTTTCTAATGATGCTTGTCATGTCGTAAATGGACACGTTTCCATGCGCCTGACATTACGAAAAAAACAACACAGCAATTTCTTTGATTATTTTAGAAATTGGAAAATTGAAGAAATAGAGATAAGAAAAGTGTAACGAGAACTGACAAACCGAACAAAGTCGCAATCAGACACAGAAAAAAACGACGAAAAACCGCTGAAAATCCAACAATACAGCATAAAATAAGTGAATAATTCGCCTGGAAGGCAGACAACACCATTTACACATAGAATCCATTACCGAATAAAAGTTGTATCCAAAAGATTCGTTTTTTACCGATTCATCTCTGTTAATTAACAAAAACAACAACTACTCCAACGGTGTCTCCTACAGTCAAGTTGGCGAAATAACCGTTGAAAAATCTATAATTTTTAATAGGAACAGAAAGCGAAGAATTCGATTATCCAAGTAATTTCCTCCATGATTCTACTTGACGGAATTTAATTTTAAAAGAGGGAAAAAACACAAGCTTTCATAACAAACTAAAGAGATTTGACAAGAATTCTGGGTGAATTCTAATTGTTCCTCAGGAATTCCTAATTAAGCTGGCATCAAATTCCATCTGTCATTGAATCATCATAACTTCCTTCTGACAACAGCAAAAAACTTCTTTCTTTCATCCATGATAAGTGGTCGCATTCGAATTATTGATAGAAGAATAACGGGTTAAGAGGGTCAACTGTTTGAATTCCTTCCTGTTGAATCAATAAACAACCCGCACGGTATTAATCCTGTTGAATAAAGGTGTTGTTGATAGGTATAGCGTGATTGTGTACAATTTTTTTTCTCTCCTACTCTAGGTGTTTGTTTTCCAATATTTCTAGTGAGTGCTATCGGTTTTTTAATAGCCAGACATACTAGTAGCAAGTATCGATTATAGACTCAGACGTCAAGTGCTTCATTGAGAAAATTTACTGAAGGGGTTAAAGTGTGTGTTGTAGCGCTCTCTCTCTCTCTCTCTCTTTATAAAGGATTGAGAATGAGCAAATGCGAGAAAAATTGTTAGGGTTCTTTTTGCCGCCATCACCATTAAAGAAACGCTTTAACGATACAAGACCGACAAAAAAAAAGTTGAAAATACTGTACACCCTAAAATATTGCTACAAAAATAACTTTAATAGAGACATAATTAAACATGATTTATTCTCACAAAATTCTAAATAAATTAAATTGTATACGATGGACGATCCTATTTTATGTTACCCAAAAACATAACTTCGTTGGAAAACATGAACCACCAAGGAATTCAATTTAACTTTGAAATATCAATAAAACATTACAGACAGGTAGAAATAGGAGGGTGAAAAATAGAATTATAGAGAATATTGGAGAGGAGGCAGGAGAGTTTATGACAAATTTAATCAAATTCAATTTGTTATTTAAAAACCACGCTCACAATAAAACAAACAGAAACAAGTTAGCTTACCACTATCGTTGCCGGACGCTGCCCGGCCTGATTTCCCATCAGCGTTGGTCCATTCTTCATCTGCAACAACAACAAAAAAACAATTACAATAATCTTGATAGTTGCTGAAATACTTTGATTAACTTTAAAATCCCCCAACCACCAAATACCTGAACATATTCCAGACGATGAGATTTCATCATCATCACCATCATCGTTGTTATTCCTGCAACAACGACTACATCTGGAACACATGTTGATGGTGATGATGATGATGATGACAGCAATGATAATGACGTTTCCTGTGTGTTTCTATGTAGTTTAAAATTGAGTTCAAAGTGTATGGTGCGGATGTTGAAAATGACTCGTTGACTCTATTAACTTTATATGATGTTAAAGTCTAAGAGGACCACAGATATGACATGCGTGTAGCATTATTCATTCTACCGGCTAAACAAACAAAAAAAAATCTATAGAATGTTTCGGGGGATTTCTGTTCGTTTTTTTTTTGCCCTCCTATCATTCTAATCTAAATGTTGATGAATTAGTAAATACCGAGTTCATTCTTCAAAATAAACTGGAAGTGATACGTTAAAAGAATATCAATATTTAAGTGGTTTTTTGTTCGTCTTTTATTTATTCTACAAGTCACAATTAAATTTATTCCAATTCCTTACACTAACACAAACACAAATAACACTTGATTTCATGTTTGATATACACAAACAATCGTCAACCTGATGAGTAATGCGGCAGTTAAACAATATTTGAACGAGTTCAACGTTGACATTAAATATAAAGGGGTAGGAAATTGGGGCAAATCGCATGACCTAACCGACAACAGTTCAACAACAATGAAATATATAGGTAGAATACAGAGTCTATTATTTACCCCCCCCCCTACGAAGAATTATTAAATCAGCTTGATGTAATTACAATTAACGATGCAATTAAGCAAAAATCCAGGACAATAACTAACAAGGTGAGATTAATATTCTATTATTTCAAAAAAAAACAAGCAAAATTAAAACATTAATTAATTAATTAATTAATTAATGGAAGAATATTTTGTTAAGACCGCATCCTAATTTAGATAAATCAGATTAAATCAATCAATCCTGATTTAAATTCTATTCACAAGCTTTCGATAATAACATTATGGATCATTTATTCAACTGTATTATCATTGGATTTTAACAAGGATATGCTCCTATTGCGTTTTGATGTTGTTTCAATTATTAATTGACGAGAGAGGATACGTATTTGAGAAATTACAGGAAAATTTATCAATTTTCAGTATAGAAAAGAGGGGGATTATTGCTTGTCAAAATGAGTCGAGCGCAAGTTTCTATACACACACACACACACACACATAGACAAAATATCTATAGTGGCGGCGTCTTGGGTGCGCCACGACGCCTACACTCGCGTGGTTGCTAGCGTCGCGACCACGCAAAAGACACAACCATCCAACTAAATGCCGCGAATGCCGCGTGACGACTGCCTCTTCTCTTTGCTCTATATAAAACGTGTTGTTCGATGTTTCAGTGTCGACGCCCAACTGTGGAGAGGTCGATAAAATGGGACGGACGTGAACGTTTTCCTTTTAATAACAAAACAAGTGATTAATACAATGTCAACGATAAAAAAAAACTCTTGCCAGAATCTACCATCATATATACCTACCTACCTACCAACAAGTTTATTTCTATGTCGAATCGTATATTTTTACTGTATTATCCTGTGAATCCTTTGCATATTTTAGGGTGTTGCGAGCAGGTGGCGGTATGGTCGATCCTTGACAAAAGATTGCAGAACTCTAGTGAATATTGTTTTAAAACAAAAAGTTCTTGTTTCATACAACACTCAAAGTTATACACAGAAATGCAGCCAGTTACAGAGGGGAAAGGCTTTGATGGTCTGCTACTTCATTTACCATATCCTATTTTGATGGGAAGCCTTAAATTGAACGTTCAATAATACAACACTCTCGATTTTATTAATTTTTAGGGAAAGTCGTTTGTAATACTAAACAACTAAATGTTGTTGTTGTGTTAATCCCCAGTTCCCCAAATTTATAGAAACCAATAGGCCAAAAAGAAGTATTTATTACCTTATGGGATTCGGTTTCTTACAAAACCATCAACACTCCCCCGCTACAATGTTGTTTGTATTTTTCTAAATACATTTCTTTACTCGTTCAATTAGCAAATTAACTTATGATACAGCAAAGATGACGAAATGCACATGAAATGATTACTGTTACAAGTTTTTGTTGTAACCAAAACTAGAAAAGAATGAGAAATTGTTGAAAATTGATGATTAAGAAAGAAGTATAATGACGAAAAAATTCTGTATACAATCGGGAGAAACTTACCATTTGTTAAAAAATGGTACAATTGCTAAATTGAAGTCCATGTCTTCATGAAAGCGCTTTCACAAAAATAAAATGGCGATGCCGGAAATTTGGTGACTTTGATGCGTGGTGGACGAATTATGATCGAGCTATTTACTGGAATTTGATCTGGATGGGATAACTGCGCATTTAATTTGTTATCGGTGCTCGTTAAAAGTCAAATTAACGTGTTTTTGGTTATGTTACATACAAAACAAATTTGGAAAAACGGACCAATTCATTGATAAATTTCACAGATGTCTGTCAGGAGTTCCATTTGATGGCATTTATGCAATAAATTCAATGTTGTGTTTGTTTTGTTGTGAGTGTTGAAAAACATTGGAGTGTTGTTGTATTTTTTATGTTTATTAATTCTTGTTTATAGTCTATCCGGTAGTGTGTCCAATTACAGGATAACACACCGTTATCTTCAAGGATGTTGATGTGTTTGCTGTTCAATAAAGAATTGGCTTTGAGTGCAGGTTGGATGAGATTCTTCTCGGGCCATATGACTATTGAAGGTAAGTGTTGTTCTGTTGATTTAATCAAGTTAATGGATAATTGATGTCCAAATACTATAAATAGAGGCTATTTGTCTCGTTTATTACCATTTCTCATTAACCTTTATACGGCTTTCAAGCACTATCACAACGATAATTTCATTACGTCTATTTTAAGAGAAATACTAGTGTTGTAAGAAAACAACACAGAACGACTAGTGTTCAACATTAATTAGAATTTAATGGTAATTATCGGAGAACAAATCTATCAAAATCCAATAACGGAAAGGAATTTTCAGTTTGTTGACAGACTAGCAAACAGAAAATGAATAAGAATGAAATGACGTTATTGTTATTAAACAAAAAAAGAAAACTGTTGGTTCATCCACCCCATTATAAAGATAGTTGGAGTACGGTTTTAGATTTCTTTAATGTTGTCATCGTGATCAACAGTGAAGGCATATCAAAAAGTCGAAATTCTGGATATAATTTGTTGACTGAAATAAAAACGAAGACTTCCGTATATATCGCTCGATAAACAATAGAATTATAACACACACACACATACAAAACACGAACTCTAACAAGCTATTTTTAATAATCTTATTTTAAAACTGGTTACCACAACTGACTACCACCGCATTAATTGTTTCTTCTCTATTTTTTACTTATAGTCAAATGGTTAATGGCAGAGATCTCTCAAATGCCCCAATTTAATTGAATCCATCACAAATCCTACAGGATATTGTTAACTAATTCCTGCTAAGCTATTACGAAAATTTATGTTCGAAAAGTTAGATTATTACTGACAGCACATTTACCTTATTTACGTTATATTGCAATGTTAGATAATCAAACGATTCAAGTTTAAAATTAGTTTTGTAGTTTTCCAGCAGCTTCTGCGTTCTTTTTAAAATGATGAGAAGAGAAATCGTGGAAATTTTCTACCATTATGCACACAATCTTTATCAGAAAACACGTCGTGCTGTGAAAGCCGTTATTGAAACATTGATAAGCTGTGGCACTATACTGGTTTTCTAAATTCAACCAACACTGTTTGCTTTGATCGAAAATGGCAACCAATAACTGAAGGTATCAAATGTGTTCTTTTAAGAGTAATAATAACTGATCGCCACACAACCTCCCAAAACAAGTCAAATATGTAATTGTCTCGACTACAACGATGTTTTTTTTTTGAAGATTTTCCAAATTGCAACCTGGTGAATTTTCTGTGGAATATCTACAGCCCCTTGGGGGTGTATAAGTCTTGTTTTCTTAGTGCACGTGTGTACCGGCGTCTTCTCCCTTTAGTTCTATTTGTTACACCACTGGTAAAGGTTGATATATAAATGTTGTAAGGAAAATTTATATGCAGCATACGTGGAATGTAAGAGAAACACGTCTTGTATTTTAGGTTACTACAATTGATTTGGCTAGTTTTGTATCGTTATCAGCAACGTATAGCACAACCAATTCTAAATTCCGAGACTTTATGTGTGTTTGTTTGTCTGTTTTCATCATAAATACGTTACATTTGTTATTTATTTATTTGTATGGTGGGTCGGTGGAAATATTACCAGACAGGGTTGTCAAGAACGAGACTAAATTTAACTCAATGTACTGGAAGAAATAACTGTTTGACTTTTACTGTACGTTATTTTTAGATGATGGCATTCACTCTAATCGTTTGTCGAAAACTTGTCGATCATGAATTAATTATTAATAGCGTCATACCATCTTTCTACTACATCTTCAATATATCAATCAAAAAATAGAATAGAATCAATTCGAACAGTGGGAAATGAATTGGAAAAAGTCGATGAAACCGATAGTCAATTACAAGCCCACAATATCAACGATTTTACGGTTTTCTTATCATTTCGAATACAATCCGTTTAGATTGCATTTTCATCGATAATTACTCATAAAAATTCAACTTTGTTAAATTGTAAACCAGTGCCTTCTCTCACTGCTTTCGTTACATTGAAATCATCATCAATTTTTATCATCTAAATTCAGGTTTAATGATTAATACAGTCATTAATCGAATGTGTTTCATTATGAAAGGACAATAGCTGTAACTCTACCAAACTCTAATGTTGATATTATTAAAATAGATGTATTGAAATGCAGAAATTTCCATCATTCGTTGTCCAGACAACAACTGTATTCAATTGACAAAACTCTGGATTTAACAATAATCGACATCATCAAAGAAATCCAACAATTGTTCGTTAACAAAATTTCCAACATTCTATTGATGCTAAGTAGTAAATTTAAAAACACAGAATTTCAGACAAATTCAAAACTCGACTTATTTTACAGATTTATTATATTTTAGTACGATTAATTGTTGATATTTGGAACTTTTCGTTGGTTTGTTTATGATTTTTAATGCGAATTGGACGTGACTTACCTTCTAAAGAGACGCAATGCCTCCAAACGAACATTTCCGTTCTCTCTACTTTCTTTTTTATTTGTGTGTGTGTATCAATTCCGTATTCAAATTAGGCAATTAATTCGAATTCGTTATAGCTTGTTGACTATTTAAATTTGGTGGATGCGCCGGGTGATTAATGAGAGTTCCACAATTGTATCGCGTTTAAATCAGCTTCAATGGCACTCTTTTAATGCCAAATTACAATAACCGGTAATATCGGCACTTGTTTCTATTTAAATCACTTATGAATTGTTCAGGATTGTTACATTTAAAGAGTATCGGATACGAACTAAACATTAACCTGTTGTTAGAGTACGGTTGTAGGCAATCTGCAGCCTGCTGCTGATGTGAAGGTTGTCGGCCTCGCGCATGCCAGCCAATATTCTGTAGGTACAACATCTACCTGGCTAAAATTATGTGGGTTACGAACGGTCATGCATAATATAAAAAGGATCACCATCGACAGACCGATATATTCGACAAAACAAAACAGTATTTCCAGTAAGAAGCCAACAATTATTTTTTTTGTAGGGCCACACTAAAAGTGTGTGTGTGGGTGTGTGTGTGTGTATAGGTCAGATGTTGTTAGCATTAGTAAATTCTGTTATAGCTAATTTGAAATGGTCACCCAATCAACATCGTTTAAGATAAGGGTCTGAACGTTGATGTCATCGAAAGCTGATAATGGTTAACGTGAACAATATTGAAATGTTTGTAGATGGCAATAGATGAAATAGCAATTAATCATCAACTAGATAAGATAAATCGTTTCAAATGTTGAAACAGCAATAGGTTCAACATATATTTTTTTACAGTGAAATAATAAAAAAAACCGTGTAACATTGAATATTTAATAAAGACGTGTCCTGGCGGAGAACTCGACCCAAATTCATCACGGACCTACAGCCAAATGCATTTTTTATTGCTTGATGGAGAAAACGAATCACTGGAAAATTGGTACTCGTACAAGTACAGTGAACGAATAAATCGACACTAAAAAGATAACAGTGTATGAAACGGATAAGATGGAAAGCCCCATGAACGCCATCTAGCACAGGTTCGATGGAGTTTTGTAGCCCAACTGAAACGAAACTTGGGACAACTATGCAAATATTGATAAATAAACAAATCACAACCATCTAAATAGATTGAAATTGTGTTTATTTACAATCGAATAAATGACATTAAATAGTAACGAACGGAAAAAATTAATTATTACAGCAATAATAACGAGAATAAATGATTAGATTTCCGCTTCCTGTAGTTTTGTTGTCTGTTTTGCGATTTAGTCAACTACAGGAATAATTCCATCTTAAGAATAGATTTTTTTTTAATCTTCAATTTAAATTCAAAGTGGGAGAACGGTCGTGGTGGTGGCGGTGTGTCTGTTCAACATTTCGTATTTTATGAATGAAATTATACACAAAGCTCCTGGACGGCTATTTTTTTTTTTTGTTATTTAATACATGTAGAAGACAATGATGAATAGTGGTCGAGTGTATGTAGGTAGTGCTACCGTGCAAATTTTATTGATTTCTGCACAGTTTTCTCATTGGGCCCGCTTATAACAAATTGCATCTAGGTACAGAAAATTCCATTCGACAGTGGCTAATGTTAGCAAACTTCAATCTAACGACGCAATAATACGTAATAGAATGCAGGGCCGGGCTTAAGTGAAAATATGCTCTTCAGTACTTATTCTGGCGTACTATAACATGCATTTATCGCACTTTATTGTCATGTATACAAACGTTTTTTTATTCAAATTGACGCTATGAGTATCAGTTCTACTTTAGTTCGGATCGTATCACGTTATTTTCGACTAGTATAAAACGAATTATTGGAAAATGAAAACGGAAAACTGCCTCGGTATATGTTTAGTTTCGCTACAATCTTTGTCAGAATCGCGTGATTTATTATTGTTAAACTGACAAAATAGAGAGATAATCAACTAGCAAACTCATGAGGAGTGTATACGTATAAATTCAACTTAATGTTGGACGATATCCGAAATAGTTGGCAACTTTTTTTACTTATTTTCGCTGTTGTTAACAATGTCTCAAAACAGCAATCTTAACTTTCCAGTTCTCTCTATCAATTAAATCATCCGCAGTATTTCTTTATTATAGTCCAACAACAATAACTGCACCCTTGGCATGTTCTTGTGGAAACTTTGAATAATTCAAACGTATCTTACGATCGCATATCAAACTTTATCATGCTAAACTTCTACTTCCTCCTGTTTTCATACAGTTCAAACAACAGATTTCTGAGATAAATGGCAGAGATTTTAATCACAATGGATAAATGCTGACGATTCCACAATCAATCATTAAAAACTATCATAAAGAACACAAATTGTTGATAATAATATCAAAACTGGATATTATGCCGTGATGATCATTGTGATGTTGTAATTGTGAATTGGACACCACCAGATGGCGATGATATCAACTTGCAGGAATAATAAACCGTTGAATTTAATCAAAGCTTCATTGTAAATTTAAATAGTGTTGAAGAGGAATTTAATCACCACACTATTGTGGGAATTATTCAATTATAAATTTACGGTAATGGGGAAATTTTAAATAAGCATAAATGAAATGATAGTTATTTAGTTGTTTGTTTTTTTTTTTTTGTATATATATAATTCATAAAACATAGACAGATAGAAAAATTGAATTACCTCCGTCGCGGCCAAATTTTCGTTTCTTCTTCGATGTGGAGCTCTGTTTTTGATTTGTTGTCTTTTCGCACTTCTCTTTGTCTTTATCTTTAGTTTTCCACCGTATCAACATATTTGCACACTTTTGTAAATGGTGTCGTTATTTGTTATACAAGCTCTATCTTGTATTCATACCAACTGTGTCATTAATCACAAATTAATTAATGTTTATATCAACAACAACAACTACAAAAAGAATTAAACTTAAAGGATGATATAAATTTAGCGCGGTAAAGTCCAAACAACCGGCTCAAGTCTATCACTTGACTCTTTTGTTGCAATGCGTTTTTACAGGCCGAATAGACTCGCAATAGTTAATTCCAATTAATTTCATGAATGATAAATGAGGATTGGTTTATTTTAACAGAAAAAAATCCATTATTAGTCTACTACTTACATAATGAATACCTTAATTAATATAGAATTAATGAGACAATTGGCATGTATATCAGAAGCACGAAATAATTGATATCTAGCACAATGTACAGATGTGAATCATTGATAAGAATTTTCGTCTAGGCCATTTATGCAATGTTTAACAGTGTAGTAGGCCGTCTACGAGAACAGTAACCGTTCTAGCCACCTACTAGATTACACAGCATCCGTATGACGTGGCTGCAAGGATAATCGATAGTAGAACTGCTGTCAGCTAGCGGTAATATTTGGTACTAAAAGAGGGTGAACGCCCTATTGGCAACATCAACCACCACCACCACTACTACGTGTTACCAGTCTAGAGTTGTATCACGCCCTTTTCCCGGGATAAAAGCCGGCGCTAGTTCCTCGAGGACTCTGAACACACTGGATTTATATTCGACTATATCTAACACCAGTTTATTATGCACAAGAAACACACCCCAGACTATATTCATCACAAAGACAACTCGCTTATTTAAGTGTTGTTGATTGTAAATGACATAAACTGTGGATGCGAATGAATAGGAATCGAATCCTTGCGTCTCATCTTTTTGTTTTAATGATAAATCCTTAGGATTTCCTTTAGAACGAGCCAAAGTAGCTGGATTTAGACGAAATCAAACATTTCTATGGAAGTTGGAGGAAAAATTGACGTTAAATGAAACTTTCGACCGTATCTCATAATCTCCTTTTCAATAGCCTTGTGTAAAAGAGTTAATTAATTTTTGAGAAGGAATTTCACACCATGGTGGTTTTAATAATAATAAAACGTATTTTCAAATCAATCGAAAAGTAAACGGAATAACTGAACATTCACGCTTCTGCCATTTCAATAGAAGTTTAGTTTTTTTTTGTTTACAGCCGTCTCACCTACAACAAAAATTTGAATATCGCACGTCTGAAAGCTGGCAAACAGAAAGAATTCAACAGTGTGTCTTATATGATTTTTTTATCGACTACTCAGCCCACTTTGATTTCTACAAAATACTCTTTTACCTGCAATAACGCAAGTGAAACATTTTTGTTTACACCGAGGTCTATAATGTAAAGAATCCGACAGACAAATATTAGTAAACAATAAAACTGATAAAATCGAGAATTGAACGCTATTACAGCGATAAATAAATAAAACAAATTCAAGGAAAATATGTTTTTATTTACATTTAAAAAAAAAGTAAGACAAACAAACACGAACTTACAATTACAGTAATTAGAAAATAAGTAAAGCAAAAATACAATACAGTATTAAAATGCAGCTGTAAATATTATTTCGAAGAAAAGAACAATAATCAAACATCGATTATTATAAATTTATAACATTAAATAGCGAATTCAATTCTAGATTTTAATGACGTTTTTTTTTTGTGAAGCCTTTGAGGAAGAAACATTGCACAATTCCGCTGACATAATCAGAAAATGAAGTGAAAGGTTATCTGAACAAGAACGGCAATGGCCCTTAAAACACAACAGCATCATCATCATCATCATATAAAGTGGTTGTGATGGGGGGTGTGAGGTGCGGCATAAAAAGAATATGCAATTTCTTCCCCCAAAAAACATCCCGCAACTACCTGCTAATCAAGCGCATTCGCTTAATTTGTGTTTTCATTATCTTCACTTACCAAATATGCCACCGCGTTTCTTATTGTTGGTTATTTTTGTTTGATTTTGCATGATTCGTCGGATTTCACTAGCATCTGAACCGCTTTCAGTATCGGAAATTGTTGATGGTCCTGTTGTACTAGTAGGTAGTATAGGGTGATTTTTACTATTATTATTAGTAGGAATTGGCGGTAATGGTCTTGTATCGTAATTCATATTCGTATCATTATCGAATTGTTGCTGATTGTAATATCGCCGGCCCATATCATTAGCACTGGCTGTCAATCGGGTACCGCGCACGAAATTTTGTGGTGATTGTTGTTGTTGTTGTTGTTGTGCAGTTGTAGGATTTTGTAAACGTCCCATCAATACGCCACTACGTGTCGATTGATCATGAATTTGACCATAAATATCACAATATTTATTATTCATAGTGACATGTTTTTGTTGTTGTTGTTGTTGTTGATTATTATTATTATAATTCGATTCTATAATACTTTGTTTGGATGAATATAAAGGATTTGCTATACTTCTTTGGTTTGATAATTGTGAATTACTTGAATATTGCGTCTGATAACCACCGAATTCACCATAAATATCGTCTTGGATAATAATTTCACGTTTCATTGGTAGACTTGGATGGCGTGATTGTTGTTGTGGCATAATCATCAATGATTGTTGTAGTTGATGACGATTTCTTGGCATATAAATATCTTGTCGTAGTGGTGGTGGTGGCGGTGGTGGTCGTGCTATTGAATCCACCGATAATCGTCTTGGACCAATTTGTTCAGGACGATATGCTGATGGCCGTATTCGTGGATCATAGTGTGGCGACGGCGGCATCATCATCATCAATCCACGATTACCATAAATCGGCTCATTTTGCACAATTTGACCATAATTATAATAACCATAAGTTTGGATTGGTTGTGGTGAATTTGGTAAAAATACGTCATCATCATCTAGACTTTCACGTTTGTCTAAGCGTCTTTGTGGTGGACTTTGTGTATAACCGTTCTTTGTTGGCCAAACTTCCACATTTTTATTATTAGTGTTGATAAAACTAACTTTTTTATTATTATTATTATTATTATTATAAGATTGATTCTCATAGATTTCCGATTTACTTAAGCTGCCACGTCGAAATATTGGCCTTTGTAATGTTGTTTCATTCGCAGTAGTAACACTACCACCAATAGTTCGTCGTTCTGGATTGTCTCTTATGAAATTTTGTTCATAATGCAGTTTTCTTCTAGCATCTAATACCAATGCCTGATCTTCAGGTATCGATTGTGGTGGCAATCTACCATAACCACTATCAGGAACTGTTGTTGGCCGTACATCTCTTGGCAAACTCAAACTTCGTCTACCGTACTTCTGTGATGACGGTGATAAACTTCTCGATCTACGTACACGTGCCGTTTCATCAATATAACCATTCGATAATTGCATCATATACAAACTGTAATCTTGATTTTCTTTCATTCTCTTCAATTCCTTCCAATAATATTCTTCAACACTCTTACGAATATCGCCTTTTTGTGGTGATAATTTCAAACTAGCTGACATTCGTAGATCGTTCGGTGTTGGTGATCTTGGATTATTGTGATGGCGCAATTCAATTTGCGATGGTGTTTGTGATCTTGGCGTGTGTACCATTGCATTGGTTACAATTCTACCACCACCACCACCAACACTACGATCACTCAATGTATCAATTTTTGGGGATATGGGCGGCTTCCCGGTCACATCATCCATTCTCCCATTTCTTTGTGGTGTTGGTGATCGTGAATTACGTAATAATTCCGTTGCTATTATCCTATCAGTACTAATACGATTTGTTGGTATTGGTGATTTAACACGTGGTTGTGATGAGTAAATTTCACGATTTGGTGGCAATTTCAATTTAGAACTTTCTAATGATGATGATGGTGATTTTGATGAATTCACTGGTTTAATTTCACCATTTTTCGATGTTATATATTCAAGACTATCAAAAACCGTACCATAAGTTTCATTTAATTTCGGCTTTACCATATTGATATCATTCTTTTTATCAGGATAATCTTTGTTGTTTGATTTGTTTAAATTGCGTTCAATTGTTTGTGGATTTATATGGTTAACATTATTAGATTGATATGGATTTGGCAATGATCGTTCTGTATTTATTGGTATTGATGCTTTCGGCTTGACTAATTTGATATTTTGATACGTTTCTTGTGCCCGTGGCGGTGTATCGTGACGTATATCACTATTATGTCGGCGGATACGATTCGGCTTTTCCGCTTCAGAACTTGATGAGCTTGTATCAATGTAACGTGGCACTGGTGCACTAATATAATCACTAATGCTCGGTTTCTTTTTCGGTTGATCCATTGGCACATAATCACGTTTCGTTTCAGCAAAATTCTGTCGTATTTGATTGAATTTATTAATATGCATTTCAGCATACTGTTTCTCAATGTCTGCTAATTCGTCTTGTGTTAATTGCCGTTGCTGTTCCACCGTATCGTTAATTTGCTGATAATTATTACCATTGCTCAGTTGCGGTGGTATTTGCTGATTGAAATTTGTTTCATTTTGTAAATTATCATTAGACATTAAATGTTCACGACGATCTCCATAATTCCCACCAGCATAAACAATATTTTTATCATCACGCCGACGATGTCTATCTTCATCTTTCTTCTTTTTATCTTTACTAGTACCGAATAACGATGTGGAGAATAATCGACGGAAACTACTGCGTTTCTTATCTTTCGGTTTTCTATCCATTGTGAAATTGGATAATTCTTTGGCGATTTTCACAATACTTTCCTCAGATGCTGACGGTCTGATGACAATCGGACGTTCTTCAACTTCACTCAAATCATCGGCTGTTTCTTCATTATTATTTTTATCGATAATTAAATTCGTATTTTCATCTTTTGTAACAATCGTTTTCTGTTTTAATAAATGCCTAGGTTTCGGTAATGGGGCCGGTTTCTTTTTCAAAAGTTTCACTTTCAATTCATCAACTACGTCGTTTTTCAATTGTGTTGTTGTTGATTGGCGTTGTATTTTGATTTTTAGATCATTTTCAGGAAGTATTTCAACATTTGTTTGTGTATTTTCGTATTTTTGTTTTAAACTATCAACACTGCGTCTATTACTATTGCTTGAACTAAATGATCGATGCAATTTAGCATATGCGGATTTATTAATAAAACTACGTCTTGTTCTTGGATCAATTTGAAATAATTCTATTTCGCCATTATCAGTGTATAATTTTTGTATTGTTGTAATTTCTAATTGTGTTGGTTGATTTTTACGTAAAATGACCGATGCGTCATTATTGGAAACAACAGGTGACGACATTGCCGGTAAACAATATCACAACTTGGAAATCCTGGAAATAAAAAAACATACATTAGATAGAAGTAGATTTTTTTTTTAAAACATACACAACACAAAGCACTACACGACACAATTATTGTTAAAACAGTTTTAAATATTACACAAATATTTCTACGAATCATAAGAAATTGCCGACTATTTCATTTGTGGATTATTGTCGCCATATCTTATCTTATCAATGGAAAAATTGAACGTTTTATCTTGTTTATATTAGGTCAAAAATAGGTGTTCAGGTGATATCACAATATGCGAAAAATTAATTTAAACAATAAACAAATTCCAATTTCATTTCGATTTTTAAACGCTTATCACCATTCGAATAGTGTCAATTATAATTATCAGGTTTAATGACCCCCCTATTATTATTATGTCTTTTGTTTATGTCTAGTCCATTATTAAATACTTGTTCACACCTCCCTGATGATTGCGCTCCTCTGCAGTGTAACGTAAAAACGAAATAAAAACAAAACTAAAACAAAGACATTTTGATACTGTTGACCGATCAAGAATTCTATTAATAAGTAACAGGATCACAATAGAAAAAGCGATTCTGATTGAGATTATTACGGTTGTTGGCAAAGCCGAACCCATTTCTGTTTTCTCTTTATCCTGTCGATTTTTCCCCCCATTTCAACTGGCGTTTCCTGTACACAAACTCATGATTAAAGTGTTTCAACACATCAAATGAAAAATCACATATTCAAAAATATATAAAAAATACACACACACACACACACACACGAAAATTCACACTAATTTCATATTTCGATCTATACAGAAAACAACTGGAAGAATATTAACAACAACAACAGTCTGGCATACCTTTGCTTTACTGTTGCTACAGCTGCAGGAGAACGAACGAGACCAGTTGCAAATCTCGCCGATGAATGACTAAAGTTGATGTTTTCTTAAAACTGCTTGGTAATGGATGGATGGATGGATTACTAAACAGTGAAATGTCGAGACAGAGAACTGAACTTCAACAACTTTATGTAGTTAGAAACAATGATAAAACACCTGGTTTATCGCTTATCAGAATTCTATGTTTAATAAACAAAATATTTCATCAACAATAACAATAGCACACGAAAAAAAGATACATGCGGAAATTCCCATAATAATCGTTCGAAGAAGAATTATGAATTCATTTCTTCGGAGTCCTAAATTAAGACAAAATTCCAAACAAAACACAAGAATCGAATAAACAAAAAAAAAACACGTTTGGTTGATATTTACAACAAAACAACAACACCACAGCAACACATGTTTCCCTTTATTCAAATCGATCTCTCATTCCGAAAGAAAAATAATAATTTTAACGATGTTTACACATTAAATTTAACTATTATTAGTGATAGACACGTGAAGAAGAAAGATCTAATTTGATTATAAATTTTAATGGATGAATTGCACGTGTTTCGTTTTTTTTTGTTGTTGCTGCTGTTGCGCTCTAATTGGATGAAAAGGAAATTTTTTATAAGGTCAAAAAATTGATTATTATTAATTAATAAATCAAATTATTACATCATAAGTATGGAGATTGATAATTAAAATCAATATGAGTGAGATGACATTATCATATATGCATAAATTGTAATAAATGGACGATTGAAGGATTTGTTATCTTTTAAATAAATCAATAAATTTATATTAAATCAATCACTTATGCATAATAACTTGTTTTTTTTTCTTCAAATAAACAAACCGTTAAGTGGTGTGTGTTGTTCCCTCTTCTCTATAAATAGTTTTTGAGTTTATTCGGTTCATTATTAATTGACAACAATTCAAATTGCTAATTCTCAACAACAATAATTTCGTTGTTGTTGTGGTTGTTGTTTTTTTCAACAATCCTGACAGGCGCTAAATGATATTTCACAGAGTAACCAGGGGTGTATTAATGGGAGGGTGAGATGCCACAATCACGGATTGTGTCAGGTTTGAGCCTTGCACAACTTTCTAGGCGCTACGACGCCTTGTCCTCCGATTATTCAGAAGGAAATCCGCCAAAAAAAAACGAGTGTTTATTATATAATCAAAAATGGAAGTGTCTACCATAATTAAGTGAAAGCGATATTATTCAATCGTCTCTAATTTCTGTAAATTTAACTAACCTCAAGTTATTTTAACTATAAAAACGAATATTTCCAGTTGTAGTTATAAACGTTATCCCGTACATACATAAAACCGCGAAGAATGTGTACCTACACCACGTCACGTTCCTCTCGTGTACACGATTATGATAAAGTTTATTGTCGTGATTAAAATAATAGCGTTGCAATTATTTTGTCAAATCTAATAAAATCCCCTACGTTTCAATTCAATAGAATTTCGCTAAAGAATTTCCATGAGAAGCAAAATGTTATTACACATGGTCCTTTTATTTTCAATTTAATAAGCACGTCTTTAGCCTTTGGGCATTGCGTCAAACCCACATTTCTGTCTGATTAAACTGCAACACCATGAATTGCATTCAACTACATGAGTCATGATAAGAAAGTGTATGCAGGTCATTAACCATGCGAAAAAAAAATCCGACTATATTTGACGATTTATAAAGACCGGAAATCTAAACATCTGTATTAGATGGGATAAAAAATGATTAAAACGGAAGTTGTGATGGTTGTCTTCTCTTTTTTTTGGTTCTTGTTTGAATCTCTCTCCCACCTACACTATAAAGAAACTGGATAATTTTGATCGACTCTCTTCTTCTTCAACGGTCATCAACACTAGCAATTTAAAAATCTGATTTTTTTCCCATATTTCTTGCGACACACACACAAGCTTCGCAATTCTATCCAGATGAAATATTACCTGCATCGATACGAAAACCTTGAGGTGTTACACCTTAAATGGTCTAATAACTACAGTTGACGCCAACATAACTCGTTCAACTATCCTCTAGGGCAAAGTTTTAATTTTCCCCGCATTTATACATCAAGATATAGTGGGCGTGATTGAACTTTAATAGCGAGAAAAACCCTCAAAGTTCAATTTTATAAAATTGAAATATAAATTCCATGTCTGTTGTAATTATGGCGAGAAATTGGGACGCTGTCAAATTTGGTGGTGGTGGTATGTACTTCACACTATTATAAAAACTGTTTTGAATGAAAATTAATTAACTTTCTGTTTATGATTCTATTGGATAATAAAATATATTTAGAATTTTTAATGAAACGAACAAGAATAGGTTTTTATTTCAATCACGTGGCCGTTTCGGCTGGCTCCTGGCTACCTGGCCATGAGGGGTGGTCAAATCATGGCACCACCACCACCTGCTCGAACATGCACATGGCACAAAACGAAAAGAGGTATTTTCTAAGAATTGTCCAAACTGTTTGATTTGTTCTGTTTGTTTGTTTGTTAATTAAACGAAATTCTGTAATTTCAAGCTAATTTTAGTCGACGACTTCACCCTAAAAACAATGAAGATTCCTTTCGGGGAGCTCTATTTTTAGATCACATAAACTATCTGATAATTATGTCTGCTGATACTGTTTTTTCTTTTTTTTGTTGGTGTTGTTTGATGAAATCATTCTATTGTTGACTTTTGAATGATTGCTAAAAATCCTTGATTTTTGAATATTTGATTTAGAAATGAATTTTGTTTTCTTCTATATAGCAACAAAATTATGTAAAGAATCGGTAATTTGAATGCCATTGAAAAACTAGGACAAGTTTATTGTATATGTTTTTATTATCGTGTTAATTTTGCAATTTTATTGCAGATTTTTGACGAAATGATAGTTGTTGATAAGTGCGGTTCGACCTTGTTCATTATAAATTATGTTCAATACGTAATTTCCATTATAATCCAGAAATTGTTACTGGAATTCGTTTACGGTTTTGTTTTTTTGAGGGCGAACATTTCAGCTTCATTAATGAGGAAATGACGAAAATTAGTTTAAATTAGACGACTGTGTTGTTTTACAGTGTCGTTAATTACTCTATTTTAAATAACAAAAATTAATGTTACCATTTTCATAATCTCCTTCAAAATGCCTTTGATTTAACAACAACAAAATGACAGACAACCAAACACTATACAAAAATCACGATTTTCAAAACTTCAATGAGAAAATTATCAACACTTTTACAACAATCCTTTGTTCCAACTGCTGATCTATCTTGAGACTGGAAATTTATTTTTAGGGGAACTCTGTACAAAACAAAATACAAACAATTTATTATTTATGATTTATGGTAATAATCGCGCGCGAGTCCATAAGCCAGAGGTTCGAAACAAACTGATTCTGTTTGTGAATGGCTTCTGCTTAACTGCTTTTTGCTTCTCTCGAATAACAAAACTGATGCAGTTGTTGGAATATTTTATAACTCGCCTCTTCTTCGTCGTCGTCGTCTTCTTCATATTTTACAACATTGAAACCAGACCCGGGGTTCTCTTTTGTATAAACTCCAACATATTGCTTTCAATGTGGAATGGTTGAATTTCCGCCGATCTCTTCTTCTGTTTAATAAGGGAATGCCGTAAGAACAGCTGGTTGCTGTGTGTGTTGTACATCGACATTGACCTTGGAACTGTACGCTAAAATGCACAATTAGCATTTCTACTGACATTGTTTACCGATAAATAAATGGTATTTTTGTTGAATTACGTCGTAAAATTAAACAAATTACGCAATCCAATTAAAATGATTGTTTCAACAAACTTTTGTCACCTTTATTTATAAAATACTCTAATCTACACTTGGAGAAGTTGAAATAGCTCAAATACCTTACAAGATTAAGGGCCTACAATAAGCGTCTACTTAATTTAGGTTTTTTAACGTAAAATAGATTAAAAAAAATACCAAAGTTATGACACTTACGATTCATTTAAATCATCAAAAGAACCTTGACAACTTTTTAAGGATCGAGCACACAAAAGTCACCTTATTTATTACTTAGAAACATTGTTAGATAAGTATTATTATCGTTGAAAACTCTATATGGAGTATTGTAATTACACGATTTGATCGACCTTGATTATTATGGGAATTAAATTCATTAATCTACCTTTAAGACAGGTGCGAGAGGGTCAAGGTTATCGTTTCAGTCAATTGCATTGAAAAAATATTCAATTACTGTATAAATAAATAGGCTTAGTTCGTTTATAACAAAGTGACTCGTTATAACGATTAAACATTTGAATTTCGCCCCCTTTTTTTAGTAGTCGATTTGAATCTAGGGATATTTTGTTTTTATTGATTTGCAACAACAGTTGGTATCAACATAACCTTAAAATTTTCTACGTTAAGTTGTAGACACATACGTTTCGTTTAGATTTGTAGTTTTATTAATTAGTATTTGGAAAATTTGTTGATTTGTTAATCTTCTCGATACGTTGTCAGTCTATTCAATAATAATTAATTCGAATTGTTGTGGTTTCGCATAAATAACAATGACGACCGATACAGAAGCGTCGCCCGAAGAAAAATCAACGACAACAGCTGGAAATGCATCAAAATCACCAGAAACGAAGAGACGTAAACGTGATACATCAACAGAACGTCGTTCCAAATATGATAAATACAAGAAACATCGTTCGCGTCGTTCCAAATCAAAATCCCGATCTAGATCTAGATCAAGGGAATATAATCGCAAAACGAATCGTAAATATCGCGATTTAGATCGTCCTGTTGATGATTATCCACGATATTATGGTGAACAATTCGATGATAAACGTAATAATGATCGTTATTGGACGAAATATCCACGTAAAGATGATAATGAAATTGGTAATCGCTATTATGGTGACAATACTGATGATGATGACAATAATGTTAGAAATAAAAGAGATGATGATGGTAATAACACGCATGATAAATCAAAGATTGCATCGAAAGAGAAGAAAACAGTTGATTTAATAACATCAAGAACCGGTGGTGCTTATATACCACCAGCTAAACTACGTTTAATGCAAGCCGAAATCACTGATAAATCATCAGCAGCTTATCAACGCATAGCTTGGGAGGCCTTAAAGAAATCGATACATGGTTATATAAATAAAGTGAATACATCAAATATTGGTATAATTGCACGTGAATTATTACATGAGAATATTGTACGTGGCCGTGGTCTATTATGTAAATCAATAATACAAGCACAGGCGGCATCACCGACATTTACAAATGTTTATGCAGCATTAGTTGCTGTAATTAATTCGAAATTTCCAAATATTGGTGAATTATTATTAAAACGATTAGTATTACAATTTAAACGTGGCTTTAAACAAAACAATAAAATCATTTGTATATCAGCAACAACATTTGTTGCACATTTAGTTAATCAAAGGGTGGCACATGAAATTCTCGCATTGGAAATTTTAACATTATTAGTTGAATCACCAACTGATGACAGTGTTGAAGTGGCCATTTCATTTTTAAAAGAATGTGGTCAAAAATTAACAGAAGTCTCAAGTAAAGGTATCAATGCAATATTTGAGATGTTGAGAAATATTTTGCATGAAGGCAAATTGGAGAAACGTATACAATATATGATTGAAGTGATGTTTCAAATACGTAAAGATGGCTTTAAAGATCATGCTGCTATTATTGAAGAATTAGATTTAGTTGATGAAGAACATCAATTTACACATTTGATAACATTAGATGATGTTAAACAAGAGAATGCTGAAGATATTTTAAGTAGCTCTTTTTTTTGTATTTTATCATAAGAAATAAAACTACAACAATATTTCTTTTAGATGTTTTCAAATTTGATGATAATTATGAAGAGAATGAAGGAAAATATAAAACTTTAAGCAAAGAAATTTTGGATCAGTCTGGTTCTGAGGCAGGTTCTGGTGACGAATCTGGTGATGACGATGACGACGATGATGATGATGATGATGATGATGATGGAGATGATGAAAATCAAGAGAGTAGCAAAAACCGAGCAATTATTGATAATACTGAAACGAATTTGATTGCATTAAGGCGGACAATTTATTTAACAATCCAATCGAGTTTAGATTTTGAAGAAAGTGCCCATAAATTAATGAAAATGGAGTTGAAACCTGGACAAGAGATTGAATTATGTCACATGTTTCTAGATTGTTGTGCTGAACAGCGAACTTATGAGAAATTTTACGGATTATTAGCGCAACGTTTTTGTCAAGTTAATAATATTTATGTGGAACCATTTCAACAGATTTTCCAAGATACTTATTCAACTACCCATCGTTTAGACACAAACAAATTGAGAAATGTTAGTAAATTCTTTGCCCATTTACTATTTACAGATGCAATCAGTTGGGTAGTATTAGACATTATGAAATTGAATGAAGAAGATACAAACAGTTCGAATCGTATTTTCATAAAAATATTATTTCAAGAATTAGCTGAATATATGGGACTTGAAAAATTGAACGCACGACTAAAAGATCCGTAAGTTGATTAAATATCAATTATTATAATTATTTTTTTTTAATTATCATTTCGTATTTGTTTCTAGAACAATGCAAGAGCATTTCTCTGGTTTGTTCCCTAGAGATGATCCAAAAAATACAAGATTTGCAATCAATTTTTTCACATCAATTGGTTTAGGTGGATTAACAGCTGAATTGAGAGAACATTTAAAAACAGCCCCAAAAGTACCAATGGTCAATTTAACCGAAAATACATCATCAAGTAGTTCTGATAGTAGTTCGAGCAGTTCATCGAGTTCTAGTAGTTCAGGTAAACATATCTTTGATTTATCTAAAATAGCAATTTTAATATTGTTGCCATTTAGAATCGTCAAGCAGTTCTGATGATGATAAGAAAAATGATAGAAAGAAGAAGAAGAAGAAGAACACAGATAAGGAAATGAGAAAAAAGAAAGATTTATCAGATAATGAAAATAGAAAACGATACGAAAATGAGCGAAATTCTAGACGAATTGATAGAAGAGATCAACCAAGATCAAGAGATAGACGGGATAGCCCTAGAAGAAGTCGTAGAGAAGATAGCATGGACCGTAGATATAAACGTAGACGTTAATTATTGTTGTTTTTCATTTTGTTTTATACATAAATTTATTAATATAAATATTTGAATAACATAATTGTAATACATATAGGAATTTTCCTGTATTTGAATTACCCGCCATTAGACATTGCTCATTTGTTTTTGTAGTAACTTGTACAATCGTGACATTTTCATACGATTTAGTTTTAATTATTACGAATTTACAGATTCTACGTCCTTGAGATCGTTGTGAATTATTCATAATTTTCCAGATAGATCGAATTCGATGGAAATGACGCTGTTGTCCTTTGACCAAATAAATAAGTAAAATCGATTTAGTGGATTTTATTGTTATTATATTGGTAATGCTGTTTCTTGTCCATTGAACAATACACATCTGTCATTTTCTGGCTGCTTTTCACTGAAAATTCTCGTTCATTGTGTGTGTGTTAAAATTGGTGCTATCCCGTCTTTATTTTTTAATTAATTTGCAAAACAATTCAATTATCATTTGTATGAAGCAGAAATTGATTTATCAAATAATTGGAACGTGATAAAAACAATCAAAATTAGTCAGAAATTGAACTAAACAGCAGCCGTGGCAGGTAGGTTTACAAGTTTTTCCTAAAGCTTTGATATCGTTATAAGAGGCGAGAGAATGTACGTATACTAAGTAATAGTTTGGTGATTGTTGTTTTTCCTTTATTATCGTCATATCAAATGCGTCATATTTCATTTATTACAATCTGTATTTTCAATGGGAATTAATGGACCTGTTGATAGCTTTGGGGGCGGTTATTGGTTTCTTAGAAATATCGAATGGTTTTTTATATATATTTTGGAAATTGTCAGCTGATCCTCCTGGGGGCGGCGCCCTTGAACTGTAATCCAGGGGGGCCTGCATTCTGCACAAAAATATCATCTACACAACGCCCCTCTTAAGATGACAATGATAGTATTGTCTAGACGAAACCCCCCGGTTGATAATTCATTTATTATCAAAATATAACGAAATTTCATAAATACATTGTTTGACAATAACAACAATCGCGAATCAAAATATTTTTATGAAATTATTGTGGCAATTTTTAGGTCAAGTTTACGGTATATATACCTCACTATATTTCTAATAGATAAATATACATAGAATTAAAACTGGAATTTCTATGATTACCTATTAATTGTTTCAAACAAATAATAGATAGCATATTGTTGATAAATTGTTTAAATAATAATGATTATTCCAAATATTTATGTGTGTATAATATAGCAGTTTTCTTTCTTTTTTCTGTATCTGTTTCTAATGTTGTTATCATTGAAATGGAACGAATTTTGCAGAGGACAGAGGCTAAATTATGAGATTTTCTTTAGTCATTCAAATAATTATAATCAACTTAGGTCAATATTCTATCATGATGCGGGTCGTATTATGATTTTTGATCAAACTCTCCTGACAGTCCTGTTGAATTGAAGAATAATAAAAGAAACATTGTATTCTTTACACGGATAATTGTAGGAGAAAGTTTGACATCCGTTCTTTTGAATTATTTCTTATAATATCTTCAATTTTGATCATGGCAATTATGCTTAATTGTTTTGCAAACATTTACCAAACGTATTTGTGTTAATTGTGTTGAATTTTTTTCAATTCATAATCATTCACTTGTTAGAATTTAAATAGATCTTAGATATTGTTTATTATGTAAGAAATCAAGGTTTGTTTTTGACGGTTTTCTGTCAGTTACTACTACAAGATCATTTTATTTGACTTTTGAACTTCCTAAGAAGATTACCGTTGTGCCAATAGTGTGTAATTCTCATTTTTCATCCCTTTTGTTACAATTTGGGAATTTCCAAATTTGTTTGTTGTTAATTTTTTATGTAAAACATATGCAAATTTAAATACCAATTGTTAGACAGTTTTAAATATTAATTTTTTAGAAGCATAGCTTCTCTATAGTGCGACTTCTATCATCCTTCTTCTGTGTATTCTTTACAACAGTAATTCAACAACTATCTTGCAAATTCCTTTGTGTTTTCGTACACACTACAATAAGAATATTCTTTAAGATAACATCAACATTACAAAATATTAAACTAACTTACAAGGGTTTTTATGATGGTTGAATGGGTTAAATTACCACTTATAAGAAACAATTGTCTTAATTTCCACAATTTGACATTATTCAAGTAGTGAATAGACAACTCCTTCTGGCAAATTTCTTTATTACTTGAGCAGTTATTGTGTACAAAGAAGTTAATTGAGTTGAGATGATAGAGGTAAAAAAGAATTATGCTTTATAGTCACATTCTGAGATATAATTTTACATTGAATGTTGTATGTTTATGATTTAATAAATTTGTGTAATCAGTGAAAAATTTTCTATGAAAACCGATATGTTGATCATTATTATATAAAGTCTTAGAAGAGTTCATTCATTGTAACATTTTTAAGTATTTTTTGGTTGTTGTTGTTAGATTGAAAATCATTATTGCAAGCTTTCTACAGAAAGTTAGTTTCCGTTAGTACGATTGAATTGTTAGTAGCCAAAAATTATTAACAACAATTTGTTTAATTGTATTATTTAAATATATTTATGATTTTGGAGTTGTTGTTGTTTTTTTTTAGAATTTCTTTGTTGTAGACGAAATGGCAAATAGATCTGGTACAGCACAACGACCGAATGGTTCGACACAGGGCAAAATATGCCAATTTAAATTAGTACTATTGGGTGAATCAGCTGTTGGTAAATCAAGTCTTGTATTAAGATTTGTTAAAGGCCAATTTCATGAATATCAAGAAAGTACAATTGGTGCAGCATTCCTTACACAAACTGTATGTTCGGATGATACAGCTGTGAAATTTGAAATATGGGATACTGCAGGACAAGAAAGGTGATAATTTACTAATTGATTATTAAAAATGAATTAATTATTTTATTTATTTGTTATTATTTAGGTATCACAGTTTGGCACCGATGTATTATCGTGGGGCTCAGGCAGCTATTGTCGTCTATGATATTACAAATCAGGATACATTCGGTAGAGCAAAGACGTGGGTGAAAGAGTTACAACGACAAGCAAGTCCAAATATTGTTATAGCATTAGCTGGTAATAAACAAGATTTGGCCAATAAACGTATGGTTGAATTCGAAGAAGCCCAAACGTATGCTGATGAAAACGGTTTATTATTTATGGAAACATCTGCAAAAACGGCAATGAATGTTAATGATATCTTTTTAGCAATAGGTTAGTGAAAAAATAGATTCCTTCTATTTATTTTTGTTTGAAATAATAATCGTATTAACTTTATGACGTAGGGGGTTGTAATTAATGTAATAGGATTAGACTTCTATAGATTGACGTAACCGTAAACTTTCTTATTTTGGGATAAGGTTATTTATTGAATCAATTCTTTTCTAATTTTATAGCTAAAAAATTGCCGAAGAACGAACAGGCGACAACCCAAGGTGGTAGTGGACAAGGTAGAAGACTGACGGAGGGCGATTCAGGTGCTAAAGCTCCTGGTAATTGTTGCAAGTGATGGCCCCTCCTTCCCAACGGGTCTGTGTTGTCAATATTATTTGAAAAGAAAGGACTGGACTGTGCTCCTGCACTCTAGTGATATATAAGTGTAACAAAATAAACAAAAAAAAAGCCCTTCTAATTAATATTGTTACAACTCACACCGTATTTACACTGTCACATATTTAAAACAAATACTGCATTTTATTTCAACAAATTAGTTAAGTTCAAAAAAAAGATTATAATAAAGATTACTTTGTTTGTTTGTTTTTTTGTATAAATTTAATTTTCTCTAAATCAACTTTAAGCACTTTCCTTGTGATATATCGATTAGGTTCACTATTTTAACAACAATATTTTAATATAGAATTGAGAAATTGCTTAAAATATCTGACAGTGTAGTAAAATCGTAATTAGATTGGTGAAATTCGACAAGATTCTTAATAAAGAAAAAGAAATGTAGCCCAGTCCAAATTTGTGTCTATTTCTCTAGTATTTGTTTTTAAATCATTTATTTTTCGTACATAATTATCTTTTGTTTGTTTTAATTTTAAATTAATTTCAATAAGTGCAATTATTAAAAAGGAAGTTATATTTGGATAAAACTTGACGGTTTTTGTCAATCTAATTGGCGTGTCAGGTTTAGGATTTATACTTTGTACAAAAACATAACACAACAAGTGTAAGTTGTAAATCTTATACTGAATTTACGTATTTTATTAGTGTTTCCAATTTTTCATACCAATAAAAAGTATATTTCATAACATTACTTTTAGGTAGGTAGAAGGAAAAAAGCAAATAATTAACAACCATTCACTGACGGTCATTGTTTTGAAATATACTTTTGTTTTTGTTTTGTTTGTTTGTTTTTTTGGTAAGAAACAAAGAAAAAGGATGCATGACCGGATTTGTTAGTTTGTAATAATAATAATGCAATTTCTTTTCTTTTTTTTGTGAAATGGGAAAGCTAGAAAAAATCATCCAGTTTTTGCAAACATTTAAGTCATGTATCATCAGATAATGTCTTACCAGTTCAATCAAATCAATTCTGATTGGTCCGGGCTAAGGCATTTGTTCTACATTCGTATATATACATATATAAATATATTAATTTTAAGTAGATGTACAATGTAGTAAGGTGGTTGTACAGAATTTAAAAGATTTTAAAAGCAACAAAAAAAATATATTAAAAAAAATGGAACTAATATCTTATGTGTGAAAGTCTCTTTATCCATAAGTATCGTTGTATTATATTTGAATATAATTAAATTTATTATTATTATTATTATTAATATTATTTTTATTTTATTTTGCTTGCTTAATATGGTTATATTCTGTATGCACAGAATCAGATTGTACAGGAAGTAAATCATACTCAATAAAGTTATTACAATATATATTAAAATCTTTTTCAGGCGATTTCATTTCAGCCAAACGAACACCTAATTGAATCAACAATATATGACGCATCAGACGTACAGATAAACTGAGTACATTTAATGGGAGTTTGTATGAAGGTATTATCCCCAACACATACATGTATCTAACGATAGGTGTATTCGGTGTTAATGAAGGGTCTTTAAATCTATTTTTATCCTTGTAAATTCATTTAAGAGTAGGTCAGAAATATAGTGGGGAATCTAGAGAGATCGCTGATGTTGTAGTGTAGAAAACAATCCGTCAAATTATGACGTACGATAATATTTGTTATCAATAAAATCCGACGTTTTCTTTTCTCATTTTTTTTATTTTTTCGTCTCCAATAGAAAATCATTTTTCTTTTGAATATCATCCATCATGTCCGCGATTACAGCATCCAAATGTGATGATTTCACATGCCCTTTAATTGGTGACAAATGCAGTGAACTGGACACATTTGATATTATCCATCAATTCCGTAAATTGTATGAGAATAAATTGAAGGAAATCGATAGACAAGGAGGTAGTGACAGTCTGCAGGTAAATCAACATTTATTTCATTGAGAAAATCAACCATATGTTGTTGTTTTGGGCGTTGTCAAATATGGCGTCTGTGTATGACGCGATCGGTTGTCATTGGAAAACTGGCGGGAATCCTTTGAAACGACCAAATTAAACAACTTCCATCAATTATCTTCACATAGAAATGATATTTTTGGCATTTTGTTACTTTATTTTCACGAAATTATTAGGAAATTCTTCTAAATGCATCTTCTTCCTAGTCGAGTTTAATTCAAAAATATCTCTTCTGCAGCTGAAACTGAAGGTACAGCAGAAATGGATCGAAGACCTGACCGAACAAACCGAGATGATGGCTAGAGTTGTGAAGGAGTTAGAAAACGAAGCTGCTGAACGAGTCCAAATGCTCGAGGATAAACTGAAAAGGAGTGCAGAATGTGCTTGTGAAGTAAGCATTTTCTATATAATATCCATTTTTTTTTCTACCTTCCCTTAAATGCGTCAAATCTGTGTAATTTTATCAATGCCGGTTTCCTTACAATCCTCGCCTCCAGTGAAATCCAGTTGAAATGTGTCTAAAAAAGATAAGCCTCTCCCAAAAAAAAAAATTAAATAGTGTCAGTAGCGAAGGTTTTTCTGCAGGTGATGAGACGTTATCAAATGTATGATTTCCAATTCAATTCCGATGATTATTTGCAGAAGGTGGGTTATTTGGAAAATGATTTAAAGAGCCTATTAGAATTTATAAGACGTGTACGTGAAGATGGCACATGGAGTATTGATGGTTTAGTATTCTATGAAGTCGATTATCAAGATTTATTTGGTAAAGAAGATGAGCGGGATTGCAAGTGAGTTTTATTAATTTTCCAAATTGGAAATGGTACAAATAAATGTTCGTTCTAGGTGTAATTCTGATAGAATCCCAATTGATGAAGGAATCGGCCGTGGAGAAGAGGTAGGCAAAACTATGAAATTAACAATTGAAATTACAAAACCAATTAAATCAAAGTATAAAAAATCATTGTTGAAACAGGATAAACGTACAAGTCCATCAAGAAGCTCTTTATATATGAAAAATACAACTGAAACAGATTGTGATTGTCCTGTTAATTATGTTCATTCACCGAATAAGGGTACATCCTTGAAAGTTAAAGAGTCTCAATATCTTCCACCAGAACCTTGTCCTTGTACCAACAAGATTGATAAATCAAATCGAAAAACATCCGAGTCTTCTATACAAATGACTTGTCCAGCATTATCTTCCTTACATCAACAAATTTGCAGACAGATTTCCAGATTATCAACGCTGTCAATTAATGATCTACAGCAAAAACGAAATTGTTGTAATTGTAATTGTCCAAAAAAACATCAAATTTCAAATGCACCAAATCAAATTCCTCCAAAAAACAATACGAACAGATCCTGTGAATGTTTATCTAAAAAGAATCAAGTTTCTTTCGGAAAAATGGAAAATTGTTATGATTCAGATTGTCCAGTGAAAAATTCTTATAAAAAAACACAATAACAATACAAACTTTTAGACCATTCAAAAAAAACTAGTTTCTTTCTCTCTTTTTTTTGAAATTAAAATCAAATTTGATAAAATCATGTTCAAATCGGGAATATTTTAATTTTTGTTTCAGGAAGTCTCCAGAGATAATCAGGATCAGTAAGTGAATTTGTTGGATTTTCATTTTAATTTCCACACACAAAAAAACCAAATCGATTAATTTGAAAATTTTCAAGGATGACTGAACGGTTAGGTAAGGAAATTGAATGTGTACGTTCTACCACAAATCCGGACGATCTTTTGGAAGCTTTAAGAAGAAAGAATGGAGATTACGATGAACTGAAACAAGTATTTCTTTTATAATACCGTCATTAATAATTTTTAATAAATATAAACAATGTTTTAGACAATGATCGATATGAGGCAAGCGTTGACTGAAGAGGTTGCATCTAAACATGATTTAATTCTGTTATTGAAGAAGGATATACAACAATTAGAGGAACGTTGTGTACAATCTGATAAACAAACAGCGTTTAAAGATGATATAATCAAGGAATTACGCAAAGAAATCAAACAATTAAAACAACAAGTACGTATTAATTAGTATTCGTAAGAAATTCCTGAAAATTTATCCTTTATTTAGTTTACAACATTGAAATTAACGGTACAAAATAAAAATAATTGCCATACAATTGATTATTGTAAAGAATTAGAAGAGCCAAAAATTTCGGCAATAATTTTCTTAAAAGATAATAATAAAAATGAGAAACATAAACGGAATGATAGAAAATTAACGAAATCTGAAACTGATTTGTTAAATTCTTGTCCGAAAACGAAGACTTTGAACAGAAAATTTAGACTTTAAGTTTTTTTATTAAATTTTTATTTATTTATTCATATTTTATTGTTTTAATATATTTGTTCTTTTGTTTAATAATCGTTTTTCTTCTGATTGTCGTTGGAGCTCTCTAATAGAGTTTTTCAGGCTATTTTGTCGTATCCTGAAATGGTTAATTCTGTTATAACTGTACGCTTAAAACGCTCGAATCTCATCAAATTATTGAAATATTTCCAAAGCGGCCCGATCAAAATCAAAACAGATATGTTGCATTTATACCGGCCTTAGTAGTTGGAAATTTCTTAAAAAAATCCATTCGTTGTTTTAGAAAGCCACACTTGAGAATAGCCAAAAAATGGAAGCGGATTTCGTTGAAGAATTGAAGAAACTCCAAGAAAACCACCAAATCGAAGTGGCACAATTACAACTGACAATAAACGAATTAAGAGCGCAATTAATTAATAATAATCCAATAGAGAAATCCAATTCAGATGTAAGTTGTTGTTGTTGTTGTTGTTAAAAGGATTACAAATATTTCAATTGAAAATTTTCAGCAAAGCACATCGACTTGTAGTTGTACCGATGAAGAAGAATCATCTACGAACCATTCAAAACTGGTACGATGTTTTGCTTCAATTTCATTCTATCTCTCTCTCTCTCTCTATTGTTGATGTTTATAGATTCGTAACAAAGATGAAATCATTCAATTGCAAAACGGTACATTAAATATGATACAAATTGATTTGCAGGAAAAGAAAAAGAAAGAGAAACTTTTAGAAGATGAAATTGATAAGCGACAAAACGAGATGGAACAATTAAAAGAGAAATGCAAACAATTTGAAAAGAATTCAGCAAATGCAAAAGAACAAACTGAAAATCTCCAAAAAGCCGTAAGTATTAATTATAAATCAAGTCCAATTTAAAAGCTTTTAGTATTTATTGCATCTGTATCATTAGTTGTTCTTTCTTTTTATTGATTTAAAAATAAAATAGGTCGATTTATATTTGAATTCAATTAATGTCTTGGAAGCATCAGAAGAACGATCTAAATTAGAAGTGAGTATTTGTCGTATTGTTTTTGAATTTTTTTATTATTAAACGAATTAAAACATTGAAGATCGAACAACAACGGATTACAATAACGAATTTACAAGAAGCTTTAGTCAATGTTAAACATGAATTGGGTGAAATTAAACGGAAAACGCAACAAGATGTGAGTGTTGGGTGGGCTGCTAAATGGTTTGGAAATTCTAAAACGGATTCTAAATCAGTGCATGATGTTTGACTTTTAGTTTTTAGTCAGGAAAAACATAGCAAAAAAACCGACAGTAATCAAGCATGTGATCCATCTTGTAATCTTTAAATACAATGAAATCTCTCCAGTTAGTAATTTTTTCCATATTTGCTATCTTCAATAAGTGCCATGAAGCCGAAGAGTTTTGTAATTTAATTCACATTGTTATTGCTGCTTGGGCGTTGTTTCCTTGTCCCCAGCCACATATCTGTGCCGTATGTTTGCTTGTTTCTGATAGCCCTTTCTCCTGTCGGTCGGCTCTAGCCTATGGCGACATTTAAAAGAGATTTCACTGTATTTCATTAGGGTCTCCTGAAATAAGGCTGTTTTATTTATTCGATTGTAAAATAATAAATCACTATTTATTTTATTTATTTATCGGATGCAAGCTTTTATAACCATTGTGTTTCATAATAAATTCTAACATTTTGGAATTTTCTTCATTTAAATTATACCACAAAAAAAAAATTGCAGTGAAAAATGCATGTTGTTTTTATTTTTGTCTTAAAAACATAGAAGAAAATTCATCTTTAAACAAAATTTTAGTTTAATAATCAACAACAAATGGGCAATCTTATGTACATGAATTTAATTGCTATGGAAGCGAGACGAGATAATTTATCTATGGAGCTTTCCAAAATCACTGAAGCTTACAAGAAGCTTACTGATGCAAATTTTGAACTTGAAGTTGAACATTTCAATAGTTTACAAGACATCGCAGTTTTAGAAACACACTTAGTAAAATATCAAACACAATTAAGGGATGAGGTAAATTTTTGTTTGGAAACAGAAGCTTTTCTATTTTGCTTTTTGGGGCTTATGCTTTTCATTGGAAATCTCTTTTACAATTCGAAATGTAAACAGAATTTTGTTTGTTTGTTGTTTAGGAGAAGCATTTGCAACGTTTGGAAAATGATTTAAAGAAATTGCAGGATGAAAAAATCGATTATGAACGAATTATTTGTTATTTTAAGAAAGAAATGGCTGATATGTCCGAACAATTATCAAATCTACAAGATATTCTTGAAATTTCGAATCAAACATGCAAAGAGGAAAATCAAGAATTAGCCAACACTGTATCGAATCTACAAAATATCAATCAACGTCTCCAATTACAATTAAGTGATAATGAACAGAAAATGTTGCATGAAAGTGATGAGAAAACGGCCAAAATCAATGAACTTGAAGAAATCGTACAACAAAAGAAGAACGATTTGGATGTGCATAGTCAAGCTATCGTCGAATTGACAAATCGTTTATCGGCAACAATCAAAGCCAATAATGATTTACAACAGACAATAAATGAATTAAATCAGAAAATCAATCAACAACAACATCACAATGAAAAGAATCACGATATTTTTGAGGAATTAAATGGAAAAATTCAACTACTCGAAGCTAGCCATCAAGCGAAAATTGATGAATTATTAAATGAGAACGAACAATTAAAACAAATTTTAAATGATATAAGACATGAATTGGAGGAAATCCGTGATAATAAAGAGACATCCAAAATACCAATGAAAACAATAAAAGAAACGTCACAAACGCAACAAGGGGATGCGAAATTATCAGAAATGCAACATCAATACGATGGTGTTCTACAAGAACTGAAAGAATCGGTAAGAATTTATACGGGAATTTTTTTGTTTCGTACAAAAAAAAATCTCAATAAAAACATTTCAGTTAACACAAATCAATATTGGAATACTTGATGGTAAGTTTATAAAAAACCTTCATTATTATCAAAACGAAAGTTGCGATTGTAATTTGATTGAGAGTTGTAAATCTGAAGTGGCGCTCACTGAGAAATTATTGAAAAATTTCAAAGACCAGGTAACTCTGCTACGGGGAATATCACGATTCTATTCCTAATACAAAAACCAAAATTTCAGTACATGCAATTATCGAATAAACTAATCGATGTTAATCACCAAAATAAAGAATTGATTCGTAAACTACAACATAAGGATAAGGAAACATTGGAGAATCAACAACAACAACAACAAGACGAGAAGTGTATCAATGAATTCATTGAATATTTACAGTTGGAATTGAAAAATGCACTGAATGGGGAGAATTTCAAAATGAAAACAAGACAAGATGCGATGTTAATGTTGAAAAACCAAATTAAAAGGATGATCCAACATCAAATCGCTGTAAACGACGAGGTATGTTCTCTAATTTAATTTGAATTTCGATTTAAATGTCAATTAATTCTCCAAATATTTAGAATGACAAACTATTGTTGCAAATAAATCGTTTACAAACTGTTATTAATAAACATGAAGATGCCAATCGATTATTACATTCACAATACGAAGCCAATCATTTGGAATTGAAACATTTATTAGAAAATAATAAATTATTACAACAAGAGAAAGATGACATCAGCAATGAATTGGAACGTTTACAAAATCATTGTAGTTGTTTTGAAAAGAAGAATCGACAATTAAATGAAATTATAAGACATTTAGAATCTGAATTGATTCAAACAAAAGCTAAACGCGATGATATTTGTGCTGAAAGTAAATTGGTTATTGATTGTGTTCGATCTTGGTTAAATGAGCAAAAGAAAATTAATAATGAAATCCAACAAAGGAGGGCATGTTTATGTAAAATTAAAAATCACGAGTAATATTTAATTCAATTAATTATTGTATTCGATTGATTATTAAATGAATTACTGTTGTTTTTTTTTTAGTAGTTCATCAATACAGAATCAACGTAATAATAAAGCAACGGACGGCAGATCGGCATTTCTATATGATTGGAATCACAGTTTAGGATCACAAGGAACAGATTCAACTGGTTGTTCTAGTCCTGTTAGTTGTAGTTGTGATGAATCATACACACCTAATTATAAGGTTTGTTGTTATTTATCCATATTTTCTACATAATCAAATTACAATAAATTTGAATTTGAATTAAGGGCGATGATGATGATGATGATGATGATGATGATAATACTGATATAGATCGAGATGATGAGTTTTTAAGGAGAGCTGAGGAACTTACCAATCAAATTCGTTGTAGTAATCGGAGTTTTAAAAATAAATTTCCAAATTTTTTTATGTCGAAAGACGATGATTAGATTAACTGTTTGTTTGTTTTTTTATTGGTGTGCTTTTTCTATAACGTAATTTGTATTTTTTATATATGTAATGGGTTTTTTTTATAGTATAATAAATAAATTAATTGTGATTTTACGTAAATTTAATTGAATCATTCACAAGTGAGGTGATTCCACTTCACTTCCTTGCCATTCCAGCGTATTACCATGATTTTTTTATAATCAAATTTAATTAATAGAAATTGTAGTGATTACGTTTACCCTTTTCACAGTGAATCTCACCCATAACAAGATTTAAATATTGAATGTTCCTATTTGCATGGGGAATGCTTTAAATGTCAAATTAAAAAGGTGAAACCAACAAAAAAAAATGGTTTTCTCAGTTGTTCTGTTCTGTTGTAAAGATGGAGTTGGAAATGTTGTTGTTTCTACTGTGTTTATTTAGTGATTTTAATTTAGTCACGTAAGTGAATCGTATTTAATAAAATGCGATAGATGTGAAAATGATTTCGATGATTTTCAATTAAAAAGTTGTAGAAATGATGCGATCTTCTTTGAACATGATGAAATCGACAATGATATTGGTAGTATTCAATTATTATTGCAAGAGATAATGGTGAAGTATTTAGTATCGAATAAATGTGTTTCAATCATTACTGATCGTATTTACGGTGCAATATTCGAAAAGAATTGGTTTAAACGTTTCAATGGTTTCCTATCGTTTATATCAATAAAAATCGATGATTCCGATGATTTACTGATACCATCAATAAATATTCAAAAATCGTTATTATTGGCAAATCACGAAGATTGTCAATTGTATGTGATTTTGTTGACGAATGGCTTACAAACGATCCGCTTATTGCGTTATGGTGACCGTTATCGTTTTATAAATACACGTGCGAAATTTTTAATATTGCACGATAATCGTTTATACGATAAAAATTATTATTATTTATGGAAACGTATAATTAATGTTGTATTTATACGGCAATATTCCAATACGAATAATCGTCCATGGATTGAATTAACAACAGTACCATTCCCATCGGCGATCACATCCGTTTTCATACCGAAACGTTTAGATATATGGGCGAATTTGAAGTTCCGCAAGAATTTCGATTTATTTCAAGATAAAACGAAAAATCTCAATAATCAAACATTGAAAATCGCAATTTTCCCACATATACCCGGTGTGACTGCAATACAGCAAAATTCAAATGGCGCCAATAATGGACGAACATTGATGACTGATGGAAATACGAATTATTCAGGAGCAGAAATTGAAGTTTTGCCATGTTGATTAGCTGTCTGATCAAAAGTACTTTGAGAGTTGTTTTGTTTCAGATTTTAGCAACAGTTGCAAATACAATGAATTTCCAATGGAAACTTTACGAACCAGCCAATATTGATGCAGTCTTATGGGGTGGTTATCAAGGTGATGGCCAATATACGGGTTTAGTTGGTGAAATGGTCTATACACGTGCCGATATAGCATTAGGTGATCTATATTATACACCATTTATATTAGATTTAATGGATTTAAGTCTGCCGTATAATACGGAATGTTTAACATTTTTAACGCCAGAAGCATCAACTGACAATTCATGGAAAACATTAATTTTGCCATTCAAGCCGGTCATGTGGGCGGCTGTTATTATTTGCTTAATCATCTGTTCGTTGATTTTCTATTTTTTGGCAAGGTTCCATCAACAAATTAGCCAAACAACAACTAAACATGAGCAACATGATAAAATCGATAACAGAAAGATTGTAACATTGGCGTTCTTTCAAGATATTGAACCGGACATGAGATATTCGAAAATGAAAGAATTCTACAATCTACCAAAAGATGAACATCAACCAGTTGGTTTATATCAATTCACTGAGCCAGTCAATAGTATTCTATATGCTTATAGTATGCTATTATTGGTATCACTACCAAAATTGCCAACAGGATGGTCATTACGCATGTTGACTGGTTGGTATTGGTTGTATTGTTTATTAGTGGTAGTTGCTTATCGTGCCAGTATGACAGCAATCTTATCGCGACCAACACCACGTATAACAATCGATACATTACAAGAATTATTGGACAGTCATTTACAATGCGGCGGTTGGGGTGATGTAAATCGTCAATTTTTCCAAACATCAACCGATCCAATTATTAAAGAAATCGGAGCTAATTTCGAAATGGTTAATAACAGTGATGATGCTGTTGATCGTGTAGCACAAGGCCAATTTGCATTTTATGAAAACACCTATTATCTGAAACAAGCATTAGTTAAACGACAACTAAGATATCAATCGTTACATTTTAATACAAATACAGCAATTAATCAATCAGTAGAAGCACGCGATATAACAATGGGCGATCGTAATTTGCATATAATGAGTGATTGCGTTATAAAAATACCAATTTCATTAGGTATAATGAGCCAATAAAACATTCCTTTCGTTCACTAATAAACTAATTATGAAAATATAGGTCTACAGAAGAATTCACCAATTAAACCGACTGTTGATAAAATCATACGTCGTGTTCTTGAAGCTGGTTTAATCAAACGATGGATTGATGATGTGATGCAGAAAATTCTAACTAATGAAATCCATAATGGCGACGAACATACAAAAGCTATCATGAATATGAAGAAATTCTATGGTGCAATTGTTGCATTATTAATTGGTTATGTAATTAGTATTATTACATTGTTGATTGAAATCGGCCACTATCATATCATCATCAAAAAGAATCCAAATTATAATAAATATTCAAGTAAAATATCCGTACGAAAAAATTTGAAATAAACTTGAACTACAGTAGGACTTATGTTGGTTAATGATTTTGTTCTTGTGTATTAACGAACTACCCTTGATGAACTCAAACAACTAGGTACCACCAAAGGGTGCGAAAAGTTGCGGACAGTCACACCGCCTTTGGTTTCTTTATTATTAACTTACGAATTACACACAACGTTGCGATCGGTGTCCTACTTCCCCAATGTACGACCGCCGGCACTTACATGGTATCCTGTTGGGTTTTATATTCGGACATAGTCCTTTCTCCTTGGTCCTGTCTTTGTTGAGTTTCTCTGAAGCTGAGGGAAAACGGAATTTGTTAAGCAATCGAGATATAATCTGTGATAGGTACCTGCTGACAATAGAAACACGTCCATCTATAACTTCAAAAAATCTCCGCTTAAAGGGGGTTTATTGCTTTTCTGTGTGAAATACACTGAGGTTAGATCAACTAATATCAACAGAGTTAAACTTTTATTTATAAGTCTACAAAAATAGGTACATCAATTTAACAGCAAAAGGGATAACAATTTGTTTTTTGTTGTTTAATATCGCTTTGAAGTCAATTGTGTAGACGTTTGTATCAAATCCATCGGGGCGTAAATGCGTTGTTTACTATAAAATTGCCTTTGAATATGTAGCAACATTTCAAATGATAACAGGATGTTGATTGATCTTCTTATTGTTGTAAATATTGGACGGTTGCCTCGTTGTTCGCTTAATCTATAAAATCGTTGAGCAAAACATAGAAATTCTATTAATCACTCTGTTACGATTGTTGGTGTTGTTGATTTGAAAAGATAGAAGAAGAAATTAAAGACATTAAATATTTCCCTGTATAGATTTCAGTCAATAATCGCAGAACGATTCTCATTCAATCAGAAGATTACAGTAGTGCAAATAGATTGGTGTTTCTCTTGAAAAAACGTGAAAATTGATTTACTTACTTTAATTCGTATATGGCTTAATAGGGTTCGACTTCATAATTCGGTTATATGCGAGGCGAATAGGAAATGGTCCCACAGTTATACATAAATCTATAAAATCTCTAAATAAGCGATTCATATATGATTCTTTCTTCAATAATATTGTTTGCAATAAATAAATGCGTGCATCACGATCATCTCTAAATGTGTGCAATTATCAATGTTTAGTGCCTAATTTCTGCAAATCAAATTGACATTTCGATGTATCTAAGTAAATGATTTCCTCTAAGTGTTGCTGGCTTACAAGCGCCACAAGCAATCGAATATTCTTTTAATAAATTACAAGCAATCAAATGTTTATATTGCAAGAAACTACATGGTATCCCAAACACGTATGGATTGTGATTTTTAACACCAGCCATTTCACGGTAATCAACAACTAATTGTACACATTTCAATATATCCCGATCGATTCGTCTTAATAATTCATCTCTCATGGAAATTTTGGTAATCTCCTTTTTGGAAATGTGCTTATCATCATCAACATCATCAATTGTGCTATAATGTAAATCGGATAAACGTAAACGTTCAACTTCACCAGCACGTTTAAAACAGAATATAACAATTGATATTAATGTGAAACGTGCCAATTGTTTCCATGATTCAAATGTGTATTGTTGCTCTAATTGGTGGCGATAGTGTTTACGATTCGCTTCAACATAATTGCGTAGATGTTGAATATCATCGCAACTGGGCAATGATGTATCTTTCTTTGGTTTATTCTCAAATTGATTATTGGCAATGTAACGATTTATCATGACGCAAAAATGTTTTTGGAATAAATTTAGAAAATCTTCAACATCCCGACAAGTCTCCTTCTTCACACATTCATTGATATGGATATTGGCGATTTTTTTAATTGACGAACACAGATCGGCTACTAAAGTTAATGATTTATAGCGTTTATTAACATAATCATATTGTGCAACAGCATTGATGGCACTAACCACATTTGTTAAATGTTTCGTTGTGAAGACTTGCGATAATGTTTGCAATTGTGGATCTAATTTTCTCATTTCAATCAAAAATCGCCCGATCATCCTCAATTTAGCACGTATCATTTGATGGTGATGCGGATCGCGGAACTTCTGTACTAATCGATTACCAAACAATATGCATAATTCATCTAATTTAATTATAGCAGACACTTTATCATCACGCAACACAGGCAATACTTCGTTTCTTAATACTGGTAAGGCTTTGCAATGCATTTGACTATAAAGTTGTTTGACTAATGTCAATGTGCAACGTTCACCTTTAACAACATCCGTTACACATTTCTTATAATGTCGCCGCAATGCGAATTTCGAATAGAAGCCCTTACAATTCGGACAACACACATAATGCGATATATTACGAATTTTGCCACGTTGCGGACGACGGCAAACAATTATTTTGCCTTTATTGTAGTGTTGATTGTTGTTGAATTCAAAACTGCCCCTATTCCGTATATTCGCTATGATCTCTTTGCGTTGTGTACAGCCCTTTGGTAAGGCAGCTAATTGTTTAACTTGTTCCTCATCTTTGTGGACACTTTCTAAATGTACCGGAAATTTCGCCATTAGTTTCTTACAAAATACACAAAAGTATTTCTTGCGTGATGATTGTGATGCAATGAAATTCTCCGATGTGATGAATGTTTTATCATTGTTGAAATATTTTAAATGTGCATCGTTTGTTATATTCTTATCAATATCACTCATGGCATCATCAGTACCTAACAAAATAAATAATAATAATAATATTGGTAGAATATAGCCAACCTTCTATAAGATAAATAAATTGAAACAAATTAAAAAAAGTTAGATTGAGAGATAGAGAGAGAGTTATAAAAAGAAGGTTTACTATAATATAGTTAGATTCAGTTCACATTGCCTTCGTTAAGGCAGGGTCGAGCCCAAGGAAGGCAAGCGATAAACGATTACGAGTACCTGTCACTTCAGTTGAATTGGAATAGGTCTTGATTTCGGCAATTTCGTTTTTATTATCATTGAAATTCAATATTATTGGAATATCATCGTTATCAGTTGCATTAATCTCGGAAACTAAACAATTTTCACAAATTAGATTTCGATCTGTACTAAAAAACAACAACAACAACAGGAAACTCACTTAATTTCTCCCAATCGGAGAAATAATCCATCGATGTTTGTACTTCATTCTCTTCTATAGAAATAGTTTTACCAAAGAAACCATCATTACCACCATCCAGCAGGGGCATCGTTGTATGAACTGAAATGCGAATTCTTTATTAAACTTTCTTACTCTTAAAAATAATAGTGAAAATTGGAAGTACCATCAAGTAAACTGTGATACGGGGTTAGTGTGGCAATTGGTTCTTTTGTGAGAACATCTTTATTGTCAAAAGCAACATCGTTCGCAACGGACACTGGAATATTTACAAAAATTACAAATTTTAAATGATATAAAACGAAACCATACTCATTTCATTATCGTTGATAATATCGGACGATTTTTCCGTTTTTGTTACTGTAATAAATGAACGTTGTTCTTCAACATCAATCGATTCTATCGTGACTGAAAACAGATAATTAACTAATTGTTCGTTTTTACATCATAATTTACCAATGTCATCCACTGAAATACAAAAAAATAAAAACAATAGGATCATATTTGTAAATAATTGTCGGAAATACTTACTCTGTTTGATATCTTTCTTTTGATCAGTCCTAATTATTTGCTTGTTCTCTGATGGATTTTTAATGGATGGTTTACAGGATATTTCCGTTTTTTCAAACAAATCATTATCGTATTCGTATCTGTAAGGATTGATTATTAATTTTGTTGTATTCTATTTTTGATAATATAAGCGCTATCCGTCCTCATTTTATTGTGAATGCCCCTGATGGGAACACAACATGATTTAATTCGTTGTTTTTATTTGAATTCCCATTGTATTCATTTGAAATATTTAACGTAATTGTGATATCTAATCTATTAACATCACAATCATCAATAAATGTACTTACTCGCCTATTTTCAAGTGTTTACTTTGCTTTTTTTCCTTCTAATAATTGCTGTAATTTGGACTTGTTTTATGTATTTGTTTTTCTGTTTAGTTCACCTTCATTCGCTGCTATGACAAAAAAAAATGTTATTCACGCAATGTTAGCCGAACAATGAATAAGTGATTACTGAAATAACATTTACAGTGACCACCCCACAAGTAAACACAACAACCAAAACTGCCATATTCGATTAAATGTAATATATTTTTTTTATTATAATTGTCTATTTGTTTGTGGCATTTCAATGTTATCTTTTATAGATACCTATCTATTTAGTTCATGTTTGTAATGTGTAGGAGATGTTTGTATTATTTATTATTTCCTTTTCAATTTGCTCAATATCGATTGATAGAGAGAATATTTTATTTTCACCTTTATTCCTAGTGGGTTCTATAAAAAAATTGATTGTTATGGACTGCGAGGTCAAAGTTAATAACAATTAATGATTGTATCGCACTTCCTGGTTTACTTGAAGAATTTCGAAATTTTTAAGGAATTGCGAAACATCTGGAAAGGAGACGTGCAATAGAATCGCCTTGAATCAAGCTTTAGATCAACAAACAACGAAAAAAATCTATTCACCGTTTAATAAACAGTAAATGCAAACCCAGAAACATCTGGTTTTCAACATTAGTGTGTTTATTACAGTTCCTGGTGTGAATGATTTGATTTTTCAGTGGGGCATATAGAAACATGAGAATCCTTCTTAAATCCTTTCTTAAATAAAATGATTGAGGACTTTCTACAAAATTTGTCATTTATTTAGGAGTTTGTTGTTGGTTTCTTTTTGTCACTGTCTATTGGTCCTCCTGTGCGGAATCTTTGTAAGGAGTTAGAATGGTGATTACCATATAAACAGTCAAGTCATTTCGTTTAATAACTATCTGACAATCAGTTGATTTAATTATTTCGATTCAATGTCAACAGGTTTCTGTTTGTTTTCGTTAATTCTGTTACTGTTTATAGCAAACATTATTAACACGCCTTGCACCCGGGCCTAAGGATCAGTTCATCTTCTCTACATCTAGATTTAAATAAGCTTAAAATTCTGCAAACAAACGAGTTAATTTACGTGGCCACATTAAAAAAGACAATCAGAGCTTGACTTCTCTCAATGAACTGACAAATGAAAGACGACCTCTTCAGTCACTCAATGGATTCTAATATACGCAGTAGTTGTTGTTGAATGATGATTTTCTTTGCAAGTAAATAGTTACTATTCAGTTATCGGTTTTGTAAATGTTCAAAATATTACTGTAATACGCCTTGTTTACGTTGTTGTTTTTGTTTTTTATCTTAAAGTAGTATATTTATAGTTGTCCTTCAAGAAGAAAGTCAAATTTATCGTTTGTGTGGCATAATCAATTAAAAATCCAGATCCATTGTCAATTATTGATTTTATGTTAGAAGCATCACACAATTACAGGAAATCTTTAAGTGATATAATAATAATCGTCCCGAATTAACTGGACTCTTTTAGTGAATAATCACGTCAATTACCGGTTATTTAGCTTCATTCAAATAAATTTAGCATTTCATATGTGTTTCATTTTTGTTATATCATTATATACAAGGTGAGCGAATGATAAATTTAAATATATTCAATGTAATTAGTATCATAATTATAATATTCAATGATTCATCATTTGAATCAGTTGTATGTCATTTAGCTATTTTATAACGTCAATATTAATCTAGAGAGGGATATCCATTTAAAAAGATTGACGACGCACAGCATTTTATCATTTCATGGGAACTTTGTTTTTGAATTTCATTGTTATTAAATGTATTAAAATTATTTGCAGTTCCCCGTCATAACAAATTAACTAAACAACATCTATTTTGTCTAAACAAAAATTGTTGAAATCATCCATTTTGTCTTATCATATTTGTAAGTATATAAACCACATCTATTCAATATCAGACAGTGTACCTGTATAAGCGGTAAGAGATAGATTTAGATTATTCCTTGCCAGTAATTGACTATAAAATTCCATTGTTTCAGCGTTTTGTTACTAAATAATGTCAATATTTGTTGATTCTTTCGTCACAGAATTAATTACAGTAGTTATAACAGCCACTGTGATTTTAATAACATATATAAAATGGCAATTGAACTATTGGCAACGATCCGGTGTACCAACATTGGAGAAGAACAGAAGTCTCATCGAGGCCCTGTTGAAGAAACAATCCATTGCTGAAGTATCAAAGGCGACTTATGATCAATTTAAAGCCAAAGGCGTTGAATATGGTGGTATTTATCAAGGTGTGAATCCGGTATTCACGCCTATATCCACTGAAATGATTAAAGCAATCGTACAGAAAGATTTTCAACATTTTGCCAGCCATGGCATGTATTTTAATGAGAAAATTGAACCGTTAAGTGGCCATTTATTCAATTTAGAAGGTGAAAAATGGAAAAATATGCGTGTTAAATTAACACCAACATTTACATCAGGTAAAATGAAGATGATGTTCCAAACAATCGCGGATTGTGCCATCGGTCTAAAACAGATAATGAATGATGCAGCTGAACATAAAGTACCAGTTGAAATTAAAGATATTTTAGGACGATTCACAACCGACATCATTGGTTGTTGTGCATTCGGTATTGAATGTAATAGTATTAAAGATCCTGATGCCGAATTTCGTAAATATGGACGTATGGTGTTCGAAAGTTCAAATTGGCGTCGAGTCATCGGCATTATCATCACATTTCTACCACCAACCTTCTTACGTTTAATAAGATTCCGTGTTGGAAGCCGTGATGTCGAACGATTTTTCATGAAAGCTGTTGCAGATACTGTCAATTATCGAGAAACCAATCAAATTTACCGTAAAGATTTTCTACATCTCTTAATACAATTGAAGAATCATGGTAAAGTCGATGATGATGATGATGCCAAATTATTGGTCAACACTGCTGTGAAACAGAACGATTCAATAACAATGAATGAGCTTGCAGCACAGGCTTTTGTTTTTTTCTTGGCTGGATTTGAAACATCCTCAACAACAATGACTTTTGCATTATATGAAATTGCAACAAATCCTGAAATTCAGGATAAAATGAGAAAAGAAATTCGTGAAACCTTAACAAAATACGATAATAAATTAACTTATGATGCTATAATGGAGATGAAATATTTGGAAAAAGTTGTAGAAGGTGATTATAAACATTAGATTATTGATTTTGAAATAATGCGCAATCACAATAATTATAGAAACGTTACGAAGATATCCACCTGTTAGTATATTACCTCGTAAATGTACTCGTGACTATCAAATACCTGGTACTTCAATCATTATTAAAAACGGTACAAAGGTATCAATTTCAGTACTTGGTATACATATGGATCCTGACTACTATCCAAATCCTGAAATATTTGATCCTGAACGATTTTCTGAAGAGAATAAAGCAAAACGACCACCATATACTTGGTTGCCGTTCGGTGAAGGACCTCGCACTTGTATTGGTAATTCGATTAATTAAAGCAACAACCCTAAGACTGATTAATTCCAAACTATTTCCAGGTTTAAGATTTGGATTGGTACAAACCAAAGTTGGTTTAATAACTTTGCTAAATGATTTTAAAATATCTTTGAATGAAAAGACGAAAACACCGATATCATTCGACAAAAATGTATTTTTTCTTTCAATTGATGGGGGATTATGGCTGAACGTTGAAGCGATATAAAAATTAATCAATAGTTAGTTGCATTATGGTAGTTTATTAATAATTTTTCTAATCGATAATACACGTGTCTAGATAGTGTCTCTTTAAAGTTTTACTCACCCGCAATGATTAGTCCACTAAAGCTAAACTTCTGTTGGCTGAAAAAATCTGAAAATATTATACAATTTATTAAAAAGGCCACAACAGGTAATTGTCAAGCAAATTTACGTAGGAACTCCTCCGGTTGTTGCTATAAACTGTTCAATGTGTTGTTAGATCGCAAATAAAACTCCAATCACTTCCTGTAACAGGCATGGGATTGTATTTAATGTTAATTTCCGGAAAACCATACTTTTGTTGTTACATAAACTCACCAACATTTCGTTTTGAACGTTTAAATGATTTGTTGTTAATATTATTGCACAATATTCATTTGATTGCTTCTTAATACTTCTTGTATTACACAAATATTTATTGTTTTCCACTGGAAACATTGTCTTCAGTCAATAACATAACCTGAAATATTAAAATGTAGTTATCCTTACCCATTACATGGATTTTATACGCTTATTATCCTTATTGAAAAACCAATACTAGAACGTCGATAAATTTAAAATTTCCCGCCCATGGAAAACCTCTAATAAAGGCATATAGGCTATAGAAAATCGTACATTTAAATTCGGAAATGGCAAAATATTTATTATAGAATTAAAAATTAACATCAAACGCATCAAATTACAAATAAATAAAATTTTAACAGTGATCAAATTTATTTTTTTTAAAAGATAATTACTTTTCCACTACTTTTATTAACACTGATCGTGTAGATTCAGTGATTACGGTTTTAAAAACACAAAACTTCCGATTGTCCATTATAATTAATGTAATTATTGATTAAAAAAAAATTATAATAAATCACAATAACAAATTTGCATCATAATTTAAGAACTGGTCGCCGTATCGACAGTTTTTGCCCTTTTAGAATCCGGCCCATCTCCTTGATTATTTTTATGTCTTATAATACGTTTAGCTTTTAAATATGATAATGTTTCTTTATTAGTTTGACGTGGTAATTCAGGAATATTTGTTATTATTGAGGTTTGTTCAATGAACTCATTTTTATCTTTAGCACTATCCAGAGATTTTTCATCACTATCGCTGTGTTGTTGTTGTTGTTGTTGCTGCTGCTGGTGGTGTTGCAGCTGTTGTTGTAGCTGTAATTGTTGTTGTTGTAGTGTTGGTGATTTTTCATCTTCTTCTTCATCGTCTTGATCGAATTCATCAGGATCATAAAATTTATCGTCAGTTTCAGATGGTCGATCTATCAATTCACCTAAATCAAAACAATTTAATAATTAACCAATCAAATTATTAATTAATAAAAATATTAATACCATTTAGTGTTGGGAACATTACTTCTGGAAGTAATGATAAGTCCTTATTATACTCTTTCATTAAAGATTTTATTAATAATGAAATATCTTCACGTTTTTTCGTTACAATCAATTCATCAAACCATGATTTCAAATGTTTTATTGGTATAAAATAATCTTTAATAGGATCCTAAAATAAATTTTTATTAAAATCTATAAATGTTATGATTAATTAAGAACATTTACCTTAAAAAAGTGTTCAACATATTGTAAAAGATATAAACCACAATCAGTGAAATTGGTTTGTTGAGGTACTTTCGGACATGCACCTTTTATAACATCTTTTGTAAAGTGCTTATCAATATTTAATTTTGCGTTATATTCACATGTTAAATAATCACGTAATGTAGCAACAACACGACTACGACTTGCTCCAGCCAATGAATCAAATATTAAAATGCAGGGCCTAAGGAAATAAAACAAAAAATTATATTTCTTTATTGCTATCATTCATGATATTTTGAAATTATACTATTGACAACACTGAAAACTTTAATCTCTTACAATTGGTAGCACTGAATTCAAAAAATAAAATTAAAAAACATATTTGAAGAAAAAAAAATTACTAAAACGTTGGACACAACCAAATACAATTTTGTAGTGGCATAAAATGTTAATAATAGTGTCTCTTAGTTCTAGTCTATTGGTAACACTGAATAAAAAATAACCAAAAAACAAACAAACGGGGATTTTCAGTTTTAGTTCATTGGCAACACTGAATTTAAAAAAAAAACAAAATAAAAAAAATTACCCTATCAAAAAGAATAGAACACTGATCATTGATTTAACGAGCAGCATTCTAAACTTTTTTGATATCCTGTATAAATAGAAAATGAAAGATTTGTTTTAGATTTAGTGACGTAGTCAGTTAGTAATAGTGTTTTTAAGTTCTAGTTTATTAACAACACTGAATAAAAAAAACTAAAAAAAAAAACGATAACCATGGGATTTTTGATTTTAGTCTATTGGCAACACTGATTTCTAAAAGTAAATGAAATAAAAAAAATAAGGTATCAAAAAAGTTTAGAACATTGGTTGTAATTCAAACAATCAACATTCTAAACTCATTTGATACCCTGTATAAACAGAAAATTATCCCATTGAAGATCTGTTATAAATGTAATAATAGTGATTTTTGGTTCCGGTCTACTGGCAACACTGAATTCAAAATAAACCAAAAAAGAAACTAGGGTCTTTTAGTTTTAGTCCACTGGCAACACTGAATATCAAAAGTAATTAAAACAAAAAAATATTTCGGATATCAAAAAAGAAAAGTATTGATTGGCAATTAATTCAACAACCAACACCTAAACTTTTTTGATACCCTATGTAAAGATTATATTATTAGATAGTATTCCAGTAACTTTGTGAAAATGTTATAACAACACAATTGATAAGAAATGTAGAATCGAAATTTAGCATAAAATAAAAACAGATTATGAAATCGCAAACCATCATTGAAAACTTTTCATTTTGTTAATATCCTGTATTGATTAAAGAAACGTTATTGAGAATATATGATTTATTAGAGTTTTTAGTTTTATTCGATTGGCAACACTGATCTCAAAGAACAGGAAATGTAACTTTGCTAGTGTAATACAGTTAGTAGTATTGCATTTTTAACATTGACCTATATAGTCGACAAAAGAATTATCAAATACTGAAATATCTGTAATTCATAGGAAGATAAAATTGATCCAAAAAATATATATAAAAAAAATAGATATTCTTGAATTTTGGAATGGAACAACAAATAAAAACTACTTACTGCTTAATTGGTGGTCGCTTACTATTTTCTACGGTTACTGGTGTTGATAATTCTTCCGAATCATCAGATTCCAATTCACTCTCATCACCTTCAGCTTCATCTTTATCACTCATCTCACCATCTTCACACATTATTGCTGTTTCTGGTTTTTCTTTCGGTAAACTTATTTTTGTAGTTGTTCTTTCTACAAACATAATATAATGGTTAATTCGTATAAGTTTTCTTTTTTTCTTCACAAACATACTTTTTTTGGGTTTCTGTTCAATTTTAATGCACACCCCATCCATAGTATGTGTACCATTCATACCAGGAAAACAAATTATAGCCAAAAACCAATGACAGTTCTCATTTATTGGTATAATAATGTAATCCTTTTCAAATAGATTCACATTTTTTGTCCATGTTTTAACGCGGGCATGTCGTTTTTGTGCTGGTGTTAAATTTGGATCTAATTCAGTTGGTTGACTCTTTCTTGTTGCTTTCACTGGTTTCGTTGTTAATCGTTTATAGAAAAATGTTGAAAATATATGAACTTTATCTTGTTGTTCTTTAGGTAAATTCTGTTCTAAATATTTCAAATAGAAATCAATGATTACATCATTTAAAAACTGATCAGTGCCTAAACACATATAATCTTCTGTATTTATTGATATTCTACCACGTCCTTCTTGAGGATACATCATTATTTGTTTGATTTCTGACATACTGCTAGAACTTTATTTCAAACACATTAAACATTTGCATTTTATTAATAATAAATTGAAAAATTATCGTTACCTAAAATTCGAGATAGTCTTTGAAACGTCTTTGGGGCACGTTTTTATTAATATATCATTAGCTTCTTTATATGTTAATTCATCAAAGATATTTGGATTATTTTTTGAATACAATTTTATCAATGTATTTTTACTATCTTCAGATATTAATTCTGGCAATAATGTTATACGTCTATGTGATTCTTCATTCTCTGATAATGGATCAAAATAATATTCAGAATCTATAGTCATATCTAATGCATTACGTATAATATCGCCTACTGATGGCAATAAATAATAAAATATTACTGGTAATAATTTTTGAAAACTTATTAACACTTTTACAATGTCATAATTTTCAATTTTGATCACTTTTATAATAGAATCTAATTTTGGATGAGGAACTTTCAATATAAAACCAGTTGAATCAATCTTTATCTAAAAAAAAAACCCAACAAAACAACAAAAATTCATATTTTACTATTGGCATCATTGATCCTTTAGATAATAATAAAATATCAAAATTATCGACAATCCTGCATTATTTGTTTCTAAACTATTGGCAACACTAATAGTCTTAACCAAACTTAATAACACATACGTAAAGAAACGTATATTATCAAAAAAAAAATACGTGAAAATAATTAAAACAATTAGTAATAAAACATAAAACAAATTCAACAATCGAATTGTGAGAGAATTAAGCCATAAATAAACATTTTTCACAACAATATACCACCCCCTATATAACAGAACCACGCAACTAGACTTCACAGTGTTGCCAACTATATAACTAATAATACGGATTATTAAAATATTTAAAAAATACTTGAATACTTACAGCTTCAGGTGGAATAAATTTATAAGATCCTACACGAACTGTACGGCATGCTAATACAGTACTAAGTCCTTTATCAGTAACCACTTTTTCAAAACCTTCAAATTTATATGAAAAGAATTAATCGAAATACAAAATTTTATAAATGATTATTAGATGTATACCTTTTGCTGCAGTAATGGAACTATATTTCAAAATATCTCTAACAGATGGTTCTTTTGAAATTGGTCGTATTGTAACAGCAGCACCCAATTTTTCTAATAAATGTTCGCTCACCTACAACGGAAAGAATTCGTTAAAAATACATAAAAAACAAGGTGATCGATCAGATTCAATTATCATTACATTTTTCACTGGCGACTTATCAGTCTCATCATCTTCTTCATCAGAACTAACAACAACAGTTTCACATTCTAATAATTTCGGCCTGGTTGGACGTTTCTTTTGTAACAAATTCAATTTCGGTGTACCATTTGGTTTTGGTAATATTAAACGTTTATCTAAATTTCTTGGATCTAATTTTTTACCAGAATTATTCGGTGATATAATTGCTTTAACATTTTCTGGTAATTTACGTTTACAACGCATACATCTATTGAAATCTTCAGATAAATAACCACAATATGAGCATACGGCTAATTTGCCTGGTATAATTTTTGGTGGTAGATCTTTTGATGGTTCAGGTGATGCAGATTTTATTGATGATTCAATATTTTGTTGTTCTTGTGATGTTTGTAAACATGATGATGATGATGTTGTCGTTGTGGTTGTTGTTGTTGTTGTTGGTGGTGATACAGATGATGAGATTTCATTGTTTTGTTGTGATATTTCATCAGTTTGCTGGTCATTATTATCAAAACCTGGTACATTACCAACAGTTACAACATAATTTAAACCATTTACATTTACTTCGATTAATTTAATCGGCGTATCATTTTGGAATGTTACACCAACTTGTTCTAATATTTCATGTATTGTACAAGCTTCTTTTGGTAATGTAAATGTGATTAAGCGTTGTTCACCATTATCTAATAATACCAACATTCGAATCGAATCTGAATATTTCTCATGTGATGACATATTTTCTAATAACATTAAAATAATTTGTTTAAATTTTATAAATCAATTTGATTCTATTAAAACATACCTATAACTGATAAGATTTGTGAAGATTGTAGAAATGTAGGTAAAGGTCTTTGTGGTCTATTTTGTTGGTATTTCGGTGGTTGAATTATATATTGATCTTGATTTTGATTCGAAACTGATCGATTTTGTGTTGGAATTTGTTGTTGTTGTTGTTGTGATGACGAAGATGGTGATCTCGGTTTTCTTGTCATTTGATTCATTGAATTATTCTGATTAGCTAACCTGATTGAAAAACAAGATAATTAAAAAAATTGGTGTTAACTGTTAATAAACATTAAACCTTTCAGCATTTCGTCTTTGTAATAGCATTTTTTTATATTCTGTAAGTTCCATTGTATCTTGTCTCTAAAAGTAGACAAATAAATTTGGAAAATATACAAAAATAAATATATGAAACTTAAAACTCACATTGATATTCATAGCTCTTTTAGGCATATTTTGGAGTACTCCCGTATTACGTTTTTGAAGTTTTTTAAATTCTGGATCCACCATATCGGAATGATGCCCTGCATTCAATTGTTTCTGGAAAGCATAACAAAATTTGTGAAATACGGGAAATTGGACAAAATATACAAAAAATTAATAGAGAATAATCAATAAAACTTGAAATGGTAGCTATAGCTAGAATAATGATTCAAAAATATACGCATAAACATTCATAATTTCGCCGGATTTTCCAATTTTTTTTTTCTAATAAGACTGAAGAAACTGATGTAAGTCCTTCCGTAATTTCGCTGATGTTCTAAAATGACTCCACAAATTCCGAGAGAAACTGAATCAAATCAAGCAAAATGAACAAAATTCCGTAGTTCTTCAGACAAAACTCTACAGATTGACTTCTATCAGAATTAATTCACCTACGAATCATTAATTTTTGTCTCAAATTAATCAATCATCGATTTAATTTTAATGATAGTTAAATATTTCTGACAGAAGAGAAACAGATTCAAGAAAATAATTTGTTAAATTTATATTTACATTATCATGATCAACATCATCAGTTGATGATTCTTGAGATACGACTTTCTGTAAATAAATTAAGATAAAAATGTATATTGAATGATTAACGATATTAGTTTGAACACCTACACCAGATTGTGGCATTTTCAATTGTCCTCTAATTTGTTGTTGTATTGATGATGGTGGTGTTGTTGTTGTTATTTGATTATTATTACCACTTGGGCAATTTTGTATTATTCCTGTTGTTTTATTTAAGACACTTGCTGTCAATGACGCTTGTACTGTTTGATTATTATCAATCATATGCTGATTTATCACAACTGATTGTGGTGCTTGTCCAATTGGTTGTTCAACAACAATTTGATTTCGTGTTGATGGATTTGTCATATAATAAATTTGATGGTTATTTTGAAAATCTATAGCAGTAGAATCTTGTATAATATATGATGATGCTGGATATGTGACACCGCTTTGATCAACTATCACTGGTTGGGCTGTTTGTCCATCAACTACCATTAATTGATCGGATGACACAACAACCTGTTGGGTTGTTTGGAATTGTTGTTGATCACGTGTTATAACGTATTGGACAGTTTGTGTTGGTAATGTTGTTACTGCTGTTGTTTCGTTAATATTTGTCGAATAATATTGCGTTAAATCTTCAGTATGTTTAGTATCGTCTTGATTTAATACTTGATAAAACTGTGCCATTTCCATTTACCATTGACACAATATCAATTCATTTTCAATCGAAAATTCTAATGATAAACTGGAAAATCATAAATTCCCAACATTATTACAACGAAATCTAATGAGGAAAGGTCGATAATTGACACTAGACATGAACTTTCTCAAATCACACTCACCCAAAAAATGTTATTGCGTCATTTATATGAATTCAACACTTTCACACAATCGTATTAACAGTTTGTCTTTTTCATCAAATAAAATTCATTGGAAAACTATTTACAATCCAAATAACAATTGTGCTTGTTACAAATAAAAAATGGCGTTCCTAGAATGAACGATAATCTAACGTGCATGTACCGATTACAGCGCCTTAATAAAAATCATCAACAACAATTCTATAACGAATATTATCAATAAACTTCTAAATGCACCAATATTTATTCAATAATTTCACCTAATATCATAGAAAATCGTCAAAATAATGATTGCAGAAACACGCCGCTTCGTTAACAATTGCGATGTTGCCACGTTGATCAACCACGAGTCATGACCTGTCCAATTTTAAGCGGCAAATTCAAATAACCTATTCCGACCAATCACAATTCACCCACATATCACATGATATCTCATACAATCACTACTGGTTGAGTACTTGTTTATATGTTGCCATGGTAATTTACTTGGAAGTATTTGATTGGTCGACGTGTGTTCTACGTTTAGAAGCGGTAATCGTTTAAAAATATAACCTAAAATTAACTTTAAGGTTATGTAATCATTGTTTTCATTTTTTGTTGTTAATTTGTATTTCTGAGGTTATGATAATGATTAATTTCAAATTAATTAACAAAATACATTTATTGGTTCACCAGTAAGTAATTTAAATAAACATAAGCAGAATTTAATTATATTACATAGTGTTTAATTATATTATAAAGCACTTTCAATTAAAAAAAAACCTGTATACCTGAATAAAAATAATATCACATAATTCTGTACAATTTTATTCAGCTTGTCTTAATCGAGCAAGTCGTTGAGTTAATTCATCTTGTTCTTGTGACACGTCAGTTGCAGCAATTGAGGCGGTTTCTCCAGCTTGAGGTAGTTCCATATTCAATTCCAAGCTAGAAAACAAATTGTGTCATTAATATAAACAATAATTACGGTTTTTTTGTTTACCCAGCCTCATCGGCAACTTCATGTAGAAGACTGTCGACTTCATTTTGTGGTATCATTGTTGTGGTTGTTTGTGACATTGTATTTTCCAATACGTCAGTTTGTACACCAAGGTCTTCGAATTGTTGTTCAAATTTATCCATAACAGAGGAAATTTTTTCCAAATTCATACTCTTCATAGCTGCATCCATAGCTTTAACAACACCTAAAATGATATTGAAAATGTTTCAGTTTTTTGGACGTCAACAAAACTGGGGAAGTACCGACCTGCCATATTATTGGTAACTTTTCGTGTCATAATAGCACTTTGGATTTTACTAGCAACAGCATCAACACGGGCTGACATTTTTAAATAATTAATTGATTGATTCTTCTGTCTGATTGCATTTTCTGCATGTATACGGGCTACTTCCATATTACCTTTCTGTATGGCCTGTTTCGTTTTAGCTTTCTCTTGTTTCTCCTCTTTTTCACAACGTTTTGAACTGCGTTGTAATTCTTTTGCAGCAAATTTCAAATTAAATAAATGCTCTGTCGCCATCTTAAGGAATTACACAATTTTATAATAACAAATAACTACCGAGGTGATTAAATTGTTTAGAAATTGACTTAACCTATAAGACAAAAGGATACTTTCCATTGCAGTTGATGACATTTCATTACCCATCTTTTAAATGATAAAAATATCGGAATAAACACCTTAAATTGTTTTGTTTTTTGTGATAAGCAACAATCAAAATGAATAAAAACAATTATTGATAAATCAGAATATCACAACACCTTGACGTAATTTTTAGAGATGACTAATTGACAGTGTCGCCAATAGTATAATTCGAAAATTATACAAATTTTAATTAAAACAACAAAAATTTATTAGTGTAAATTATATTTTCTCACAACAAAACAAGTATATGCGTCATATTGATAATGAGATTACAAAAATTTGTTATAAAAAGATAATTAAAATTGAATCGAAATTTGGGGTGAAATTTCAATAGATTGGTACTGTCAACGATATTGCCAATACAAAGAAATGATAATTTTCTCAATACAAACATAATGGCGGCCGTTGTTCGTTTAAAACGTTATTTATGTGAAGAACCATCTGAAACGCTAGTTATAAATTGTAAACGACGAAAAACTGATAATAATTTGGAAGATGATCTGTCGGAATTATCGGCACTATTTACTTTTGCTGGCACTATTGAAAATCAGGTAATAATCCAACATAACCTCATTGTTTTTTTTTTACAATAGTTTGTAAATACAAGTAATGATTGATTCTTTTAACAGAATGATGATTTATTTAGTCATATAAGCAAAACACCAGCAAAAACAATTTTAGAAGAACAATTTAAAAGGCGGAAGATTGATGTTTTCTCAAAATTACGTACACAAAAACAAGAAGACGCCAAACATAGTCGTTATAAAATTATCAACTGTTTACGATCTCAAGATTTAAATAATAGTAGTAAAACTATTGATGATACCAATGAAGAACATGTAGAAGAATTTACAGTATACGATATAGAATCGGAGAATTCTAGCAAACATTCAGATAAATCCGAAAATAAAGGAAAAGATTACGTTTATGATTTATATTATACAACATCTGATGATTTTGGTGAAGCACAATTATCAGAATATATCAGTGTATATCCATTGAGTGATGATTTAGTATTTGGTTCAGCACTTGATAATGGCTATAATGATAATGATGATAGTGATGATTCAAATGCTGAAAATGATTGGCGTAATGATTATCCAGATGAAGATGAAGATGTTGATAGTATAACAGAAGATGATATGGTAAATGCAATGAAACGTTGTGATTTGAGCGATTTGTCAAGTGATAATGGGGACGAAAGTTTTGTATATGGTAAAGAGGAATTTGATGAGGATACTGATGATACAGAACAACGTAGATATGGTGAAAGATTTGCTAGATTTATGTCAAAACATCAGAAATTAGAAAATGCCAAAATTGGAGGTTTATATTATGGAGATATAGATAATGATGATGATGATGATGATAATGATGAAGAATATACAGCTAATTATTATTAATCTATGGTGTAAATAAATATTGTTTTCTTTTTTTAATGGATTTATATTAATTTGTTTAATTTCAGTTTGTATCCTGTTTTTCCAATCCTACCAAAAGTTCCACAATATCCTGTTTCTGTTGGCAGTTCATCAAAAAAAAAACAAACAAACCAGGTGAGTGTTTATTGAATAATATGTGACTGCATTTACCTTATCAACCTAATCTCAACTCAACCAAACATATATTCCATGCGCCCAGATAACTTTGTTTATTTATTATAGTCATATGCAAATGATTCTCATATCTCGGTAAAAATGCATGAGTTGGTTAAGCGATAGGGAACGATACCAGCTAATATTTTGCAACAAAAACGATAAAGCAAATACAACTAAACCCACGCAAATATATTACGAATAATAATAACGATAACGAAAAGATGTATTAAAATGAGTTGGCTATCAGTTATAAACCGTTTCAAGAGTCGTCCATTATTTGTTGGTTACAAATAGTTTGAATGTTGTTGCTTTCTTCATTTTTTGGACGTTGTTATTAGATTTTTATGCACGTCTTTATATGTTCTGATTTGATTAGAATTTCTTTTGACCTCAAACGTAGTACGTTGCATGAACGATGGAAATTACTATTATGGATTTTTACGTATTTTGCATAAAAATTTGTTTAAAAAAAAAACAAAAACATCCAACCTAAATTGCTTCTTGAACTATTTGAAAGTAATCTTTTTGATCGATTTCGTGCTTGCTATTTCACGCATATTGTTAGGTTTTGTTTCTTTCTTCTTACAAATAAAGGTAAAGATAGAGATCGATTTATTCAATTTTTACAAATAAATAATTTATTGTCTCCAAGAAGGGTAATCACTGTATAGATAATCTTGGGCAGGTGTTTTAAACACCATACAACTATAATAATAATAATAACATGGATTTACTTGTACATTATCTATTTTATCCTTTTTGAATTGCAGCTCAATTTCTTCTTAAATGATATGAATAATAGAGGCTTACTGTCTAAAAAAAGAACTCTGTTTAAGAGAAAATGAAAATTACACACTTAATGCTTTGGCATAACATTATGTTATTTATACATAAACTTAAACTTATAAAAAAATATCCATAAATCTTTATTTTATACAAAACAAATCTTAAAAACTTATATTTATACATATAATTTCATAATATGTAACGAATATTGCGCGACCAATTATAAATCGCTTAGCGATGAATCTACAAGATACATGATAATAACAACAGTACGCGTATACAATAAGAACTGGCCCAGATTTCATAACGCTTATTATGAAAAGAAAACGAATCACTTGTTCTGTTATTATTATTATTTCTTTTTTCGTTCATTAATAATCACTACATGTCCTATAAATTTGAATAATTTTTACTTTTATAACACCGAAGCTTCAGCAGCTCTTGCTGAATTATTATTATTGTTGTTGTTGTTGTTGTTATTATTATTATTTGCTGAAGCTGCTGTCATTTCACCAGCATGACTTGAGCAATAAAATTTCTTATGTGCAATAAATGTTGAATAATAGTTGAACGATATATCACATGATTTACAATATTTTGGACCAGGTTTTGCTGCCTCTTGTAATATTTCTTCTTCACGTTCTAATCTTGTTTTTGTATCATGCAAATTATCAACAATTTTATCTTTTAATGGTTCATCAATTGATGCTATAATGACTTCAGGTTCAATAGCTTCTTTTTTTACAATAATTTCATCATCCTCATCTAATGCTGGCATTGATCGTGATCTTTCATTATTACTACCATTCAATGATATTATAGTTGAGGAAGTTGTTGTTGTTGTTGGTGTTGTTTGTGTTATTGTTGTTCCTATATGAGTTGTTTGTGTATCATCAATAATGTCACGAGGACTATGGGCAATTTTTGCATGACGGATTACATTGGCTTTATAAACTGAACTGTAAAGACAGTGGGTACAATGATGAAGGGGTTCGACACGACCTTCAGAACTTGGAGAGACCGCCCGATCGTCATTCACACCGGGGCTGTTCCTGCAGTCGGAGTCGATGATACCTCTATTGAATTCGTACTGTCATCTTCGAGTATGTATGTGATGTATTTCTCCTCCTGTAAAGATAAAGGTTTCATGAGAAACAAGATCACAAAAAGATAAAAACGGTTGTTTTTTTTTTAAATATAGCATCCATTCATAGTATTGAAATTCACGTTTGACTGACTGGAGAATCAAATTACCACGTTACAAACGGACTAATACCAAATACAAAAAAATACGTGCTTCGACTTTAAGCAGGTCAATTTAATTGAACAAGTCTCGAAAACTTCTAGAATTAAAGTTCAATTCCTACCTGTAAATCTGGAGATCGCTTGTCAAAGTGCATTCGTATATGAGTCCGCATGCCCCTCAACGTATTGCCCTTATATCTGCATATTGTACATCTATATGCTTTAACGCCAGTATGTGACTCCATATGTCGTTGGGCAGCACTTGCTGTAGGACTAATAACATCACAACAAGGACATTTCCATCCAGATAGAGAATTTGTTGGTACACATTGATGTCCAGCTTCAGCAATAGATCGACATTTACCACATCTTCTAACATCTAATTCACCCCGTTTTAAACAATAATAAGCTTGATGAGCATTCAAATTATCCAATGATGTAAATTTAATACCACAAGCTAAACAAATCAATTGTTGATATTGTCCAGCTGGACTAGTTGTACCACCACTACGTGGACTAACTGGTGGACTACCAGATGTTTTTGATGTATCATCATCTTGTGTTCGTGCTGAGCAATAATGTTTTTTATGTACAACATAGTTCTCATGTTTGCAAAAAACGATATTGCATTCTTTACATTTTGAAACACCTTGTTTAACAAGTACTTGAGGCGTTACTGGTGGTAATGTTGGTAATTCAGCTAGACGCATTTGGACTTCAGGTGTAAATAATGACAAAGAACCAGCTCTCATTAATAGAGGGTGAATTGTTGGTAATTCGAATGGATTATTATTAGTTTCTGGACTAGTCCTTGAACGTTCTACAACCATTGATGATTTAGGTGTTGATCTAGATAATCTAGGACTATTACTTCTTGAAGTTTCATCGTGTTTACGTTTTGGTGAAACACTTAATGATGGTGAAATACCAGATTGTGATGCCGGTGTTGATGGTGGTGAACCACGAATAGATGGTACACATTCGATCTTCTCAGGTGTTGGAGAACGATGTTTCATATTCTCTTTTTCCAGTTCATCACCCAAATCAATAACAAGATTTTTAATTTCAGGAGATTTTCGTACACTTAAATCTAATGGAGCTGATGATGTTTCTCTAGAAATATTCGATTCTTTTGCCTTATTCACTGATTTCAGTACTTCTGGTGCTGGTGTTGATGTATTATTCGGATTTATTGTTTGTGTCATAGGTTGTAAAGTGCCATTTGGCAAAAGGAAGCACGGTGTGTCCGGACTAGGTAAGCCAGCTGTGGATGGCAAAAGACCCGGAACAATACTAGCACTGCGGAATAACGAATATGGCACTATTATAATTGGATTTGTTGGTAATGCTAAGAATGGTTGTTGTTGTTGTTGTTGTTGTTGGGGAGTTTGATTAATTTGAGTTGTAGGTGGTGATGGTGGTGTCCGACAAGTTTCAGTTGGTGATGTTGGTGATGATCCAGAAGTGCAACTTGATGTAGTTTTCGATGTTAAATTATTTGGTTTTACCATATGTCTAGAATTACAATAATGCAATTTATGAGCTCTATAAGTTTTTTGTGAACTAAATCGAATATCGCATTCAGCACAATAACGATCTGGATTCTCTGTGGATGTTTCACCATTAGAAATTGAAGTATTTGATACATTTGTAGGACTAGGAGATACTGTGTGCATTCTCATATGACGATTGAGACTAACTTTTTTATCAGCACTATAAGTACAATGGGTACACGTATATTGTTTTCCAGTACGAATATTTTTTGTTGATGGCTCAGATGGATCTTGATCAGATTGACTTCCGCTAGGTTCATTTCCATTAGCAGACTTTGCATCATCATCTGTAGTTGGTTTATTGGTTCTATGTGAACAATAATAAGTTTGATGGGCCTCTAACGTACTCAACGATGAAAACCGTATGCCGCAAGGTGGACATACAAATATAGGAACATTAGGTTGTCGAGCGACTTCTGGTGTTTCTGTAGATCTTACTGGAGTGTCTCCTCCAAGTGTCGATAGAAAGAAATTTCTTGATGCTAGTGCTGATTGCAATGCTGTTGGTAGTGCTGTTAGATATTCATTAGGTGATTGGCTAGGTTCAGTTTCAGATTTCAAATTACTAATGGGAATTGATTGTGGTTGCAAAGCTGGATCTGTTGCTAAGTTTGCTTTTAATCGAATCCTAGGAGGCGATGTATCCGTTTCAGTTTTGATTGTGGCCTGTTTAATATCTTCGTCGTCAGATCGATATGGACTTTTACATTTTTCCGGTGGACTTGTTCTAGAGGAAGGCTTCTTCTCTGTTGTTTTTGATGTACCAGTTACAGAAATAGTGGTATTGGTGGTGGTAGTAGTAGTAGTTGTTGTGTTTTCTTCACTATCATTCACCCATTCTTCTTCTTCCCCTGCAAACAGAATGCAAATGTTAAAAGTCGTCGTTTTACTAGGAAACATAATGTTAGATAACATCAGAAGCGAATACTTGATACTTGAAGGTGATTAGTAATAAAATACGGTACCGTCGGCATAAGTTATAGCTGGTCTCCAATAGATAGGAATAGGAGAACAGGTTGCTCGTACAAATGCATCAGTGATAAGCGTGAGCAAGTGTACACGAGTCGGACATCTCGTAGCCCCCTTCTAATGAAGCAGCTCGTTAGGCCTACCCACACAGTATGTTACGAGTCCATATATCACAACGTCAATTTGATACAACACAATCAATATAAGCAAATATTTTAACAACATAGGAATATTTATTAAGCAACGAGTAAATTTCAGTAAGTTGTTATCATTTAAAACGGTAATTGTCAATTTTCGAACAATAGTAATAACAGGAGACAAAAATGCCGATAGCATGAAAGATTAAAAGATATTAGGAATTAATAAGACGCTGGATGGGAATTCTCGCGAATGATAACAATCTTTAATTAGAGTTCGGAATGTGTAGTTGTAGAGATTGAGATCAGTATAGGTAGGAAACAGGGTCGGCTTAAGGCATTCACGGAACCCTATATTAGGTTCAAACATACATATATTTAACAACCATATACATATGTAGATACAGTATATATCATATTATGTATGTGTAAAAGAATTTGATTGCATCAAACACTATTATTAATTATATGGCCTCTAGTATTAACCAACAGATAGAACACTAACATTTGTAGAAAATATTCTTAGCCTTTGTTTTAATTATAAATTGTTGCCCTCTTATTAATTAATTAAATTAACAAGTATACGTTAAAAAATAGTGTCAATTGAACGGATTTATCGATTTTCGATAATTTTTGCTTCCGCGTATAGACATATATAAATATTTCGATTTTACAAACTATCTCACGTTTTACTGGTTTAAAATTGAGAAATTTAAAGAAATAAAAGAGTCTTTCAATAGATCTTATCCTCTATGTACTTAGAAACCACTTTAAACAGAGGTATATAATCGTGTCCTTATCACCTATTCAAGTCTCTCATAGTGCCTCGATTTTAATAAATCTTATGCAGTTTATTGAGAGGAAACCGGAACTTTTGCTTTAAAATATGAATAAGGGTGGCGTCTAATGCAGGGCCATGCGACGTCCTCGTTATCCAACATCGGTGGTAGTGGCGATATGCAAATATTGAAGATCGTGACGCACGACACAGGTAGTTATAGACTGTTCCGCCATTCAAATTAAGTCATTCCACAGCCCAATCATTTACTCGACTACTTGTATATCTAACATTTTCATGAGATCGGCCAGTTTGTGGAAATAAAGTAATTTAGATTGATATGTGACATATAAAAATTATACGATAATAATAGGCAATGGTGCCATTGAGTTAATTTGAAACAGACCTACTACTGGACAAGCTATTATTTAATGGAATACATTTAATTTTTTTTGGTTGGACTCGATATGTTTGAAAATAAATTCAATTTCTTTAAATCGTTCTTTTATAGATCATTAGTTTCTTTGGTCGATACAAATTGAGGTGCCGTATTTTATCCATTTTATCGTTAGTTTTTCTATGTTTATCTCGACTCTAATTATCGACTTCTGTTGCTGCTGTTGCTGCTGCTTTTGCTTTGAGGCTATTTTTAAAATGAATTTCTAGACCTACATTAGTCTGTACAAGATAAGATTGAAGACAATTGTAGATATGTGTAGCACCAATATTCTTAATCCAATGATTATTATTTTTTTTTTTAATTTCTACCAACCGCAAAATTTATAAGCATTCAAAGGTCCTTACAAATGCCACATGATTAATTCAAGTATCCTCCTAAGGCGGTAGGCGTCGAACGGTAGCCACTATTAGTAGGCAGTGTCACGCCGCTTTATTATTATCATCATTAAAGTTTAAACTTCTTCTTTAACACGTGTAGGTTGATCTATAACTTTAGGCAATAATTTAAGTTCACATTGATTACATAGAATGAATAATTAATATACGTGTGAATCCTTTCTATAGATTCCATATAATATAATTTAATTCAGTTAGTACCAAAAATAATGTAACGCGATATTTTGTCGAGAAGGATTTTTCAACATTATCAAGATAGTTGAAATGGTGATGGGTAAATGACTCCGACTTTTTTATGTCGGCGCCGACTGCTATTGAAAACATTACACCGCCACTGTTAAAGGAACACTTGATCATTATCCATTGATCTTGCAACTCTTACAAGTGTTTATAAATTTAAACGAGGTCAATATATTTGTCTGTTAATATAACTAAAAAACACTCTTATCACCAACAAGCAAGGGAATTATTAAATGTGGGTATCGTAGATAAGTTGAAACACTTTCTTCAATTTTGTATAGAAATATCCAAAAAACAAAGTATTAATGCTATTTAAAGTTAGTCAAGTTAGTTTTGGCAAGCGTCGATTTTTCAAAAATTTGAAGCACTGCGTCGACCGGAAGATGAAAAACGACGTCCATTAGACGAGATATGAAGTATGAATGCATTTCCAGTGAGGATTAATTCAACAAAAAACGTTATCATTATCGAAGCTGCGGGGTCCATTATATAAGGATAGAAATCCACAGAGGCGACGTTAGTGGTGGTAGTGGCGGCGGCGGCGGCGGGCCAGGTGATTAGTAGCTTTACTAGGAGAGAGAAAGAGAGTGATTGAGTCCCGTCGAGATACGTGCGACGGAATAAACTATACCCGGTGGTGTTATCTGCGCCGGCAGCGTCGCTCCAGCCTTTTAATCATCCCTTAACACATTTCTCACCTTATCTCCCTAAACCTTTAAAAAAGTTTCGTTGGTGAGCTCGATAGCGCATAAAATGTCTACAGATGACAGAGGTGTGCCCGCCGATTTAATGCGGATAGAATTCACAGATCAATTTTAGATTTGAAACGATTTATAACTTCCTCTTATACAGCAGCGGTAGTCGATACCATCTATCGATCACGCTACATTAGCATAAGACATTGATTTATAATTATACCGATGGCTCCGTTCTTCTATTCGATGTCGACAACAACGACGCCGCCATCGCGTCTTTATTCCCTCATACTGATTTTTTCCATGGATTGGAGGAAACACTTACTTATCCTGACACAAATCACTAACATTATCCCATGCCAACAAGTATACCAAAAAACTCTGTCCACATTAGTAGGTCAAATAGAAATTATTCTAATAAAACTGCGATTGTTTGAATAATTCAGTTCATTTGATAATAATAACTGTGTATTAATTTAAACATTTGCATTGTTTTCCAATTTAGTTTGTAGAAAGTTGAACGCCATTGCCATAGTCTATAGTTGTTTCCAATCGATCGTCAGGTGCGATATTGGTTGACACGACATAAAATAGACGTGTTAGGTATAGTATATTATAAATAATTCATAAAAGTCAGAAACGAGTTAAAATTAAACGACAACGAGAACCTCTTTCTCTTCTTGGTTGAAACAGAAAATGTCAAAGAAGACGGATCGAGTGGTGGTATCTCGAAATCGCAGATGTTATTCGCAGCCATCCAGTTGTGTTATTTTAGATTTATTAACTCGCCATGTCTTGATAATATTTGAGTGTAAATAAATGAAGAAAAAAGAAGAAGAAGAAGAAGAAGAAGAAATTGGAAATCTATTTAATTTCAATAGGATTGTTAACTTTCTTTCTTTCTTTTTAATGCGTAGCATATTCTACCTACATCTTTCGTAGTAATCAAAAATGCAAATTATTGGATACTATCGAAATTCAGGTGTTGAATATCGTCGACTATAATAATAATTAAAGTATCAAAATGGCATAGTGGCACGTTTAGAGTTAGTTTTATTATGTTAGTTTAGTGGTAAACTTGTGACAATTAAAAGAACGCAATTCAGCAGGTGTGAACAACCTGGTTAGATATAAGTCTTTTGCCCTTCTCTTACTGCTTTGGTCCACCAGTTATCGTTAAGTTCACTAAAAGAGATATGTATTCTCACGTTGACACTTCATGGTATTACGACATCACTACAGTTATATTAATTGATACATAGAGATATAATGACGAAGATAAGGAGCAATCATCTTTTATATACATATTATACGAGTATTTTGTTGATACTTTTAGAAATATTGAAATATTATATCCAATGAATCTTGGTGAGAAATTAATTAAGCAACTTTCTGGAAGCAATTGATTAACCTTCGCTTCTGGGTGTGTAATAACTCATATTGTAAAAGAATTCCAACCTCTCATCAAACACTCACGTAGACGCGTAACTAATTGAATCTTGCTGGCGGCTCTTGATAATCAAAACTTTACTCTTCCTATGTGGTCTTTCTACATCTCACAAATTCTTTGAATTTTGCACATAATTCTATTTACATAATGAGAATTTTTAAGATACAACATAAGAAAATCGTGTTCTTCTATGATATTGCAGAGGGACAAAATTGACGAAAAAATCAGCACAATTTGCTCTATACACCAGTCAATACTTAAAGACAGAATAAATACTGCCGTTTAATCGACAACAACAACAACAACAACACCATAATTCAACGATCGACCATTACTTTGAGTATACAATTACGTAGTCTGGCAAACTAGATAGGTTCAACAATATAACAATAAGATAAAAACAACGCATAGTTATAATAGCTATTTGTAAATAGCAGTCTGGACCAAGATGGTAGCGTTGATAGTAAATCTTGCCGTTGTAGGCAACATTAAAAAATCAATGAAGATATATGGAGGTGGTCCAGCTATTGTATGTTAAGCGAGAAGGACAATTAGGGTTGTAGTAGTGTCGATAGCGCGCCATTGCCTTGCCAACATTTGCCACGCCAATATGTTACTTTCGCAAGTCGGGTGATGTTAATAATATCACCTTTTGTTGTAAACAAATCGCACATTTTTACACGATTACCATAAAGAATTTTTTTTCTATAATAGAAATATTATTTCCGTTTGTATATGATGAAGATTAGTAGTTTTGCAATACAAGTTATTGGACAATTATAAAGGAGTGGCGGGAATTGTGGTCGCTCACCCACTCAACTTTCAATTCTATCTTGATAGAGGCACCCTGTAATGAGCTCCGTCTGGAAGCTGTCAGTTTGTAGTCGCTGACTTTCTTATCTTACGGTGATAGTGTCTGACTATCTGTTCCCACTGCATCTACTTTAATTAGGCCACCTTGCCCATTGCCAGTCTGTTTATGTTTTATCTGACCATTACTCTAATCACGGTTTTATATTTATATTAAAATATTCTACGATATGTTTTCCATTTTACCTAACGATTGGACTAATTGCCTGTCACCTTCAGAATGATGATTTCGTTTCTTGTACAAATTGATTATGATATTCCACAGAATTATTTCAACTGACATGACTGGTTATGGTTGATTTCTCATTGATATTACTGCGAGAATAACCAGCTACTGTTTTAATTTGAGTTGAAGCGATCAATGATAAAGTGGAGATGTCATTCATTTTAGAGAAAACGAGAGAGAGAGAGAGCGAGAGAGATCGTTCAATGGTTCGACGAGAAATTATTATCAGTTAATAAGCTTGTTGTCCAAGCGGCCGGACCATCTAATCCATCACAGAAATTTACATGTTTGATTTAGCTGATTTACACTACTATATTGTCGTATACAACGGAAAGCCAACAACCGCAACTCAAATAGCAACCAAAACTCGTTAATGTCGATCAGAGTTGTTTAAAGTTTGATACAAATGTTTATAAAACGAAACTGCAAGAAGAATTATACGTGTTTGATTGTGGACTGTCACATCTAATTCATACGATTTGGAATAATAATCAGATATAGATAATTATTTTCATGTGCTATATAGTTGGTATATCTGTCGAAATAGTATTTAAAAGTGAGCTCTAGGCGAGACACCCACAATGTTAATGTATGATAACAAACTCATTTTTTATCGTTACCATGCTTTAAGCATAGTATACATGATTTATAGTTGTTCATATGTTCTCCCCTTTTGGTCTGCTGTTGGTGGTAGTGTTGTTACTCTGTATATTATATATGTAACGATTTTGATATATCGATTGAGCCACAACAGTTCCTGGCTGTAATCACAACCTGCATAGATCTGATAACACATAATATGTGCATTTACTAAATGGAAGGACTTAGCGATTCGATACTATCTTGAGAGTGAATGTTTTAGTCAATAACTAACTGATAGCAGATATATTTGTATGTGTATCTAAGAATCTTAAATACACTTAAAACTAATTATTAGCAAATACTTAAAATATATGGTGAAGATTATCGAGAATATAAAAACAATATGTTTGCAAACCAAAAGTGGATAATTTTAATTAAAATAATATTTTGCATTTCTTTGTTAATTAGCTGATCAATTTGAAATTGTTTTGAGTAGCGTTTCGATGTTTCATAAGATAAATATATTAATTGGTCAAAATGTGGAACAACAACAACAACAACAAATAATAATAATACCATATGTGAAATAATAATAATAATAATAATAAAATCGAAATTGTGATTCTCTTTTATCGGGCGGTGATGTATAATCAGAAAAAGTTGTATAAATATGTTCTTTGTGCCCTACCTAATAGAACGAGATAACGACTGGTTAATCCTGACTGGAAATTAATGATAGTACGTCACCGAAAAATTAATGAACGATTTTGTCCAAACCAGATTGTAGATTGAGACCAATATAAAAACGATTCAACGATTTTTTTTTTTGGATTTCATCTTCAACGATATAAAAGACAAAAGAAACGATTTTCATGATGATAAACCTAAATAGGACTGACTGATGTTCTATATATTCAAAAACTAATCTTGCCACAAATCAAAAGAACGACAGAAAAAAGTCTTAAAAGTATTATATATACAAAGAGTTGTATATTAGGTATATATAGTATGTATTTGTGTGTGCGGCATTTTTCTTTTATACCCTTTCGTTTGTTTTGCGCGTTTATCTTAACTTAGATATATTTGAATTTTTAAATGCAAGATGACTAAAACGGGAAAGAGATATTGTAAAAATTGTTGAAATAATTCCCAAGTTGTGATGCTTATCGAACAAAGAATGATCCAGAAATGGAATTCTCATATCACATAGAAGAAACGGCACGCAAAACACAAGGAATGCTTTATCAAATCCTAATCTGATCGCGGCTATTTTAATTGAACAGCTCGAGGATAAAACCACATTCTTTTTTTCTTTATTTTGATCTGCCACTGGTAAGGCAGTTTTTAATTGGCGATCGATCAACAAAACAGACAACAAACAGATAGGTGTACAAACAAATACACATACAGAGGTATGTTATGGAAAATATACAATAAGAAGAAGATTTTGTATATATATTTGGAAAAACTACTAGACCGCCCCTGTCGTCTGGTGCGATATACAAAAGATAAAATAGCTGAAACGATGGCCGATAAAGAACGTTATTATTGTACTGTTGCAACTGTGTAGTGCATACAAACTGACATCCTGTGTCGGTTGCCACTATTAAATATTCATAGATGATAGTTGGGATATACTATATATATATATATATATATATATATATAACAACATCTTTAACGACAGCCGGAAAATTCAGTGTTATTCAACAAATATAATCAATTGAAAAACGGTTTCTTCATCATTAAAAATCAAACTCAATTGGTAACAACAATATCTTGATCGAATTATTAATTTTATTGTTATTTAGAAAAAGCCATCGTCAAACTACTCAAATGAAAACATTTTCCTGATGGCGTCATATTAATCAGTCTGTTGTTAACAATGTCACACGTATATGTCTATGTAGAACGATGTTGGGAACGATACTTGATTATTCGTGAGAGGGTGGTGAAGAGTTGTTGGGGGTATATACGGGTCTGTTCACCGTCCGATAGCGCGAAAGATACGACCTGGAAGTAGGAAACGAGACAGCAAGATAAGAAAGTAATATGGCGGCTGCTGCAAAGAGATAACACCAGATACGACCTGCACCGTTGCCAACCTGCAGGTCTTTCTCTACATTCTATTTTCCACCTATCTATTTACAAAAAAAAAGAAGAAAATAAAAGATTTAATGTGCCGGCTTTGTTATTTGGAAAAGGTAATATAAAGCAAATCATGATTGGTGGTGGTACTTTAGATACTATGGGAACGTAGAAATGTGATCTAAACAATAATGAAAAGAAACGTTTGAATAACGTACGATAGTGGAATTGCATGCCGCTATCACAATAATCAAAAATTGCACATGGTTGCATTCAGACAACCATTACGATGGTGATGATGGATTTATCGTACTCAGTCCCACCAAACTGATTTTTACGATTAGTTATCTAGAAAGGTATTCAGGAAAGCACCACATTCAAAGAGAGAACGAGAATGAGTGAGAGAGAGAGAGATCAATACGGAAATTTGCATACTATGAATACAATATTCTAATTATTAAAATATCTTGAGAAAATGTTGATTTTCAGTCGTACTTCTTCTTTAATCCATTAATCATCTTATTGCATTCCTATCAACTTTCATAGACCATGGGTCCGTGTGTTGTTTCAAATTCATCTCATTGAAATAAAGACAAAACGATTCGTCAATGTATACGAGAAGACCACATTTATTCCGACTGCCTTATTATTTCTGAGACGCGGCCGATATCCGCCGTTATCGCGCTAGAGAAACAGAACAGCGACGCAGAGCGTCTTTATCAGTAGCAGACCTCTCCGCCGTGGCGCTTATCGTACCAGACCAGCACTACCATACATGTTATCAGCAAGCGCCGCCACTATTAGAATATCTAAATATCCTTAGCTCGAGTCCGCTCGGGAACAACTCCGTCACCACCACCACCACCACCACCACCACCACCACGACAACCACCCCCCCATCAACGCCAACACAGTCTTTCTAAACTCGATCTTTTGCTATAGTCCCTTTCTCCATGTAAACCCCCAATGCTTTGGCACGATAACGTTACCGCCACCGCCTTATTTATATTCATCAATGGAGCGTTATCAATTATGGGCAGGAATGTTTATTAGAAAATGGGCGAATGGACGGACAATGCTTTAGGGGTCTGACGATTAAGTTACTGAATTCATGTGAAATGGCCAGAGGGTTGGTTATAGGTGTACTGTATTTTGTACGTTTTTTGCACTATGAGACCTTTATTCGATTGTAATAAATGTATGCGATTATGTTTTGTAATTTAACTACTCGATGTCGTGACCGATATTATTAGGTTGTTTATGTTTTCCTAACTTATCCGCGGTCCCCCTCTTAGCAGGAAAAATATTTCTGTTACATCAATAATTAATATTATAATTTCAATAGATCCATAGAGAAGGTGTATAGTTGATGTCTAAGGTAGAATGAACAAGAAGCATGCGACAATGGACGTCTTGTCGCCGGAGACATTTAGTTCAAGACGTTAACCGAATGCACCATATAATGCAATATTATCAGCTTTATATATCATCTAATATCTATATAAGCAATATATAGCAAACACACTAGATGACACAACAATCTCTACATAACACCGCTAGCTGTACAAAACTAACGATAATATCATCTTACAGTTATATGGCAAATTCAAAAGTACTATTCAACACAAAGCTGTTAGATAGTTGTCTGAATACGAAAAAATGTCCGAAATTCCAAGGATAATCATGTAAAGTGTTATTTATATTCTATATATATATAGCTTCATTATTGCTAAGAAACTTTATTATTTACGAGTGTTACGACTATAATAGTTGAGGTCAATTTCTGATATGCATATTTATAAAGCATTATTTGCCAATATCGTCCTATAAGCTACACGTTTTATGTGTTTTATTTTATGTATTTCAGTAGAGACGAGTTGCGTTTTTATATCTCAAAACCATCATCAGATAGGTACCTAGTGATAATCTTTGGCCTAAATCTATAAAATAATTTATCTTGTTCTTAAATCAAGTCCATAACAGTTTTAGATAGATGAATATAAGCGAAAGAGTTATGTCAGTCGGTCAGTCGTTTTATTTCGACAACCAACAACAACGAGAATAATCACCATTTCCTTTTTCATCTATTTGACACATATAAATAAATATAAACAGCAAACAAGGCCGCTAGATAAAAGTTGGTATTTTTATCAGGAAACAACGATATTAGTTAAACTGCAAGTTTTCATATATGTGTGTTGTTGTTATCAAGGAGCCAACGGTGATGGCAACCAAGTTTCAAGGGAAACTGGGAGGCGGCAGTATATAATCTTATCAGGAAACCGTTGAATAATAATACTACGGACAGTATTCTCATTGCTATTTATCTGTTTATCTCAAAACTATTCTTGGTCTGTCTGAAGACATGCATATCTTACAATCTTCTATTCTAGTTTTGAGGATGTTTCCTTGACAAACACCTTTATTATTGAAGACGATGCCGGATGGGGCCTTCTTATTATGATGACCAAACATTTTAACTCAATTCAAATTGGAAACAAACAATATTTGATCATATTCACTAAAATAGTGTTTGATAATAAAATTCTACAATTTCAGAAAGAGATACTGATTATGTGGTATCTAGATTATAGACTATTTTGTAGTAATGGTTCCTATTATTAACAGAAACAAAGCTAGGGTTTTTGTTATCGAAAGGATTTCTCGACGGTTTTATCAGGACGTGGAAAAATCGTCGTATTCATAATTCATAAAATAACATGGATGCGATAGAGGATGTTCAGGCCATCTACTTATTCGATGGTGAGGTAGAAGAACAGTATAGTATACATATATATATATATATATATATATATATCCAGTATATACATATACATATAAAAACCGATACAGTGGAAGCTTATCGCAGACCGTGTATATATAAACGTGTTCGGAATCACTTAGATCCGACACATAAAGAACAATACCCAGAATACATCATTAAAGATTCGGGTCGTGTCTAAAGCGAAGCGATCGCTATGCTCGTAACTATTTAACTCACTACCACTGATGCCACTGCACTTTTCTTCTTCACAGACCGGGCGACGACTGCCGCTAGTTTTTGTGTCTTAGCTTTGTGTTCACATTGGAGTGTGCAGTTAAATTGATTTAAAGATACTAACAATAGTTCACAATGAATGTTATATATATATTTAAAGTACAAATTTCCATTATAAAATTATACATTTATTTTCGTTTCTTTTCTCTTTCTTTATCTATAGTATTATTATTATTTCAAAATTTAATTCAATCGAGTAATACACCCCTTCTTTTCATTCAAAATCTTGACATGTAATTATTGCAAAATTGGCGGTTGATGTGCGATAAATCCTGTTTTTTTTTCATCTTTTAGACGCTCTTCTCTAACAAATAAAGCGCGCATGTCGAATCTACCATTTTCAGCTTTTCAAGTGGTTAACGCTTTCAGTTTTTTTTGATTATGCCATTAAAGACCGATGACAGATAGATCACATTTTCACTCTTATTTCGAAAGCTTTCCAACACAGCATTTTTATTAACGATATCCTCACTATTATATCCGCCTGACACTCATTGATTAGAATATTTACGATCCAAAGTTTATTATTGGTCGTGTCACAGTTCTTAATATTGTTTACCGGGGAACTTCCGTTTTCTCCGTGTTTGTTTTTGTTCCTTAACTTACATCGTTTCTAATTTTTTTACCTGTCTTTGTCTCCCATCGTCATACAGATGTTATAGAACACCATATTGCCTGCTGGCACTTTTCACGCCGCTTTTAGTTAACATGTAGCACCTGGTTGTCTAACAAGTACATGTTTAACAGTTATGATATGTTATAAACAAAGAAGTTAATTGATATTCGCAACATGACACAATTACCATAAAGATTGTTTTTCTTTATGTTTATTATTTTTTTTTTAATAAAATTACGATGAGAACTATTCAAAACAAAAGGAAAGTTTTATAGAAAGATTAATCTGAAAACTATTATCGACTTCCTCATTATTGAAACAAAACAGATACTGTAAGCCTAATTAAAATATATAGATTTATGCTGATAACAATTTTCCTCTATAGTTTTTAACAAACTATAGTTGGAATGTTGTCTGTTTATCTGTAAGCATTTCTCTATATTGTCGAAAGACACACACACATGCATGTATGCATGCATACATGCATACATACAGGGGTGCGGCAGTTTAGCCGAATGGCTCATGTAAATACATTGACTTATCGCCTGTCAGATTTATAAAAGTTCCACGAGTTGAGTACATTGTTATCTGTAGATCGCATTAACGGTGGCTGGTGTTGGTGCTATCTATCTGGTTGTTTGGCTGGAGATAGACACAAACATTGACGCCGCTACTATCGCCACTAACTGAAAGCTTTGTCCTGTGATATCAATGATGGAATTTAGCAGACTAATTGCTAACATTACTTTATTTTATGATTATTTTAATTTAATAGAGATTCATTTTATATATTTTTATCCTTATATTGATTTTTGTTTTGTAGGATGTCGTAAAATTCATCCATAAACAAGATACAAGCCATAGAGAGAATATTATCTAATGTCAAACAATGTTCTATGTACATTGACTATCTTAATGCAATAAAATAATCGATAAATCGTTGGAAAACTAATATTTAAACTAAGTAAAAAAAAATTACTAACTAACTATTTACATGGCAAATAATGCAAAGACATTGGTTACATGTAAAAAGATTGCAAACTCTGCATGGGTGGTTTTCCTTCCTAGTCTCTATATGCGATCTAAAGTTTCGATAAGAATTTGCGTATACCATGACAAGGGGATTCTGTCTGTTTTGTATATGTGCATAACTATATAGTAACAATCTATAGAATTTATGTGAAACAACAACATTAGATTTGTTAAAACAACAATCATTCTATTTTACAAGGATTTTTTATCATTTCAATCAACAATTTTAACAATACACAAAAACACAGTTAAAATAATTATTGATCACCTTTGGTAAAACAACAACCAACAACAATATCTTAAGTGGTTTGAAATTTTTCGTAATTACATACCTGATTAACTAGATATTATGGTTTTGGTTTTTGAGGGGTTTTTTTTGTGACTGAAACTTGTGATACAGTATCGCTTATAGTTATCTTAATTGAATAAATCGATAATGAGGATGTGGTGGTAAATTGAGAATGAGCAGGTAAAGCTTGGTTGAGTAACATATGCTGGGTGCCGTGGTCCCGGCGAATTTGATGGAATATCTGATAATAAGGGTGCGACCTGGTATGTATCACGACTGGTCGCCAACAGGTGGCCCACACCAACGACATCAAAAATGTAACCAAATTCAATCAACTTAACTTATACACTAAAATTCAATTGTCGTAGATTTTTGTTATCATTATTAGTTCATTTAAGAGAAATATTCGATTCTAATCAACAGATAAATTGTTTTGTTTTGTTTGTTTTGTTTTGTTTTTTGTATTGCAAATGATTCAAAACTATAAAGTGTTTTTTATACGCGACAAGGATAAATTGCAGTTAACAAATTTATATCTTAAGAAAGGAGGGGAGCACGGACGACAAAAAAAGCCTATGTTACACAAGAGAATATCACATAATAATCATAATCATCATCATCCCTACAAAATTTCCATCCTTCTTCTACATACAGTTCTTGTATATTTAAAGACTATGTATATGTATAAAGTTTTAAGGGTAGTAGTGTATAGTCGTATATATATACGTGTGTGTGTGTTAGGTGCGGTAATAACACCCTGCAGACAATGATAAGCGCAATCAGATAGAACGGGGTATATATCATATCACAATGGCATAGCAAAAATGATTACGAGAGACGTTCCTTCCTATATCACGCCAACTCGGTAATGTGAATCACGCTCTGCCGGTTCTTATATTCACTCCTTTACCAACTGATTTATAATATTCTACAGCAAATAGCTCACAACTCTATAAATCTTTAGAAATTCGACCGACATATCACTAGTAATTTATCAAATAGATAAAAAAATTATATATGTATATATATATATATATATATATATATATATATTATATGTATATTTACAAAATATTGGTAATATGATAGAATATTAATTATGACATATGATTATTTAGTAAATGATTAAATAATTATCACGATATAAAAACAATAAAAATTATTGATTATCTATAAACATAATTATCATTTATTGATTATCTATACGATAATAAATTTGAACGTTAAATGATACATTTTTAATAATTTGAACTTTATTCTAATCATCAGATGTGGACAAATGATAACACAAATAATCAAATGTATGCTGAATAAACAAAACAAAAACACTAATCATTTTGTTTTAAAATAACGTAATTGTGGTAGATTTACAGTTTCTATATCAAATATTGTGTTGTTGATTGATTATGTTTGTGTGTAGAAACTGGAATATAGAAATAATCATCATCCCTTTTCAACTCATAAAAACACATACATAAATTCATATATTATATGTATGTTATTGGATAAGTGTAGTTAGGTTTTTGAACACATTTGAGACAGAAGAGAGAGAGAGTCTGGGATGCTCACTAATGGCAGATCATTAGGAGAGCCAGGTAATCTGCACCACTTTTTTTTCTCTAAATGTGCGATAAAAATAATAAATCATTGTGGTCTCTATGCAGGCTCTCTTCATGTAATTCTGATTACATTGCTGCCGATAGATAACGTATAAACATTTGCCTTTCGCCTACTTTTAACACTAGAAAACATACATAAATTGATTCACTTTTAATATCGTATTTATATTTTATTGAAAATTTAACAACTGCATCAGTCCAATTTGTAACCGTTTGGATTACGCAAATTATCTCGAAAATTTCTCGATTCCTTTTTTTTTAGTGATTTAATCACCACTTTAGCACCCCAAAACAAACAGATAAAACTGATAAACAATCCTATGCGAAAACAGAAACGCAATTTACAAAGTCAATATACAAACGATCGTAAAAACATGAGGGAAGATTAAATTGTTTGTTATATATTCCCAAGACTAACACATGTATGTATGTATATATGTATATTATCATAAGTGATAATGATAATATTTAGGGTTAACGAAATAATAAGTATATTGATTTCACTTACCATAAGTTTGGAATTTCGATAATTTATATGAGACTGATTTTAAATATCGATTCATTAAAGATTTTGTTGGCGGTGCAACATAACCAGCATGTCTACTCATACAAACAATATCCGATACCATAATGATAATTTATTATTGTTTATTTGTCTTCAAATTGCTATGATCCACTTTAAAATTAAATGCCCCGGATGGTATGGTACGTAAAATACCTTTAAACATTTATCAATACAATACATACACATAGCCGTAATTAAAACATATAAATAGATATATATATATATATATATATATATATATATATATATATATATCGCATAAACTACGTACGTCTGTGATAAATTCATAAACTAGACTAAATTTCTCCAGCATACAGCATTTATATAACTTTCTTATCTTATGATAAAATTGATAAGAGATTGTGTTAATATTAAGGAGAATTTGGATTAAATTTGATGTGGCTAAAGATACCATGAAAAACGACATTTGACATTAAAATATCTTTTATAGTAACAATTTATTTTCTTTATGAGTAATTTGGAGAAATAATCAATCGAATTTCCCATTAAATTAATCAAAGATGAGACAGTCTTTCCTGTTTGACGCACTTTCCAAATTAGAAAAACCAAACAAATAGTAATTTTTTTATTAAGAAATCATTATTATCGAACGTTTTAAAATTGACAATTTTTATAATTTGGCAAATTTGGCGGATGCGCCGGGCTAATAAAATTCAAATGAATCATCAATTTTGAGATTTTTCTTAAAAACTCGTTATTTTATCAGCAGTTTAATAGGAACCTTAATGACTTGATGTATGAAAAGTGATTAATTTATTTTTATTTACTTTCTCCCCCTTAACAATTGTTATATATTTTCTACCATTATCGAGTTTTTAATCTGCTCGTTCCGTGAATACAACCAGAACCAGGTAGGGGGTGTAAATAGGGTTGGCCAGTTTGATAAACTGATAGGAATGTTATTCCCAGCGATAACAACAACCTTGGGGACGACATAGTGTTGAGTTTATTACAAAAGCAAAATATCATACTGACATTTATAAAATAGGCAGAAAATAATTACATTTTTATAATTAATATCAACAACACGAGATATGAATTGAAACAACAATAATACAAACAAAAAAATAATAATTAAATTCAATTCCCATGAAAACACTTGAGTTACTAAAATTTACTATATACACATATACATATATTTAGACGTCCAAAATTATAGTAAATCTCCTGATTTAAAGATTGAAAAATTCCATCAGATAAGATAATGATGATTAAGTTCAAATGAAAGATGCGATATTCCAAGTAACGATAATAAACAAGGTCGATAGCTATACTGATAACAGATTTACAAAAATAAATTCGAGAAAGATAGAATCAGTCTAAATGACAACGAAAATTTATCTTTTTTTTCAATCATCACAAACAAAAACTGCTTGTATCTGGTTTGTCTTTAACGATAGATAATGCTAAGTGTTTATCAGTTGTATTCTCTACCATAATCTTGATCCTCATCTAATTTCCCATTTTATTTTATTTTTCTTAACATGCTCTTTGTATAGACACAGATTATCTTCAGTTCTTATCTTTAAATGGTAAATTTCTTGGTTTTTGAAACTAATCTGTAAATCGTCCATCACAGTCAAATTAACTCCTCTTCGATATTTTTAACTCTATCAACATTATTCCCAGGTTATAACAATTTATCACTAGAAATCATCATTATTATCACGAACAAATCCCTCGCCCTAAACATATTTATAGTTCTTCTTGGTGTTTTTTTTTAAATTTTTTTTATTTATTTTAATAGTGGTAAGTTATCCTGGCCTTGTTTATTTTAATGTTTACGGGTTCATAATTTGGTCGAACCAGTTCTCTGATGGTAAGAGATCATTATCAAAATACCCATGTAGGTGGCTTGTATTTCGAGACCTGTGTGTTACTTCCACTCGATATTGCTGCTTTAATGTTTTAACAAATTGAAAATGACTCTTTTAAGAATAATAAATTTATAATGTTGTGGCACGCCAACGCTGTAATAGACGACCTCCATGGTGAAAATATTAACATAATAAGTACTGACACACACACACAAACACATACAAGTTACAATTGAATAAAAATGTTCGATTTTTTGCAAATTTCACTGTAAATAAGTGAAATTAGTGATAACAATGAATGATCTATAAAGAATGTTGTAACATTTGAAAACAATAGAAAATAATTGTGTAAGATAAAAATTATTAAAAGTTCATAAAAATTAACAACATAGCAATTATTAGCATTAGTTGAGATTAGAATTTAACTCACCCATCTATAAATTATTAATTTATTAACAAGAGAACTTATAGCTTCAATAAATTGGATTCTATTTTGAAAGCAATCATCATCAAGAGTCACTTCTCTGGAATATTTTCCCATCTTTGTACAATCAAAACATGTACCTCCTACTCTTCTCTCACGAACAGAACAAGTAAAAAATATATATCGTTTTCGAATTCGCATATTGATGGTATATATTAAAAGACGATGTTGGCTAAATAATCTCGATGGGCGGAAACAGGCCCATAACACATACCATCAGACCTGCTGGTTTTTATTTGTTTTTGGCATTGGTTGAACGGCAAGTTGCCGATATCAATCTATTTCTATTCGTTTACCAAGTCAAACAATTTCGAATGCATTCACTCAACAGCAACAACAACAACAACACACAATCTTACTAACAATAAGAACAACATCATCCAAACTGACTAGAAAAATTCCGTAAATTTATTCGGTTTTATTGTTAGATATCAAGACTATTGTTAAAAGTTTGTAAAGTTAGGTATATTGTGTGTAGTTTTAGGGTGGAATTTCATATTTCCGTCATTTGACCCTTGATGACACGTTTCCAGTCAAGAGCAATGACTGATGGTATAAAGACAATGGTTCCCCTCATGGATGCAATTCACATGACCACCCGCGCGCGATTCTTGCGCACGTGCTCAATGTTCGACTGTGTTCAATAAAATGTGTCTAAGATGATACGCGCGATAAGGACATCCGGAGTCAAAGTCATCAAGTGTGTTTTCTACTCCTCTATAAATTTTTTTCTGATTCTTTCCGATGACAACACAAGTGTTAGAAATCTTCCTATTGTATAGGTGACAATATTGTTGAGACACCTGTCGAAGACATGTTTAAAACGACGTTTACACACATATAAATCGAAATAATTAGTTTTCAATAAAGTTACAGTGGAATGTTTAAATGAGCAACTAAAAGGTGCAATCATCCTAGCGTGTTTCAATGGATTAAGTTGTTTGACATAGTAATGTCGGGTTACGTTAAATAAGGTGTGGTTCTACCATTTAATGCAATTAATTATACCTACTCAGGAAACTAGTTTAGTCTTGGCTGCTTCTCGCGCTTCGTGCCTACGAACATCACATATATAAAACGATAGAAAGGACGATAGGACAATAATTACTGATTGAAACTCAAGTACGTTGAGAAAGATTTTATTGACGATAAAAACATCTGTAGTTACATACTATAATAGTGGGATAGCTATTGTATTGAAAAGCAATTAAGATTAATTTGAAAAAATAAAATAAAATACAAATGCCAACATCCGTCAAAGTTAAATGAAGAAAGGAGTATAGCTGAAGGTGAAGAAGATTCAATCTTTTATTGAATTGCACATTTTGAAAATGTGGAATAAAATCAGAAACGAGGGGAAAAATTGTGATGTCCATGCTGTATAACTTTGGGATCAGTATTGCACGATCAGACAATATAATAAGAGCGCGATATGCCAGTAATCTGATTAACGTTGATAAATTACCCGGGCCGTTGTTAATAGATATCTTTGCAGACTCACGACGTCGAAACCACCGCCCACATTCACTATTAAACGCCTCAAGCCACTATACTCCTTCGCCGTTTATCTTAACATCTTTAAAAATTCACTCAATTTATTTTTCGGATAACATTGTTTAAAGTTCAGAGGTGATGTTATGTGCTTGATACGCGAGCCTTACTTTGCAGTTTCTTTTTCCATAAATTCTCTATTCATTCAATAATTATCAATCAATCCTTTTCTACTGGCAGAATGAATTCAGTTAACAAAACGAAATTTTAGAAGAAAACAACGTTAAGATTTTTACAATTTCGAGTACCTACTCAAGTGTCGCATTTCATATGATATCAAGCTTTTATGAAATCAATATATATATATATATATATATATATATATATATATATATATATATATGTGTGTGTGTGTGCATGTGTAGTACTATTCGTTGGTGTCATCAGAGAGCTTGAACATTGTAAAAGCTTCAACTCTAAGTATTATTAGCCGAGAGTCTGAACAAAAGGCAATAATGCTGGTAAGCTTTTTGCGGTGCAGATTTCGAAAGCGGCTAGGACTGAATCCTACAGATGAACGACTAGAGATTACATTATATTCCCGATTTATCTATTATTTCCAGCACCAGTGCATTCTCAGCCCGAGGTATTGTTAGTCTTTCTCACCCGCCCATTGTTTCAGCGTAAATCATATTTTAATTTTCTGATATATATATATATATATATATATATATATATATATATATATATATACACCTGTTACCTTCATTTTGCTATCGGTTATTATTCAATTCTCTAAAAGAGAACCAGACGCATTAGTCCATTGTTCAACAAACATTTACTTAAACACCTGAAATATTTTAAAATGAGCTTTCATCGAATCGCAGTCAATATTTTAGGTGTTTGCCCTATAAAAATACTTTTTACCATCTCTAGTGCATAAATAAAAGAGGTAAGATGTATATTCATAGAGATAGATTTAGTGAGCTGACAATAACAAACTTGTCGACAAGTCGGAAATATCAGTACTCAACAATATTTGATTCTCCAACGATATTGTTATACCTACATGGGTTTCCATAGTCCTAAATACGTTCTTTTTTTCCTTCACAATGAGAAAAAATCTACAAATTGTCTCATTTCAATATCGCAATAAGTAGTACTGCCAACCAATAAACATCTGAATCAATATTTGATTGATAACGTGATAAGAATAACAATTATTGCTCAAGGGGGAAAATCAAGGTGATACATAAATTCTATGAAAAACTTCTTTTCTATGTATTTATTTGTTTATCTTAAATTGCGAATAGGAAATTCCCATCGAGACATTACGACTCCTTGTTTAGTGTATTCATGAATGTCAGTAGGAGGTCTTTTTTTTGTTGTGCTATCCACCCTAAAGAATATATCGATAAATGTGAGATGGTAAAGTGAAAAGACAAGCCGTCATCTTGTGAGTACTGAACAGCTCTCTTCATATCTCATATGCCGTGATATATCTTCAAGGATAGAATTCATCATTCCCCTCGATTGAGAGAAAGTCGTTCAGTTGAAGAAGACGATACTATAACAGATCGACACTTTTGTCTCTAATAAAGTCGGTCACGTGTGATCGAATGAGTGACATATCTCCCTGTAACAGCCATTCTGCATTCGTTATGTTGGTGAGAAATCGATGCGTTGAGGGGTTTGTGACAGTTTAGTTCAGGCGACATTTCCCTGGGCGCGCACGTTGGACCGCTTATCTATAGGACGCAAGGCGACCACGGGACTGAGCTATCACAGTTCGGCAGGCGGTGGTGGCGAGTTGCCCCCCAATCGGTCACCATTCGTGTGGAAAAATGATAGTGGCAGTGTTGGTGGTAGTAATAATAATGATGATGATGATGATGATGGTGATGATGATGATGATGATGGTGGTGGTGTGATGAGGTGAGAGGGTGACATTCAGCCCAAAAAGACAAGAAAAAATCTCGTCACCCAATAAAATCGATATACCTACATAAAAGAAGAAAAACAGAAGATGATGATCTAAGATGTTAAATATTCTTAAATCAGTCTTGATTTATGATTTTTTTGTTGTCCTAAAAACTCTGTCATCCTTGAAATTGAAACTCTACCTAGAAAACCGATAAAATCAATATATATATAATATATATATATATATATATATATATATATATATATATATATATATATATATATGGTTTGACCTCCACATTAACCAAATATGAGATACTTAAATATTATTAACAAGAAATAACATTACTTATTATAATCATGGTAATATTAGAAGTTGCTACTTTTGATAACAATTTTCCCTATGTGTTCATCACAACATTAACAAACGTCCCCTTGTTCTTTCATTATCTATTATAATGTTGTTCTGTTTATTATTAAAAAAACTCAAATTTCAATTTACTTAGAATATTACTTGAGTTATTTTGATACATTACAATTAAACAGATCCTATCTGGCAAATGTTTCAAATAGTGGGATATCTATCTATGTAGTTATAATTATTGCTGTTGCGCAATTACTGATATTTATCTTTCAAAAACGGAAGAATAGACGCTTAGTACGAGAGAACCAGTTAAATACATTTCTCAGTTTATTTCTTATGTTAATTCATCAATTTCAATCAGATCGATAATAGTAGGATTAGATGACAGAATGCTTATATTTTTTGTTTCACCTTCTATATAGTTCATTTCAACTTCAATCGAACAATTTAAAAACTGACGAGCCATCATTAGACAAATTTGGTAAAAGCGATCTAGCCAGATATGTCTGTCTTCATATGCAAAGTCATCTCATTTGATGGAATGTCAAGTGAATTTACATATTTTAAATAAGCGATGGTGTTATGTTAATTTGTTAGAATGTTAAATTATTAATAAAAATATTGGCTGTTGATTAATGCTAATAAGGAGAAGTGGGTTATTACCAGATTATGTGTTGCTTTCGATAAAAAATAAATAATTCTAAACAAATCTTATAGAAAATAGTACGCATTATATCTTTTTATAAATAGAAATAATTAGATTCTTGATAACACAACTATATCGAATTAGTTCCTATTGTTAATCAATTATCAACACATCATAAAAAATCGATGTAATTTCTGATAAGCACTCGATTATATCAGAGTATAAACAAAAATCTAGAGGTGATTGTCACTACATATTGAAAGTTTTCCTATATGGGTGGATAATCAGCCGATTTTCCTGCACGAACAGGAGGCGTCGTTCGGGTTGGCCAGGCCACGAACATGTCCCTCTTTCAGTGATTTATGCAACCGATAATTGAACGTTGTTTTATCGCCTGCCATTTCAGCCATTAAAATAATTATTCTTCCATTTATAACAAAATAAAGTGCCGTTGAATGTTTCACAACAACTTACAAAAGGGTCATTAAACATCGTAATTCTTACAAATAAAAACGTTCACTTTCACTATATATGATTCTTCTTAAATCATTTATTAATTATGATTGTTGATAAATCAAATAAATAAAACTCGATATCTAGATGGTTAGATGTGTATTCTAGACTTTGTTTTGTTTTTCTTATCGTTTTCTCTTTAATTTTTTAGTTTACTATTCTAGTTTAGCGATTTTATCTAGAGAACCTGTTAATGGCTAGTGTATCTCCTATTCTGGCACGTTTAAAATCACTGTTGGTCATCTTGAAACCTATGTCGATAACATGGGGACGGTATGTCCGAGTCTATTTATACGTTAGATCTTATGATAAGTCATCAGCATTCAAGGTTTTGCTGCCTCTTGTTCTGTGGAATTCCAAGTGTCACCTTAATGAATAATTATATCACTGTTGTTTATATTCTTATAGATATAACGTACTGATAATGTCCAAACAACCATAAAAAATGACTTTAGATGACTACAACACACTGGCAGCAATGTTACCGATTAAATTATTATTACTATTATTTTAAAATAGACGACATTGTTTTGTTTTGTTTTGATTTCAATCAGTTCATTAAGTGGAAATCAATAATTATTATTAGTTGGAATTGAAAACAAAAAACAACATAAAACCCCAAAAAAAAATAATTGTTGTTATAATAATGAAATGAAGTATACATATATAGGTAGGTATACTGATTTTCAAAGCGATACAGGTCGGTAACATCAAATCTTATCTATGATTGAAATCTCATACTTTTTCTCCAGTAACCTGATATTGAAGACATCCATCCAACAACAACAACAACAACAACAACGACCGTCACCATCACATTATAAGAATCAGTTTTTAGTCGTTACAGAATCTGATAACGATCGGTACAGATGCGATTAATAATTTAAAAAAAAGAAAAAGAACACAACAGCGCTATTTCACTAGAAATATTTTTAATGGAACGTTGTCAAGAGATTTTCTTTTAGAAATAAATAAATAAATAAATACAACAATGATATATAATCATTGGAATAACAATTAGACAGGCCTGTTTTTGCCCATATTAAATTCAGTTCACACCTTTAGTACCATTCGATAATGGATTATTTTCTATTAGGTGTTTGTATGATTTATGTGTTGTGTTTTATGAAAAATTCAACTTCTCTGTTCGTAACGATACGATCGAGGAACTAGGTTGGCCGAGCTAGTTAAAACGATAAGATCGCTTCTATAGAGGCCAAACAGCCTGATTCGTTGATAGATAAGCGCTAGTGGTGGTAGTAGTGGAGGTGGTGGTGGTGTGGTGGTTCTCTCATATTATATACTACGTACATTCCATACTATATAAAAGAGAGGGTGGTATAGGTGAGGGGAAGCGACGCGTCGGGGTTTTGTTAGCGATGCATGCCGTTGATAAGGGCCAGCCCGAGCGTTATCACTGCTCATCAATCAGCCAGTAACTGATAAACAAACTCTGCTTGAACGCTGGGGGACCGCTTATCGGGCTCGACGGTTTCAATCTATAAAGTCTGCAGGCAGGCCAGACATACACACATAAATACATATATATACACACACACATACACATAGAAACATATACCACCCCTTGTGGCTCTATCTGCGCCCACATTCGATTTTAATTAAAAATAAAAATTCACGACCATGACAATGCTTGAAAGAATATTCTAAGGGTCTGTAATGGAAGCTTATCGTACTTTGATATTGATCTGTAATTTTTGTACAGTCATCTTAAAACAGGCTCCTATTTATAATAACTATATGATTGGGGTTGTAGATGGTGAAAATTGTTTAGAATTGGCAATTCATGCCCATCCATGGAAATTCAAATACATTCTTATTTATTTTGTATTATTTTCTCCCCTTGGTATTTTAGTTATTTTTGATAAAAAGACAACAACATAAAAAAAATATGAATAAAACAAATTTGTAGACGTCGTTTAAGATCTTTAAAATTCAAATTTATCTCACAATAAATATAAAACTCTTTGTCGTGAAGAACACACATTTGTTACTTATCCGTATATACTGTTCTTTGAAATCAAGTAATTATCTCGTGGAATAAGTACTGGCACTTTACATTGCAATGAAAACTGATCCAAGATACACATACATATACACATAATATCAGACAATACACTGGTAGAGTTGGAGATGTTCGCAAAGATACGGCACCACCACACCGGTACCGGCTGCTCGGGCTCTGTTGGAAGAAGATTATGCCGATAAGATGACAGAATGGTGATAAGGACGCGGTACGATTCGAGATATCGCGAAATGGGATGAGATGGTATCAGATGATGACTACGAGTGGTTGGTCTTGGTCGATGGCAAGCAAACGGCGCAAGTGGTAGAGACGGAAAAGCTCTTTTTTCTTCTTCTTCGTTTGTTAAAAAACCAAATGACTCACTAGATACAAATAATTTGTGGGTATCTATGTGGTGGAAAATTTAAAAAAATACTGTGACATTGTATTAATGTTTTTTCTTCTAATTTTCCATTATCAATGATACTATCCTCAAGGCAGCAATAAATTTCGAAAATTTATTATTCGTGATGATTGTTAAATAATAAAATATTATTTATTTAATCGTGCATATCGAATTTTCCATTGCCCAGTTCATAGTTTGTCAAGTTTTCCACACATATCACATAAAACCATGTCTTATCTAAATTCTGTAACAACACGTCTAGGCATTGCAACCACGATTGCATTCATACTAATTTAATCATAAACCTTAAATTCACGTTTATCTTTTTAGTCGAATGCATTTTAGTATTTTGTTAAACACTCAAGGGGGATACGAACAGAACAATTCCCCGATTTAAATTAGGATAAACTACTATAGAAGAGATCCAACAATGTACCAGACCTTTGAAAACTTGATCCTCTCCCTTGATACATTTCTTGGTTCTATTCTCGAACAATATTAAACTGAGTTCGAATATTGTCAACTAACACGATCAAATGACGTGTAAGATACCAGACATGAATTCTAAATTCAGCTTATACTACTATTACTGGCATATGCGAATTGAGGAAATTTAACTTACTTGACATTATGATGGAAAAAATGACCATTGCTAGTTGATAACAGGATACACGACAACACTAGAATACTACATATGCGTGTGTTTAAGTCGGGCGCAACTTTGAATCTGTTGTTAACAAAAAAAAGAAAGAAAGAAAGGAAACATAGGGTATGTATCAAAAGGGATCCGACCACGACCCTCTACTACACAAAGTTGTTATGTAGAAGTGGGGAGAGGGTGCTGAAGGGATAGAAACGGTGCGAAATCACCTGTTGCGTCCTGTTACGACGACACCATTTAAACATCGACAAAGATAGAGAGAGAGAAAGACATATAAAGGGGGTAGCTGCTAATAAAACAATCAATTTCGATATGGTGTTGACACAATATTTTCATTTATTTTCGTTTTTTCTTCAATAATGACGATATTTAATGATGACCTCCCAAGTAGTTTCGATGGACAGATAAAGAATTTTAATTAGATGAGAACGTGTAGATTGTTAACATTTCATGTAATAAAATCGAATCGTCAATGCTGTTGTGTACATAGTTGCTCTTTCATTTATTTTAATACAAGAAAATTCAAGTTGTAATAGCAACAATTATTTGTTTTGTCATCGTACATATGATAACAAAACAAAAATTAATAGAATCATCAAAATTAGTATAATAAGTAGTTTTTTTTTATAACAATTAGCCTAATAGAGAGAAAACAAGATAAAATCAAGTAGTTACCATGTGTATATTGTATAAGATAATAATGGTAAATTGTTGTGGATATCTCTAGAAAATAGATGTAATTAGTTTGATAATAAGAGGTTTTATTATCAAGATAAACAAATTGAAAATTAATTAAATAGATACGATTTTAATAAATAACAAAACATAAAATCGAAAAAAAATTGCGTAGCAACCAAAAATCGAATCAGAAGCAATCTGAAGCTCATTAATAATAAAGATTTTATTTACACAAAACCTACCAGTAATAACAATGAATTGTAGAGTTGTAATTAACGTAGATACAATGTTGTTGGTGCAGTTGTTCAGAATAATTAGATACACTGCAACTACGGAAATTGTTAAAACTTAGTGAAAAGGGAAGAAACTATCTAGAAAGAAAACAACGATAGAACAATCGGGGCCCGTTGTTCGTTAACGGACTATGGTTTGCCTTCACAAAGTTGTTTTTCGCTACAGTAACAACACTTTTTATAATTAAACAAGATACCAGATTTCATCGCAAGATAACCCGAGTACTTCATAGAAGAACTGTAGATAACAGACGTGACCGTAAATTCCATGACCACATCATCACCGAAAAAGAAATGAAGAAACGTTGTTTCTCTGGAAAAAATGTGTAATTCTCATAAGTTCTTCCGTTGGTAGAATGTTTATTACCTTTCAGAAAAGAAAACAATCAAACATTTCTCATCTACATCAATGATCAAACAAATAAAAAATACAGATTAAACAGCAACAACATACTTTTCCAATTAAATTTTATCAAAGATTAATTTCTCTTTCTTAATTAGTACAATTAATCAGGCGATATATTTAATGTTGAATTGATACAGAATCAAAAATTTCGATCAGAAGCAACAAACTCGTATATCGAACACACTTAAATGCGGGGTTGATTTTCAAATTGTGTAAAAAGTTCAGTGAACCATTTTATATAATAAATAATTGAAATTCTATATGTATCAATCGATCAAAGTGACATATTTAAAAAAAATTATATATACTCGTATATCGAAAATTCTTGGAATAATTATCAATTTTGATGATTTTCATTTCGTTTCATTTTCGAATACGGTCCTGTATTGGTGGCTATCATTACCATTATTATACTTTTGTGTTTGTGTAATTTATTATAATCGGGGCAAGGATCTGAGTGTTTGTGATGATAACGGGTCAGGTCGGGTCGACATACCGGATACTGATGTTGATAAGCAAAATTAAAGATCGTCTGATAACAATAGAACAACACATATAGGTATAGATGGTTGCATTTTTGTTATATAACAAATAAAATTTGTCAATTTGTAATCGTAATGTTCAATCGACAAATTGGAAATGAAATTTACACACATAAAACAAACACAATGATAATTATTTATTCCCCTATGGTGGTATTTTTCACAAAAAAAAAGTAACTATTAAATATATATATCTATTTATCATAATGATGATGTTATCATTTTAAATGAAATATTTATTACATGTATTATCTTTGATAATTAAACTTTGAAACGGCATATAAATGTTGAAAAATATTCCATGGCTGTATATATTTATAGACTGTTATCCTGATTGTTCTCTGATCTGGATATCTTTCAATTTTAGGGCCTTTTTCATCAATTCTGATTTCTATCGCCATTCAGGAAAATCAAGATTTATTTTATCAATCGGAATTGTATCGATTAGATTAGCAAAATTTGCAATTTTACTAAATCAATATGAAATATTCAAACTCTATTGAAATTCATGGAAATATTTAATTATTCATTGCCAATTTCGATAGGTCGTTTTTCAACAAGTCACCTTAATTAGGGGATATCTAGTCAAATAATAAGACATGCTATTTTAATAACGTTCAGGTCCAACGACTATAAACTTAGCAATTGAAGCCACTTAATTATTCTTATTAGAAATATCTATTAAAGTAATTGAAATCGCATGTAAATTAAATATTAATTTAAGGACACGCGGTTTTTTCCGTCTATGTATTTAAAAATAAATAAATAAATAAATAAATAAATAAATAAATAAATAAACATAACAAAAACAAATTATGAAATCCATTAACGCTCCAAGTTTGAAACCGGGCGTATTATTGCTTTTTTTTGTTAATCGCTAAATGTTATCGTTTTTTCAGATGATAAGGTTCCCGAACATTCTGTCATTGGGGCGGGCGATATCATTTGATAAGACAAACATATACGAATAGCACGAATATTCCATTTTGAAATGGTTATCGCAACACGACCGTTCGCCTCTTATCAACGCAGATTCGTTATCAATACGAACACAACAAAGCCATTGTGCTGATATGCAGTCGCCTTGAGCTCCTACGAATAATGGTTGTTTTTATTGCTATACTACGACCATTCCGGGCAGAAATGCTTAAAAAAAAATCAAAAACAAAAATAAAACACCTATTACATAGAGAATAGTTGGACATTTTTAGTTTATTTTATAAATAAACAGCAATGTGTGTGGATTTAACGATTTTAAAAATGGCGGTGCGTCTGTGATGATAACGTTTGTACAATAATGGGGAGGCCGGTGGTGGTGAATGATAGCGCCGGTAGCCAGCTAGTAGTTCAATGGAAACATATGAAATATATTCAATCTGGAATTCGGCGATAAGCTCTCCAACCGACATCAACACACAACCACCAGAAAGCCCTCTCTTACTCTATAAGAAATCAATCGAGAGCCAACACTAACATCACAAATCCAATCGCTCACCAAATCACATTCACAAGCGACTATCTATCTACCAGTACTTTATTTTACAGTTGACACGAAGAAGAAAAAAATGTAACGAAAATGAATACAAAAAAACAAACTATTTTCGCATTCGAAGAGTCGATCGAGCATAGAGTTGACCTCTCCAGACTCTCCTCCTTGGTTCTCTTATCTTTCTGCAACGGCACACAATTTAGGATTCGTTGTTAGTTTCGATTTCAACAGAAATTAATCGGCTAGAGATTAGTGATGAAATGCGACGACCATCACAGTTGATGCACTTTGAAGAGAACAAATAATATCGCATGAGAAACGATCAGTCATGCGAATCAATTTTATCCATCTTCATTGAGATAATAAAGAGTAGTAGGTGTATATTTGATTATTCTTATCAATTGCATTGTTTTGTATTAGCTACATATCTTGATAATATTGGAAATTCAAATGTAAATGAACCAAATTAATTACACTCAAAGTTAAGAAAACTTTGAAAAAAACATTATCAATTGTTATTAAATTTTAAAATTGGTGCAATTATAAATTAGCGATAATTTTTAATCCTTTTATTATTTTAATTATAGTTGTTTTGTTAGTAATAGTATAATGTTTTTAGATTAATAATGCATTGTTGTAATGACTAGGATCTATCGTTTAGAATATTTCCAGTTATGTAGTACGGGAATAGAAAAGCGTGATAATGTGCTTGGTCTGTGATGGTACCAGCATCTGATAATTCTTGGTTTTCCTATCATTTTACTATCTGGCAGTTTGGTGATGCCGGCCCTAGGACATATCAGATTATCCCTGCCGCCAGATTGGTGAGATAAGTTTAAGCGAAAACGAAGGGTCAGACAGTGAAGATGAAGTGGGAAAAGCTCAATTGACCACTGTCTAAATAAACCATTTAAAAAATATATAAACGATAGCTTTTTGTCTGCTTTTTTATTCTTCCTATCACATGAAATTTCAATAAATTTCCCTTAGTCTCTACTATAATAATTAATTCGATTGTATAAAGTGGATTTCCTCGGATATGGTTATTAATGTGTACAACAGATATGTGATGATGCACTGTTTACATCTTCCATGTTTAATATATACCCTTTCGTGTAATATCTCTCAACACTTTGCGCCTATCGCACATTTGCACACCATTACCTACATGTTATGAGACCTATGAGATAATGGCGACTGATCTCACACATTAAATCTTTCAGAATTTTCAATAAACGTGAGAATGATTGAGGAAAGCGAACTGGTGTTAACCGTACGATTCAAAATGTTAATCATAATCGCCGACCACAAGGGAGGGTCTTCAAAGTTGAAATTATGGCAGTATTACCAGGAGAATGGACTATTTTCAATTACTTGCAGTAGCTGTGTAAACCGTTAACTGGAAATAAGTAGAATTTATGTAAACATATGTCGATTACTACCATGATAATAACTGCATCAACCTGCTTTTGATTATTTCATATCCATTTAAGGTAATGAAATGAACTGAAAAACTGGTATATCGGTTGTTTTTCGCAATTAATTCTCGCCCACCATCAACCACTATCAATTATTAATCTTCATGAGAATCGGTTGCTTTTAGCCGTGATAATGGCGACGTGCCAAATAACGTTCATATTCGTCACTTAAGTATCTACACATGTCTGGTATTTTTACATTAATCTCAATCGATAATACCAAATAGCATGATCAAAACAACAGTGTGTGGTGGTTAGGATCAAATTCTCTAATATGATACATGGCTCATGTCGATATCATTACTCGTCTAACGTTAATGGATGCTGTTGGTCTATTTCTAGATAGACGACAAGAGGCCAACCGATATAATATGTACATGATACGATGCGATTACCGATTACATTCAAACAACATTTTGATGGACGTTATAATGCCGATCTGTTGTTTGGGAGTCAACGATAAACTGCCCGATCACAATTTATGATTATCCAAACACAACCATTTTGATATTTATTGTAGTTTTCTGTATTTACTCAAAGAACTTGAAAGAATTCTATTTGTGATATTGTACACGAAACGATATAAGATCGAAGACAGTATACGGTAAATTATGCGCAAGCAACAAGTGGTAAAATTAACAGCTGCCAAAATCACCAATTGAACATTTATAGAGAGACCCCACCCTCAATCGACCCTCCTATAAAGGTACATATAAGGGTTGTAATATCAAATATTTGAATATAGATGCATCTTAAAATTATAAACAACTACTAGTCATCATCATCATAAACGATGTGAGATTATGTCAGAATTGACATGCGACACCATTTGATAACCTTCTATAAAGATAAAAAGGGATGAAAATGCTTAGTTGGGTGGGTCAGGATTCGATTAAAAAACCAAAAAAAAAACTTCTATATATATATATATATTTTTTATTATATGAAGAAATGATAATTCATTGAATTTCATCCAGTTTCGTATCTTAATCTGTCGCAACTGGTATTGCAGGAAATATCGTGATCGATAAAATTCCAATGAACTTTATTAAACTCTTTTTTTTTAATTCCATATAAGCACGGAAAATATGTATAAACGGTAATAAATGAGATTAATCAATAATTATTTATCAGAAATGAATAAACATTAATCTTTTCACGCTCATTCCGAATGTGCCAATTTTGTTGCAATAATGATTTGTTGTTGGTTTTTTTTTTGTTTGAAATCGAACCAAAGAAATTTTCCTATAAATCCAGAATGTTGGTCTAAATTAAATCATTAATAAATATTATCTCAATATAATTACATCAACGAAATTGGCAATGTATCAACTAACAAACGGTTTTGAATAAAAATTTACATTCAACTACAATAGAAAAACGTTCCGATATACAATACTGATAATTCATCGACGACCATATATGCTTTCGACAAGTTATCGTTACTTACCTGTTTGAAACGCATTTTCGTCTACAATCTCGTACAGTCAATCCGGAATCTCATTAATAAGCAATAGCAATGTCGGCTATGCGTGACATTGTATGGATATTACCTGAGCTGTAGGCTAAGATTGATAACAATTGATAAAAGTCTCTTTGCAGTAGTAGGCAACAATATGTGAGAATAGAAGTATATGGCAGACGAAACCTTAAAAAGCCACCACCACCACATACTAGAATACATATCCAACAATATAAACATATTATTGTCGATTTGTATATTTATTTTCCAACATTAGGTTGTATATAAAATGTTGTTTTCGATTCTATCTGATTAGTGGAAGAACAGTTAAAACGAAGGGAATTCTATGAATTCATTGAATGTAACATTTGGTACATATTCAAACAATATTCACTGACAGTTTCACCTGTTTGTTATTATGATAAAAGATTCCGGCAAGACATATAAACAGATGTTGGATAAGGGTTGATTTTGTTTCTTAAGCAAAATACCTGTGTTTACTATAATTAAAATGGTTATAAAAATGAACATTAAAAACGACTTCTAGTTTCAATTTAACAGTTCTATTCAAGAAATTCTGCTGGTACCTGTGTACTGTGTGTTCAACAATTTTTATATCTAGTCTATTTTTCTAAGAATTATCAGAACTCTTCAACATCTGTTCAATAATATAATGAAAAACTTTCATCATTATAAATTTTTCATAAAAATTTATAAAACAATAGTCTAATAACAATATCTATTCGAACAATCAGTAATTCTTATTCAATTTCCATAAGCTTCACACGATTTGCATAGTTTGCAACGTTAAAAGAAAGAAAACCATAAATAATGATTGTATTTATTATTTTAATAACGTAATTAGATCTGAATATCATCGGTAAGATCAGATTTTTATTTTTGGTTAACCTTTTAATTAATTAATTATAATTTATTTGTTGTACGAGTACATATTCCATTTCATTTTTTTGTTGGGTTTTTAGCTTTTGTTTTTTTTTTGTAAATTAATGTTTTACACAATGATGTTACAAAAATTTTAATTGCCTTCTAGAGAAAACCATAAAATTGACATTAACATTAATTTTTTTTTGATAACAGTGCGGCATATATCCTCCTGTCTTTATTATTTTTTTTTAAATTGTTCGCATCATTTCATTAGCTGCTTTTCTTTAATTAATCTTTAATTAACGTATTTAAAAAAAAAAGAATATCATTTACAATTTGTCTAGCGGGATAACATGTCTTGATTGTAATTTAAACTGTGCGTTTTTTTCGTTAGGTTGGGTGACAATTAAAAGAAATTTGAAATTTGAGAATTCACCCTTTTATAAGGCGCCCCACTGCGTCAACTTAGCTCCTTGCGTGTTTTTGTGAATTGGCACTAGCATCATAACAAGCGGAATCATTTGGTTGGAAAATTACTCAGTAACAACAGGAACTTTTTGATAGATTTCCTTCTGCATGAACGCCATAGATGCTTAAAATAGATTTTAGTCAGAACACACTAGAGATTTAGATGAATCGCATTCTTTTTCCATCAAATAATTAAGTTAAAAAAATTTACAGTCAAAGACAGATAATCTTATTTTAGTCGATAAACTATACAGGACATAACTTAGATAGAGTCTACAAGTAGAAGATAATCATAGTCATAAAGTCAAAGATTACGTTTTCAAGGTAAAACATATTTTCCATCATCAATCAGTAATAGCACTATAATACATTTTTAATTGTGATAAACAAATTGTTATCAACATTTTATAATGGATAGTGTCTGTTATTTATCGACAACGATTTCCAACTATGTAGTTAGTATTTAGGGTAAATGTTGTTTATGATAAAGGCCAAAATGTAAACACACCACACAATTCTATAATAATTAATAATTAAGAACAAACAATACGGAATTATTGGAGATAATTACTAAAGTAGTAATGATGGATTCGCACATGAACGATAGACTGTTGCAGTGCTTATGCTTCTTTTGTTTTTCTCCACCTTTTTGAAAATCGAATAAATTAGAATTTATTATTTTCGATACGGTTTTATCATGGCACCTTCTGTTAAATTATACATGCAATTACCGGACTTATTAGGGTCTGATTATATTCATGCCCGACCTTGGTATACGATAAGAAGATCTCACTCATGTTCATTTGCATTTATAAATATTCCGCGATAGATTGTATCTTTGTTTATTTGATTAGCGGATTGTTTTACTTTTCCATTTACTTTTTATCATTTTAATTTATCACCAACTCTAGAACTTCGTCGTGTCTTTTTTCTCCTCTTTGAGGACAACAGTATCAACTCAAACAGCAAGAGAAAGAGGATGAAACAGCTTTATAATTGAAATAAACGTGCAAAGTGTCTTACCTTTACGATGTTCGACTGTATCGTTACGGAAATCCAGAGGTAGTTTCTCGTGAGGATCACCTGAAAATATGCAAAAAAAAACACAAAATTTGAATGAAAACGATCTGAAATTGTTTTCTTTAAAATGTGTGTAAAGAAAACGAAAAATTGCTCTTGTTTTCCTGTTACCGGAAACAGTAAAGGAAACTGGATGTTTTTGTTGAATTTTCCTTTTAAAATTGTACAACTTTTACACCGTCATCTCTTCCTACATTCGTATTTAAATGTTATTTATTTTTGAAGTAAAACTTCTTTAGGCGCGACTAGGGGGTAACTCAGAAATTTTTTCTGACGGAAGTAACGCTCGAAATAGTTTCGGTTATTTAAAATATTTAGTTCTACTAAAATCCTAATAATACTAAAATTTCCAACTTCATGTAACGAAATTTAGAAACTCCGTAGATGTAAGGTTGGTATCTTAATTCTGGTGATATTTCTCAGTCATGTGACTACAACATCAGGAAAGCTATTGGTTGGTTGTAGGAATAGGAGAACAGGTTTGAATTTTGGGTAGATTGACATGGGCTGATTTGACCTTTAATTTAATTTTCCATTCTCAATTAATTTAATTAATGAACGAATATTCTTCAAAAAGTGGGAGTGGTATTAACGAATTTTATATAGAATATAAAATAGTTTAATCGTTTCAATGATATGTGTCATAAACGTCAAAAAGTTTTACTTCAATCGCACACAATTTTTCTTATTGTTTAAAAAGGAAAAAAGGATTGTGGTTTACTGCTCATTTCAACCAAACCCCGGCGCTTATGCCCTTTTACTTATGGATGATGGTTTACTGCTCATTTCAACCAAACCCTGGGCGCTTATGCCCTTTTATGGATGATGGTTGGTTACTGCTCATTTCACCATTTCTACGATGAGGGACCTGCGGGGGGGGGCTAGGGACAGACATCCTAATCTTGCTAACTGGTCCATGTACTTTGTGGCATGGACAAATTAACAATTTAGGTTATAAGAAGAGGAAAATTCTGAAAATCCTTTTTCATACCGTGCCGAGGTTTGAACCCCGGACTTCTAGGCGTAAATCCCTATCGTTAACCATCGAGCCATTCGGATCGTGAATTTTCATATGAAAAGTGTACTATAAATGAAAACGATTTTCTACGATCCAACGGATACAGCCGACATTCCATCGTGTGTTGGGCACCCGAAAGTACTCGATTGCATTAATGTATAGCTGTTGCTAAGCAACCACAATTTTAAATACCTAACATGTTAAAACGTCTGTCATTGGTTGAAATCTATAGATTTCCAAAAATATGCTTCGGAAATGCTCATTTTCCACACGGTAGCAGATGGTAATAGAAAACGGGACGATTGATTCAAGAAAATCAAATATACTCTCATCAGAAACTGTAAATTGAATGAATTCAATAGAAATGCGGTCCAGCTGGTGATGTTTGAAAATACTTTGTGATCAGTTTCTAACTAGACATGCGTAGTCTAGTCATCAACCAAACAATCTAGAATTGTGGGTGGGAACATACCTAATAATTGCCACTATAATCTACGAGGTGTTCTTACAATGAATATATTTCAAAATAAATACTGTTGAGGGTAACCAGTCCACTTCTGCGAATATGAAAAGGTTGAAGAATTTTTGAAAAACGTCAGACTTATTTGTGTAAAGCTTTACAATCAAATTGAAGTAGTGTTAAACAAATATTTATTTATATACGGTTTACTTAAATGTAGTCAACTTTAAGGCAATTAAAGCAATTGAAATCGAGCCACAATTGTCAATTTGACAACGGTCAAGTCAAGTCGCACAGATTCAAATCGTCAGAGTATAGATCTTCTCGTATTTTTAAATGAATTCCACATACCCACACTCAAGGGTGAAAATGTATAAAATCAAAATCTACATATAATTGTAGACAATATTCCATATTTATAATGCATAATGTGAATATAGCTTTATATTATTCTTTGTGAAGTATATCATTAATGAATATAACTAAACTGTAATATTTTAAGTTAAGTTTAATCGTTTCATGTGCCATAAACGTCAAACAAGTTTTACTTCAATCGCGCGTAAAGATTACACGCACACAATTTTTTTTATAATTTTGTTGTTGTTATTGAAAATCCGGATTTCGCCCACACATTGTTTTAAAAGTTGATCGTTTATTGATAATCGATTCAATCGTTTGTTGATAAGGCTGAGCTTAATAGTTTATTTTACATATAAATTGTGTTGTAACAGGCCATTATCGGGCATGAAGTAGATGTAAGTGGTATTGTAAACTATGTGACAAATGGTATATGTATATAGGAAAGAGAGAGGACTGATTGAATATGTAAGAAACGTTAATCAAGATGAAACAGATCGCACAGAACTTGAACTGTTTTATGAATTGAAGATTGTCTGAATTGATAAAAACGAACCAGATTTTCTTACCTCAGGGCCTTATGTACAAAGACATGTTTTATTTATTATAAATAAATCATTGTATAATAATCAAATGTATCTTACTATATTATCTAATCTTGAATCATATAAAAACTTTGAACAATAACATTTCTGTGTGTTTTATCCGTTTCTAAAATTCAGAGATGTATGTTGTATACCAAAATTTATCAACCACACACAAACATTTTAGAAAGAAAAAAATGAACAACAGCCAAGAAACATGCACCGAAAAAGGCCACTAAATACCAAAATAGATACCTACGTTAATATTCTCAGTATTTAATTAAGAAATGACAAAACAACGTACACTTATTTGTGATAAGTTATCAGTTTTCTGTACGCTTTCGCGGAAAATATGATGAATCAAGAAAGTGGAAAACCCACCACCGACTTTAATTATAATACTGAGTAAAATTTGAAAATTAATCAACATTTACGATATTAACAGATTAACTTTACTTCTATTTGTTATTTTATTCCCTTTTTTGGTATGAGGTGTTGTACAATATTATACAGTCGCCGCTACCACCGCCACTGTCGCCGCCACCGCCGCCGCCACTTTATCGCATTTTGCTCGGATTGGCTGATGTGCTGATGTATTTCACCAGATTTATTAAAATAAATTGAAAGCAACGGCACGGTTATATTCTATGTAGATAAGTAGAACTGATCGTGGCTACCGTCTCATTTCCTGCTTGGGAACCGATGCTGCATCGGTTGGTTCTGGTCCTGTAGCCCGTCGACTTATCTAACTCTACACTACCCGCCATTACTCACCGGCATATTCCTCATAAATCAACCCCCGAAAACGTGCATACATGTATAAATATTTATCTGTTTATGGTGTCTGCACCCTATTAGATAGCGTCATCCGCCCTTCAAAGATCCATTCGATATTTACATAAATGTCACAAATTACAAACTACAGGTGGATGATTGTGATTTTTACCAACATTAAAATTCTATCTGTAGTACTATCTCTACAACTTTTATATTTTGTATATAACAAAAATTATATATAAACCCTTATACGATATAGTTGATATTAATGTAGCGTACAGGATGACTCTCATGCATGTAGGACAGCGATAAGTGGTTCTGATGCTTTGTTTTCCATTTTGAGTTCGGCTTCGTTTCCTGATCAAGCGCTGGGCTGTGGCTGAAGACAGGCCCCCCACCGGCCGCCAGGAAATGAATTTTAGCTCGACCGTGCGTGGAATGCGTTATGACTTTTGTTATTTTGGTTAAATTCGTATTGGATCTACAATGTCTCGAAGCTGTTCATATAAATCTCTACAATTCAAATGAAAACAAAACAAAAACGAACAAAAAACAGACGTAATTTGCAGTATCATATCTCTATTTTCTAGGGTAGAGAATATTTAGTACCTCTCTCTCCCTCTCTATCTCAAATCCTGTTGATTCTATAAATATTGACACAATCTAACACAATCATTTATTTGGTGAACAATGTTGAATGATGCAATTGTCCATCACTGATATTATTCAATTTTTACAAATAAAGCCGGTATCGCCCAACCTTATGATATTGATAGGTAATTGGTAAGAGGTAATCGTGATTGAATCACAGCAGTAGTCCTTTTGTTGAGATAGATTTTAAATTGAATTTCTGTCGGCACTGTGCCCGCTGTGTACCACATCACACAGTCCTTGTGTTCTGATACCTTTTAAGTGTCCTTATCAGTAGTGATCTGAGACCGTTTCTATATACAACTGTAGTGAGTCATGACCAAACATCTGACCAGAAAATGTTTACAATGCAATTTTCAACAATACAAATTTATAAGAATCTTCCGATTATCCTTGAAATATAATTTGTAAATCAAGATAATGTTTGATTCTCATTCTCTGGAAACAATGCGGTAATCAAGGTTTTAAACAGAGATTTTAATCTAAGAATCAGTGGACCATTGAGCAGATGTTTGAGAGAAAAAGAGGTCAGAGCATATTTATAATGTTTTCAATTTTTATATGAAAAAAATATGTTCTTTACATACTCCTACTAAAGAATAAACAAGTCGCGTCTATAAGATCACTTTGAGGAGGGGAATGGTTGTGTTGATACGATCTGAAGAAGCTTTTTAAAAACTCCAACCAACTTTAGACTAAAGAATCATTAAGATAAAGCCGCAGATTAATGGAAAACTGTAGCGGAAAATTTCATTGTAAAAATTACACTACTTTATATCATTTTTGTGATAAGTCTAAAATATCACTTGCTTCCAGGTATATATGCCCTATAACGATGATGGAAAAAAATTACGAAAATAATTATATTCTTGAAAAATGTCGCATTATACAGGCACACATTTTTATTGTTTCATTTTCCCCGTTTCGAAACGAGTCTAATGCTATTTTCAAGTCAGCATTTAAATGATGCCTATTATATAATTACGTATTTGTTGGATATAAAACAGGGATGGATTTGTGGAAATTTCCTAAGAATTTTATAATTATTTTGTGACCTTTTGTCATCAACATTTACCGGAAATTACTAACGAGCGTATTATTAACATTATCTTTCCTAATAAAATATTCTTTAAATGAATTAATTAGAGCTACTGAAGAAACTATAATTATGACCATCAGTTTGGCGATATCACATGATCACTCCGCCATATATCCTGAAATGCGGTCACATGACACAATAGTTTTTGAAAAAAAAACACATATTTAAAGTGTTGTTGGTTTTGAAGGGCAGCATCCAATCGTTGTTATTTGTTCTGCAGAAGATGTATGTAGTAATTTGAAATGTCGTCATAAATCCGTTGGGTTAGTACAGGTGTCTTAAAGCATAAAGTATGCCTTTTGAATGTATATACTAACGCTTGAATATATAAATTATAAAATGTAAAAAAAAGAAACGGTACATAATGTAAACTTGCGTGCCAGTCACATTTATTAACATAAATTTGATAAGCGATATTCGATAAATTCTAAGGTGTATACTGTATATACATATATCTACAATCTAAATAAATATCTTTACACTTTTTTTCCTACTTTCAAAATGGTAAAATGTTGAAAGAAATGGTATAGAGGAGAGATGGTCGCAACTGGTCTCCCACTTGGAGAAACATGGAAAGATATGATTTGATAGTGGCAAGAGCAAGGACACTTTGGAATTTAATCTTTTGCTTTAATGGTATAAATTATTCAGTTTTGATAAAGCAAATAGGTAAAACCCATTTTATAGGTATATGTAATCTGTGGTTCGGTTTCTCTTCGTCTTGATAAAGACTATTTTCTCTCTTTGTATCTATAGATTGATAACGAAAAATGGTTATATTCACTTGGGAACGTCAGTTTTTATATTCACACCCATAACACCTGAAGAATATTTATAATTAATTAAACTTTGATATTGTTTTACTTGATCGCTAATTATTCCATATGGCTATTGAAACCAGTTTTACTGTTGATTAATTGGTTGAATATTGATAAACGATTGACAGATGATGATGATAATAATGGAATCATGGAAAAATGGAATGAATGAGGGCAACGAAAATAAGAAACATTTCCACACAGCTTTATGGAATTTCAAATGAGAGTGGCACGTTAATTTCAACAGCATATCGTTTTTAATAATATCGAATTCAATATTTGATTGTTTTTAGAAAACATGCGAAAATACAAGATTCATACGATTTCCTTTTAAAATAAATAATACTACCGGAAATCGACATGTTATTATAATCCAAGTCTCGCACTAAATATAATCGAAATCAATTTATTATTTGCGAGAAAGGGATTTCGAACAGCCCCAATTGTCATTACAATTCTGTCATCGTCTAGTTATGTAGTAGGTATGTACCATTGCAACTACCATCATCATCATCATCATCATCATCATTATGTCTCTCAACCAAAAATGACTCCATGTCAATGCTTTATGATTTTGTATAAATATGCAGATTCGTTCCCATTTCGTTTACGATCTGTTGGCGGAAGTTGCCGGCATCTACAAGAGATGTAATATCCCGCTGTCTCTCCTCAAACTGATTAATGATGGAAACGATGACAAGATTTTATAAAATCAACATTCTAGTCTCGCCCATCCAACTACAGGAAATTATTGCCGAACGAGAACCGTTTTCGAACATATATAATTTATACAATAATTAAGATATTTAATTTTGATATTTATGCTATATACAACAAGAAATATGAATGTTGCTTGTCAAATACACCAATAAAAGGAGAAAGTCGTGAGAATCGACAAATCTAAATCGTTCCAAAATGTAAGTTGTGGGACAGAAGAAGCAGTCATTTGGTTTAATATTGTCCCAAATGCAGTAAAAAATTAACTGAACTATCAATGAGAATATCTGTAAAAGTCGTTGCTATCTATTTATTAACAACTTTTGATCTAAATAATACGATTGGAGAAAAACTAATATGTGCAGCTTGTAGGCAAAGCGGTATTGTATTGCTTTTCCTACACGCCACGCAATATATTTATTAGGTATTCTCCTAAAGAATCCTCAAAATAAGTATATTTTAAAATGGAATTTCCATGAATCAACAGATGGCGTAACAAATAGAAACGTTCGTGTGATGTTGATAGAAGCAATCAAATTGGAAATACTGACTCTGGCTATTGCTACTATTTGATTTTATAGTTTCATAAAATTTCAGGTGTGTGTTAAAATAACATTTGAAACTATGTAAATATGGATTGGTTCAGGTCCCCGGACATTATTTACCAAACTACACTTGAAACTACGTTAAAGATTTAAGATATCATGTTTGGAACAATGCCGGATACTCGAAAGTTCAGCATTTGATAAATTTTCAAGTGATTAGAACTTCCTTTACAGATATAGATAAGACCAACCATTATAAAGACTTTGTATATCCGCATTTCAAATCATCTTGATAAAAAATTATACAGAATGTAGTGTAGAGGAATTAAACAAAAAAAAAAACACATACACACAATTCTAACCAACAACAACAACAACAGATGCATCGAATTTGAAATGGATTTTCAAGGTTTTTAAAACTGTTAAATAGTGTTGTTGGTGGATTAGTTATCTCATAAATGCATCTGTCTATGTCATCATTGACTATTGTTTGAAACTGCAACTTTATCACAAACTAATTATAGGCCATTACTTATTGTTGGAGTGGAGAAGATGAGGAAGAAAAAATTATAGAATCAATTTAAACACAATTTGATAAATAATAACAGATAAATAAATAAGAAGTTTGTTGTATAATAAATACAAATATAGGATCTAGAAGATGTTTCATATGAATTATTGCGTTTCAAGTTGCATTGAGGCGGTGTGTGTGTGTGTATGTGTATGTATTTGTCGGTATCTTGTCGCCGGTTTGGTCCATTTGTTATCATCCCATGATCGCACACACTCTAGTGGGTGTGTTAACGATACTGGTTTTGCCTTTTGCGATCCCTAGGTGTTAAGGTGTGACTTGACTTTCACGTATGCATTTAAACAAACATAAATAGCTTATAGCAAGAAGAAATAACAACAACAACAATAATAATAATTAAAAAAAAAACTACAATCTAAATTTGTGTATATTTCTACTTTTTATTACTATTAGTTATCATAGCGGCAATCATTGTGAAATATAAAAATGTTATCTTTAACAAAATTTAAAATAGTTACTTTTTATCGTTTTATTACTAACTTGAGGCATTTCTTTTTCTTCTTATCAATATACAAATCTATCACTATATATATTTTAATTTTTTTCATTCGTTAGTCTCTTATCAATAACAAATCAGTCCTGTGTGTTGGATTTTTTATATTTTTTTTAAATAAACTTTGTCGATTATAAAAACATTAGTGTGATAGTTTTAGTCACGAATATATTTGTGCTCGATACCGTTTGATTTATTGAAAGTTGAAAGATACCCTCCCTCCACCGTCACTCTCTTTCAGTTGAATATTCATGAAAACTAATCGAAATCTGTGAGAGATCTATCATGTACCATTTTTACCCATGTTAAATTGACGATTTAAATATTGACATCTATGTTATTGTAAATTGTTGATATTTCAACTAATTTTAGGTCACGTTATGTGTACAACTGACATCTAAATTTGCTACTAATTCAAATATAATTATTGCATGACAGATAATAAAAGATAATGATGCATCATACTGAAAACACTACACCGCCTGTCGATCGTCCGGACATAAACTCATCAATTACATCGAATTTCAAAGACTTTATTTAGCCACTATTATCTTCAACTAGATATTTGATGGAAAAAAATTTAAACTTACAACTTGACACACAACATCTCAATGTTATTGATGATTCTTTCGGGTCGAATGTCAAGTTAATGGCTGTTTGCCGCCTGCCTCTCATCGGAACGGTTACTGAAAAAAATCATCCTAATCGTCGACAACCGTCCATTCCCTACCATCTAACCAAACTGTGTAGTACACTCTATAATGTGTGCGATTTTTGGGGAAAAGCGTCTTCAAGCTCAGTAAAAAATTCAAACTTGTAAACCCTAGCGCTATGTTCAGTAGAAAAGCTGATAGTTTTTTGTTGGGTACGAGTCTCTCATTAGATCAACGATGGGACCCAAATTACAGACAACCCTGGTTAACAAATGTTGTGCTGACAGAGCACGGAAAACGCCATAAAGCTTGCAGAGAGAGAGAGTGTGTTGTATCAAAAGCTCCTATTAATCTTGTCGACACTAGCGCCCGGTTTAGCCTCACAGTAGGGGGTGCATTAAACTAGTCGTGCGGACTGCATATTGAGTATGATTTATATGTCGTCTTTACCATAAAAATACGGGATAGGAGGGAGTTCTATAATTGCAATTCAACGCATGTGTACGGATGATGATAATGGACTAACTTTAAGTTGTTATGCCGGTACCATCACATTAGCCTCATAATTGTCGACAATACGACAGAAGAGAAAGTTTGATATACATGTAAATACCATTCATCGCATTATAGAGTTGTGGTGTATCATCAGTTGCAATGGTCCAACACAGCCTCCGGCACTCTCTGTTATATATCAAGTTAAAGGATCGACCATAAAACATGTCGATGATCCTGCTTCGTACAATATTAGCGATGATACTGCTATATGTACAACACCACACTAACCACCTGCTATCTAACTGATTCAGTTGCGTTTCGATTTGTACTAGAGCCTGTCGACTGGCATTTATCGTCCATCGTCGCTTAAGTGATTTACTGCCGAATGGACCTCCAGACTACAGATGCCAGCCAGTTGATTCATATTTTCTCCACTCTTTCAATTTGAATCTTTCAAATTCTGATCAGACAACAGATCAAACATAGGCATGTCACATGTTTTCCTCAATGTTAAATATCAATAATATTATTATTAACTTTCTAATTCCAAGACAACTTGACTTAGAAACCGCAATTTTACAATAGAATGTCATATAGATAGACTTTAACAGTATAAATGTTATCACTTATCTACATCTTCATTTTGTCATCTGCACGACATCGGAAATAACTGTCATCTAAATACTTACGTTTAGCGACAGACAGATAGATTCACTATATAGTTCTTCAATCAACAAGAAAAACTTTCTAGAATCATCATTAATTAGATATACGGGTATAAATCAACGATCAACGTGTGTTATTTGAAGAATCCCAGTTTAACTTTCAGCTAATCGAAAAATCCAGTAAAGACTTTGTCGTGATCAATCAATCACTTATGTAGGCTGATTGTGCAGGTGTTTGGCCTTTTCCTCTTACGATTTCTTGTATGTTGTTTTGTCGATAAATAATAATAAATGCAACGATTGGCTAAATAAGAGAGAAGGATAGGAGCAGAAGAAAAAACTTAAGTTTTCGGGGGCGTCATCGCGATGGCATTGTTTGGATATCAGGCAACACGCCGTTCAGCGTGTCTGGCGCACCTCATTTCTCTAATCAAGTGCGATCTCGGGCAAACAGCCCAAGGGGCGCATACAGACAGTGCGGGGGAGAAGCTGGTGTTATAATGTGGCTATCTAGAAACAAAACCAATGTAAAACAGAGAAGAAGATGAACTAGCTCTCTAGCTGTATTCGATATTTTTATCAGATTTGCGTATTCTCACGTTTTCCTAGTTGAGGATGAGGAGCGCACGATAACTGTGTATGGTTTCAGTTTATCTATTGCTGTTTGTTTGCTGAAATTAATTTCAGACACAGTCGGGAGATTGCCCATTAATCAGAGAAAGAGAGAGGCCTAGTCAAATGTTGATGAGTTCTACTATTAAATAGATATTGTCTAGTTGAGGCAAAGACAAAGAAGGAAACACAGTATGTGTTTGTGCGTGTGTGTGTGTGTATTGTATATACAAAAAATTGATTAACGCTGGACAAGAATATAGAGGGGAGAATGTTGTTAGATAGTCAACATGTATGTTGTTTTTGTAGAAGAGACATTTACCAAACCAGGTTTTGTGTTAAAAGGAAGAAGTTATATTGTAATGCAAAATATGAGCAAAAAGTTAACACTGCTAATTACTAGTCATTATTGTAACAACAAGAAATTCTTTATTGTGATAACGAGATGGTTTTCATAAAGTTCTATTTTAATTGTAACAAATTACAAATGTAGATAACAGGATGCTTATTATTAGTATCGCTAGACATCAAAAATTATGATTTATAAATATCTATGTTGATCTTCTATTCAAAGATCATTATAAATATTTATAAGCATGCAGGATGCGATCAGAGAAACGTATAATTAGCAAAATACATTTGGTAGATAGTTTAGATCTCCACTACTATTTCCAGAGAACATTGCACAATACTATTGTAAAGATTAATGAACATGAAGTAGAAGATTTCTTCAATTTTATCGTCACCCACATTGACCGCCGCCACTTGGATGGTCCTTATTGTGGCAATAATCAGAGGTGATCTTAAAGTGGATGTCGCCCACTATATTCACTTAGAGAATGAACAACTTCAGGAACACGACTGAAACACACAACTGTACAACACAACAACATATCTTGTCTAATATTGTTATAGGATACAAAGTACAGATAATTTGTAGCTACAACTGATGATAAATATATCAATTCGAGCTTATAAAGTAATCACAGCCTCAGCGACACTCCAAGGATTTACCGGAATGTTGGCTATTTAACGAACTGTTATATTATCATTATTCTACTACTGTTTAGATTAGCACCTTAGATCATTTCATACAGCGATTTGTCTGTTCATTGTATAAAATGTAAGTTTTACAATTTTCCAGCAATTAGCCATTTGAATGGAACTTATCAGAAAAGATAGTTAAATAGGGCGGCTATTTAAATAACATATCTACAATTAATGTTGAAAGTTTTAAAAACTCTATCCAACCATTTAAGAGTTATCGATCGATAATATCAACAACCAAAAAACCATTTCCTTATTTACGATTCTATATGTGATTTCTTACAATTTATAAAACACTGATAGACTGATTAATAATTACAATTTCTTATAATATTGAATAAATTCAATTAGAATATAATTAATATCTGTTTCACAAAATAATTATAATCATTTCTCATAATCAATGTGGAACTTAATTGATTGGAAAATCAAGTTCTACCGGAAGATTCACCGGTTTGTTTGTTTTTTAAACACGATTTCTATAACATGCACCTATTACAACTAATTGTTTCAAATCTACAAAGTGGAGCGTTTAAAGACGATATATCAGATTGGATCAGCACTCCTCAAATATGTTTCGGTAATAGAATTCACACGAAAAACTTTGAAAATACGATTTTTATAATAAAATTGTAGATACACGCTGAATTCGTTTCACCGTTAGAGAAGGTCTTCATTCAATATAATCTCATTAATTTGTTGGTCAACTATAGAAGGAATCGTTCGTATTTGCAATCTAGTATACATAGGGTAATGTTCTTGTTTCTAGGAACTCCGGCCGAGATCCTCATAATCCATAGTGAGGTGATAATGGACCATAAAGGATGGTTGGTGATGGAGCGAATTGGCCGACATTCATACTTTTTGCCCTCTCATCGATCAAGGATCGACACTTAATCGGTAAGTAACAATCAAGTTATTTACTAGAAGAATATTCAGAATAAACACCAAAATCTTTAATGTTTTTACAACTGTTATCAACCAGTAAGAAGCAGTTGATCAATTGACGATACTGAATAGATCACAATTTTGAGCAAAATCGTATTGCAGTTGATTGAATAAAAGTGTGAGCCAGTCCAACATCCGTTAATCAACTGATGCCAAAGATAGGTCGCATGCAAATTTGGCAGCGTAGGCGTCAAATCGCTTGTCTCTCTGAATATTCTGCTCAATTCTTCTGTCACTTTGAAAATGCTCCCAATTGATTTCAAAAGTGCCACGTTGCTTTCTTAACAATTATGAACGCAAAATAAGGTGTGTTTAATCAATTAGCAACACCGTTCAACACAACAATGAGCAAGGACGTCAATCAAATCAATTTCCGTATTGACAATTTCTGTTTGAATTTTGTTCTCATTTCACCACTATCAGAGATCGATTTGAGTAAATAATGAAAAGAAATGATTTTTGAGAAGAGAGTCATCATCTTTATTCAATTGTTTTGTTTAAATTTAAGAAAATTACGATATGAATAAATAAAAATAATTCTAACAATAGACTATTAAGAAAATTATTACTAATTTTTTTTTTAAATATTATCGGTGCAACAACGACAAATATTTTCGTTTCAAGAAATATAAATAATTTATTAATGATTGTGAGATCGGAGAACAGAGACATTGTATCGTAATTTGTGTTCGGTTAAAAAAAAAAATAAAATAAAATAATTGACCTCAAAAAGTGTACGAAATCACGCAATCTAAATATTGAGATAAGTATCGAAAGAACGTTCCAATTTCCAACTGAAATTCTAATCAGTTTTTTTTTTGCTGTTTCGTAATTATTAATATACAAATATGGTTTTTTGTTTCGTCTTTTTTTTGGTTTAATGTATTCTACGTATTCTAATGATTATCATTCGATGAGAGAGTTTCTCATTTTGATTTTGAGAATATATCACCATTGCTAATCTGTTTCGAAATATCGACCCCCTTATCTCTCTTTTAAAATTATATCCATAATTATAAACGCCTGGTATTATATTATAAACCTATAGAACGGACAAGAAATAAAATACAAAATAAACATATATCTAATCAACATCACAATAAGTAATCTAAAATAGGCGTGGGAGTATCCACCCACTGAGTCTCGTAAACTATGAGATAAAAACCGAAAAATAATCATGATGAATTAATGGTATGCAATGATAAAAATCTAAATGAATGTTGCGAATGGAACGAATGAACCAAACTAGATACTAAAATAGAGAGAATATTTTACACAATATTTTTTTACACAATTTTCGTATATTTTTATGTTAATATCTATGTAGTTTCAAATAACGGGACAAACCTACGTGTCCCAACATAATATCCAAATAAAGAAATGACCATTACCAGATAGTTTTATCTAAATTATTTAAAGTGCAATTTCTGATTCATTGATAAACAATATAGAGGCATATTCTTGATGATTATTATCATCTCTATCTGGGGAATTTGACGGAAATACTAAGGAGAACTAATCAATTGTCAGTTGGTGTCATATATATATTTATAGGGCGAAACCCAAACACTGATAACAATGCTTTTTTTGACATAAAACATTGATAGAAGCAGCCCATATATCCCCATCTTACTTCCAGCTTATTGAGCACTCGGATTCTTCTATAAATGGGTTAGGAATTCAAAAAAAAAAACAACAACCTCAAAGATCACACATTCTATCTACATTTTTACAGAATTCAACCCCTTTTGCGAACCAATGGACATTATAGAAATATATTGATGATAAATGTTCTGATAGCAACATGGACGGGGCAGGCGGATGATGCCCAAACTCTATCGAACGTGAGATACATTTCGATAATACCAACAACAAAAAAAAAAGCGAAGTAATCTGAGAGGGTTGAAAATAACGGTAACATTATCTAAATCTAGTCGATCAACGACTTGTAAAGTTTCCTCAATTTACGTACAATCACGTTGAATTTAAATAAACATTTCAGATCGATGTTGAATGTGTGTTGTTCAATTCAAATGGTACGATTAGTAGTAATTTTATCTACAATTAATGATATGTTGTCCATTGATGGTGTTTTTCTCTCGACTATTTTATTACATTTATATCGCAAATCTTTGTTTTGTTCAATTAGTAATTGAAGACGATATTTTATTATTGTTTTCAACAAAGTCTCACGATGTGTATGTGTATATCCACCTTGTTGCAATCGGGTTTTTTTACGGCTTTTCCGTTCCGATTCTATTTCCAAACTAATAGTCAACACTTCAATAATGTATATGACAACCATTTACCAAGAAATAGTTAAGATGATAATCTAGCGTTTATTTCTACTTCATAGTAAAGAACTGGTTTTTCCTTTTATTAGTTGATGTTACGAGGTTCGTTAGTGGAGAAAGAGCAAATTACACTTTCCATTCGTGTTTTTGCTATTTTGAAAAAATTCAAAATAACAACAACAACAACAACAACAACAACGATTGTATATGGGATAATATGCACACACTATAGAAAGATAGTCTCTCTAATAATTGCTGTGTAAATATTTTTATTGTTTCAATACATCATTATCTAGTTAGAATCGAGACTGTACTATCATCCCATATGATGCGGGAGGCGGGTAACCTGCAGGTCGTGCTCAACGGGCGGAGCTCTCACTTCATGAAGCCAGATTGAACGTGCGTCTTGTTAACTTTCTGATTTATTACCAGATTCATACCCTGTTACGTCTAATTTAGTAATAGCCCGTTTCACAGTATGTATATACCTCAAGAGCAACAAGTCTCTTCTTAATTGACTTGGTGAAAATCAAAGAGGAAATCACCAGTCTCGTTAAAGCCCTCTTAAATATTGGTGGTGGTTTATATTTAGAATAAATAAATGCCATCAGCAGGTGTAACTGTGTGTACATATAATGTTCGTGGCATGTAACAGGCAATGTAAACACGCATGTCGCCAACAACTACAGTCTGTGTCGTGCAAGGTCCTAAACATAGATAGGACAACTTGTTGCCTATCTGCCATACACACAAATACACATATTTGCAATAATTATCATTAAATTATTGATTTGAATTTGAGATTAAAAATTTATAAATAATTTTCAATGCTTATTAGAGCCGCAAAGTTGTTTTCGACGCCTGCTTCTAAACATGTAGATACATCTATCTATACAAATGGAAATTGAAGAAATTTTATCGTAATAAAAAAGAACAAAACTCCACATATGTTGCTTATCATTTTGGTCAGAGATTTTGATCAGTTAACCGCAACTTACAGCATAGCATTTAAAGTTTTCGTTTTAACAAACAAAAACAAAAACCAGATCAGAACTTGACCATCAATTATCCATAATTGAACAAACTTTCCACATATTCGAAACTATCTATAAAGGGAAATACTAATGAAGCTGTAACATCTTGTATCTGGCCTATAGAGATGATTAGAATTCGTTTTATTAACGCGAGCTTTTCCGTAAGATAATCCGAAGATATAAAAACAACAATACAACGGAACAGTATTGGTGCAGCTTTTCAAATGCACAGAAGAATTTGAATGAAGAACAATAATACATATAACATGGTTTAATACATATTTCATATCGTTAGAATATCTTCTTTTCCGTTATGATAACATAAGCAGCTTCATGGAAATACAATCAGAACAATATGCATAATAACAGCATGTAAAATGCAAATGTCATTTACAAACTGTTACATTTGTTATTTCTAACACATTAAATGTTGGTGGTTATAGCAGAAGACAATAGATTTCAATGGAAAGCACTCTCTTTTATTATTTTCACTCCTTGATGTGTGTTGTCTTCTTGTTGTGAATGTCGTCGCATCACTAATAGGAAAATAGATAGATTTTTCTAAATATGATGATAATAATAATATAGAGAAACAAGGATTTGTTTTATTTTAAAACAGGATGACAAGTAATAAGCGACATATGAATAAAAAGCTTGTAATATCGACATATAATGGAATATCTTACTAATGGAAGATTCAAATCTAAATTATCAACAGTAAACGCGGTGGCAGTTCGAGGCCAAGAAAATAATAATTATTATCATTTTTATAATCGCTCATATCACATGGCATTACAGTGATATTAATAAATAAATATATATATATATATATATATATATATATATATATATATATATATATATATATAACATACTTATAGATACATCCAGTGAACAGGTCATCGAACTGACAATAATTAACGAATATAAAAAAATAAGAAAAACTCGAATTCTAAATAAATTAAAGATATCAAATATTGATAACCCGCGCACCATCCAATCGGTAATTTGTTTCAAATTCGATGAGAATAGTATTAAATTATTGTTATTTTCTAACATATTTTTCATCAGTATTTATTCATTAGTATAAAATAACGAAATAAACAAATTCTCTAATCGAACATCTTAGATTTTGTGCGACGATTGCAATTTATATTCAATTAAAATTTGACATTGTTCCGCTACTTACTTTATTAGACATTTAATTTATAATTTTAAAAAAAAATACATCACACCTGCTTTAACTTAGTCGACACTTTATTATACCATCATCATCATCATCATCATCAATTTTTTTCGATTATTAAATTATCTTTTTATTTTATTATTATTATTATGTTAAACAGACGTTAACTGTAAATAGCTATAATCTGATTGACTTTCTATATACCACGTGTCCGCTAAACATCGTACCACTGAAATATTTTCAGCATTAGCAAAACGTTTTGGGTCAAAGCGGCCAAATCAAAAATAGGCAAAGTCAGGCGGTTCTTCAAGTAAAGTTTTGTGTTCGTTTTGTGTTTAGATTGAATTTTATATTGGAAAATAATGAGCACATAGTCATTTGTTCAACAATGTTTTATTGCGATTGTAAAAATGAAAGAAAAACTGCACCTTATCGTTTACAGCATGCAATTTACCAACATCGTATCTAAATAATCAATTTATTTATATCCTATTGTTTATTTTAATATAAACTAAATAAAAATATTTGAAATTATTATGTTAATGATGTAATATTAATTTAAATAAGAAATATTTAGTATGAACGGTATTTGAACATCATCATCAACAACAAGATTTCCAACTTGTTTAATTAACATATAACCATTAAAAATTAGACTGGCTATAACTGACTTAATTAATAAAGATTAAGACATTCTATTTAATAATGCATCAATTTGGTTTTTCTTAAATCGTTTCAAATTTTAAAATTCTTTCTTGGATTAATATAGAAGTGAAGTCGGTGTGTGGGCGCGACGTTTTCCTTACGTATGCGTTTTTCTCTCCCCATCAATATCTTTAATTCAACAATTTGATATGGAAAATAAGCGATAATTAGACCATAAACAAAAACAAATTTGTTATTATTTATTTAAGTGATAAATATTAAAAGAGTGATTTTGATTTGTAATTATTCGAATCAATTTTTTTTCGTTGGTTGAAATTGAAAGTTTTATACTCAGTCGATCGTATATGTGATCGGCTTGACTTTAAGATCAATTCATCGCTCACTCATTGGAGATAAACCTGCTGAAATATCAATTGATAAACGATTATTGCAAAAATGTTTTTTTAGAGAAATGTTTCACTATTTCAGAATCGAGTGCGATTACGACCGATTATAATTCCAAATTGAGAATTTCGGTGAGATTATTGTTAAGATGAAATATAATCAGAATATTGATAATTTCAAGAATTATTGTCGATTCTTATAATTGTTTCTGACTCATTTTTAATGATTCATAATAATTATCTCTATTTTTTTTTAATAACAATATTTCTTCATTATCTCAACATTTTTTAAACAATTTGTAATCAACTTTACAATCATTGTCTATCAAAAACCTTCTATTTGAACTTTATTGGTCAAAGTACATTAAAAAGCTCTCGTTCATTTATTATAAGATTGAACAACAAACAAATCATCAATTCTCTTTTATAGGAAAACAACCACATTGATAATTTTTAATGATAACACACAACTACTAAGATAGTTTATAACAAATTATTATTTTTTAAATTATAAACTAATCACGATTTGAACCACAATGACAACAACAATAACAAGAAGGAGATTTGTTCATAATGTTTAAATAAAGCATCAACTCACTACATGGCTAACAATAAGATTAATAAAATAAATGCAATTTCACGGTTGTCTTATAATAAAAAGGATTAAACAATAATTTAATTAAACTGACGTACAGTAAAATCAACAAACACCTAAATACTATTATCCATCAAGACTGGGATCTTGATGGCAGCAACTGTTGTTATTAACAACAACAAAAAAACCAACGCTAATTATAAATGGAATTTATTAGACAGATATAGAAGAGAGAGAAAAATATTGCCAATATATACGTAAATCAATCAATACAGAAAAAAAATTCATTAAATTTAAATATTTTCATATCGTTTTAGAAAGTGTATTTATGCAAAATTTCAATATAACAAAATTAATATGCGACAGACAACATAAACCCATCTCATCAATTAAACAACATTCATTATTAAAATTAACAACTCCAATACAACTAGTTAATTAAATACAGCCAAAAAAAAAACACAAATATTCCAATTTATTCGTTCATTATTAATTTCCATAAATATTAATGCAACAATTAATTAATTAATTAAGTAATTGGAAATAAATAAGAAGGGTTCCAATATGCCCTGAAAGTATGTTCTTTTTTGTTCTTTCTCGATGTCGCTTTTTCCAGGTTAATCCTCTAATTTGATACGAGAAGAATTTACATGAAATGGGCACCAACCGACCCACGCTTCCACCATTTGTTCCTTTGTCGCAGGTGTGTGTGTGTGTGTATGTGTGAGAGCTTATACATTATTAAACAATAGAATGGATGTGAAACTATTTAAATAGGTGCTGAACACCGTTTAACACTTTACAATACAAATTACGTTGAGATAACGGTGCCCTTTTCAGGGCCGGCTTCATTTTATTTATTTATTTATATGTATTTCTAATAATATTTGTGACAATTATATATGTCCAACTTTCACTCTATTGTCCATGGCAATTAGGTGAACGAGGTCAAAAGTGCAGATATAATCAGTTATATTAAAACTCTTATTTCAATAAATAAAATAACATCATCATAGAGAGAGTATCCCTTTTGTTTGTCTCCACATTAAAAAAAAAATGACAATAATGAGATGACAAGCATTTGTAGAAATCCTAACGTATAATGTCATCATCATCTTTGCTTGGATTACAACATGAAATTTACAGTGTGTTTAGAGATGTTCGAACACATTGGCTCTTTTTAACTGTCACTAGATGAATAATTTAACCAATTTCCGATTGTTTTTAAGTAACTACTGTTGATGCAACTTGTTAAGAGATTACGCTTCCTGGATGATTTTCTGTTGAAATCGACAGTGCCTTATCAAAATCTTGTCAAGCTTCATTATTATCAAGCAGACAAAGTCAAAAACACCATAAATACAAAGAATCAACAAAATAAAAACACTAAATGGTATCTGTGTTATTTATTGAAAGCAAAAGACAAAAATATGCCGTTATCAAGTCTACGAATAAGATTAGATTTAATAGCGCGCTCCGTAGTCCAATTTAAATAATAATTATTGTGATAATTAATCAACAAATCGAAATTATTTGAATTTTACCGCCATCTAATTAATCATCAACATATATTGTAAACACTAATTTTGAATAATCCACACTATTTATCAATTATACAAATCAGGATAATAATTGAGAAACCAAAACAAACAAAAAAAAATCTTTGGACAAGTTCCATATAAAATTGACCATTATCAATTTAACTAATCATTTCCTAAGAATAAAAAACCTAATTAAAGAATACTTTGAATGTTGAACGATAAGTTTATCGAATAAATTAACGTTTTCATATTCAAAAAAAAAACAAAACAGGCCCATTTAACATCAACGGTGTAGTTTGTCTTCTTCATAATATTCAGTAGAATAAAATACACGATAATTATCGTTTATTAGTGAGCTTTATAATCGTTGGATTACAAAATGAAAAATGAGCTTAATTCATGTGAAAATACGGAAATTCTTGCATTGCAAAAAATACGTCTATTATTATTATTATTATTATTATTAATTTAACGCAATCTAATCATTGTAAAGCTTGAGAAATAATAATTAAAAATGAATTTGATTTGTGAGTGGGAAACACAACAGTTGAATTTATCATTTTTCAACAAATTAACAATACAAACATTACAAAAAAAAAACGCACAATTGACATGTATAACAATAATTAAAGAAAAATAAAGCAATTTATAAAACACCTACTTTTCAATGGTTTGGGGTTGCTCTGTTTGCGCCTGGACATTGTCGTTAACTCCACGAAAGCTCCCCAGAGTCCTTAAGCTGAAAGTCACATGGCACGAATATTTCTCAGAAAAACACAATTTTCCCTGTGACTATCGAAAAAACGAATAAACAAACAACAACAGAAAACAAAAACTGTTGGAATGAGAAATAACGGAAACACAAAAGCACTGGACACTAACAAATAATATAAGCGAAATTAAATAACAATAACAAAAAAAAAAACAAATTAAATAGAAATGTTTACAAGTGAAACGTGTTCAACAATTAACAATAGTAATTCATTGAAAATCCATGATTTTGTTGCGGGGTGGGTGGGTGGTTGTATAAAGTTTTTATATTCATCCAGGATAATAGATTTTGACAGTTCACGAGCGTTCCTGATATGGCAGGATACAAACAAAACACACAACACCCTCACTGCGTTACAGAGCCAACTGACGTTTTCAGTGACTGTGTGACTCACTAAAGTTTCTTATTTTGATTGTTGCGCTTGGCGCGCGCATAGTCAGTGAAAATGCGTTCAAATATTTTACAATGTTTGTAAAATTAGTGAAAATGAATGATAAATGCGCGATTTTTCTTGTTTTTTTCATTCTCCCAAGATTCTCTTTACAATATCTTTCTCACTTTTGTTGTTCATATTGTCCATTCCTTCCTACTCTTCTTACAAGAACTTTTCTTAAGAGTTGTTGTTTTATCAGTGTCTGTGCGACAACAAACAAAGTTCTTATCAAATTTGAAAGTTTTACAGGCATTTGTTCTTTTTTATCATTTTTAAAGGGGTTTATCGTTTTAATAGTGGCGGCAGCAGGATATTTAATAGCACAATATATCGTTAGTTTAGAATTCACACAAAAATCTCATGCAATATTTTTGAAATTAATTATTGAATTTGCAATTTTGTTGTGTGTTGATTAGATGAGTTCAGGGCCGATGGAAACTTCTACATACGCATCATTTTGTGGAATTTTATCTTATAGAACTATTGTGAGTGAATCCAAGAGAAAGCTCAAACTTTTTAAAGTTTCTTAGACAATAAAAAACCGTTTGTTTATACTTTGTGTGCTCTGATTTGGTCTACATGACTTCAAAATGTAAACCAACAAGGAAACAGTATCAAGTAATCTGCAAGGAAAATAAACTTATTCAAACTAAATCCAATGTTTGAAAAGACCTCAACTTCAAATAGAATGTTGTAACAGCGACTACTAGGATCAGTGGCGTAACTATCACGAGAAACAGAGACAGCTGATTGAGGATTAAGTGTGTTTACTGCTCATTTCACCAAATCCGAACGATGAGAGACCTGTAAATGGAAGCTGATCCTTTTTCATACCGTGCCGGGGTTCGAACACCGGACTTCTGGATTGTAAATCCAATGCATTTACAATTCGTTCGTTCGTCCCATTTATTCGTAGATGAATGTAGTTCGTATAAATGAAAACGATGGTATTGTACGATCGAACAGAAACAACCGGCATTCCATTGTGTGTGGTGCATTCGAAAAGATCTCATTTTGCTAGCTTGAAGTCAATTCTTCCAAATGAATATAGACGTAGTATACGTACATTGCTAACATTTACACTTTTCACATTTCAAGCTCAAGAACTTCGATATAGTAATTATAAATTATAATTAAGAAAAGAAGCGATCTTATCGCTTATTATGGAAATAACAACACGACTCAAAACTGAAACTTAATTTTTTATTCTGATACCTTGTATTTGATCAAATTAGGTGTTCCAATTGATTCATTAGCAGTTGTTTTTACTACGCATCATTAAATTATTATATCTATTCATATTTTCAAGACAAAATGTAGTTGTTCGATTGGAAACTATTACAAATATAATGCGTCAGATAATTGATCAATCAAATGTTTCTGCAGTTCTTGCAGTGAAACGTTCGACGTTGAAGTAAATCGATTTTATTTATTCGAGAAATTTAATTTTGATAATTTTTAATCAAATTACAGGAAGTTTAACTTGTCCTGTTTTGAATTATTTTCACAATTTTACCTAGTTTGTACTTTAATTACCATTGCCCATTATTTTAAGTATATGATATTGACATGTCTAATAAGAATATAATTGATTTCCTATGTTATTCTTTATAAAAAAAACAAACATTATCGTAATGATAGTTAATTGAATATTCATGATTTTCATTACTTATTGTTATACCAACTATTTGTGCATATTATCGGTGAAATCGCTAACATTTTCCTACAAAATACATGTGCGATTATAAATTAAATATCCGGTAAGAGAATGGATCATTATAAAGTTTTTGAATGATTTTTAAATTATTAGAAATTGGGAACGAATTTATTGTTAGATGGAAAAGAATTTGAAAGTGGTGCCCATTCATCATAGTGTTGCCATCTATTCATATCTGTACGAATCAAATTTGAGCGCTAGTCACATGCTATTTATTCTGCATTATCTACTCGAACATAGATGTCGCTTTGCATTATTTTAAAATTATTTTTACAGACTTCTGTATAAAATAATTGATTTTTGTAAAAACATTGCTAGATGTCACTACAAGTATTATTTGTGATGCACATGATGGCATTTAAATTTGTGATTTAAAACATTGTTTACATCTGAATCGTTTAAGTTGTTTTGTTTTTATTTTATCTAAAAATATCCTCAATAACGATCAGAAAAAACACACAGTACGATGATGATGGTTTTTGTTATTTATAACTGCGTATTAATTAATAATAGACAGTAATGTTGCCTACTTTTAAAAGGATATTTATCTATTTGGAAAAATGAATGAATAATTGCTGAAGTTTAGTTAATTTATCTTGATGTTTATCTATTTATTGTTCTTTTTTTTAACCCTCTAAGGTATCTAACTGTCATCGCATTTGCATGCAAATAGCGCAATATTGCCTTGAAATAAACTGTATACATGTATATAAAATTGTTAATATGGGTAATCCTGTTTATCGTCCATCATTTTAGAATTGTAAATAGTGTACTTACGGTTCGACACTAAATAAATATGTATTACCATCATACAAATATTTATAGAATTATTGTGTATTTTGATCCGAGATTCCAAGGCAACTACAGTACTACAAAACACTAAATCAATTCCCATGGGTAACAATAATTACTAATAGGCCGAAAAAAAACAAAACAATTTTTCGTGTTTACACAAATAGAAGTAATAAATATCGATTTTAATGAGTACGTAATTATTCTGTCAACATAACTAATTTAATATTTTCTATAAATAGATGGGCATGACGCCATTTAATCAAGAGAATTACAATAAAGCCCAATGTTCCTATAAATGGATGAATTAAGCAACTTGCTCAAATTGCCATACATTTCTGTTTAATTACAAATAAACCACTAACTTAACTTGCAAAACTACTTGACCAAGTGACGTGAAATCATGAACCTAGCTTGCTTCTATTCCAATTTCAATCTAATCGCCAAATTCAATCTTTAATCCGCAAATATTTCCTGAATCGATGAAATATTGTCGGAGTGACGAGAAGCTTCTTCCATCAAATTATGAAAATATTGTAATTATAACTGGCATATAGAAACTGAAGCCTTGACGTGACTGAAAACTTTACATAGAAAAAAAATCAATTATAGCCGTGTATTATTTTACAGCAATTAAAAGAAATATCGGATATGTTTTCGAGAATTCGATACGATTAATCCAATTGTAAAATTAAATCTGTCTAGAATTTACGAATTTATTTCGGAATCACCTTCCTTGCGAAAAATACTATTTGGTCAAAGGACAAAATCAAAGTACATTTGGCATGTAATCAAATTTGGAATTTTCAATACAACAATGAATTATTATTGAAAGTCTTATCATAAATTACCATTGCATGAACTATTTTAAATGAATATATTTGTAATCAGACTAAAGTTCAAATAGGAACAATGGGGCGTGTGATTTCGAAAACAAAAATGACTCAATAAATGGATATACCAAAGCACGTTGTTAATTTTTTTCCATTTAAAAAAAACACACACAAAACGTGTTTGTATATTCCTTTCAATGATGACCCCGACAGTTTAGGTGTCCTCATATGGACACACCTACCAAGAAATTCGGTTATTGCGTTCTTGCTTAAAACTAGACAGGTGCTGGATTTATGCTTGACCACTATCAACGATTTGAACAAGTTTCACATGCTTGAAAAAACAAAACAAACTGGGTGAACGGAAAATACTTAACCTTTGACAATATTTGCATCGATCGTGCATTTTCACGAGATCACTGAATGTCTGCACGTATTGTGCGTAAGCCAACTTTCATCATACTTTCGCAAATCTATGATTTCTCACTCACTCTCATCTTCTAGTAATTTCCACATTTTCCATGTTGATTTTCTCGATTCCTTTTGATTGTAGTGATGTTTTTTATTTGTTGGTTGAATTTCCGTCATTGTTATTGTTTGTTTGTTTGTTTTTTACGGACAGGATCTGCGAGGGCTTGCCATGACGTAGCCGCATTAGTGCCACGCTTGAGTGACGTCAGCGTCACGGCCGTGGCCCCCGATATCAGCCGTGTAGCACGTGAACGCCATGCAGAGGATCACGCTTTTCGTGCATGATCACGCGAATTATGATTGGTTGTTGGAGACGAGCCCCCAATTTCCATTGGTTTATCCAATGTTTCACCGCCAAACACACCCCAAAAGCTCATGCCAGAGCAATAACATCACCGAAACACAGCAATACAGAATCATTTCGTTTGTTAGTTTCGGTCTCGTCACTTGGGCAATTGTGAAATTCGATTTTTTTTCTTGCTTCAATTTCCAATTAATATCTTATTAAAAACAAAATCGAATTGTGCCATAATGATTTGCAACGAGTTTGCGAATTTATTATCACCTCCTAGTACACCACCCCTTAAAAATGTAAGTCTATTATTACGATTTTATTAACATTATGTTTACTTATACGTGTCTTTATTTATAACAGACAAATGATGAAGAGTCAACCTTGAATCAAGTGCGTGCTCTATTAGAAAGAAAAAGGGTGTCACCTGTACCAAATCTACCAACCCCCCAACCATCAGATTCAGAAAGTGAAGAATTAGAATATCCACCGAAGAAACGTTTATGCAATCGCAATGAAATTGAATCATTCAGTCAATCATTACGACAACCCCCAATTGCAGTAGTAACACGTCAATTTTCTGTAATAATGCACGCTAATAAAGATGGTACCTGTAGTCCAACACCATTACCCCAAGTACCTCAACATGAACCCAATATAGTGAAGAGTCTCAAATTTAAAATGGGAAACCGCAAAGAACAAATTTATATTTGTAACAAAGATACTGGGAAAGAAATAAAGAAAACAACATCAGCTTTAAATCTGCCACCGATAGCACCGAAATTTGTTGCAACACCAACACAACATGCAGCTCCACAAGCGTTGATTGTTGCTGTCGATGGACGTACATTGATACCTGCTCAATTAGTATTGGTGACGCCATCACAAACAACAACAACAACAACGACACAAATGGCACCAATCATAGAGTCGCCAATCCGTCGACGTGTTTACGAATGTACATTTAAAGGATGCAATAAGAATTATTTTAAATCGTCACATTTGAAAGCACACAACAGGAAACATACAGGTGAAAAACCGTACGAATGCGAATGGCCGGAGTGTTGTCGACGTTTTTCACGGTCAGATGAATTATCAAGACATAAGCGCACACATACTGGTGAAAAGAAATTTAAATGTCGTGTATGTGAACGTGGTTTTATGCGTTCAGATCATTTAGCCAAGCATGTTAAACGGCATACAAAAGAACGATCGAATGGACAAAATCAGAAAGTCAATATTGTACCTGCTGTACTTAGGCCTTTACAACCGGCACCGGTTTAAAATCTCTTCTCAGACTTGATTAATTTTAGAATTTCTCTCATTATTTTATAACCGGAATTTTTAATTTTAGTTTCAATCATTGTTGTTAGAATCCTGACTGATTTTCTTCTTTATTTTTTTTTTATAAATATTTGTCGTTAATTTAAACATAAGCATTCCATTTCGCTTATTGCATTAAGGTGTTAATTGTTATTATTTTAGTTTATTGTGTATCTACTGCATTACAATCTTATCTGTGATTTTTTATATTATTTATTTGATTTTTCATAAACTACTTGTATTAAAACATCATGTATTATGTGTAAACATTTGTATAAATCAAAAAAAAAACGTTAAAATGATAATAGGTATACTTTTTTAATAACAATCTTTGTTTTTATTTAATCAACAATTTCTCTCTTTACGTGTTCATGAAATTTAATTACGTACGGATAAACCAGCTAAAAGCAGGAGAATATTTCAATCTCAATCACGGCTTGATCACAATCAACATAGAGATCACACTAACGCATATCATTCAGTTGTGTTGATCCAGTGGCGTAAATGGCAGCTGGCTCCGGGCCCAACTAGTTTGAAACTATATTCTAAATAAGGACTAAGTTGATCACAATAATCACGATTTGAACTAATTATTGAAAAGGAAAAATCAATGGCTAACTTCATGTTTAATTCGTTTAAGGGGGCAACAAAGGGGCGGACCGCAACGGCAGTTGGACTAGCCAGCCCACTCATGCTATGATATATCTGTTTTTAAATAATAATTGATTTTTTCCATTGGGGGCCCACTTTGATCTTATGCCTGCGGGCCTTGAATTTGATGTTACACTACTGGTATTGATGCCAATCAATCGTTGTTTACTGCTCCCTCGAAAGACATTTATTTATGATATTTCAGAAGTTAATCATAGGAAAAGAATTAAAACTTCCTCATTTAAACTAAAAATTCCAAATGGTCTAAGAACTGTTTTTATTTATTTTTTTTAATTTGTTCATTCCATATTAAGATTTTGGTTTTGTTTCCAACCTAGAAACGAATTTTCAATTAACAACAAGTAATTCGAAACGTTGGGTATTTCCATCTGAATTCTTATTTGTTTTGACACAGGTGACAGTAAAATTATACCGTTTTTAGTTACGTATTTATAATAACAAGCGTCTAATCAACACTAACAAGTGTTAATTATTTGTAATAGAAACTTGTAATTTACATAAAATGCATTTTTTTTACACATGAATAAACAATCAATCCGGAAATTATTCGTCTTGTAATTCCTGTATTGAATACAACAGGAAATTCTCTATATTTTTATTTATTTAAAAGCTGACTGTGTGCAATGACGATGATGATGATGATGAACATGAAATTTAAACTTCATTTAATTTCCTTTCAACAATCATTTGATCCTTATTGACATATTCCCCTAATAACATTATCTACAGTACAGTATAAACAAATCAAAGGAAGGTCACTTTTACGATAAAAATTTCGTTTTTTCTCTCATTTGTTGTATCAAATGATTGACGTCAACTATACCGATGAAGATTGTGATAAATTCTGACCTTTAAATTTACTTTTATTCTAATTATCTATGATTAAATTAACCAATATTTGTCACATATGCATATTGAATATTAGAAAAGTTAATAAATAATGAACTTTAATATCATCCATCCAATTGTGACTAATACAATATCCTTTTATGTAATTTATATTTTTATTAACATTAACTATTTTACATACAAGAACAACAATATGATGATAATCAAAATAAAGGGAAATTTAAAAAACAACTGCACGTAATTAAGTGAGCGTTAGTGTTTTTATTATCAAACAACTTGAAAACAACACGAGAAATCCAGTTGAAATGTGCGCCAACATTCTATTGTTTTAATTTCAACCAATTAAAATGCAGTTAACTCACATCTATGATTTGTAAACACTTATTGATTGGTTAATCCAAACAATGGTAGCTGCCTATTTGCTCAAATAGCATTTTCAAATCGAATAATCTAGAGCAAGACGTCCTAATTCAGCTACAAAGGCAACTGATTACGAATGATATTTACTGTTATTTCTAAATTGTTAAAAAGCTGGGATACATATAAAAGTAATTACTATTGTCTAATCAACGAACAAAACGATTGTAAAAAGACCCCCTATTTTAAGCCATTTAGTTTCACATTTATTGCATAGTTCTAGATAGTAGTATCACGCGAAAAACAAGTGCCAGTTCTATTTGTTATCAATCTCAATATAAATGTTATTATTAAATAGATAACAATAAAACCAAGAACATTTTGTTTTATATAAATATTAATTGGGTTTCTACAGGACCGATCTTGTAGAATAAGCTAGATATGATTTACCATCCAATGGGGGCCCAGAACAATAGTCACCAGCCTTGAATTAAAGGCAAAATAATTGAAAACCAAATAGTGTCATTTAATACAATACAGTTATTATATCAATTATAAATTAGATCTACGATTATAAATGATTTATGAAGTGGGTGGGAATATTTATTTAAATCAATTTGATTATTACAATATGACCTCTTTTTTTCTTCTAAATTTTTATTTATTATTAAACATTTTCTTTTTTGATAAGATGCTGTATCTATTAAGATGCTACGTGATTTTTAGCAAGCACAAACTCTTATTATTTTTATAATAAGAACCTAAAAAAATTTATCAACCATTTAATGAGAATGTTTAAAATTAACTGATATCAATTTTTAATAGAATTTCTATGATATCAACAACTGTTTTCGTATGATTTATAAACTTTTATGAATTGCTTCTTCTTTCTCTATGTATTTATTTTGTTTAAAATATGACGATAATAAATATCTATTTGAATTAAAAATGTGTAAATTATTAGCGAAAAACAAACTATTTTTTTAAGTTAAAGATTTATGTCTTTATTTTGCATGTTTCTTGTTTACACGTTCGATTTTCATCTGTTTTACTTCATATTCTGTCAGCAAGCCTCTAGCCGTTCGCACAATTTTCGTTATTTGCTACTATCAGGAAGGTGCGACGAAAAAATCGCCCGATGTGATCTTGGCGCCCTTCCATTGTGTTGACTAAGCAACAAATCAACGGCGAAGACCACGGTCTTACCGTGCCTAAGACCTAAGCAGCTTTAGCTTCTTCCTGGCTATTATCCAGCAAATTAGACATGTGTATACCAGGACTAATCTACTTTTATATATTCGTATATTCAATATTTTAAAAAAAGGCAGACACAAACTCTGTAACAACTCGATTTTTTGCCAAAAAAAAAACTGTTTATTTATACTGGCAATGTTAGACAAACTGTCGGCAAACTTCCTTCCGTTAATTTTGGCCCTGTTGCGTTATTGTCAAGGTCTCCCCATTGTTTTTAACACCATTCGGCCAAGTTATTTTTGGGAAAATTCTCATACATTCAAATCAGATAACAATTTGAAGATTTGCGACCTCAATTTTTGATAGTTTTGGAGCTAGTGGCGTGTTTATAACTTCACAAGGCCTCCGGGCAAATTTGAATTTGGAGCGAGGCCCCATTGAAATAAAATAAAATTCGATACGATACAATCAATGAAATCTTCTCAATATTGTTTTTGTAAGGGGGCCCTACCAGGCATTTGCCCTTTTTGCTCATTGGACAACGCGTCGCTCTTTTCATCGATAATATCAAATAGATAGAGTTTTGAGCACTGATTTTTCCGAAAATAAAAAACCTTTACTCCCAATAAATCAACAATTCCGGAAATAATAGAAATTAGATTGGGGAAAAAATCTCTTTTAATTGTGTTGGCAATTGTTTTAATTGAGTTGGAAGAGGTCGACTATAACTGAACAAACAATACTATTATATTATAAATATATGTGAGAATAATCTATTGTAATTGAAAATCATAATAATAAAATATAAAGGAAAAGGAAGGAAGGACGCACGTAATTTTCTTACAAAACAATAAATACTTTCACTATTATTTTATAATGTAATTGGCGGCAGAAAAAAACTAGGAATTGAACAAAGCAAAAGTTCAATGAATTTTCTATATAATGAATACAATTAAAAGAGTCTGGGGTGTTTTTTTTTTGTTATAAATCGTAAAACAATATTTTTCCCAAAAATCAAAAAAGCACTCTATAAAATCATGAAAATGTACGTCAATCGTTACAGTTCAATTACTGTGGATTTTTGAAAGTCAGTAGTGTCAAAATGATTTCAAAAATTTGAAATTGTTTATTTTATGTTGAAAGAGGAGTGAAAAAAAATCCACGCAAAAATACTACACCAAACTATATTTGTAATAACAACAAATTCTATTAAACGAGAGAAACACATAAATAGATATTTAAAGCTACCGCAAATATAACTAAAATTAAAACAGCGCACGTGAACAAAACGTGCTGTTTATTTATTAATGTTATCTATCTTGTTTATAACTCAATTTAACTCAGAGGTTTTCCATATCTTATCAATGAAACAAATCTTTATTATTTATGTGAGAGATTTTCGGCATTATTTAAAATTTGATAACACAGACACACCTCTATTATTATTAGACAGAAAAAAATAAATAATAAATCCCACACACGTTTTAAAGTTCACGATAAGGGTGCCAGGCGTCGTGTCTGATTTTAATAAGGACGCCGACGTCGCTGTTGACGTCTGGCACCACTTAGATTTCAAGTTTTCTAGATGATGTCACAATTCATTTGGTTCAATACCAGTATTCAATTATTAATTATTAATTTAATCATGGATAAGTAATAAGGCGCCCCTTCATTGTGGAATCTACAGTCGTTCTTTTTTTATATTCATTTTTAATCAATTGATCAACCAGGAATCGTTGAGTATGACAGAATATGATTCTAGTGGATTGTGGGTGTGTCGATATGCTGAAAATTCTGGCTAATACTAGAATTTCAGATGAGGATGCAAGAATCTAGGATTATTACATCAGTAGAGCGTTTGTTTTAAATAAATAATAATAATAATAGGTGTGTTCTTGGATGGTATTCACGCGTTAATGTGAAAAGGTGTGGTGTAAAAAAAGATGACCCTTTTCTCTGACGAAAAACAGAATACTTCAATTAAACACCTGAAGAGAACTATTCTAAAAATATTCTTTCTATTTAGAAATAAGATGAATTTCTTCTTTCAAATCGACAGTAATCAAAAGCTCATTAATATTTTTTTTTAATGTTTTCAGTCTAACAACACTTTCTAATTCACTTCATAGACTAGTCGCCCTGATTTATCAAATCTTCTAAAATCAATTTCATTAGAACTGGTACTAATAAAAAGGTGTAAGAATCATCAATTTACTGTTACATAAACTGATATTATCGAACTTGTTTATTATTTATTTAGCAATGATTTTGATCAAGGACTAGGCGCAATTAAAAAAAAATCATTTAAAATTGAACAAAACGCTCTTTTTGTACATTGAATTATTATCCATAAAAAAAACGGCATAAGCAATAATAAAGATAATTTCATCAGATCTGCATAGTTTTGTTAATTAAATTTTGAATAACAAATTTACCTGTTTTAATCTGATGTAAACATTTTACCAATTAGGTGAGATCGTTTAGGAATTTATTTGAATTTTAGGAATCAATCAATATCGATTTGAATTATTATATAATTAAGGCAGGTCAATAATTGTTTCTAGAGTTGTATTTTATAATTCAAGAGAGGAACGAAAGAAAATTGGAAGCTTTACAAAATTCCATTGTAATTGCACTTCTAAGGATTATAATGAATTGTAATAATAGAATTCGCTATGTTATACAACGATATAAAATAATAATAATATTGTGTCAACAGTACATAATTAATTAAAGTTGCTATGTAATAGATAAATATTCTTGTATTTTTGCCTAGTTAATTATCAATAACAAGCCATTTTTCATGGAGTTGTTCAACTTGTTGCGATACGATCGGATGTCGCAATCTCATTCTAATTTCCAATTTACCACCAACCTTTTTCCTACCATCTAATAACTGTAATTCCGAAGAAGAAAATTAACCAAAATCAATTAGATTAATTGGAAATTAATCGACTTACATCGAAACTATCATGTAATTCACATTGAGTTTCTAATGGTTGTAATTTAGCATTTATTGTACCAATTAAAGTGTCACCACGGAACCAATTACTGAAACAAGAACCAAAGTCGCTAGCGCACCAGCAGCTAGCATAACCCACACATGACACCCTCAACTAATTAGCGCAACAATAAAGAGATAGAGAAAGTCGAAAAGTTCCACCACCCTGATTAATTAGAATTTTTGACATACACATTCCAAGCAGTAAAAAGTAACGAAAATGACAACTTCAATAGATGAGGGTGTTTTGAATGAGAAAAATGCAACACAGGTGTAATTATTTTAGGGTGGGGGTGATTAAAAGAGATCCTACTCACCCTTTAGCATAGATTTCAAATTTAATCGATTTTTTTTTGAAAATCCTTTGGTAACTTCTGGCTGTTCGTTGGATTGGAATAGTAAAAGTTGAATTATATTCAGGACTATTCGTATCTTTTACAATTGGCGTTCTATCTTTAAATGAATCATCCTGAAATTTTCTTTTGTTTAATAAATTCTATTGTTCAATCAATACAAACCTGAGGATATGGAAATTCAAATTTAACATAAGTATCAATGTCTTTTGGATTGCCACATGTATATGAGATGCCTCTTAAAATTGTCAATTCTAATTCATTATCACCTAATTCTGTAAAACTTTTGACAATTGCAAAATCTTTTGTTTCATAGTGGAATTTTGGTACACCAACACCAGGTGTACGATGTGCTAAACGTATTAAATCTAAATCTTTTGTAACATTTAAAGCGAGCCGTTCAAATCGATTTGTACCAGCAACATCACCAAGTGCTTTATGATGATCACGTGTACTCAAACACATTTTCAATTGTTTTGTTAATTGCGCTTCTAAACGCGATAATACATCCAGATTTGTATCATCTTGTTCTATACATTCATCAGCCATTACCACATCATATCTACAATTAATTGAATGATTTTATAAAAAAATAAATAAATATTTTAACACATACTCATTATCAAGTTGAGATTTGGCATTTGGTGAAATTGGTAATGTTGATAGATCTACTGGTAAACCACAAGTAGAAGCTTCAATTAATGGTTCGAAACCTTTTGCTGTACGTAAATACTCTTTCGCTTGTTCAATTTCACCTTTACGTTTAGCATTCAATGCAGCTTCTTTAAATTCTTTTTGTTTTGCTAATAGAAGTTGTAATTGTTTTTCAGCTCTTGAATTTGGCATCTGATTTCCTATAATAAATGTTCATTTTTAATCTTGATTAATTTCACAACTCCAATCTGTTGAAATATTCGAATTTAATTTTAAAAATTATGAAAATTATGAAAATATATCTCAATAACAATCTCATGTAATTCTAATCATCATGATTATATCTAGTAAAAACGCGACATCACCTGTTATCCGCGTAGATTGTGAAGTTGATGGTTGAGAAGGTTTTGATGGTATTTTAGGTTTTTCCGGGCTTGTCGCAGGTGTTAAATCTGGTTTAGTTGCTGGTGTTGCAGTCGATCCCGGCACAGGTATTGGACCATAACCAGGTGGTGTTGGTAATTCATCAACTGGTATCGGTTTTCCAGCTTTATGTAATTTCAATGCTTGCTCGAATTGTTTGACAATTCTTCCCATTCTTCGTGCTTTACTACCATTTCCTTGTTCATTAGCTGATTCTTCTTGTTTTTTATAAACGTCTAAACGTTGTTGTAAGGCTTCCCCAACTGATGATGCCATTATTAATGTTTCTTCAGGTATGTCACCTTCTGGTATTGTAATTTGTGGGATACTGTCATGTTGTACTTGATTTTCTTCAATTTTTTGTTGTGTAGTATCTGGTGGTGGATCTGGCATACAACTTAAATCAACTGGTTGACCATTTTCGGCTGCTTTTAATACAATATCAAATTGTTTGGCAATTTTTATATAATTGATGGCAGTTGCTGAATCGCCTGATTTTTTTGCTTTCAATGCAGCCACTTTATATTGATTTTTACGCTCAATCAACATATTTACTAATTCAGTGTTAACTTGAGGCGTTGGACTAGAAGCAACTGTTTCTTCAGGAGCTGCATCTTGAGATGGTTGCTCTTGAGGTTCAGGTTCCGGTTCCGGTTCTAATATTGTTTCTGTTTCAGGTGGTAGTTGCGATGAAGGAGATTCAGATGGTGATGGAATAGAAGGGGCAGGACGTGTTGGTTGGGGTTGATCTGGAGTTTCTTCATTTGCCGGTTTCCGAACATTCGTACTGACCACAGGTGGGATATCATCATTATTAATTGTTTTACCAGCATTCACCTGTTTAATTAAATCTTTAATTGTTTTAATACCACGATTGAAACGTCGAGCACGATTAGATTCACCAGATTCGTTTGCAACTTTTTCAGCTTCTTCATACATTTTTAAACGTTCAAATAAGAGATTAACAACATCATTTGATGAATTTGTTTGTATAGGTTCTGTTTGAGATTCAGATTCTGGTTCATTATGATCATCTCCTAAATATTTAAATAAATAGATAATAGTTTATTTTTTTATTGATGTAGGTTTAGAAAATTACCAGTAATTTCATTTAATTCATTTAACAAGTCTGGATCATCATCATCACCAGATAATTCAGCATCTGATGGTATATCTTTTAAACTTTCAGCTACCATATTATCTAAATCTGAATCAGGGATCGGTTTTCTAATTGGACGTTTCGGTTTAGCATGATTACCACCAGCTAGTGCAGCTAATTCAGCCTCTAAATCACTATCATGTTCATCATCTACACTACCACCATTACCATCGAAATTCAAATCAGTTGGAATATCAAATAAGCCATACTATTGACAATTCGAAAAGATTATTATCTCGTAAAACAAATGGATTTGAAGAAATTTAGAATACCTGAGCTAAATTTCGATCTTTTGATCGTTCACCCCTTCGTGCTTTCGACATACTTCAACAGCTGTACAAACAAATACGACGAGGACTTCAAAACTTCTTCTGTATAAACAATGTAAAATATTGACAAAAACACTTTAAATAAAGATCGTAATTACAAAAATAATAAATGTTAAAAATATAAATGACTCACTAGACGTCAAATCTAAAATATGATTGGTTAGAATTTACCGAGCAACCGAAAAATACCAACATAATACCAACAAATTTCCTATTAGATTAAAGTAAATGCGGGAAAATCAATATACAGAACTCGTAGATAAACTTGTATTAAAAAAAAATTCATAATAATAATTCGATTACACGTTACAACATTTAAAAATGACCATTAATAGAATTATTAGATATATTATTGATCTTGTAGGCCTATAATAAACATTAACTAAATTAATAATTGTAACTTTTTTTGGTACAAATAAAAGTTAATTAATTACCAAGCTGTCTTCTCTTCAATAATATGTTCAATTTCTTCTCCTCAATTTCCAAATTTAATAATTCCATCTTTTTTCTGTGTTCTTCTTCTTTAAATGTTGTTTCGTTTATATTCGATTCTTTCGGTATTTCTGTTGGTTCTTGTTTAGGTGCCAACAATAACAATGGTTCATTGTTTCCAGTGTTTTGTATTGGTCCTGTTGTTTCTGCTGCTTCTAAAGGTGCTGTTGTATGTGGAGCTATATTTAATAGAAAGTAAAGCACCTATATATACTGTAAACAATTACCATACTTACGTGTTATAGAATTATTGGCAGCATTTTGTGATGCCAATCCACCAATAACATTAGTAGAAGCAGATTCACCATCGCTCGTTATTTCTTCTTTTATATCGAGTAATGTTTCAATTCTTGCACTTTCACCTGTTTAAAAAAGACTTTTGGGTAGCACTATCGTTGTTTTTTTCAATTTCAATAAATAAAATGATGACAGCCTCATTCTTATATTTATTATATCTAACAAGTCATAGTTGGAAAATGCTGAAGATGCTCATTGTAATATGAAACAACATTGTTAGATAGCAAGCAGTTCTCACGAATTCTGTGTGTAAAATTCATTAAAATTGCTAAATATGAGAACATTTAAGAATTTATTACAAGAAAATACCGGAAATAGTAAAGATATAGTGGCGTAGAATTAATTATTGATCATAAAACTTACTCATTTCTCGTACACGTAAGATCGCTTTTGTGACATAATATAAATACTCTTCCTCTGTTCTGGCTTTAAAAAATAAGCGATTTTCAATTTCGATACCATCACATGTTGTACTTATGCCAGATTGAGAGACTACTTCATTTCTACAATTAACACAATTACAAATGATAATTATTGTTTGGAATTTCGATGAACCTACATCTTAGATATAACTTTTCGTCGAAATGCCGGCGTTGTCCACAATTCATCTTCGGCCATTCTGTTCTAGTTGCGATATTAGTTGAAAATGAATTTGAAAACTGTAAATTAGAGATATTGACGATCCTGCATATTTTGCTAACGTCATCGACAATAGAGCTGAGTTCACAAATTGACAAACTTTATAAATAAACAAATAAAATACACAAATCTTGCTTCAACCACATCTCTAGATGCAAAAAACAACTGAGCAACAACAGGTAATACCAAGGTAAATACAAAGAAATTCATATTGGCTTTACGACAAATTTAATTGTATTTAAAAAATAATAAATCAATTACACACCATACATCATTTAAAATTGACCATAAATAGAATAAAGATTATACAATAAAATAATAAATTTCCTTATAATTAACAATTTAAAAAATGATACAACATATATATTTGTATAGACGAGATTATAGTCCCATTAAGATTGTTGTAGGAAATACCGGAACATTTGCTGGTGATGATGCTTGTCTAACACTCATCTCCCATGTATCCAATAATTGTGATACAGAAAAGTATTTTGGTAACTTTTTAATTCTTGCTAATAATGCTGTTTGAACAGCTGATAAGAATTGCGTTGCATTATATTCATGTGATGCCATATGACAACTTGGTGATGATTTTGGATAATCTTCTGGTACAGTTAATGAAATTGGTGGTACACATGGTAATTGTTTATCATCTAACCAACATGTTAGTTGTATTGATTTAGAGCCAGGCTGTTGATTTGAATCTAACGATACTTTAAAACGTTGATCTAATCGAGCAATTTCACCTTGAAGAACATCAGGTATACCGCTTGTAGGTTCTTCAACTTTTTGTTTTTTTAATGGGGGTACTAGTCTATAAATAAATCAACAATTATTTAATTGAGCAAGTGTTTAAAAATAAATTTACTTTAATTCTGGTCCGAATAGAGCTTCAAGAGTAGGTCCAAATGTCCGGTGGAGTGTATGGTTGATTACAGGACTTTGCAGATTGTTACTAACGGCTTCAAGAAGAGGATTAAATACGTGATGTTCCTTAATTGGCATATGGGTGGTAGTAGACGCCGGTACACTTCCATCACTTCGTTTAAAATCTAATTTTTCCAAAACAACTTCACATTTGAGGAGAGTCTCCAAAGGCATCCTTTGTTGAGGATTTGACAAAATTTCCAATAATTTCTTCATTTTACTCAATTTTTCAATATCTATGCATAGAATGAAATAAAACTAGGTTAATACAATTTGATTTAAACTTACGTTCACCATCATTTCCCATTTTTGCGATCATCTTCCTTAATGGTTCAATATATTTGCTCAATTGGCGTACTTTTTCTCTATACGCTTGTTCATCTTGCATTCCCATTGGACTTTGATTTGGTTGTCCTGGTGTATTTAATGAACTTCCTGGACTTGGTGCCATTCCAACTGATCTTGGTGGACCACCAGCTCCTAACATACTCATCTGAGAACTAGGTGATGGAGCTAATGCTGGTGAAGCGACCATTTGATTACTTGGTGGTGCTCCACCTAATCCTGCTGGTGATTGTACTGATGGTGATGGACTTTGTCGCAGAAATTGATTGGTTGTCGTATTCCTAGCAAATGCGGCATTTGGAGCATTCATCATCATTGTTTGTTGCATTGGTTTATTTTGTTGCATCTGTTGCATTTGTTGCATATTATTTAATAATTGATTTTGCATTTGATTTGTCATAGGACCGGCCATTCCTCCTTGCATTGGACCACCCATTTGTAATTGTCCAGATAATTGATTTGGCATTTGATTTCCCATTTGATTTTGTACATTATTTTGCATTTGATTAGCTAATTGATTTTGTAATTGTGTTGGTAATTGATTCATTGCATTATTTGGCATCTGGCCAACTAACTGATTCGCTATTTGATTCGGAATTTGATTGTTCATTTGATTAATTTGATTAGCCATTTGGTTTGTTAATGGACCACCATTTGGTCCCATACCCATTGGACGTTGTTGCATATTTGCTTGCATGTTATTCATCTGCTGACCAGGTCCTCGATTTAATGTCTGAAGTAGATTTGTTGCTGTGATTTGTTGAGGACCACCCATTGGTCCTTGTTGTGGGCCTGGCATATTCATTATTTGATTACGTGTACCTTGACTAGCTAAGTTTTGTAAAGCATTTATTGGATCTGGCATTCCAGGACCACCTTGATTTGGACCCGGAACACCCATTCCAGTACCTTTTTTTGTGTCTATAATAGAATAAAATTTGATATGTTAACAAAAAAATTCAACTTATTAAATTATTAAAACGTACTCATTTCTCGTACATGTAAAATCAATCTAGCCACATAACCTAAATAGTCTTCCTTTGTTTTCGCTTTAAGAAATACATGATTTTCCATTTCGATACTATTACGTGATGTATTCATGCCGGATTGGCGAATTGCTTCATCACTTTAAATAAAATTATGAAAAGTTAAGGATGAGAATTGTTTAAAATCATTGTTATTATAACACTTACATTTTAGATACAACACTTTGTCGAAAAGCCGGCGTTCGCCACGATCCATCTTCTGCCATTCTGTTCTAATTTTAAGGGGTATTATAATTAAAAAAATTGATTTCAGATAAAATGCAATGTGGTTATTAAAAAGTAGAAGAAAACAATTAAAATCTGTTTACACGACTGAAGAATGCATCATGGAGAATGCCTATGTAACATGTCAAATTATCAAACTAGATATTGGCAGCCCTGCTTTTTTATTACGTCATCTAAAGTAGAGCTGCGTTCACAAATCGGTGTGTGTGTAGTAGGGAACATAAAATTATCCACTTTTTCACCACCAATGTTAGTGAAACAATTTTATTACTAGTAGACTAGAGCAATCCCATGAATATTTCTGGAAGTATTCGCTAGCTAGTGGCCTGATAGAGACAGTGGTGACAATAGAGCGTAAGCTCCATCCACCCGCCATGTTGAGGCAAATTCAAACAGGAATTGTATAGGATGTAATAGAAAAATAACAATTTTCTTTAGTAATACAATAAGATATTTTGATTTTCCGGTAAATTTACTGTAGCTCCTTGCATTACAATGGAATGTATCAGTTTGATAGTTGCAAAATACTGACCAGGAACCTATGACTTTTTATCAAACTTGCACAATTTATTGCTATGCAGGATGTTGGAGTAACTTTATCTTAAAAATCCAAGGTTCGTATTGTATGTGGGTAAATTATTTTATCTGCTGTTAAACAATGTATGGTTAGTATATTTTAAATATAATAAACTATCAACAAATACGCTACATCATAGTTACAAAACAAAATACCATTCATGGATTGTTCAATTTTATATCTGGCTCGCCTTACCGATGGGACACTTTACAAAGAAATTTATCCGGTTTAACGTTAAATTCAGTTATTCACACAATATTCGAGAGTAAGATTAAAGCAATTCGTCCTTTATGATTTCAGTTCAGTGAAATTTATAAAAATTTATATTACCTGATAGAAAACAATTCAAGATGTTTGAACACAAAACAGATATCATTATTAGAGAAAATAAATACTTTTAAATTTATATGTTCGATTGTCAATTGGTATTATTTATTATCAAGAGTTAATGCTACTTCTATAGTAATGTGCTTCGAAATTCGATGTCTTTAAAGAATAACTTTTCTTATGTTTAATATCCACCAAAATTTTACGAACACACCGTCAGACTAGAATAAAAACAGAAGTCAGTCTCTTAAATTACTGCACGCACTATATAAAGACAAACTTTCATTGTATTATTAATTGCATAACTACAGGATTGTGTATTATGGATTGCATAAGTTACAGAACTAAAAGTTTTCGTCCGGCGCATCCACCAATTTTTTAATTTATCCAACGCCTTCACCAAAATTTTTCTCGCTAATATTAAAATTTAGAAATTTTAAGCCTGCACCTCCACCAAAATTGGCGATATGTGCTTTTTGGCGTCTTCGGTTTGTTGTCCTGATGCTCCCATACACGTGAGCATTTAAGTTTATGAACGCTGTTATCGATAACAGCGTTTATAAACATAATTAAATAGCTCTTTGATGTTCAGGTTGTAAATTTAACTTTTAAAAAATAACGCTCGTCATCTATGTGGTATTTGTTAATTCTTTGAGAGTACATTTGGCATCGTCGCATAATTTTTAAACAAATTATCTATGAACATTGGAATATTTACTGTTTTCTTTTTTCAAAATATAACAAAAAAATAATTGAATAAAGTGGAAAAAGTAGATTAGATAATATGTGAACACCTATAATAGCCAAAGCAATTTTTGTATTTTTCTTGATAACAACGGAACAATGATACGTATTCAAAATTACACAACACTCTGTTCGAAACTTATTGTTACGAGTATTTTGATCAGATGATTTTTAGATGTCGCATTTTATTACATTTATTAAATTATTGCTAATAATTTATTAGTGGATAAAACTTTTGTTTTTATATTAAAAGTCTAATGGCGTTAGTGCAATGAGGTGTAGTAGTGCTGGTGTTTTATAAATGGATTGCTGTGCAACGCAGAACGAATGGCTGTTCAGAGGATTCAACTAAAAGATAAGTTTTACCATGTCTCAACAAATGACTTAACCATAATTTTTTAATTTTCTTTCTTTTATTTATAGGAAGTTTTAAATCATTGTAGAAGAATATACCAATAAACGTAAGCTTGGCGGGTTTTGCTAACTATGGCCCAGAATATCCATGGACCAGCTACGGACAATATGATTTACACAAAGGTATACATATGTATAATAAATACACAGATAAGATCCCACTGTAGGATATTCAGGATAGGTTGCCCTTCTATCGGTCTTCATTGCATTTTCTTTTAATCCTTCCATAATTATCAATTATTGCATTAATATTTTATTTGTGAAATGTTTTTTACTTCAGCATATTATTATTGATTGTGAAACATAAATATTATTGTTCGCATTTCATGCATTTATTATAAAAAATTGAAATTATAATTATAAATTATCATTTTCCATAAAATTCCATATAATTTCTTTACAAATAATCATTATATTCAGGTATTTTGTAAATTAGTATGTTTCGGTGACACGTGCAGACCAAATTAAACATTCCTGCATGTGTGTTGTGTGACTTCTCGCAACTCCAATGCCGCTGTATGCAACACACCCAGGTACATCGTCAACCATTCGACAATGCTGTCTAACGCGGCTTCACTTTCAATGTGATTTCGCATAGTTCAGATAAGTCTAACAAATGCATGTGTCATTAGTTAGGATGTTTAATATTTACGATTTGTATCTCTTTCAGATGTCCATTATTGTAACATTGCTCATTGTTTTCCATTTATTTGTACATGTTTTGTATATTGTAGTTTAGTATGTTTCGATGACACGTGCAGACCAAATTAAACATTCCTGCATGTGTGTTGTGTGACTTCTCGCAACTCCAATGCCGCTGTATGCAACACACCCAGGTACATCGTCAACCATTCGACAATGCTGTCTAACGCGGCTTCACTTTCAATGTGATTTCGCATAGTTCAGATAAGTCTAACAAATGCATGTGTCATTAGTTAGGATGTTTAATATTTACGATTTGTATCTCTTTCAGATGTCCATTATTGTAACATTGCTCATTGTTTTCCATTTATTTGTACATGTTTTGTATATTGTAGTTTAGTATGTTTCGGTGACACGTGCAGACCAAATTAAACATTCCTGCATGTGTGTTGTGTGACTTCTCGCAACTCCAATGCCGCTGTATGCAACACACCCAGGTACATCGTCAACCATTTGACAATGCTGTCTAACGCGGCTTCACTTTCTATGTGATTTCGCATAGTTCAGATAAGTCTAACAAATGCATGTGTCATTAGTTAGGATGTTTAATATTTACGATTTGTATCTCTTTCAGATGTCCATTATTGTAACATTGCTCATTGTTTTCCATTTATTTGTACATGTTTTGTATATTGTAGTTTAGTATGTTTCGATGACACGTGCAGCCCAAATTAAACATTCCTGCATGTGTGTTGTGTGACTTCTCGCAACTCCAATGCCGCTGTATGCAACACACCCAGGTACATCGTCAACCATTTGACAATGCTGTCTAACGCGGCTTCACTTTCAATGTGATTTCGCATAGTTCAGATAAGTCTAACAAATGCATGTGTCATTAGTTAGGATGTTTAATATTTACGATTTGTATCTCTTTCAGATGTCCATTATTGTAACATTGCTCATTGTTTTCCATTTATTTGTACATGTTTTGTATATTGTAGTTTAGTATGTTTCGATGACACGTGCAGACCAAATTAAACATTCCTGCATGTGTGTTGTGTGACTTCTCGCAACTCCAATGCCGCTGTATGCAACACACCCAGGTACATCGTCAACCATTCGACAATGCTGTCTAACGCGGCTTCACTTTCAATGTGATTTCGCATAGTTCAGATAAGTCTAACAAATGCATGTGTCATTAGTTACGATGTTTAATATTTACGATTTGTATCTCTTTCAGATGTCCATACTTGTAATATAATGTAATCACATATTCATTATTCTAATAAGTATGGTATACGTTAAATTAATTACAAATACATAAATTATTTCTATTGTAGATCATCATGGCCATTTTTTATATTTCTGGCGAATTTTCATATTGTAATGAAATGTAAGCTGCAATTGGACGACGACATCGTCATATTCTCAATGGTGAGTTATCGTATTTATTTCCACTGACAAAAAAATTCAAAAGTTTCTCATTATAATAAATAATTTAATAATAGAGAGATATGTTGAGGCTAACATATTGAATGTTAATTATCTTTGTATAATTATTTGAATCGAATTGTGGCCTAACTTATTTTAGTTAATAACACAAAGTTTTACTAAAGATTTGAATTTAAAGATTAAAATCTTGTTTTATGTTGATCAAGTATTAAAAAGTGTGAAAATATCAAATTTAGAGGGGAAATTTGTTTTGGGAGGCGCTGGGCGAATCTAAAAATTGTTGGTGAATACGTCCGATTAAACATTTTAAAATTTAATTTCAGGTAAACAAAGCTTGGTAGATGCGCTGGGCGAATTTAATAATTTTGGTGGAGGCGCCGGGCTAAAATATCGCTAGATTTCATCATTACGACATCCGGCAACACTGCTTTATAACCATAGTTAGGACTAAAAACTTGATTATGTTGGCAGCATAATTGTCAAGTGATTCAATTAAGTGTTAATTATTTTATAAATTAATTGTTCTTATCGTTGTAGATTGAGATGAAATAGCATCATTTATGATAAATCGAAATGAATGGCGATGGTATTAACGGTTTATGATGGGTGAAAACTGTTAATAAAGCAAAAGTGAGGTTATGTGCATTTTGCAATTTCAATAAACAAATAAACAATGGAACATACAAGTTTTCGGATTAAAAATAAGTAAGAAAATATCGAAACGATTATTCATTAATAATAATCATAATCATCTTTCTGATAGATTTACATATGGATGTATAAGATGGAAGTTGCATTATTCTCTGGATAAATGCGATTGAGGTCATTTCCAAAGCGATCTTTTCATAAACACACACATTACTGTAGTACGAATATTGCATTTCCATTAAAGTAAAATGCTTGAATTCAACACTGCTCTTATGGTCCACTTAAAATTATGGTTTTTCTATTCATTTACTGGTAAGATTATTAAATTATCTATTTATTTTCTATTAATTGTTAACAACAATGAACTACTTATTATTATTTGCAATGCTATCTTATAATTAGAGACCGGATATAGAAATCCATCTTTATTTGGCATGCGGTTATCGTACAATTGTCGCGCGTGAAGGGCTGGTCATTGGGGTAGTTCGATGGTATCGATACAAAAATTACAATCATTCAATAATATAGAAACCATTATCATTATTATCATCATCCATTTTAATATTACTGAATGTATAAATGGTTTGAGGTATTTGGATAATTAACCGACGACCAACTACTTTTAAAGTAGGCAATTAACAATACACAATATCCTAAACATGTATTGTTGGTTGCCTGTACTCACAATATCTAATTATATTTTTAACACTACCCATTTTGATAATAACTAATTTGAGACGTGTTTGATTATCAATGAATACCGTGATAATCATTAAAATATATGGCCACAACACAGTTTATTTTGTAAAATTTCATCATATTCAAAGTGGGATTTTTTAGAAAGTTATTTTTTTATGACAAATTTTTGCTATATCTATTTCTACATTTTGATTTGGTTAATTCAATACTTTAATCCGTTTATTTTTCTTTTAGCCTTTATTCATCAAGGAATCAGTAGCAGTGAAATGTTGACAATTAATAAGTAACACATATATCCCATTTGAATGTTTTGTTATAATGTGAATTCGTGAATTTGAAGAAATACGAAAAGGTAAACGATCCAATAAACAATGAGTCAAGAATCGTTTTCAGTTATAGAATCGGCAAAAACATTATTTTTTATGGATATACAAACTGATTGTTAATGTGTTATAGTGGTTGAATTAAATGTAAGTATGATTAATTGAAATTATAAATAATTGAATGCATTTTAAAATATAAATAATTTTTAGGATGTATTAAGCTAATGATAGCAGCAGCAGCAGCAGTAGTAATGCCAGTAACATTGATTTACATTTTACCAATATTAAGTTATTTACAATTACAAGATGATCATATGGTCATGCCAGCATTAGAAGTGTTTTATATATTAATTGTTGTAATATCTGGCTGGTGATTTCAATCAGGTTCGATAAAACATGTACACATATTAGAATTATGGAATATTTGGGTAAGAATACAACAATTATCATTTTATTAATATTATTTTCAAATCTAGTGTTTTTATGTCTAATAAATTTTTAAGCTGGCAATAGAAATCTAAGGACATTTAGTGACTAAAATTTTAGAGTGGCAGCAGTGGGTTTTTGTCATTTGACAGTTGTAAATATAACCTGTAAAATAGAGTTATTTATTTTTATTAATATCTTTTGATCTAGGAAGAATATAACAAATGTAAGTGAATTACACAAAATACAATGGAACTGGCACAATTCATAATAAAGAAAAACTATCCAAATCATCAAGTTTTCATCTTGAGAAATTCACCAAACATTTACAAGTTAACAATCGTTTATAATTTTAAAATAGATTATGGTGATGAATATTATTAATTTTAGGTGTGTGTGATGTAGCAGGAACCATGAATTTACTGAAAAAAACAGGACAATATCGTACTGGAATGGTGACGTTGATATGGGAGGTGAATTGGTTTCCAGCACTGCATAGCTCCAATTATATGGAATTTGTTGGATTATCTAGATTTGTAGTGATTGTTTTAAATGTAAGTACAACTTATAAAGTGAATAATAAATAAATTAATGTTAAATTGGAATAATTTCCATCAGTATTATTATTAATATTTTAAATCTAGTGTTTTTATGTTTGATAAATTTGTAGGTTGGCAATGCAAATCTAGAGACATTTAGTGACTAGAATTTTGCAGTGGCAGCAGTGGTTTTTTGTCATTTGACATACGTAAGTATAACCTATAAAATATTAATATTTATTTTATTAATTTCTTTTTATTAAGAAAGAATATAATGAAAATAAGTGAATTAACCAAAATATAATGGAGCTGGCATGATATATAATAAAGAAAAACAATTTAAATCAAGTTATCATATTGTGAAATTCGCCAAACGTTTACAAGGTAACAATCATCATCGTACATGTTTGTAAATCGTTTATTATCTTAAAATATCGATTATATTAATGAATATTACTAATTTTAGGTATGTGTGATGTAGCAGGATCCACGAATTTACTGGAAAAAACAGGAAAATATATTGTTCTGGAATGGGGACGTTGATATGGAAGGTGAATTGGTATCGATTAATGTACAGCTCTAATTATATGGAACTTGTTTGATTAATTAGATGCGTGGTGATCCATTTATGTACAGCTCAAATTATATGAAATTTGCTTGATTATTTAGATGTGTGGTGATTGATTCAATTGTAAGTACGACTTGTTAAGTGAATAATTAACAAATAATTGTTAAATTTCATTATTGAAGATTAGTATTATTAATGTTATTATAATTTCAATAGCAAAAATAAGAACTGGAATCTGAACGCTATCTGTTTACCAATGTCCAAACTAAGAACAATTTTGAAAACAAGATGGGAATTCGTTAATTTGAAGAAAAACGAAAAGGTAAACGTTATTGTTGATAAGAAACAATCCAATAAACAATGAATAAAAACATTACTTTTTATGGATATACAAACAGATTGTTGATGTGTTGTAGTGGTTGAATTAAATGTAAGTATGATTAATTGAAATTATAAGTAATTGAATGCATTTTAAAATATAAATAATTTTTAGGATGTATTAAGCTAATGACATTGTTGTAATATCTGGTTGTTGATTTCAATCAAGTTTAATAAAACATATTCATATGGTAAAATTATGGAATATTTGGGTAAGAATACAACAATTGTCGTTTTATAAATAACAAAAATGATTATTCTTAGAAAGTAACATTTTATAATAAGAGTTTTGTTAAAATTGCTATTATACTAAACAGACAGATATTGTTAATCAGTAATGTGCAGAACAACATGTTTAATTGATTTCTATAGACTTTTTGTATGAAATATAAATAAAACTGTATTATAGATAGATCAATAAAAATATTTTAATAAAATCAAGTCTTCTATTATCTACCAATCAATCAACTTATGAATTGAAAACAAAAATTATTCCTGTTAAAAATTTTGGTGGATGCGCCACCAAAATTCTTCAAATTCGCCCGGCGCATCCGCCAAAATATTTAACTCGCCCGGCGCCTCCACCAAAATTTTGGAATTCTCCTGGCGCCTCCACCAAAACTTTTCGTGCTAAAATCAAAATCTAGCATTTCTAACCCGGCGCCTCCACCAAAATTTCTCGAAAAATTTTAACTGTACCTTTTTGAAAAATTTTGGTGGAGGCGCCAGGTTAGAAATGCTGGATTTTGATTTTAGCACGAAAAATTTTGGTGGAGGCGCCGGAAAATTTTAACATTATCCCGGCGCATCCGCCAAAATAATTTTTGTTTTCAATTAATAAGTTGATTGATTGGTAGATAATAGAAGACTTGATTTTATTAAAATATTTATATTGATCTATCTATAATACAGTTTTATTTATATTTCATACAAAAATTCTATAAAAATCAATTAAACATGTTGTTCTGCACATTACTGATTAACAATATCTGTCTGTTTAGTATAATAGCAATTTTAACAAAACTCTTATTATAAAATGTTACTTTCTAAGAATAATCATTTTTGTTATTTATAAAACGACAATTGTTGTATTCTTACCCAAATATTCCATAATTTTACCATATGAATATGTTTTATTAAACTTGATTGAAATCAACAACCAGATATTACAACAATGTCATTAGCTTAATACATCCTAAAAATTATTTATGTTTTAAAATGCATTCAATTACTTATAATTTCAATTAATCATACTTACATTTAATTCAATCACTACAACATATCAACAATCAGTTTTTATATTGATATAAAATAATGTATTTACTTACTTTATAACTGTAAACGATTCTTCATTCATTGTTTATTGGATCGTTTCTTATCAACAATATCGTTTACCTTTTCGTTTTTCTTCAAATTAACGGATTCCCATTATAACAAAACATTCAAATGGGAAATATGTGTTACTTATTAATTGTCCACATTTCACTGTTACTGTTTCTTTGATGAATAAAAGCTGAAAGAAAAATAAACGAATTAAAGTATTGAATTGACAAAAACAAAATGTTGAGCTAGATATAGCAAAAAGTGACTAAGTATCTAAGAAATCTCACTTTGAATATTATGAAATTTTACAAAATAAACTATCACTGTACTAATTGATAATTAATGACTTTTCAAATTACTTATCATGAAAATGAGTAAAGTGTTAATAACCTCCCACTAACCACGTATTGCTGATTATCCATTTTAAATAGTAATGTGTTTATGGTTGACCATCCATTGCTTTGATACAAATAATACAACGAATCTTTGCTACTTATAGTTATTCTAATTAGCATTATTTACCGAAAGCCATTATTAAAATTGCTGGTACTTTCTATATTTCAATTGAAAAACTGCTACGTGCTGCGTGATGTGCACCATTTTGGTCTTCGCATTGACAGGATACTTGAATATCATTCGTACAACACCCCTGCTTGATTATAAAATAATAAATGATTTACATTGATGCATAATGATGATAATTACCTTGTAAATGTTTGGTGAATTTCACAAGATGAGATTTGATGTTTTCTCTATTATGGATTGTGCCAGCTCCGTTAAATTTTGTGTAATCCACTTACATTTGTTATATTCTTTCTAAAGAAAATGAAATTATTAAATATATAAATAGTTATTTTTTAAGGTTATATTTATAAATGTCAAACGTCAAAAACCACGACTGCCACTCCAAAATTCTAGTCACTAAATGTCCCTAGATTTGTATTGCCAACCTAAAAAGTCATAAAACATAAAAACACTAGATTTGAAAATAATGATAAAAAATAATGATTGTTGTATTCTTACCCAAATATTCCATAATGTTACTATGTGAACATGTTTTATCAAACTTGATTGAAATCAACAGCCAGATATTGCAACAATGTTATTAATATTAAATACATCCTAAAAATTATTTATATTTTAAAATGCATTCAATTATTTATAATTTCAATTAATCATACTTACATTTAATTCAACCACTACAACACATCAACAATCTGTTTATATATCCACATAAAGTAATGTTTTTACCATCTCTATAACAGGAAACGATTCTTCATTCATTGTTTATTGGATTGTTTCTTATCAACAATAACGTTTACCTTTTCGTCTTTCTTCAAATTAACGAATTCCCATTTTGTTTTCAAAATTGTTCTTAGTTTGGACATTGGTAAACAGATAGCGTTCAGATTCCAGTTCTTATTTTTGCTATTGAAATTATAATAACATTAATAATACTAATTTTCAATATTGAAATTTAACAATTATTTGTTAATTATTCATTTAACAAGTCGTACTTACAATTGAATCAATCACCACACATCTAAATAATCAATCAAATTTCATATAATTAGAGCTGTACATTAATCGATACCAATTCACCTTCCATATCACCGCCCCCATTCCAGAACAATATATTTTCCTTTTTTTTCCAGTAAATTCATGGATCCTGCTACATCACACATACCTAAAATTAGTAATATTCATCACCATAATCGATATTTTAAGATGATAAACGAATTAGATTGATATAAGATGATGATTGTTACCTTGTAAACGTTTGGTGAATTTCATAATATGAAAATTTGATTTGAATTGTTTTTCTTTATTATATATTATGCCAGCTCCATTATATTTTGATTAATTCACTTATTTACATTATATTCTTTCTAAATAAAAAGAAATTAATAAAGTAAATATTAATATTTTATAGGTTATACTTACGTATGTCAATGACAAAAAACCACTGCTGCCACTGCAAAATTCTAGTCACTAAATGTTTCTAGATTTGCATTGCCAATCTAAAAAGTTATCAAACTTAAAAACACTAGATTTAAAATAATAATAATACTGATGGAAAATTATTTCAATTTAACATTAATTTATTAATTATTCACTTTATAAGTTGTACTTACATTTAAATCAATCTGTACACATCTAGGTAATCCAACAAATTCCATGTAATTGGAGCTATGCAGTGCTGGAAACCAATTCACCTCCCATATCAACGTCACCATTCCAGTACGATATTGTCCTGTTTTTTCAGTAAATTCATGGTTCCTGCTACATCACACACACCTAAAATTAATAATATTCATCACCATAATCTATTTTAAAATTATAGATGATTGTTAACTTGTAAATGTTTGGTGAATTTCTCTAGATGAAAACTTGATGATTTGGATAGTTTTTCTTTATTATGAATTGTGCCAGTGTAATTCACTCACATTTATTATATTTTTCTAAATCAAAAGATATTAATAAAAATAAATAACTCTACTTTTGAGGTTACATTTACATCTGTCAAATGACAAATAACCACTGCTGCCACTCTAAAATTCCAATCACTAAATGTCCTTAGATTCACAGATCACTAAATTATTTAGTGATCTGTGATTAGATTTTTATTGCCAACCTAAAAACTTATTAGACATAAGAAAACTAGATTTGAAAATAATAATAAAATTCCATAATTTAAATATGTGAACATGTTTTATCATACCTGATTGCAATCACCAGCCAGATATTGCAACAATTAATATATAAAACACTTCTAATGCTGGTATGACCATATAATCATCTTGTAATTGAAAATAACTTAATATTGGTAAAATGTAAATCAATGGTACTGGTCCTACTACTGCTACTGCTGTTTCTGCTGCTGCTGCTGCTGCTGTCATTAGCTTAATACACCCTAAACATTATTTATATTTTAAGACTACAACATATCAACAATCAGTTTTTATATTCATATAAAATAATGTATTTACTTACTTTATAACTGTAAACGATTTTTCATTCATTGTTTATTGGATCGTTTCTTATCAACAATATCGTTTACCTTTTCGTTTTTCTTCAAATTAACGAATGGGAAATATGTGTTAAAATTAAAAATAAATTTTTTTTAACCCGGCGCATCCACCAAAATTTCTTGAATTCACCCAGCGCCTCCACCAAAATCTTTCTCGCTAAAATTAAAATTTAAAAAGTGTCACCCGGCGCATCCACCAAAAGTTTTCTTGTAAAAATTAGAATCTAACATTTTTAGCCCGGCACATCCACCAGAATTTTTCTGACTAAAACTAAATTAATCATTAAATTCGAATCTTTAGTAAAATTTGTTTTATTAACTCAAATAAGCTAGGTCACAATTTTGTTTCTAATAATTAATTATACAAATATAATTAATACCAATTGCTATTTTTGTAATTATGCTCGAATGTCGAACATCTAACTAACCATTGTCAGTGTTTGCACGCCAAACGTGTTGTAAACTGTCGTAAAGTGTTGGATGATGTATGGCGTTCATCACTCGCAACATCTTTATACAAAAAGTTATAACATAGATATGAATCAATTGTGTAAACATTACAATAGGTGGTAGATTTAAAAATTAGACGATGATTGTTTAGATAGGAAAGAAAATACAATTGTCAAGAGAATTACACTTTACAAAGCAGCAGTTTAAAATAGAAGTAACATAACATTAAATGTCGAAGAAGATCACTAAAAACTCAAAACACAAATGGAAGCATTATATTGTAGATAAAAATGGAACATAGATATAACAGGCATTTATTATTTCATCCTAGTTGTTAATTTATACATTGGCATATAAACGTTTTTTGTTAAATGTTTGTTAGATATTGACAAAAAGAAAGTGTTTTAAAGCCATAATCAACAGATATGACTACCTGTGTAATTGGTTGGATATGACGGAATAAAATTAGCAGTCAGATGGTGGATTCATCAATAACTTATTAGTTGACAAAACAATTTTCAGAGTACAGCTTCTCTGGTGCCATCTCTTCCATAAATTGATATATTCCTCTAAAGTTATCATCAACCATGAAGCATACGTTAGGTTGATAACTGCAATTCCTAACATTATTATTATTAAAAAAATGAAAATGTATCAAGAAACATTTTATATTTATAATCAAATGAAATTACCAAAAACTGCTGAGAATATTGAAAAATTCACAACATAAGATTGTTGATCATTAATAAGAGTATTAAATTCAATTAAATTCTCATATAACAACATCAACATATATGTTGATACAATCGTTGTTGGTGTGAATACAATTAATATAAGGAAATCGAGGAATGTTTGCTTCCAACTATGATCGGAATAACGTAAAAACATTAGAATTGACCATAAATAATTATATTTTCGTTCACATATAATACGATAATGATAATTACATAATTCACAATAATTACGATCTGATTCAGTCAACCATCTTTCTAAACATTTCAAATGTGCTAAAGCTAGTGAACCTTTGCAATTGCATGGTTTTACAAGATTATCAACACTATTACCTCCATGGCAAATACGACAAATCTGATCAAAAGACTAATCGAATAGAAAATAAATTCAAATTAATTCCATTAATTTTTTTTACCAACAATAATGAAATAACAAAAAAATGACTTACATCAATGTCAATCGTTTCGTTTGTATTGTGTTTGGTTTTTATGATTAAACAACTACGATTTAATGCTGGAGATGGTGCAAAAATATCAGGAAGGCCCGTTATATCTCTGATGTGGTGTGTATCCAAACGATTTGTAGAACTTGCTGATTCGGTATGTTTCATGACGGAGAATTTTGTAAATGACAGATGAAATAACAAACAAACAAACAGAAAAAAACAAACAACAGATTTCCCTCAGTCAAACTGTGGAAAAGTCGTACATTCGATAATTTCGGTTGATTCTTTGTACAACATTGAAAAGTAAACCCAAGTGAAATCAAACATTGAATAAAAACAAACCATTAACACATATTATTCGTACAAAACAAATATTTGATTTACTCTTTTATCACATATCAATCGATCAATCGAAAAACAATTATCCTGTACATGGATTAATGAAGGATGATAATTACAACTTACTGTTAGATTATTACTTTATTAGTCCATAAATTAAATGTTGTTGTTTTCAGTGTTTAAAAGGTTTCATGGCAATTTTTTTGATTGGAGAATTCACTCTTCTGTTTAGTCCTATCGTAAAGTTGTCTTGGAAATTCATTCTTATAGTAATGATTGAGATATTCGTAATAAATCAAAACCAATTCCTGTAAATATAGATTCGCATTTCACGTTGTTCAGACCTCCTACATTTCCATGGGAATATTGCAGAAAAGTTAACAAAGCCAGGTCAATGGTGCAGCTGTTTTGTTTACAGCTAATGGTGGTGGTGATGGAGCATCATTAACATTATTTTGCAATAAAGGCCCATTGAATTGAATCAAAACAAGCAAATACGTAACAATAGCACCAGCAATCTGTGAAAATTCTAACAATTACCATTTGAATTCTAAATTTCGAGAATCAATCAAATATCACACACATTTAAAATTAATCCTTTGGTAATTCGAAAGAAACCTCTTCCAGTTAAAACAATGACAATATGGTAGGCTTGATCGATAAATCGATGTATCTAGGGAAATCAATTGAAAGAATTCGATTGTTGAATTTAAGTGATTGACTTACCTCAAAATTATAATATTTAGACTGTACTGATGTTAGTATTGGTAAAATTCGTCTACCTTCTTCATGAATTGATGCACCAAATAGACAAACACATGCCAGACGTGTTATTAATAATGAAAATGATACAAGAAAATAAGCCTTCTCTAAACCAACACGTCGTGTACTTAATATACTAAATAATTGTAATAATGTGAAATAGAGATTTGAGCAATACGACAAAAGGACGAGATTTGAGATTTTCTTATCAATCGACGAACAAAGCTGGTACAAACGATAATGTTCTTCACGTAGAATTCGCCAAATCGCTACATCAATCACCTGGAAACAATCCAAAACATTTATACCGTACTACAAAATATTTCTTAAGAAAAAAAACTAGTTACTTTAGTTTTTACGACAATTGCGACTTTATAATTCAATTGTTTGATTCTCATAGTGAGACAATGGCTGATTAAAATGATGAAAACATCAATGAAATTCCATGCGAATGTTAATAATAATAAAACGAATTGAAATAAACATCCAATCCATAATGAATAATCAACAACAGAAAATAAAACTGGCAATGTGATATTAACAAAAAAATATTGTAAACCATCTGTGATAGTTCTTGTGCAATTAAACACGGTAAATAAACGTGTCATTTGCACCAAGAAATGTTCAATAGTTGCAACAAATAGAAATAAAGATGTTAAAATTTGTATTTGTCGTTTTAGATTTATTCGAATACCATCATCTCCCATTTGTATTTCAACATTATGCCAATTTTTCATCAATTGTGGCCAATCTTGGGCCAATTTCGTGAAAAGCATGTAGTATAAAGCCCCACAAGTGGTGAACACTACAAGACCTATAAAAAAAAAATCAAATTTCCAAATGATTAACGATTTCATTACTTACTGAATTCGAGTAAATGGGAATCATCGATGAACAATTTACGTATAGCTGTTGAAATTAAAATAATTATAGTCGAAACAATTATTAGACAGTAGAGAATTTGAATGGAAAACCATGAAAATTTCAACGATTTACAAGACTTCCCTCTTAAGCCCTGGATGGGGAAAAATCCACAATATTGTGCAAAGATCAATGGGAATCTCATTGATGAATGTATTGAGATTTCCTCATTATTATTATCCAGTTTTCTTCTAAACTCCAACATTTAATGTTATTTGTGAACTCAAGTTAATGATGTTGTTGGTTAGATTCTGTTTTTTTTTGTTGGATAAATACATATGACTTCTATCTATTGTATTTCTATTGTTGATTGTTATTGTTTTTGTGGTGGAACGTACACATATCCTTCATAACATATTTACGTGTTTATCAAATAAATCGAATGATAACAGTAATTTTATTGATTCCTTCTTGTTGTTGTTGTTGTTGTTGTTGGAGAAGGCTATTTGAAAGTTGGTAAAAACAGAATGGGGAAAACAACAAACAATTATGATCGTTATCGGTGATTGTATGTATTTCAGGTTTTAATCGTTAAAAAGTCTTGCATTTGTATAAATGGTTTTCCTCTAATTCAGAGGCGCACCTCAAGCAATGGTGAGCATAGTAAAGTCGACAAAGGTTGCAACATGTGCGAAACGTCTTGAGTAGGTATTCACACCACTACCTAATGTGAACATCAACGATAGCAGCTAGAGCGGTTGTTCAAGAAATTAAGGACATCAATCTTCATAGGTCCCCAATTCTTACTGGAAAATAACATCATTGTAAAACGTTATTTGAACGTTTTATATTACGAAAGTAAAATTGGTGGAGGCGCCAGGACAACAACATCATAAAGTTATCGTTTGCTTTAGCTCGAACACACAACATTTATTTTAATAAATTATAGTGGACAATCACAATTGAAACTCTTTCAGACAACAACAACAACAATTTAACATAACCACCAGGTGTTATTTGCACCTGAAGAACCGAAATAATTAATATGATTCTTAGATCCTGTACCAACACGAAATTGAATCAATACTAATTCGTATGTAACAATAGATCCGGCAATCTGTAAATCGAAAAGTAAATACAATTTAAAATAATAACAAAACATCGAAAACAATCAATATTATACAAACATCGAGAATGATGCCTTTGGTGATCGTAAAGAAATTCTTGCCGGAAATGGCTAAATTCGTTTGCGACACTTGATCGATGAAACGTTGAATTTCATTATTATAAAGTTCAGATGGTGCAGCTAATAAAATTGGTAGAATCTTTTGACTTTCATTATTGATAGCAGCTGCATATAAACAAACGCATATTGTGCGTGCAATTAATAATAGAAATGAAGCATAATAATAGATTTTATGTAATAGATCTCTGTCGTGTACTTGAACAGTGCCATATAATTGTGTTAATGTGAAAAAGAGATTGGTCCAGAAACATAAAATTACAATATAAGAAATGTTTTTGTTCAATTTCAAACAGAGCATCTCTAAATACACGTGCTCTTCACGTAGACTCTTCCACACAAGCAATGATTTCACCTGCAACAATTAGATTTATGTGTGGGTGTGTGTTGGGGGATTTTTATAATTGTCCTGTATAATGCAATGTTTTCGTATTGCAACATGTCACTGTATCCTCTTATTGATACAACACAATGGTTTAGGAGTGTTAACAGTGACATGTCACGCATCAACACATCACATTACATGTTAACAGAAATACTTTATGACGGAGAGTGCTTTCAATTTTCCGTTTCAATTGTGTAATTCTTACTGTGTAAGCCAAACTAATTATCATGATGAAAATATCTATAAAAGTCCAACTGAACGTCATTTGGAGATTCAAATACTAGAAAATCATCAGAAAAACAAACACGAAAATTATAATTTCCGAAAATACAAACACATTTTTCTTATACCTGAACTAACACTCCTCTCCACAATGAATAATCAATCAATGTAAACACGTGTGGAAAGTTAGAATAGGCGAAAAACCGATGGAATCCATCTGATATTGTCCGTGTACAACGTATACAAAACAATAAATTGCGGATTTCGATTAGCACATGTTCAACTGAAAATGTTATTAGATTTATTAAACGTATGTGTTTCAATCAAGTTAACTTACTAGCAGCAAATAATAAGAAGAAAGATGTTAGTATTTTGATTTTTCGCTTAAGATTTATTCTGATGAATTTATTGCCTTGATAAGTCTCTAAACTATGCCAAGATGCAACAAATTCAGGCCATTGTTCTGCTAATTTTATAAAATATACACTTGAAAATGTAGCACAAATTGCGAATACTAATTGATCTGAAATCGATTGTTTCATCATGTGTTGTGCACAAGATTTTTAAATAATAAAAGTATACTTATTTCCATTAAACTGTCATCGAAAACAAATACGCGATAAGCACGTAAAATTGCAAGTATAATAAATAATATAAATGTACATATGGCATAGATTGTTTTCAATGAATACCATGAGAATGTCATTTGTTTATGATCATTGCTTGTGATACCATTCACAGGGAAAAATCCAAAAATTTGCGCTATAATTGACGGGAATCTCATCGACGAATGAAACGAGCCAATATCATTCCAATTAACTATTGAATTCCTGTGCAATTTATTGATTTTATTGTCTGCAACTGGAAATTTTCAAAGATGATGTCAATATAAATATCAATTAATGAGATTTTCTTACCTTTCATGTTCGTTGCTTATATTTCAACTAAACTATTTTTTGACCCGAAATTTGTCGTTATTTACAATCTTTGAAAGGTAGATCAATAATTTTGAAATGTTAGAAGGTTATTGTTTAGATTAATCAATGACAAGAAAAATATGTGTATTTTACGTTGTATTTCAATGTTCCGAAACTTGTCTGTTTTTCGATTTGATTGAAAGTTTATTTATAATGAAAACAATAACAAAAAAATACCAAAAAAAAATCCAACAACAACAAGAAAATAGTAAATGAATATTTGATATAGGAAAAAGCACCTTTTGTTTATGGATATAATTCTAACAAAATGTTGTAGCAAATTCGATAATAAAATTATCGATAAAAAGATATCTGGGTGGCTAACGATACAATTACGATAAAATAAAGAAAGCACGCAACATTATACTTTATTTGATTGCCTGTATATTTTTTTTAATAGACAAACATGTACATAGTAAAAAATAAAACAATATAATCAACAATACTTCCTGATTATTGACTCTCTTTACTCTCGTTTCAGTTCAAGCCCTCGCCATTGATACTCACTTTAAAAACATTTGAATAAAAGTAATGATTCAGTTGAACACATGGCGAAACTACTATCTACTCTAATATTTATTATATCCATTCATTTCAAGTTAAAATTAGAATAATTTTTCCCCAAAATTCAACATACCCACCAGGAAATATTGGATGGTACATTATAACTGGCTTCTTGATTGTCTAATACAACGCCGAATTGAATTATAATTAATTCATACGTAACTAGTGATCCAGCAATCTGCAAATCAAAAAGCAAAATTACAAAGACAAACATGTTGAAAACGAGAATGGCAGCGAATACGCAATTATTCAAATGGTGATGAATGATGGCAAACAAGAATACAAACCTTTAAAATAATTCCTCTGGTGATTGTGAAGAAGTTCTTGCCGCAAACTTCAAGAGTCCTCTGTGACACTTGCTCAATGAAACGTTCTATTTCAACATTGTAAATCTCTGATGGTGCACCTAATAAAAGTGGTAAAATTTTCTGACATTCATTATGAACAGAAGCAGCGTATAAACAAACACATATTGTACGTGCAATTAGAAATAGAAATGATACATAATAATAGATCTTCTGTAATGAATCCATATTATCGTTAATTAAACTGCCATATAATTGTGTTAAAGTGAAATAAAGATTGACAAAAAAACATACAATAATCAAATAAGAGATTGTATCATTCAACTTCACACAAAGTAAATCTAATTGATTGTATTCGTCACGTAGATGTCGCCAAATCAACAATGACTTCACCTAGAATATGACAATAAATAATAATGATTAAATAAATTGCGTATTATTTAGAAAGTTTACTTTATTGTTAAGGGCTCGGTCGATTTTTCTTATCAACTGTGTGATTCTTGTTGTGCAAGCTGTAGTTATTATCATTATAAACACGGCACCAAAAGACCAAATGAATGTCATTTGAGCATTTGAATACTGAAATTTTTATTAAATGTTGAAAACGGTCATACAGAACAAGCAACGAGTACCTCAAATAAAATGCCTTTCCATAATGAATAATCAATTAATGTAAACACATGTGGAAACATAGAATAAGCGAAAAATCGATGGAATCCATCTGATATTGTCCGTGTACAATGGAAACAATACGAAATATTACGTATTTGCGACAATAGATGTTCAACTGAAATATCTGATTTAATTGGCTCGATTAAACTTCTTTTTTTGGAAACTTACTTGCGGCATATGTCAAGAAAAACGAAACAATCAATTTAATCTTTCGTTTCAGATTGGTTTTAATACCCTTATTAGTTTGACAAGTCTCTAAATGATGCCAAAATTCAACAAATTGTGGCCATTCTCTGGCTAATTTTATAAATAATATACTTGAAAATATGGCACACATATGAAATATTACGTCCTCTGAAATTTATTGTGTTAATTGAAATTCGCAAATTATAATTTAAAAATAACTCAACTGAATCCATCAAAATTATTATCAGTGAAGGCACCTTTACGAATTCTCAAAGTTAGAAGTAATACACTGAATGCTAAAGTAAACAATGAATAGATTGTAACAAATGAGAACCATGAGAATTTCATTTGTTTATAATCATTGTTTGTTAGGCCATTTAGTGGGAAATAGCCGAAAATTTGCGCTATCAATAATGGAAATTTCATCGATGAATGAAATGAAATATTGTCATCAATTTTCGATTTTGAAATCATCTTTGAATCATTGATCTTTTTAGCTAAAACTGTTAAAGAGACACCAATGGCAAAACAATTGTAATCTGTGTAACAATCTCACCTTTCATGTTGAAGTACTGCAGTCTGACTAAATGACTACATCAAAAAATAGGTATTCCGATATTCTTATATAGATTTAAAATAAATAAAAACAGATCGATAATGTTGGGATTTTCAAAGAAAAATTCATTTACAAAAGTTGAATTATTTTACATTTAATTATGCATGATGTTGTTTACGTGTAAAATTATAAACTAAGTACTTAGCGCATTAAAAAGGAATAACTATGAAAGGAGATAGTATGAATGGTTGATCGATTCTGCATTGCATTAAAAAAGTATTTGTTGTCAAAACAATAATAAAATGCGCCACCCAATCCATAACGTAATGTTTAAATATTTCAATGTTATTTTCACACTGTCGTGTTTATAATACGATTTTCTGTCAATGCTCCTTGAAGAATTCAATTTTAAATTGAACGTTTTGCAGCAAATCATAAGAAGAAAGATTTATTTTAATACCTTGATTGCCTTGATAAGCCTCTAAACTATGCCAAGATGCAATAAATTTTATAAAATATACACTTGAAAATGTAGCACGAATTGCGAATACTAATTGATCTGAAATCGATTGTTTCATCATGGGTTGTGTACAAAAATTTTAAATAATAAAAATATACTTATTGCCATTAAACTGCCATCGAAACCTAATACTTTCTATAAGCATGTAATATTGCAAGTTTAATAAATAATATAAATGTACATATGGCATAGATTGTTTTCAATGAATACCATGAGAATTTCATTTGTTTGTAATCATTGCTTGTGATACCAATCACAGGGAAAATCCAAAAATTTGCGCTATAATTGACCGGAATTTCATTGGTGAATGAAACGAGCTACGAATATCATTCCGATTATTCATTGAACTGTTGTGTAATTTATTGATTCTATTGTCGGAATTTACAATCTTTGAAAGATGGATCAATAATTTTGAAATGTTAGAAGGTTGTTGTTGTAATAGATTAATCAATGACAAGGAAAATATGTTTATTTTACGTTGTATTCCAATGTTCTGAAAGTTTATTTATAATGAAAACAATAACATTTGATTATCAAACAAAAAAAAGACAGGAAAATAGGAAATGAATATTTGATATAGGAAAAAGTAAATTTTATTTTGTTTTTGGATGTAATTACGGCGAGTTTTTAACAAATTCGATGACAAAACTGTCTATAAAGCGATATATATATATATATATAGTGAAAAATAAAACAACAAATCAAAAATAATCAAACCTACTTCCTGGTTACTGAGTATTCGTATTCTTGTTATCAGTAACATGATTTGTTATAGAGAGAGATTTACAGGCTTTGTTGTCCTACAAAAGAGGATCTAAGACCTACTCAATAAAATTGGGATTTCTTTTAGACTTTTCGAACATTTGAATAAAAATAATGATTCAGTTGAAAACATGAAGAAACTACTACATTAACAAATTATTATCTGCACTCATATCAAGCTGAAATTAGAATTAATAATTGTTATTTACCCCCCCCCCCCATAATTCAACATATCCACCACGAAATGTTGGTTGCTACATTATAACTAGCTTCTTTATTGTCTAATACAACGCCGAATTGAATTATAATTAATTCATACGTAACTACTGATCCAGCAATCTACAATTAAGAAAGGAAAATTAAAGAAATTCAGTCATCAATCTTAAGAAAATGAATATTTGCCATTATCATTGTCGGAAAATTGAATTAGTAAGACGAAAATTCTGTTGACTCGAGATTATAAATTATGCTTTCAATTAATGAGATGTAAATATTGAGCAAATTATTCAAAATAAGTAGTGACTTAATTGATAATAAATGGTGATGGCAAACAAGAATACAAACCTTTAAAATAATTCCTCTGGTGATTGTGAAGAAGTTCTTGCCGCAAACTTCAAGAGTTCTCTGTGACACTTGCTCAATGAAACGTTCTATTTCAACATTGTAAATCTCTGATGGTGCACCTAATAAAAGTGGTAAAATTTTCTGACATTCATTATGAACAGAAGCAGCGTATAAACAAACACATATTGTACGTGCAATTAGAAATAGAAATGATACATAATAATAGATCTTCTGTAGTGAATCCATATTATCGTTAATTAAACTGCCATATAATTGTGTTAAGGTGAAATAAAGATTGACAAAAAAACACACAATAATCAAATAAGAGATTGTATCATTCAACTTCACACAAAGTAAATCTAATTGATTGTATTCGTCACGTAGATGTCGCCAAATTAACAATGACTTCACCTAGAATATGGCAATAAATAATAATGATTAAATAAATTGCGTATTATTTAGAAAGTTTACTTTATTGTTAAGGGCGCGATCGATTTTTCTTATCAACTGTGTGATTCTTGTTGTGCAAGCTGTAGTTATTATCATTATAAACACAGCACCAAAAGACCAAACGAATGTCATTTGAGCATTTGAATACTGAAATTTTTATTAAATGTTGAAAACGGTCATACAGAACAAACAGAAATTACCTGAAGTAAAATGCCTCTCCATAATGAATAATCAATCAATGTAAACACATGTGGATAGTTAATATAGGCGAAAAATCGATGGAATCCATCGGAAATTGTCCGTGTACAACGTAAACAAAAGGAAATATTACGTATTTCAAGTAATAAATGTTCAACTGAAACATCTGATTTAATTGGCTCGATTAAACTTCTTTTTTGGAAACTTACTTGCAGCATATATCAAGAAAAATGAAACGATCAATTTAATTTTCCGTTTCAGATTGATTTTAACATCCTTAGTACTTTGATTACTCTCTAAATGATGCCAAAATTCAACAAATTTTGGCCATTCTCTGGCTAATTTTATAAATAGTATACTCGAAAATATGGTACAAATTTTAAATACTACCTTATCTGAAATTTACTGTTTCAATTAAAACTCGAAACTATAATTTAAAAATAACTTAACTCAATGCATCATGTTGATTATCAATAAATAAATCTTTACGTATTTGTAAAACTAGAAGTAATGCATTCAATAGTAAAGTAAACAATGAATAGATTGTAACAAATGAGAACCATGAGAATTTCATTTGCTTATAATCATTGTTTGTTATGCCATTTAGTGGGAAATAGCCGAAGATTTGCGCTATCAATAATGGAAATTTCATCGATGAATGAAATGAAATATTGTCATCAATTTTCGATTTTGAAATCATCTTTGAATAGCTAAAACTGTTAAAGAGACACCAATGGCAAAACAATTGTAATCTGTGTAACAATCTCACCTTTCATGTTGAATTACTGCAGTCTGACTAAATGACTACATCAAAAAATATGTATTCCGATATTCTTATATAGATTTAAAATAAATAAAAACAGATCGATAATGTTGGGATTTCCAATAGGACATCTATTTACCGAGAGTGAATTGTTTTCATTTTATTATGTTATTTACTAGTGGTTGAGTGCATTAAAAAGAAAACAATGTATAGAGATAGTATGAATAATTTATCCATTCCGCATTGCACTCAAAATCTATTTGTGGTCAAAACAATAACCCAACAATAATGTTATGTTTGAATAATTCAATGTTAGTCGCACTGTTTTGTTTATAATTTAATTTGCTGTCCATGCTCCTTTTAACCACTATGCCTCAATAAGCTGCCAGATAACATACAAATACTACTCATGTCTTATATAAATTTTTAGTCAGTTTCTACAATGCGTTAAGAAAATAAAAAACAACGAACATCGTCTTTGATAAATTCGCCTGGCGCATCCACCATTTTCGCACAGTGTCATATTTTCAAGAGACAACAAAACTTTTTAGTCAAATTTACTACAGCCAAAAATACATAAAATGGCGCGTTATTCTATGGGGAAAATGGGCAAATGCCTCGGGGCCCCACAAATTGGCGGCCTTCCCACGCATTGCTCTAGTAGGGTGCATATTGGATTTACTCCCAGAAGAAAGGTGTGAGTGTTGGTGGTGATTTAGGTAAATAATTAAAAGAAATGATAAATGCCAGAAATACTATCTATTTATTATGTTATTTTATAATTTTAAAATAAAATCATTAGCAGGTGTGATTGCTTTGTATGGTTTCCTTTATTAAATTCTCATTGAATTGAATCAAAACTAATTCGTATGTGACAATAGCACCTGCAATCTGCAATTTTGTTGATAGTTGATACGGTACGATCCGAATTTATTTCTACTTACACTTAGCAGTAATCCTCTGGTAATAGTGAAGAAATTTCGTCCAGTTATTGCAACTTCCGCACAACTAATTTGACGAATAAATCTTTGTATCTGTAATTATTTTAAATGAACTAAAACGAAACAAAAAAAAACGTATTATTTTTCACTTCATCATTATAAATACTTGATGGGACATTATTTAAAATTCGTAACGGCTTCCTGCTTTCTTCATTCACACTAGCACCATACACACATAAACATACAATTTTCAATACAACAAAGGCAAATGTAATGAAGAGATAAGCACGTTCGAATTGATGTTGTGTAGGACGTAAACTATAAAAGAGCTTAAGTAAAATGAAAAATAAATCCTTAGCAAATGTCAATAGAACAATGTTGGAAATTTCTAAATCGATTCGTCGACATAAGGCTGATAGACGATTATGGTCTTCTCGTGTAGTTCTCCAAAATTCTAAATTTCCCATTAAGTTCGATTCAACTTTTGTATTGATTTGTGTGAATCGTTCAGCTAATGTTATACTTATAATCATTACAAATACGTCAGCCAAAGTCCAAGAGAAGAAAAACTGTAGACTTAAGAGCTTCAACAAATTACCAAGAAATTATTTGATTATATTGCAATAACATTCTTTAATTTTTACCTTTAAGAGTATCCCATAAATTATATTGTAATCGATGATCGAATAATCATTAATGAGTAATGAATTTTTGAGGAAATATGTTAAAACTCCAGAATCCTTCCCACAATGTAGCGCTATTATTAATGATTTACATTCAAACATTATAAATTCAACTGGAATTGTTTATTATTAGAAACAGAACTGTGAATGTAAGAAAAATAATCATTTACATAATGTAAATCCTATAAAGACTGTCAATAGTGTTGTTATTTTTCTATCGAGTCCTTCTGGCCATCCATACCTTTCCATTGATCTCTCAACAAATGACCAATGTTTCATTAGTTTCGGCCAATTTTTGGCAAATTTCAAATACAACAAACCAAACACAACACCAGATAGAACGATAATTAAACGATTGATTTCAAAAATATCGGCCTCTCGATTTGCAAAACTAATAATTTGGAAGATTGTTAATAGTCCAGCACAATTGATTATTAGAATTGTATATAAGACACGTGTTGATTTCCATTCAAAATGCAACGATCTCCAATCAGGTCCTGTTACACCTTGCACTGGCAAACAACCAAAACATTGGGCCACAATGAACATTTTTGATAGAGCCTTTTGTAAATTATTTCGCTTATTAATCTTATTCTTGTTACGATCATAATTACTGTTATAAGGAAATATTTGATTAACTTTAATTATCGACATTGTTGTTGTTGTTGTTGTCAAACGACTGAATCGAATAAATTTCAGTTTAAACGATTGAAGAATGACACAAACATTGAAAATTGACTGTGTCTACATTGTTATTGGTTATTGAAATCATTACATATGTAAAAGACAATTTATTGCTGGGAAAAATAGTCCATGTTTACAGTTTTCCTATGACAACAAAATCAAATTAATTATTAAATAATAATAGAATGGCATGCTAGGTATGTTTGGGGCGTAATCAAAAAAATATAAATAATGGAGCCCATATGAATGCATCAATAAATTCGAATTACTGAAATATTCAGTCTATCTACGTATTTTCGTTTACTTAAGACTTCACTACTAATTGCATGTATGAGATGGTATCCTATTTCATTGTGTTTACTTCAAAAACAAGTATTGAAGGCAAACACCAGTATCATAATATTTGTAGATAATTCGTTGTGTTTTTTTTTATCAGTGTAGCGCTTTTATTAACGATTTCATTCTATTTTAAATGTTCAATAACAAATAATGTACAGGTAGAATAAGTCTTGATATCTGAATCCTTTTATTACATTGTGAACTTTAGATATAATCTATCATAATGAGAATTCTTGTTATTCTTGATTAATAGTGTATGGAGTACTTTAGATTTTAGTCATTTAGCTGCAACTAGCAATACTTACAGCCTAAATGTATGCAATCAACAATACACGCACCAGTCCTTCACTGTTGTTTGTTATCGTATGATTCTGGGAATTATTATCTAATTACTCAATCATCAATAAAAATTTATAAATTAAAATATTTTTGTTGTTTTTCCTTGGTATGTCGAGATTGTCATTAAATCGTGCTAATAATAAATTATTATCATCTTCATAATTGGAGTTTGTCCACTTTGATTACCGTAAATTATGGAATCTAAGACGACTAACACAGAAAACCCCTCAGAATCGGGGACGATGACGGCGCCAGAATTTCTCCATATGTGTGGGCACAAAATGATCGATCTGATCCGAATTGCCGCATTGGTTTTCGGGGAAATCAATGAATTATATCAGTTGTTTTTTTTTAAGGATTTTTATCGAATAGAAAGACATATGTTTGGTTATTTGATTGGACACATCATCTATCACCTGGGGCACGTGTGGGCCATTGATCAAGTGTCGTTACGTCTTATAAATTTTTGAGAGCTTTTCAGCTAAGCGGCATCTTATCCCTAGATAGTAACTCTTTTGTTTTTATCTGTATCACTTATGATAACAAAATACGTTTGTCAACCGCTTCAATCTCTTAGATGAATTGATAAGTAGATATAAGTAGAAAGTAGACATTAGGCGATAAAGAAACAGACAGCTAGAATTTCAAATTATGCCTCATGTAAAAATGTGTTAAAATGCATCTTTTCTTAGCTAATCATAAATAATTATTATTCTATTGATATCAATTATTTATCGATTGTTTGGCGTATTTGTGTTGAGCTAGATGTAAAAATTGATAAGTGACAATTAATTTTAAAAACCACAAATCATGGAATGATTTTACTTTTGTTGTTTTAATGATATCAAACTCAAATAGATACTGATATGTATTTGCTGTAACTTACAACCGATAAACATTTGTTTAAAATTTTGTAAAAACTACAATTTTACTTTCACTTTTTTTTGTTTGTAATCTCTAATGTGAATTTTGAACTTTTGCATCGCAATTTTAATGTTAGCTATTTGATAAAAAAAAATGCACTATCATCGCCAGCATCAATTATGTTATTATTATTTTTTTGTGTCCCCCAAAAGTTAGAATTATGGCCTCTCCCCAACCTCCCGCTCCCCCTCACCATAATTAAAAATTCCATCTGCGGTTATATATTTTACTGGGGATACGTTAGAATCCAATTTCATTGTTGTTCAGACTAGCATCTCGTTGGTGTGTTTGTGTGTGTATGCGTGTGTTGTTGTAAACGAACCCAGCATCGTTATGTTGTTGCCAATTATTGAAATTGTAATTGCAATTCTTGTTGTGTGTATTGTTTATTTCTATTATAAGAAAGTACAAAACAGTAGAATTGCGAAATTTTTGAAATTATATCCATCACCACCAGGCCTACCAATAATCGGGCATGCGTTAGAGTTTAAATCATCAGAAGGTAAATAATTTGAGAGTGTTTACCATGAGTTGTTGTTCAATCGTTGAAGCACCATGGAGTAATTGAACACGTTCTTCAAGCCAACTTGAACAAGAAGAACACGATGATGTGTACTAGCGATTTGTTTTCATTTTTGAATTCTCATATTTACAGGATTTCTTCGTAAAATACATGAATATGTTGATACTTATGGCAGGATCGTATCAATAAATTTCGGACCATTTGGTCATTCATTGATTATTACAGATTATAAATTTTTCGAATTCCTATTGAGTACAAATAAAATTATGAAAAAAGGTGAAAGCTATAAATATTTAGAACCATGGCTAGGTACTGGATTGTTAACATCATATGGTAAGAAATTCACCATTACATAACAATATCTGAAAATTCGAATATGCACCTACATATAATGCGATTCTTTATTCGATAGGTCAAAAATGGAAAAGCCATCGACGGCTAATAACACCAGCATTCCATTTTAAAATCTTAGAGCAATTCATTGATATTTTCAGTACGACTAGTGATGTTTTAATTGAGAAATTAAAACAGAAAGACGGCACACGAAGTCTTGACATCTATCCATATATTACATTATGTTCGTTAGATGCTATTTGTGGTAAATTTTTGATAAAAATGTTTTGTAGAGTTAATTTGTTGAAATTAATTTGGATTTTAGAGAGTGCAATGGGTGTTAAAGTGAACGCACAAGAAAATGAACAATTACCATATGTGATTGCTGTAAAGGAAATTGCACGAATTCTTGTAGATCGTGCTAGATCAGCTGTAAGACGTAATGATTTCTTTTTTATGTTCACAAAAGATTATCACATACAAAGGAAATCATTGAAAATACTACATGATTATACCAATAATGTTATCGATAAGAAAATGAAAGAGATGGAAGATAATCAAGACGGTAGCAAACAAGAAATCGACGATGGGAGTGGTGTAAGAAGAAGAAAGCCTTTTTGAATTTGTTATTAGAAAGTACAATCGATGGCCAACCATTAACACGTACTGAAATCCGTGAAGAAGTCGATACGTTTATGTTTGAAGTAAAAATGAATTTCGTCTTTAATTAATTGTATTATCATTGTGTTTCTTTTTTTTAGGGACATGATACTACAGCATCTGCTATGGCTTTTGCAGTTTATTCACTATCTCAACATAAGGATGTTCAGGTTTTTTCTATACAATTTTTTTTGTCAAGTTTGATCTGAAATTTCATGAATTTCAGGATGCAGTCTATGAAGAACAAGTACAATTGTTTGGTAATGAGCACAATCCAAATGTCACATATCAAGATTTACAAAATATGAATTATCTTGAATTAGTTATTAAAGAAGTTTTACGTTTATATCCATCAGTACCAATGGTTGGACGGGAAACGGATGAAGATGTAGAATTCGGTATCTATTTAATTCCAATGAAATTTCCTACAATCGTTGATGATTTATTCGTTTTTAGATGGTAAAATTATCCCAAAAGGTGTACAATTAAATATATTCTTCCATGGTATACATAGAGATCCTCAATACTTTCCAGAACCTGACAAATTCAAACCGGAACGTTTCCAAGAGAAAGACACGAAATTCCCTTATTCGTATCTACCGTTTAGTGCAGGCTCTAGGAACTGTATTGGTAAATATTCAGACGAAAAACAAAACAATAGACAATAAATTTCGTTTATTTCTTTGTTTCAGGTCAAAAATATGCCATGCTAGAAATTAAAAGTTTAGTTTCGAAGATTGTTCGTAATTTTGAATTGCTACCATCTGAACCGAAACATGAAATGATAATAGCACCTGAAACTGTATTGATATCGAAAAATGGTATTCGAGTTGGATTGAAAAGCAGAGTTTAATGTAAAATTATTTTTTTATTGTTAATAAATGAAAGTCATATATTTTTAATGGTATTTTCCATTTAATTAATAACTCTAAAACAACATTAGATTAGTTGATTATACTTAATTGGTTTGGCCTTGTAGATTTTTAACAAAAACAACTTGCGATTTGTCATTTGATGTGATCACGTGTAACGCTTTGTGATTTATGTTTAAAGTACACTTCCGGCAAAATCGGCTGGATATTTATAAAAACAAATAAAGCTTTAATCTACGCAAAGTCTTGTTGTGTCCTCTGTCTAAAACCAATTTTAACACCAGTTTTCGATGTCAGTACCATTTCCGAAGCTAATTCTAATTTATTTTTGGGGAAAGCTGGCAACAATTCGAAATTCCTTATTAATTTCGATAAGACAGTTTTCATTTCCAACATTGCAAATTTCTGCCCAAGACAATTACGTGGGCCAGCACTAAATGGTATAAATGAATATGGTAAACGTTTAACATTATTAGAGAAACGATTCGGGTCGAATTTCTCCGGTTCTGGATACAATTCCGGATTCATATGGATACCTTTTATATACAGTAGAATATCAACACCTTTTGGAATTGCTAAACCCTCTAAAAACAAATAGATTAAAAATAATTTGTGTAATAAATCAAAATTGAGATTTACTAATGTTAACATCTTGATGTGTACGACGGCCTATTGCAGAAATTGGTGAGAATACACGTAGAGATTCTTTAATTGCCATCTCTAAATATTGCATTTCTTGTAATTTATCGAATGTAATCTCAGCATTTTGATCGTTATTGAAAATTGTCCGTTGCTCTTCAAATACTTTCAATTGTACATCGGGATGATTTGCTAATGCATAAATTGCAAAATTCAAACCACTTGAGGTAGTATCATGTGCTGCAAATACAAAACCATCGATTTGTTCACGGATATGTTTCAATGTTAATGGTTGATTATTTAATGTTTGTTTTAAAATTGTACTCAAATATGATGACTTTTTATACTCATCATCATCATCATCATCATCATCATCATCATCATTTTGTGATTTTGTATTTGTTTGGAAAAACTGTTCAATAACTTTCAATGAATGCCCATGGAGTACATTGATGGCATGCTTTTGTCTATAGAAATCATTCGTGAAGTTATATAGAAAATTATTGCTTTTGATGACAGAATATGAACGTGTAATTAGAAGTGAACACATTTGTTTCACACTGTTAACATAATCGGAATCGTAATTATTTTGAACGTCAGATGGTACACCAGTTGCACTTTCTGCAATTAAAATTTGAACATTTTAAAATTGATAACAAAATGATAAGAGAATGAATTGTACCACAGGCAATATCAAGTGAGCATAATGTAATAAATGGCACAATATCAATATTTGTTGTATTGCAGATTTGCCTAAATTTCTTCAATAATACGTCGGCTTTATTATCAAACAGATCAACGTAGTTTTCTACAATTTTCGGATGAAATGCTGGCGTCATTAATCGACGTTGGGCCTTCCACTCTTGACCTATGAAATGAAATCGATTACGTTGGTATCGAATTGAAATGAGAACGTTACCTGTAGAATTCAGCAGTCCATCACCTAGCCATGGATCTAAGAATTGATAGCTCGTCGATTTTGTCAATAGTTTTGTTGAACTTAAAATACCCTCAACTAAATTATAATCGCTAACAACAAGAATTCGCCTCGACAAGCCGATTTTCACCGATACAATACCACCGTATTTCCTCACATAATTATCCAAAGTCTTCAAATAAGCTACAATGCATTCGATTTTCGTTATAATTCTATATGTAAACAGTTGATGCTATTACCTGTAGTGTTTTTAAAATCTAACGCATTTCCTAGCAATGGTAAGTACGGATCGTGTGGGAACTGTTGGAAGAATTTCACAATTTTTCGTTGTTTAAAATAATGATTGAAATAAATCAATGTAATCAGGATAAGAATTAAAATTTCGATACTGAATGCCATGTTCTTATACAACAACGCAATCACTAGGACTACAAATTTTATGTTAGCAGTGGCACAATAAATAGAATTTCATTCAAGATTTATTTCAATATCATGTGATTGTTCTGTTGACGTATCTCTTTAAGCGATTTTATCTTTCAAATCAACTTCTGAGAAGGCCGCCTATAGGCGGCTTAATTTCGATATTCCTACTATTCGATAAAAAAGCATACAAGCCTACAAAATTTGGTGAATTAGGGATTAATCTTGATAACAAATCAATTAATCAACCTAAATTAACATTGAGTTGTCTGAAGGTAATGCTGAACAGTGCATTTGCTTATTGATGCTCTCCCGGCGCATCCACCATTTCTACAAAAATGTTTTGTGTGTTTTTTATGTTATTAATGGAACAAAATTTCTCAATAATCTGCATACACATATTTTATCAATGATGTACTGAGTTCTTGAAAGCTTTTAAAGCCAACGACATCTCTCTCCTTTAAGATTTCCCCAATTGGTAGAGCTGCTCAGTAGACTTTTGAACTAATGTGTGCAAATGTGGTTGAATGGTGTTAGTACCTAGAGATCTATCAAAATTGAAGAAGAAAAAATTTCGTTTTTCATTCTTGTCTTATGACCTGTATAATACAAAATTTCCTGCAAATGTTCCAATAAACAGTTTTCATAAATATACACTTTATAATTATGTCTGTAATCAAGAAAATTGTTTGAGACAAACAGATAAAAATATTTGAAAGTGGATTGCTCAACTTATTTAGCTTTAACACATTTGAAGGTTGACGATTGTTGAAAAATTTGATAATGAACCAAATATTTTTAATCTCAACTAATTCAACAAACAATAATAGAAAAATCAATTTAAAATTGTGTCGCTATCGTTTAATTATATTGTCATTGTAAATTTATAGGGCATCGTTCGATCTTTAGCCCAATTATTCAAAAATCTTTATTGAACCCTATGTGTAATTTTATTTAGGAACTATAAGGAGTGTATGATATTTGCTTTTTTGCCACAATAAATCTATTCGATTCGGGAATCTCTTATCGTAATTCTAATGTTAGCGTTTTATAAGAAAAACACACTCTGTTACCATAAAAATATTCAGTTATTTGCCTCCAACATTTTTTGTTTATTTACTGCAAAAGATCTTAAAATAAATTAAAACAAGTTATATATAAAAAAACAAACGAATTATTATTTGGTTACCTTTTGTATAGAATATCAACACCTGTCGGGATTATTATTTAAATATCATGTGACTGTTCTTTTGAAGTATCTCTTCAATCGATTTCATCTTGAAAATCAACTTCTGAGAAGGTCAGTTAATTGCGATTTAATTTTGCTCTATTTACTATTCGATAAATAACAAATGGATAGTTAATTTAAAATTTGGTCAATTAAGGGTTTATTTATCTTCACAATGATTTAATTAATTAAATTAAATTAAGATGATTTAAGTGGTTTGAATGTCATCCTAAGAAGGCGTATTTCTTTATTGGTGCTCGCCTGGCGCATCCACCATTTCTGCAAAATTAATAGATTGTGGATTTATTTAAATTATCGATGATATTTCTAGAGATAAAAATTTACAAATTCGATTGTTTACAATTGAAGAGCATAGTCATTTATTAATAGACCATCAACGAAATCTTGGCAATTTCGAAGGACTGTTTTTATGTTTTGTTTTTGTCTTCTCAAAGATTATTCAGCGATAAGCACTTGTTATTCCGAAAACATCTCACCATATTCTATATACGGATACATTTCATCAATGATGTGTTGAGTTCTTGAATGATATGAAGCCCAATAGGCGCACTTTTTAGCTAATGTGTGAAAATATGGCTAAATGGTGTGAATTTCTAGAAATTCATCAACGTTTTCCTTTTTGACTCATGACCTAACGCAAGGTTCTATTTTACGAATAAATAATTTTGATAAATATAGCGAGATACATTTTGTAAACATCAACGATATGGTTGACAAACACAGATAAAAATACTTGAAATTCGATTTCTCAACTTATGAAACTTTGAATCATTTGAAGGCTGATTGTCGTTCAAAAATTCGGCAATGAAACAAATCACGCACTATTTTTTTATTAATTTAACAAACAGAAAAGACTATGAAATTAAAATAATTTCGAATAAAAATCAAACGAATTAATCTACGCAAAGTCCTGTTGTGTTCTCTGTCTAAAACCAATTTTAACACCAGTTTTCGATGTTGTTACAATTTCTGAAGCTAATTCCAATTCATGTTTCGGTGTAGCTGGCAACAATTCGAAATTCCTTATTAATTTCGATAAGACAGTTTTCATTTCTAGCATTGCAAATTTCTGCCCAAGACAATTACGTGGGCCAGCACTAAATGGTATAAATGAATATGGTAAACGTTTAACATTATTAGAGAAACGATTCGGGTCGAATTTCTCCGGTTCTGGATACAATTCCGGATTCATATGGATACCTCTTATATACAGTAGAATATCAACACCTTTTGGAATTGTTAAGCCCTCTAAAAACAAATAGATTAAAAATAATTTGTGTAATAAATCAAAATTGAGATTTACTAATGTTAACATCTTGATGTGTCTGGCGACCAACAACAGTAGCAGGTGATAAAATACGTAGAGACTCTTTCATTGCCATCTCTAAATATTGCATTTCTTGTAATTTATCAAATGTAACTTTAGCATTTTGATCATTATTGAAAATTGTCCGTTGCTCTTCAAATACTTTCAATTGTACATCGGGATGATTTGCTAAAGAATAAATGATGAAACTTAATGCAGCTGATGTTGTATCATGCGCTCCAAATATGAAACCATCAATATGTTTAGTAAAATCGTCCACAGTTAACGGTTGATTATTAAATGTTTGTTTTAGAATCGTACTCAAAAATGATGTCTTTCGACCTGCACCATCATTTTGTAATTTCGTATTTGTTTCGAAATATTTTTGTATCACTTTCTCTGTATGTTTATGAAGTATTTTAATGATACGTTTTTGTGTATAGAAATCTCTTGTTAAACAATATGTGAAATCATTGTTTTTAATGACGGAATATGAACGTGTAATTACAAGTGAACACATTTGTTTCACACTGTTAACATAATCGGAATCGTAATTATTTTGAACGTCAGATGGTACACCAGTTGCACTTTCTGCAATTAAAATTTGAACATTTTAAAATTGATAACAAAATGATAAGAGAATGAATTGTACCACAGGCAATATCAAGTGAGCATAATGTAATAAATGGCACAATATCAATATTTGTTGTATTGCCGATTTCTTTTAATTTCTTCAATAATATCTCGGCTTTATTATCAAACAGATCAACATAGTTTTTTATTATTTTCGGACGAAATGCTGGTGTAAATAATCGACGTTGTGCTTTCCACAGTTTACCTGTGAGTATTTGGAGTATTGTTAGTATAGAACAAAGAAAAAATGTTGCCTTCTATAATTACCTGTAGAACTCAATAGTCCATCTCCTAGCCATGGAATGATGAATCTATAACTTGTAGATTTCGATAATATTTTCGTTGAACTTAAAATACCCTCAACTAAATTATAATCACTAATAAAAAGAACCCTTTTCGATAATCCAATTTTTATTGAGACAATTCCACCGTATTTCTTCGCATAATTATCCAAAGTACGCAAATAAGCTACAATTGATTAGAATTACTCGAAACAAAATTATGATTAATTTATTGATCAAATTACCTGTAGTGTTTTTAAAATCTAACGCATTTCCCAGCAATGGTAAGTAAGGGTCGTGTGGGAACTGTTGGAAGAATTTCACAATTTTTCGTCGTCTAAAGTAATTATTGAATTGAATCAGTATAGTAATGATAAAAATTAATATTACTGTAGTTAATGCCATCGTTTCTTCTTTGTTAATGCTGTAACACAATAAATAGAATTCAGTTATCGATCTATTTATTTATATTTGTTAAAAAAAAACTTGTAAAGTGGCCCATACACATATCGGTGTTTCAACTAATTTATTTATCATTCTGTCGTTCTGCCAACAAATGGAAAAATTAACGTACATCAGTAGTTCCAATAATGAATCTATGTGTGTGTATATAGTGTACTTTAGAACTTGACTACACTAATTATTTAAATAAAGACAATTATTATTATCAACTGGATAATATACTTGATTTTAGACAATTGATTTAAAAAAAATCACACACGTCAATTCTTATTGCCACTGATTACGTACCATTTATATTGCCGTAAATAATTTCTAATTATTCTGCAAAATATGAAGAAGAAAAAACAGCAATAGAATTATGTTAATTATACAATTAATACATGCATATGTGTACAAAATAAATCATTGTCTACAGGATGAGCGTACAAAGACGCCAATTTAAGGGGCAACGTCCAATTATCCATCGTATAATCTGAGAAAGTTCGACTGGGAACCAACGGTTCCAACGATGTTCAGCAAAGCCACGTACCTGAGCTGGTCTGCCATTGTCGAAATTTGGAGAGCCCAACTGAACATTCTGACCAGTGATGTAAACTGCAAACTTTTAATACAAACAACAACATAATTTCTATCTAGGGCTATCGATTTTATGTTAGAAGTTAAATATTAGGCCTTGGTTTTGACTTATTTATTTGACAAAAACAACGATTATTGATAACAATTCAATAAACTATTAGACTAATCTTTATAATAACTGGATTCATTAAGATACTGTCAAATTTGTTAATTAATGCTCATCCGGTCCGGCGCATCCACCAAAAATTACTCAATCTTAATTGGAATTCCAAAATGCCACGCAATATCTGTGGAGTCCATCATCCTTTTTGGCTTGTAGTTGCTCAGTTCTTCATACTGTTGATTGCAATAAAATATGGGATCGTAAAGTCGTGGGAATCGTTGTCAACATTGGAAATTTTACAAGGTTGAAAGATCAATCACGATTAAATGACTTAATTGTATAGAATCCTAACAAAAATATCAATTTACAATTGCGATTTAATTTATTGTTTGTGGAATATCCTGAATTATTAATGAGGCCAAATGTTTTTAAAGGAAGATTAATTGTCTGTTGATTCATAGAAAGTTACGAAATTCTCTATTGACAAACGCGAATTTCCTATCCAAACAGAACATTGAATGAACATCACGATATTTACTAATTTTTATTGAGATAAAACCGTAGATAAGGTAGATTAGACACGGCATATTCGTAAATTAGCCAAAAATTCAGTACATTTAGTCGTTATTATTTACCAATTGTAAATGTGTAATAATGAAAATAATTAACATTGATTTTAATAAATTCAAATTCAAATGCCATCGGTATTATTTAATTTTTATTGTTGGCTTTTTAATCAATTTCCAACCATCAAATACGTTCAACTATGAATATTTGAGACAATTTAAAAACAATATAACAAACAACAATATTGGACAAGATCTGTATCCGTCAATCATTTACAGTGCTGCCATACAATCAATTTTTATATTATTTCTAATTGATTTATGTAATTATACACCGCTTGTTATAATTTACGCTATAGCAAGTTTAATTTATTGTTGTTTATTAATATGGACTGATACCCTATTTCTATTACAAGTTACACATGTAAGCCAATTGTTTATTTATTTATTTATTTATTTATTTATTTATTTATTTATTATTGATTGTGATTATTTTTCAACAAAACTAGGTAGTTTTTGGTTGTTATCTTGCAACAGATGTTGTGTATTTGATGTATGTTTTTATATTTATCGATAGGAATAATTATAAAAAATTTGCAGCGTTTATTAGAATAGCATCATTACTGGCAAATGCTTTTGCTTATCTATTATCACAATTGTTAATTACACAAAACTATATGGATTTTGAACAATTACATTATCTGTCATTGGCTGGTAAGATTCTGAACGAATTTGAATCGCCAACTATATCTCTAATTGAATGTGAATTTCAGCAAATATAGCATGTGTAATCGTAGCTCTATTTCTACCGTTCCCTAAATGTGTTGAAAAGCCACGAGTTTCAAATGAATGGTTTAAACATTTTAAAGAAGCGCTCTCTGATAAATACATAATAAAATGGGCATTATGGTACAGTTTAAGTTTGTGTGGTTATCGATTAGTATCGATTTATGTTCAACAATTATGGAAATATAATGAGATCCATGATGATGTATTCTATTATAATGGTATCACCGATGGATTAGCAAGTGTTTTTGGTATATTTGGTGCACTAATTGGTGGTTTCAATAAATTAGAATGGCGTTATTCTGGTGATTTGATACTGACAGTCACATCGTTGTTACAAGGTTTCATGTTGACATTTCTATCGCAAATTGTAAATCAATTGTCTTGTTGTTTGTTTTTTGTCATTTTCACTGCATGTTACTATCATACAATCACATCATTGACAGGTGAATTATTGATTAATCTTGACAAGAAGGTGCAATTCGGTCAGGTATTTAGTTTGATCTATTGTTTGTCCACATTCATCCAAACGATTATTATTATTTTAATAAATGATAATATCGGTTTCGGTTTAAATATTAAAAATCAATTTTTCTTCTATGGCAGTTATCATCTATCTATCGCTATTCTATTTATTATCATTGGATTGATAAGTTGGATTGCTAAACGGACTTCTCCTATTTGAATAAATATTGTGCGTCTGTATCTGCGTGTGTGTGTGTGTGTGTGTATAAATGCGTGTGTATTCATTGAAATATTAAAAAATTTGTTGTTCGTTGTTTTCGAGAATTGTTGTTTTAATTTTTTAACAAATCCAAATATGACATCAATTTGGAATGAAGAATATATAAAAAAGAACAAAATCGTCTTTATTGATAATGATCGAAATACGAAATTACATTATGCTGTAGCTCATGGCAATATTGAACAAGTCAAAGATGAAATTGTGAATGGTAGAAAAATCGATCCGGAAAATTATTTAGGATGGACACCATTAATGATGGCTGTTCGAAATAATCGTATAGAGATTATTGATTTGTTATTAATGAATTTTGCAAATATCACAAAAGAGAATCGATTTGGTAATTATGCTTTGATGGTGGTTTTTTTTTTGAAATTATTGTTCATTTAATGAATTGGCGATTATTTTTTTTAGGCATCAGCGTATTTTCAATGTGTATTGTTGTTGGTAATTTAGATTTGGTCAAGAAACTTTTAGAGCATTTATTATCTGGCGGTGTATCGCGTCGTATTTTGCAAAAAACATTATCACCATTATCATTATCAATACTATTCGGACATAAACATATTTTTAGATATTTAATGGAACGTTCATTTGATATTAATGCAACAACACCGAAAACTGGTAATTCTTTCTCCTATGCCCCGATATAATGGTATTAAATAAATGACTTTTAATTGTAGAATTGACACCGTTAATGTTTGCTGCAGCTGTAGCAAATCATAAAATAATCCGCGAATTACTAATGAATAATGTGAATGTGCATACGAAGAATGCGATAGGACGTACAGCACAAGATATATTAACGGCACGTTCTAGGGCCGAAATTGATATAACAATTGAATTAAATTCAACAGATCTGATGAAATTGCCACAAATTCTCATACAACCACCAACTCAACAACAACAACAACCACAACAACAACAATCGTCATCAGATATTCCATCACCATTAATATCACCATTAACATTAATACCAAATTTTTTGAAATCCTCAAATCTACCAACACCAGCATTTTGCTTATCACCAAATCTATCGCCGATTATTTCACTTTCATTGCCATATCAAATGTTTTTCCCTGCGAATTTCAATAGAACAACAACACCAACAACAACAAATCAATTCTATGAATACGATATGAATTTATATAATTATAATTCTTCAAATGATTGTTTTAATACCGCAATAACTTCTTTAAGTAATGAGGTTTTTTATTCGTAATTATTTTATTTTTATTATTTTGTAAATTAAGATTTGACATCTACTTTTTATGTTAGTTTTAATTCAATTAACTGTACGTTATTAACATTAATATACATGAATTATTTTATAATAATGTTAACTACGTCTAGATTTGTACTTTCTGTTATATGATTCTGCATTGATGATAATAAACAATGGACAAATATAAGCAATAATTTTATTTAAAGAAGCTGGAAAAATCGCTACAATTGCAGAAGGTTGAGTTGTGGTGTATTTCTGGTTGCCTACACGGGCTACCCTGTGGCGTCACACACAGATTGGTAGTGGGTCCATCACAGTATCGATTTCTGTTTTATTTTTATTTATTTTTTATACAAGAATGGCGGATTTTCGAATATTAGAAAATTCAAAATTATGCAGAACCTGTCTAATAGAATGTGAGAATTTGTATAATATTTACGAATTTACTAATAATTCATTATTATTAATAGACAAAATTAAATATGCCACAAATATTACGGTTGAATATACTCAATTCAATTTATTTTTATTAATTATACTAACAATCGTATTTTGTAGATATTGAAAAATGATGAATTACCAAATTATTTATGTAGTGATTGCTTTAATAAAATTGAATTGGCATATAAATTCCGTAAACGTTATAAAGAAGTTGATGGTATTTTAAAAAGCTTGCTACAACAAAAGAGAGAATACGAAAATAATCAACAGACACCACCATCAACGACAACACAATTACAAAACCAGGTAAAGAACCGATATACGTGTAAGATTTGCAATAAGCAATATGCACAACAAAATGGTTTAATCACTCATATGAGAATCCATACAGGAGAGAGGCCTTTTTTATGTAATCATTGCGGTACTTTTGATTATTATTGGTTTTTTTTTATATTTAGATAATAATCATTTCAATCAAATTTCAGGAAGAGGATTTATTCGATCTGATGATTTATTACGACATATTCGTATACATACCGATGAACGTCCATTTATTTGTAACATTTGCCATAAATCCTTCCGCCAGCAATTCCATCTAATTGAACATGAACGTTCCCATACTGCTAATAAAGACTTCCTCTGTGCTGATTGTGGTAAAAGTAAATTTTCCAAAAATCAATAAACCCTTAAACAAATATTGTTTCAATAAGCGTTATTCGATTTAAGCATTCACACGATATGGTGTTTGGAGAACACATAAACGTACCCATACTGGTCTTAAACCGTATCGTTGTAACATTTGTCGGAAATCATTTGCTGGCTCTGATCTATTGACACGCCATTTCAAAACACATAATGGTGAGAAGCCATATCAATGCAAGTAATTAATTATAATCAAATAATCTGATCGAAATATTCGAAATTGATTTCGATAATACCTTTTAGTGATTGTGGTCATTGTTTTAATCAATTAAACCATTTGAACATCCATAAGTGCACACATCTAAAACAATATATTTGTGAGATATGTTTGAAAACATTTAAACAACAACACAATTTGAATATTCATATGTTGAATCATACAGGCGAACGACCATTTCTTTGTGATATTTGTGGTAAATCATTTGTACGATCTGATGATTTAAAGAAACATTATCGTATTCATAATAATCAACGACCATATTCGTGTCATTTATGTGCAAAAACATTCATACAATCATTCCATCTGTCCGAACATATTCGGACACATTTGAATGATCGTGTAAGGATAATAGTTATCAATACGAAATTACCTTATAAAAAAACTATTCAATTAATTCTGTGATATTTTCTAGTTATTTTCGTGTAGTATTTGTAATAAGACATTTACAAGAAATGGTTCATTGCGATCACATCTTAAAACGCATACGAAAGATTATATTGATAAGAAATACGAATGTAATGTGTGTGGGAAAAGATTTAGCGTTAATTATAGTTTAAATAAACACATGTTGATACATACAGGTGAAAAACCATATCAATGTGGGATTTGTTTTAAAGTAAAATGTCGAAATTACGTTTTTAATTCATTGTTGTTTTTGTTAATATGCAACAAAATATTTTTTAGACATTTACACAAGCAGGTCATTTAGAGGCACATTCAAGAATCCATACCGGTGAAAAACCGTACATTTGTCAAATGTGTGGTAAAGGATTTGCTGTTAATTCACGTCTTACAGTACATATGCGTAGTCATACAGGTGAAAAACCGTATATTTGTGCAATTTGTGGTAAGGGTTGTACAACATCAACAATGCTCAAAGTGCATACACGTATACATACAGGTGAGACGCCATATCATTGCGAACATTGTTCAAAATCATTTATGCGATCAGATCTTTTAAATATTCATAAGAGAAATTGTGGATGTCAATAAATTTATTATTCAATTTCTGTAACACCAAATACACCTTGTAATAACTTTGCACCTAAATTCTGTGGATAATGTTCTTTATCTGAAACATAAACATATGGTAATCGCATCACCCAATAAGCAGATTGTGTGAGTTTTGTTGGACGTTCTAATGTACTGATGAAAATTGGCGCACCTGGTGCTGGTTGAACCTAGAATCAATAAATGGATTAATTAATCAATCAAATTAATAATTTTTAATTCACTACTTTTGGATCCAAAGTACAATGAACTGGTGCTTTTGGTGTAACCACATGCAATCGCATCAATTGTGCAAATTTATTTGCTCGACAAACACACGGATAATACAATGGCATATCACTTTCAGCAATTTTATGACCTGTATCTTTAACAATACTACCAGGTGTTGCTTTTAATATTTTATCAGGACCGGCTAACATAAAACGATGTCCAGATGTACATTCATATTCAACACCAATAAAAACTTTAACAGAAAATTGTGGTAAATTTGTACCATTATTATTATTATTGTTGTTGTTGTTATTATTCGATGGTCTACCGCCACGTCGGCCACGTATTAAATATTTATTAGCATGATTCCAATTTGATTTAGTTTTTGAATAGACTGTAACATCCCAAGGTAATAAATAATTTGTTGAATTTAAAAAGCCAGGATGATGCGATTCAAATAAACCTAAATTATGACTGTATAATGATGATGGGCCTAAACATACTAAACTCCAACTACTATAAACTGGTAATAAACCAGGTGGTGAATTTAATGTTAACATTCCTGGTAGATATTCAGTTGTACTGGCTTGACGACGTATTAAATTACGTTCATTATCTGGTGTTAATTCCCCATCGCCGCCGCCACCACCACCACCGGCACAACCACCACCAACTCCACCACCACCACCACCACCACTACGATCTGATAAAATTGATAGTTCTTCATCTTGTTCTTTTTTTAATGTTGCTGCTTTAAATTCTTTAATTGATGGTTGAAATATTGGAAAATTAATTCGTTCCAATTTTGAACAAACACAATCTTTACTAATTTGTTGATAAAATAAATAATTTGCTTGTTTCGGTGTATATGGATCGTCTCTTGTACCAATTTTACGACCACAATCGCATATAGCTTTATAAATGAAAACACTCATATGATCTTGGTCTGTTGAATGTTTTGGCAATTGACATGGATTCCCAGTTAATGAAGCAGCTTCACATTGTTGCCGGCCATTCTCCCATAATGATTGGCAATCTGTTTTTAATTTGGTCACGTATTGTTGAAAAACTGGTCCACGAGCTTGCGCTTTAAATAATGCTAAAGCAATATTCTGACGATGCTCATGTTCAGCATAAGCATAATGTGATGGTAGACCTTCTTGATAACGTGCTAATGCTAATGGCAATACTTTTAAACAACGTTTCTCCGAAAATAACGTATCTGTACACAATGAATTTATTAATTGTCGATTAATCATTAAATCATACAGAACTTTTATACAATCAATCCATTGTTTCATAACAGGCAACTAGTAAAATAATAATAATAATCATCATAATGAAGTTCTTATAGGGAATGAGAGTGAAATTACCTCGAAATACACAGGTTGTGCTGATTGATGCCGGCTAGAACTATCATTAAAACCTTTAGTTCTAGCTTGTCGTATATGAACTTGTAGGAATTTTTGAAAATTACGTTCAGTACATGGTTCACTACAGAATGGTGGTTGTATTTGCATAACACCACCTGGTTGACAATCTTGAATTAAACCACGCACCATATCACCCAATTTATCTGTTGATTTATCTGATGATATATAAACGAATTCTTCATTCATTGGTATTGCAAACAGTGATGATCTTGAATTTACCAAATTATAACAAAAAAATAATTAAACAATCAATAATTCAAAACAATACCCATAATTGTTGATGATTCTAGTCTTTTTCAAAATGTGATAGATACGATCCTCTAGATTATGTTCCATTTTTTTGATATTTCTTACACCGATTGGACAGCGTTCAAAATAGAAAATTAATCTTGGTGTACAGAATCGTCCATTATTCACCCAGTCACTACTAAGTTGTTCTACTGATTTTAATGTTTCTATGATTTTATTCGACATTGTTTGACTTGTATGGAGAAAGAAATTACGAAATTATTAAAATAATTATAACGAAATCACTATAAAATTACCTTAAAGTATCCACAGCTTTGAAATATTGTATATAATTGGTATCGAATGTTGAACTGGGATGTGATAAAATTATAATATGACTTGTGTGTAATAATAATAATAAGCCACGTGCAAAATTACTTTTAACTTGATCATAAACAGCAAGAAAATCATCACATTTCCGCTCTTCAATACAATCCAATAACAATTTATTATAATTTTGTATGAAAACATCACCATCTAATAAACTTTGCATATGTAAATAAACGATCTTTGCCTTCTCATCATATGAACATTCGATAACAAACTAGAAACGATTACATGTTAATAGTTTTTTTTAATATCATTACGAAATAAAATCAAATACATCTCCATCTGTACTCTGATTGTTTGTAAAAACACGTCCAATCTCTTTCACTTTTATCCCAAACGAATTGTACGGTGTCTTTCCAATAATTGAAATGACCACAACTTTATGGGTTGAAATTGCTTCATTTTCTCTAAAAAAATCACAATAATAATTGTTATTTTATTTTTCAAATTTTAAATAATTTACAATAATTTTTGAAAATCGGGCAACACAATTGTTTCTCTCATATTTGCTAATTTGTGGTTATATTTGTTAACTCAGTATTGCCAAAAGCGTATTCTGAAAGATCCCTAAAACGTCAACGTCCTTCTGTAAAGGAACCCACGCACGATCAATATTGTTGTGTTACTTGCTAAGCTTTACATTATTGATTCTATCCCAGAATTATCCGCTGTGGAGAGAGGCTTTAATTATACTCTGTTAAATTATATTATTAATGTTGTTATTATCAATATATGTTTGTGTTAATTATGTTGTTCTAATTAATTATTAAATTAATGTTCCAATTCAAGATTTTATTCTAGAGTGATTCATTTACAAAGGCGCCGTGGCTTAGTTGGTTAAAGCGCCTGTCTAGTAAACAGGAGATCGCGAGTTCGAATCTCGCCGGGGCCTCGGTTGTTGAAATGCTTTTTTCGCCTTATTTTATAAAAAACAAATACTGGTAATGTTTCAATAAAATCGTTTATTTCTATTTGATCCTACTATTGAGTGGATTAACAATTTTTCCAGCCATCAATGTAACATGAATATCTGAGTCTACAACGAAATACAAGAACGGATGGTCAGCCTTAAACAAAACCGGTTCAGAATGATGCAAATATCCTGCAAAAAGGAAAACAATAACAATTAAATTAAATGATGTTTGTTTATCAATAAATAGGTTAAAAAATTGTCCTTTTTGCAAAGTATTTTGTAATTCGACAAGCTCACTTAATCATGTAATTATTGTGGTGTTGCTGTAGCTATTTACACATCACGACAATTTTGCAATAATTCTAATAGAAGGAAAAAAAAATGGCAATTGTTGTTCATTGCAAACTTACTTAAATCATTATCACTGTTTGGATCAACATAATTTCGTATTGTTACAGTAATTGCTTGTTCGATATTTGTAACATAAATGCCACGATCCATTGTCATTGGTGAAAAATCAGCTTGTCTTGGTTCAAATACTTTTCGAACTCCAAGCTACAATAAAATAAAAATCTAGATAGATATATTTTTTCCAGTCTGTTGATTTTCTTAAAATGATTCACACGGAAACAGAGAGAAGAAAGATTTCAATCTTGAAAACCTTGTAAGACTTGAAGAATCTTTTTTTTTTAAATAAAACAGACAAACCTTTTGAAATGTTGATGTTAAAACCACGTAACCTTTCAACATAAAACTTGGTATAATTGCTCTAACATGAGTCGTTTTCAAATTTTTTATAATATAACTCAGATTAGTTTCCAAACGTAAATTACAAATTAATTTATCAATTCCTTTATCATTTCTTGGTAATAGTAGCAGTAGATAATATCGCGAACTATCTAATGGGAAACGAAGCGCTAATGTATCTAAATGAGAAATGTAAAAAAATGGTAAAATCGTATCGTAAATCATAAAATTTATATTGTTTTCACGGATCTGTCCATTAATCAAAAATGTTGAATCTGGTTGTTGTTGTTGTGGTGGCGGTGGTCTTTTTGTGATTGTATGCTCATCATAATAACGTGCAATCATATAATCAACAACTGATCGTTTTGTTTTATTTGCAATTTCTGTTGTTGTTGTTATTGTTGTTGTCGGTATTTCAGTCGATAATGATTCAGTTGTTTCATCGAGTATTTCAGTTGTCGTATCTATTCCAGCAGTACTTGTAATTTCAGCTTCAGTACTTGTAGTAATTGATGGAATTGTTGTACTTTCAATTATTTCAGTTGTTGATTCATTAATTTGACTAATTGGTGTATTAGTTTCAGTTGTAATTTCAATAGTTGTAGGGACTGTACTGATTGTCGTTTGTGTTGTATTTTCAGTCGTTATTTCAGGTTTTGGTGTTGTTGTTGGGAAATCCGGATATAACGCACTATTAAACGATTCAATATCAAATCCATAAAATTGTAAAATATCTTCATATTCACGATTCAATGTTACATTATCATGATTGAAAATCAAACCAGCTAAGAAACCTTCATCTGGTATAAAATAACTCTGGAAATTGCATTTTATTTCCACCCATTGAATATTGAAAGATAGAAAATACACTTACTCTAAGATGTCGATGAATATCACGCACTCCTATTCGTATAATTGTAACATCATTTGGTATATGAGCAGATTGTTGGATTTCATCGATAGCATCACCTTGGAGACCTTCACCAAGCGCTACAAGAACACTAAATGCACCGTACGGTGAAATTGCAATATTATTACCATTGTTCTCATTATGAATCTATAAACATAAATTAATTAATTTATTAATCAATAAATTAATAATTATCGAGTTTTGATAAGGACTTACTGCAAGTAATTTTAAGCCAAAGTCATTAACAACATCCACTATTATATCTTGGGGTGTTTGCCGATAATCACCCCAACCAAATTGATAACAATGAGAATATTTAATTTCTAATAATATCAATAATACTGTTGAATATAGAAACATTGTGTTGTTTACACTAACACGGCACGATCTGTACTGATGCTACTACTAATACCAGTAAAAAATTGGTAATTAAACAGCACTGAAAGAATAATAATTGAAAATCAGGCAGGATTTAATTATGGGGAAAGGTGGATTGTATCCAATTTGTTTGTAAAATATCATTATTTCACAAAATTTCGTTTCTGTTTTGCTGTTGTTATTATTGAAAAAAAAAAACATAGAGAACCTTGAATTATTCATTAGTCGAAAAATTGTTAATATCTCCTGTATGTATGAATTACAATTGAAAATGGCATTGAAATTTTTACAAATAATACAATTTTTTTACATTCATGTGCATTAATAATTTATATCCAACGAATTGTTCTGTATTTTAATCGTACCACAGAATTTCTGTTTTATTCAATAAATTATTGTAAATGTTAATTGATTTAGTTTTAATGGTTTTAGCATGAATTCATGTTTGGGTCATTATGGGGCGACTATATAATTTAGAAATTGTCGTGCGATGTATGCAACCAATTATACAACTGATCGGTAAGTCCCCTAAAATTCATTTTAGTTTTATTTAAATGTTTTATTGTAAAAATCGATACAGTCTATATAACATTAATTCTTTTATATGTTTTTAAAATAATTGCTTTGTCGATTTTCGAAAAAGAAGCTAAAAAATTATCACATTATTCATTTCTAAAGAGGAGAAAAGAATAAGAGAACAAGTCTAAACAAATATACAACATATAAATTTTTTCCTTATTACAACAATTGCATTCTTTTGTTATATATATATTTTTTTTGGTTTCTGTTTTTCTAAATATATCATCACAGTCTTGTCACAGTTTAAGAAAAGGAACACAAAGTGAAATTTCGTCTTAGAAAATTGATGTACAATAACAATAGAGTTTCAAATGGAAATCAGTGATACAAGCGCTTTGTTCACCATATAAATTCAATCGACTAATTGTGCCCATAATTTCATAATGATATGCTTTATGACTATATGTTTTACGTACAGTCGTTTCAAATATTGCATCGCCCGGTATTGTTGTTATTGTTATCATATAATCGTCGATTTCTTCTTTCAAACGTAAATGTTGCCCGTGTGTCATTTTACGTGCATTTAAAATTTGATTCAATTGCAATTTCGCACATTGTCTATAACCAATCAATTGATTGTTGATATGATTTATTGTAAAATTTGCAGCATTTGTAATTTCTGTACTGTTTGTATCGATTTCGATACTTTGTAAACATGTACACCAATGTACAGAAATGCCAGCATCTTTACATGTACGTTTCGGATTGATTTCTTCAAATAAACTATAACCACGTTGTTGGTGTTGAATTCTTGTTGGTTTTGGTAGATTATGTGGATTATATAATAAATCATTTAATGTTTCATGTAAATCAAATGGTGTTGTTAAACGTCTTCGATTTCTAATCAAATTCTGATAGGCATTGGGATATTGTCGTTTATACCAATCTGGAAGCACAAAGAATAGGAATGGTAAACGTTCCTCCATCCGACCCTGATATGTTTGCCGTATTGGACCATATCGTAAACCATGATCGCTCATTACAATTAAAATCGTACGATTCAAATGATTATGATTATATAAATATTTAAAGAATTCTAAATATGCCTCATCACCTAATTGTGGTGTATTTAAATAATCGTGTGATATGCTGGCACCCCAAAAAAATCCAAAATATGATAAATTCATCAAATCCATTTTAAATACAAATCGTTTTATATAATCTAATAAAACTTTATAAACTTCCCTCGAACCAATACAATGTTTAACATTGCCATGATGTTGATTGCCAATAATTGATTCAACATAACGATTGAATACACCCCACACATAATCCGTTGGTTGTTTATAAAAGCCTTTACGTTGATAATTGAATAAACCCATCCATGAGGAGTCTTCACCAAATGCCGTTATATAATTATGATTTTTATAATGTTTCCATATTAATGGGCAATCATCGAAATGTTTGTTGCGTTTATAACAGAAATCATTCAATTCGTTTTCAGTTAAACCAGTTAATACCGGTATTAAATTGGGGAATGTATTATCAGCAACTTTATTATAACCATATAACTCGATGGATGATCGATTTGCTTTTAAATATTCAACAGTTTTTGGCATTTGTCGATGGAAATTCAAACGTGATACTCCATCAATACCAATTATTAATACATTTAAACGTTCGCTAACATCGCTGTGTGTGTGTTGTTCAGTGTTCATGATCTCCTCTTTTAATGGTACAAATGAGAAGAAATCGATATATGTTTGATTTGCCCAATTACAAATAACTTTAATAAATTCATCGGTGATGATTTGTGTATTTGTGAAATTGTAACAATTCTGATTGAATCGTATCTTATTGTCTGGCTCATTTCGTTTTGGTTCTTGACGATAGAATGGTCGATAACAACAATTGATCGATTCCAAATCGACATTATAATAAATTAATGATTCATTATTGATGTAAATTGATGTGAAATTCGATTCGACAATAGCTGGCCGTCCATGATTGCATTCGATTTGTTGTTCAGGTTTTATGAATTTCTTTACAGCATCATCAAATGGATCCATGAATGGTATACGACAGCCGGATGTTCGTATTAGGAAGCCCTTCAATGATTGTTGATTATCAATAACAATCTCTTCACTATTTCGATTATTGTCTGCTGGTAGTTTTATTATAGTTGTGCAATATTGTTGTACTTGGAAGACATCAATCAGAAATATTAAACAGCCACATATTAATAATGGTAACCAATAGATTGATAATCTTCTCCATCTTAATGGAGTACCAGCAGTTTCCATTCCATTCGAATTAGGTCTGCAATTTGTACAGAATTTTGTTAAAGGCTTTGTCACAAAATCGAACATCATTACAATGTTTATAATTGAATATTAATACTAGATGTTATAAAACTACTATAATGCAATTAAAATTCATTCAATTGCACCTTGTCTTTTGGTCGGAACAATAGAACCTAAAAATGTCATAAATATTATATATATATATATATATATATATATATATATATATATATATATATATATATATATAACATGCACATTTTTTTGTCTATTGTTTAGTATAAATTTCCATGTTTTCAAGTAATTTGGCAAAACGAAAAAACAAACAAAAACAAACAGACACCTTCATCAATATCTAATTTATGCTATTATTCTATTTATTAAATATAAATCTTAGATGATATTGGCGAAACAGAACCAACATTATTATCAACTATGAAAAACATTAACAATGCAAAGCTTAGTGTTTTATGTGGAAAATTATATAAAAATTTATTGTGATTTATTTACCAAATATCGAATAGGGGTTGTCCGACAGGCAAGTGTCAAGCGCCGTCGCGACGCCCTTAAAGCTCTGTTTACACGATGCTTTCAATAATAACAAAATAATAAGAATCTATGAAACTTACCAGAATGATATTGTCACAATTATAATTTTGTCGCTTTAATAACTGGATGTGTGTTGTCCAGACGGTTGTTGATAACAAAAAACTATATGTATGCCGAATACGCCCACGTAATTCACGCATCTGGATCTTTTGCAAAACACACAGTGTCGGCAATAGATAATTTCAAGTTCATCTAGATAAATAGATAACAGATAACAATAAGTGTGTGTGCCCTAGTGGAAAAATTTCCCTGGAAAACGCTCAATTAGTGTGAATAACACTTTTAAAAAGAAAATTCCCAGCACTGAAAGCAAATACAAATATCATGTGTCTGCCGAATGATGTGATCGTTTAATTGCTGGACAAATTAGATTGTATCAGGTACACACTTGAAGAAGCACTCATGATATTTTTAAGTTATATTGATCAAATAAAAGTCTATAACAAATGATAAATACGAATATATTACAAAATTGTCCTAAAGGAAATTGTGTTTTTTTCTTCTTCTACTTGTTGATATACACACACAGAATAGAAAAAACAATCAAGAATAAATTATCTAAATAAACACACTCCTTATTATAGAAATAGTACTTTTTTTTTGATAATGCAACTAATATTTACAGACTTTCCAAAGAAACAGCATTAGAATCCTCTTAGTCCATTATAAATTTTATTATTTGAGCTTTGATTCAAGATCTTCTTGATAGTTGCCTTGTCTTCAGCTGTTAATTCTTGTTTAGGGAATTCCACATCGAATGTTATATATAAAGTACCATGTAAATTATTGTTATCGTAATTTGGCATGCCTTCGCCCTTCTTTCGTATCCTAGCTTGTGGCCATGTCACTTTATCGCGTGTTATCGATACCATATGCCCATCTAAATGTTGTATTTCCATTGTGAAGCCGACTAGAGCATCCTGAAAATTACACACCAAAATCACAATTTAATTAGTTATTATTAAAAAAAAAATTCTGTTACTTGTAGACTAATTGTAATATTTGTATATAAATCATCGCCTCTACGTTCAAAATATGGATGTGGTTGTGTTTTAATTTTCAAAATTAAATCACCCGGATCCCCATCCAAATGTGGTTCACCTTCTGCAATGAATTTCGTTTCTTGTCCATCGATCATGCCCTGTTCGATTTCCATTTCTAAAATCTTCTCCTCATTGACCAATTTAACATTGGGACATTCATCACAAACAGTTTGTTGCATCATTTGAAAACGTCCCGGTCCTAAATTTCTTGTAATCATCTCTTGACGACAATTACATTTCCGCGTACCTTTGGCCGCTTTCATCACAGGCTTATTACGTGTAATTTCAATGAATGTGCCAGTATATAAATCCTCTAATGTTACAGGTATGTCCATAACAAGATCAGCCCCTTTTGGTGTTTCATGTTTATGTTCACCATTACCATTACCAAAATGAAAACCAAAATCACCAAAGAAACTAGCAAATGGATCCATATTATTATCCATCATACCATCACGTTGTAAGCAATCTTCACCGCAACGATCATATTTTTTACGTTTCTCATCATCTGATAGCACTTCATATGCTGCACCTAAATCTTGGAATTTCTGCGATGCCTCCGGATCTTGTTGATTCTTATCCGGATGCAATTCTTTTGCTAAACGACGATAAGCCTTTTTAATTTCATGTAAACTAGCTGACTTTGTAACACCTAAGATTTTATAAAAATCTCTACCGGCTAAAATGGTCGTTATACAAACCAATAATAATAACAATAAGACTGTACAACTATTTAATTGCATTTTTAACTCATTAAAAGCATATCACAGTTTAATTAATGAAATTTATAATCACTATACACGGCTAAAATCACCACGAAATTCTTCTTTGAATACGTTGACGCACAGCCAAAACATGTGGTAAACTCTGATTGGCTAACATTTGATGTATCTATCATTGTGTAACATCCCTCAATTTTTAGATTGGCAACATTGATAAATCATGGCGGTATCTGCAAAATTCAACGCAAACTACGACAAAATTCATATAATTCCAATCAATAACAACAATATTTCTATAGATATGGTATTAATTTTATTTCTATTTTAATACAAATACAACACCAATGTAGAAATGGTAGAGATCTCCAATTTTTGAGTCAGAGAATTTAGTTTTTGCACTAGCAACAACAGTATTGCCACTACAGAAAACGACTTTAGAGTTTGACAGTTCTTGAGGGGGTGGTTGTAGTTCTATTAGCGGCAACAATCATGTTACAAAATTACTTCTTATTAATTTTCATAATCTCCTTCACAGATAATTTATTACAAATACAATGCAAGTATTCGTTCAATTTATTGCTTCATTGAAATTACTATTCGACATTTTTAGGTGTTAAACAACGTTACGTTACCTGTGGTTCAGTTACGAAATTATTGAATACGGATCATCGTGTACGTTTACATTCACATGATGTAAAATATGGTACAGGTAGTGGTCAACAATCTGTAACAGGTACAGAAGTACAAGAAGATATAAATAGTCATTGGGTGATTAGAGGTGAAACAAATAAAATCTGTCCAAGGGGTGAGCCAATCAAATGTGGTGCAATTATACGTTTAGAACATTTAGAAACAAAGAAAAATTTACATTCACATCATTTCTCTAGTCCATTAAGTGGTTATCAAGAGATTAGTTGTTATGGTGATAATGGTATTGGTGATACTGGTGATCATTGGATGTTAATATGTTCTGGTAAAATTTCGTATTCAATTTAATGGTTATAATTTATTTTCGAATGAATCCCTCTTTAGGTGATTATTGGTCAAGAGATGATAGTGTTATGTTGAAACATGTTGATACAGATATGTATTTATCAACATCAGGTAAAACATTTGGACGGCCGATTAATGGTCAAATGGAAATTGTTGGTCTACGTTCGTCAACTGGTGCAGTACATTGGCAGACAATGGAGGGTGTATTTTTGAATGCTCCAGATTTAGCTGCTAAACATCTACATACAGTACATAGTGAATTGTAGATTGGAATTTAGACAACCAACAATACATTAGTTAAATTATTATAGTGTTTCAAAGATTATTGATAAAACTTTTTATTTATTTTAAAATTTTACATTATTTACACACAAAAACTTAATTTGTCGTCGTCGTTGTGGTTGTTGTAGTTTCAGGACAGCAAATTCCAGCAATACTGCAACAAAAGCAAAAAAGATAACAATAATTCCAAAAAAGAAAAACTATGAAACAAACTTACTTTCCCATTAAACAAACGTGTTTCGTAAATATTTGTTCATCTGTTAATAGTGAATAAACTTGTGGACAATTTGATAACAGACTACAAATGCCTGTAGTATTATTTCCAGGTATTTGTGGACAAGCTGGATAATCTGTTATAGTTTCATCTGTGCCTAATATATAACCACCTGTTGGTGTTGTTAATGTACCGTTTTCATTTAAAATCTTTGTAAGCCATGAGAATTGATTCTTTAATGTTGCAAATTTATCAATAGCTACAGTTGTGCTTGGTAGTAATTCCATTGCATCAAAATCTGCAGTATCAAAAGATGCTAATGGCATAACTGGTTGGTAAAGTGGTCGTGGGAGATATCTTGTTCCACCTAGAGAATTAGCAGCATATGATGCTCCAAACCCTAAGGATGGTCCTCTCAATGCTACCATTGTGGTTGAATAAAAACCTTGTGGTCGTATTGGACTAATCAGACCTAATTAAATCAATCAGAAGATATGAAATTATTTAATTAAATTATTAATAATTACTTTTCTGTGCAAAATATGGCCGTCCTGCTTCATTTGGTATCTTTGAAGCATCTTCAGTATCAACAGCACTTGTATCATTTGGCTTAACAACAACTAATGAACTAACTGGTGTTACGAATTCATATTTTAATGCAATATCTAATGCTTTTTTTATATATTTCTCTTTATTATCATCAGCGGCATCTCTAGCTTCTAGAATTTGTTTAACTGTTAAATATGCCCATAATTTCTCTAATGCACCAAGTGAATGATGTGTTGTTGGTTTTAATACAATTGGTCCATTTGGTCCCCAACCATGTATTGATCCTGGCGCAAATCCTGGATCTAGTAGTGGTAAATCTGTTGGTTTTTTGTTAATTAATTAATTAATGTTTATTAGAAACGAAATGATCATTATTTTACCAATTTGTCCAGCTACTACCAATTCACCACCACGGAACAATATTGGGAAATTAGTTTTTGTTGTTTTTGTTACATTCGACACATATTCAAATGTAACATTACTTAATAATGGTGATGAGATTTGTTTATAGAATTCTTCCAGTTGTAATGAAGCATCCGCCGCTTCGTAGATATGTCGGGCGAAACCTTGGTTTTTCAACGATAATTTTTGAAGGAAATCACGATCAGCCCCATCACCAAATGATAATGAGAAAATTGGTGCAAGACCACCACTATTCAATTCTTTTATCTAAAAAAAAAATGTGCAATAAATCGAATAGAAATCGTATTTGCAATATTAATTAAAATGACATACTGTAGATATGATTTTATCTGTATTCGTTTCACCAACAGTTGGTTCACCATCAGTCAAGAATACAATTAAAGGTTGATGTTGGTCTTTATTCTCTTTTATCAATTTTAAACCAACTTGCAGACCTGATTGGATATCAGTACCACCATAAGCATTTAATTTACCAACGACGTCTTTGGCTTTCTTCAGATTGTCTGCGTTGGCTTGGAACGATGCTGGTAGTGTTTGTGGGGCAGGTTGGTTTTCTTCAGTTTGACGAGGATGATAGCCCCATGGATCTTCACCTTGCTGATATGTAATTTTAACTTGTTCAATATCCCATACTTTAACAATCGAACTAAACTCAACAATATTGAAAACATCTTCTGCTTTCAATTCATTCAAAATACTATTCATGGCCTGTTTCAATTGTTGTATTCTAACGCCATCCATACTACCGCTTGTATCCAACACGAAGACGACATGCTTTGGCAATGCTGGTAGGTCATTTGGTGCAAAGAAATGCACAAAATAGCCATCTTTAATTAGAACTTCACCACCAGATGGATCGCGCTCAACATCATACTGCACAATGAATTGTCCAGATAAGCCATTCTCTTCTTTTGTACCTAAACTATGGGCAAATTGTTTCTGTTTCTCTTCATTCGGATTGAAACGTACAATTGATGATGTTGCATTAATCATTTCTATATCAGCTTGTGGATTTAAATTGTCATCGTTTTTATTAATCTCATTACCAGAACGTAATGATGGCGATTTAACAAATTTCAATGGACGTGTCTCATTTATATGCACTTCAACATTCAAATGCTTCACCGGCTGTCCTGGATGTATATTCAAAACAATCTCATATTGTTCATTCTGGCGTTGCAACAGCTCTTCATATGTTAAATAAAAGATCGCTTTACTTGTTGGTGCAATATTAACAGATACGGTAAAACGATTTGAATCACGTGCACTATTTGTAACATGAGCCGCTGATTGTCCACTTTCTATCGCTGCATTATAGATTTGTTTGGCTTCTTCTTTCTCTTTAACATACGCTTTATAGCTTTTACCATCGATTTCCATAATAAATCCAGAGATATATGCAGTTTCTGGTAATACCACAGAGAATGTTACTTCTTGTGCGATGTGTGCTAAATTTTTCACACGACTTGTAATTTGTGTTGTTGCATAACGATTTGTTACATTTGTATCAATATTCATTTCATAAATTTTCGGTAATGCTGGTGGTGTATCTGTCGATTTATCATCATTACCAGCACCATTACTTTCTTTGGATGTTTCAGTTGATGATGCCACTACCATACTATCACTAGCTGTTGGGAATGCATTCATTGTTGAAACGCATATTAGAAATAATGCGAAATATCGCCACATTATTGCTAGAAAAAAAAACAACAAGAAAATCATAGATTTGTTTATAATAAAACAAAAATTCTCAAGGATTTACAAAAAAAAAAACGAGTGAATTGTGTAATAATCTTTCTATAAATAAATGAATGAATTTGATTAATTTTGAATAGAATTAATTGATGGTGAATTATTTCAACACAAATATATAGTGACTAACCGTCTTTGTTTTCTGTTTTATTTATTCAATAGTGAGACGAACCAGCAACAATGGCACGCGAACACTACTCTAATGGACAATTTTCGAACCGGTATTATTATATCAACAACAATCTCCCACCAAAAATCAATTCAACATTAATGACCTCGGGTTATCCCAAGAAATGATTTCATCTTGTAAACAAATATAAAGTCGACTTGTTGTTTAATAGAATAATCTTACAGAAAAATTAAAATTAAAATTCTCATTAATAAGATATTTAAGTACATGGAATTCTCTCGTTCTATCAAACTTTAATTTTAATCGAAAAATTGGTCAAAGTTTATCAATCTTCTCAATTTGTTTATACTTTGTAGAGAGAGAGAGAGAGAGACAATTACGATATGGAAATTCGACAAAATCTAGTTAAAAGGACGAGGGGGATTTTATTAAATTTCCAAATTGACGTCAGACTACGGATCCAATTATAATGGAATTAACCGTGAAATTAAGACAAATTAACGGCCATTTATCCATTTATTGTTGTTTACATAGAATTGTCATTGTTTATAAAGACTATTATCGATTTACTTGTTAATTTTAATGATAACAAGAATAGTTAATCTAATCAGTTCGATTTTTTTAGATGAATTCTCCAAGAATTTCGTGGTGATTTTTGGTGGATGCGCCGGGTTAACTGATTGCTAATTAAAAGAGAAATAACCCAAAAAGTGTGTTGGTTGTGGTTAATAAGAATGAATAATACAACAACAGCAGTCAATTGTTTATCTTTTTTTATTTGTTTTGTGAAATAAACGAAGGCCTCTCTGCTCGTCATCACGTCATGTTTAATTATCGATTATAGCACCTTCTGGACAACATATTCCTGCATATCTACAAATCACACACATATTAGAATTGAAATAATACGAACAAATCGTTGGTTAATTCACGTATTTAACGGGCAAAAATATGGCATATATTCACTTTCATCATAAAACTCCACTAGCATTGATGGACAACGGAACAGAAATGTGCATTTACCATTTGTGCCGTTTTTAGGTGTTCTCGCACAATCGAAATATTCCCCTAATTTCCCTAATTTATACACACCCATTTTCGTTGTAATTGAATCCGATTGTGATTTTAAACGTACAATCCAATATGGTACTTTGGTTTTAATTGAATTAAATTGTTGTGATGTTGTTGTGTTTGGATTTGTTATAATTTCAGTTTCAGGACAACAGATGCCAGCATGACTTGAATAAATTTTTCGAAAATTATTGATTTACATAAAAGAAATAATCGATCGTTTGCATTATTACAGCTTACTCATTTAACGGACAGAAATATTTGAAATAGATTTGTTTGTTTGGTAGATGTGTTAACATTGATGGACAATTAAATAAAAATGTACATTTTCCTGTTGTATTTAATGGTGTGATTGGGCAATCATAGTCATTATTCAAATTTCCCAGCTTGAAAATACCTAGAAATACTTGTGATTATTATCAAACAAAAGAAAGATGAAATGTAAGGAACGAAACAAATAAAAACAACAACCTTGTGGTGTATACAAATCGTCATTATTGTTTTTAATTTGAATAACCCATAAAGGAATTGTTGATCGTGGATATAGAGGATTCGGGGAGACCAAGAACGCCTCGTTGTTGTTGTCATTTCTGTTGTTGTTGTTATTTCTGTTGTTGTAGTAGTTGTCATTTCTGTTGTTGTAGTTGGTGGTGGTTCAGTTGGAAATTCGACTTGGTAAATATCATCTTCAACAATATTGACCGGTATCGAATTCAAATCTGTTGGCGGTCGATAAATCGGTCTTATCATTGTATTATCATCAATTGTTTCACCATCCGGTTTACCAACAGCTAATGAACTTAATGGTGTGACAAATGAGTATTTCAATGCTAAATTTAACGCTTTCTCTGTTGTCCGTCCACCATTGTTAATATCACCATCTAAGATTTGTTTGACAGTTAAATATGCCCATAATCGTTCTAATGAACCAACTGGCACACCAATATCTGGTAAGAATTCATTTGCACCACCAATACCAAGTCCATCAACTTGTGGTGTAATTGATGAAACATCTATAAATATAAAGCGAGTGTTATTTTCTTATTGATATCGATTTGTTATTTGCTTGATTATTTACTAGTTCGTCCAGCAACAACTAATTCAGAACCTTCGAAAAACGTTGGGAAATTCGTTCTAGTTACATCTTGTAAACTATCAATATATTTAAATGTAACATTATCTAATAATGGTGTTGAGATTTCCTCATAGAATTTTTCCAATTGTATTGATGTATCAGAATCTTCATAAATCAAACGTGCAAAGCCACGATTGGCTAATGATAGATTTTTAAGGAATTCACGATCGGCATCATTGCCTAATGCTAATGAGAAAATCGATGATTGATTTGAATTGAAATTCGTTACTAATTTCACAATTTCTTTTGGTGATTCAACACCAACATTTGGCAGACCATCAGTTAAAAAGATAATCAACGGTTTATAATTGTTATTAGTTGATTTTTGTGTTAATTTCATCAAATATATACCAACATCTAAGCCACCAATTATATTTGTTGTGCCTAAATCTTCAATATTTTCAATACATTTGATCGCCTTTTCTATATTCTCTGTTGTTGCATTAATTGCAATCGGTAATGATTCCTATGATTAAAACAGAAATATCATTAAATATTTTCGATCAATGAATGAATATTCGAATTGCGTTTACTTTAAATGATTGTTCAAAATTGCTATAATCGTTGAAACTGCTATCAAGCACTTTAACAAAATTGTTTTGCTTATCAATCTCAGCAACGTAAACATTATCCGAGAAGCGGACAATGCTGAATAGATCTTTCGGTTTCATTTGTGGCAGGATCTTCTTCATGGCTTCAACTAATTGCTCAATTTTCCTGCCATCCATACTGCCGCTATGGTCGAGTACGAAAATCACATGTTTCGGTAATGGTTTCAAATCGACTGGCGCAAAGAAATGCACAAAATAACCATCTTTTATCAAAATCTATAAATTGTAGGTCATTTTAATTAGTCAATTGGAAATAATAAAGGACAGACGGAATACTTCTCCACCTGAAGAATCCCTCAATACATCATAATGAATGATGAATTGTGCATTTAATCCATCACTACGATTCTGGCCCAATAATTCAGCATACTGCCGTTGTTTTATTTTACTTGGATTAAAGCGTATAAATGCCGAATTTGTACTATTACGTAAAATGAAAGCATGCGGATCTAATTTCGTATTATTATTATTGTTATTTGCAATTAAATTATTGCGATTTTTCAGTAATGGCACTTTTATAAAGTCGATCGGTCGACTCTCATTTATAAAAACTTCAGCATTCAAATCTTCAACCAATTGTCCAGGATCAATATTTAAAATTAATTCGTAACGTTTCTTTTTGCGTTGCAATAATTCTTCATATAATAGATGGAAGTTCGCTTTGCTGTACGGTTCTAAATTGATCGAAATTCGAAATTCTTTCGAATTCCTTGTGACACTAACTTGACCAGCTGTATGACCATTTGCTACAGCTTCATCATAGATCGTTTTCGCTTCTAAACGTTTCTTCACTTTCGCTTTATATGATTTCTTATCAATTTCCATTAAGAAATTCGAGATGAATGCTGTTTCTGGTAATGTCACCGAAAATGTTGTTTGTTGTGACGAATTCTTCAGATTGATCACTTTACTTGTTACAAACGTTGTAGCATAACGGCAACGTATATACGATTTAATTGACATTGAATAGATTTCGGGACCATCAAACTCCTTTGAATTTCAATTTAATTTCAACGTTCAATAAATAGAAGCAAAAAATAACTTACCTCATCGCTGTCCAATTGAGAATCATCTTCCGATGACTCTTCAGATGTAACAACGAAACTATTCAAATCGACACATTTAATTAACGTTATTAAATTGAAAAATAATAGTATTTTAAGATGCATAATTATTCAGTCGCAAATTAACAATAATCTTGTTAATAAAATATTTTTATTCTCATTTATCAAATGTTAAAGTTTATATAAACAAAATTAATATAAAAATTCTATAGTTAATTTTAGAGAATTAACTTGAATTTCACATATGATAAGGGGGGAAAACCCAATATGCTAAACAATTATTTATTACATCATAATAATTATTTTTGAAGTAAAACTTCTTTAGGCGCGACTTGGGTGGTAACTCAGATTTTCTTTCTGACGGAAGTAACGGTCGAAATAGTTTCCGCTATTTAAAATATTTAGTTCGACTAAAATCCTAATAATACTAAAATTTCCAACTTCATGTGACGAAATTTAGAAACTCCGTAGATGTCAGGTTGGTATCTTAATTCTGGTGATATTTCTCAGTCATGTGACTACAACATCAGAACAGCTATTGGTTGTTGTTTATTTAATTCTTGTTTTTTTTACACGTGTACTATAAATGAACACGATTTTCTACGATCCAACGGATACAGCCGACATTCCATCGTGTGTGGGCACCCGAAAGTACTCGATTGCATTAATGTATAGATGTTGTTAAGCAACCACAATTTTAAATACCTAACATGTTAAAACGTCTGTCATTGGTTGGAATCTATAGATTTCCAAAAATATGCTTCGGAAATGCTCATTTTCCACACGGTAGCAGATGGTAATGGAAAACGGGACGATTGATTTAAGAAAATCAAATATACTCTCATCAGAAATTGTAAATTGAATGAATTCAATAGAAATGCGGTCCAGCTGGTGATGTTTGAAAGTACTTTGTGATCAGATTCTAACTAGACATGCGTAGTCTAGTAGTCATCAACCAAACAATCTAGAATTGTGGGTGGGAACATACCTAATATTTGTGTAAAGCTTTACAATCAAATTGAAGTAGTGTAACACTCATTGTTCATGGACATTTCATTTGATCATCTAAAATTTGGTAGTATCATCTATCTCGTTCTCTTCTCGCATTTCCCTTATATAACTCAAACAAACTAGATTTTGGGATGAACAAAGATCATTGGAATTATCATTAAAATGAATTCCACATACCCACACTTAAGGGTGAAAATGTATAAAATCAAAATCTACATATAATTGTAGACAATATTACCTATTTTTAATGCATAATGTGAATATATAGTTTTATATTATTCTTTGTAAAGTATATCATTAATGAATATAACTAAACTGTAATATTTTAAGTTAAGTTTAATCGTTTCATGATTACACGCACACAATTTTTTTTAATAAAATATGTTGCTTTTTTATATTTAAATTTACCGCTAAATAGGTGTAGTATTAACACAAGAGAGTGCACTACTTATACTACATAACTAAAACGCGGATCTTAGAGCAGTGCCACTCAACTGGTGTTCTTTAGGAAATATTATCGATGCTCCTCGAAGATAATCCGATTATTCTTGCATACTTTTGTTTGTGTTGTGTAAATAAAGACAAATTACCGCCAATAATCTTTTGATAGATTGAAAGATTTTATGATTTACTTGCACATCCGATCTATAGTCTCTATTAGAATTTGGTAAGCCAGGTAGTGGCATTACCAACTGTGCGAACCAATCGGATGGGTTCTATTTATTTTCAAAAAAAACAATAGTAAAATTGTGTCAGTTATGTTTTTGATTGTTTGATTAGGAAAAGAAACACCTGAAAAATGGATTCAAATAAATGGCAAAATATATTAATTAAATGGGTAAATAATTAATCTATATAAAAATTATTTCAATTACTTTAATTTAAATATGATATGTTTCAATTTGTAGATTAACTGTTTGAAACTGTCAACAAATGTGGTGACAAACATTGATGATTTGAAAAATGTCGAATTTCTCATTAATTTACGTAAATTACTGTAAGTATTTGGTTGGAAAAAGGATCAATTTTCAATTTGTTTATTATAAGAATTTTTAGTCAACAACAATCATCAGCATCAGATTGTGATGTTTTAACATTTATATTTAATTTATTTAACCACTATTATCCACAATTTTTTATCAATAATTCGAATGAGATACATTTATGTGATCTACCAAGATCAGATCTAATTGCAATTACATCATTATTAATGCATTACACTTGTGTTTATGATAAAAGAGATATGCTAATATTGCCATTATGCCAATCATTATCACAATCAACACAGATTGTAATTAAACAATTTCTTGAGAAAATTGATGATAAAGTAACAATAGAAAGATTAAATAATATCATAAAAGAATGTATTGAATCAAATATTGATGATATATCATCATCATCATCATCATCATCATTACAAGATTTATTGAAAACACCAAAATTCCATCGTTTGGAAGAACAACGACGACGTGATTGTATTGTAAACGAATTATATACTGATTTGGAATTGGAACGCGATGAGAAAATTGATGTACAAAAACAATTGGCAATATTGAAAGAATCGAATAAGTTGTTAACGAAACAATTAGAATTAAAAACTAATGAAATTCAACGATTACGTTATGAAATTGATTCAACAGCAACAACAACAACAACACAAACACAACAATTAACAAATAAAGAATCACAACAAGATAAATTCTATAAAAAGGAAATCGATTGTTTAAATCAATATGTGAAACAACTTGAAAATGAACAAAACCAATTAGAAAAAGACCGTGATTTAATTAATGAGAAATTAAAACAATCCGAATTTAATATTGTTATAATACAAGAGAAATCAATTGAAATTGAACGTAATTTTGATTTATTAACACAGCAGTATCAAGTTTTAAACGATGAGAATAAAAATCTAAAAGATATTGTTGATCAATTACAAACATTATTAGATGAATATAAAATGAAAGAGAATTCAACATTTGAATGTGATTCTGTTATAATACAAAATCAAAATAACAGTATAAAACAATCATCCGAAAATTTAGCATCTGTTGTTATTGAAGTACAATTACAAGAAGCCATAACACAAAATGATTTATTAAAAGAGAAGATTCAACAGTTGGAAATCGATGGGCATATATTGGCACAACAATTGAAAGATTCACAAGAATTTTCACAAATTAAAGTATAATTTTTATATATTTCAATAAAACAATTAACTCCTTGGTTATTTATCGATTTTTAGGTTTTAGAAAATCAATCACTTCAACAACAAATCGACATTAATGAGAACAAATTCGACAAGCAATTCAAGAAATTTCAATTGGAATATAATGCATTAAATGATGAAATTAAAAGACTTGAAACTACCACAGAAAATCAACAATTACAACAAGAACAATGTTATAAATTATTAAAATCTAAATGTAATTCTATTTGTGATATTTTGAAAGATTTTAATGGAATCAAACAGGAAAATTACAATATGAAAATTGAATTCAAACAAATCTATTGTGACATTTCAAACATTTTAAATGATATCCATGTGGCTTTTAATGAAAATAAGGGATTGTTGAATAATAAAATCGATGAAAATGAGAATTTAAAGCGGGAATTGAATGAATTTCAATTGAAAAATGACAAATTAGTCGATGCAATTCGAAAATTGGAAAACAATTCATCAATTGAGAAACAGCAATTGTTAAATAAAATTGATGATCTATCAACAATAAACACTCAACAATTAGAACGTTATGAATTGATGGAAACGAAATATAATTCGATTTGTGATGTTTTAAAATCTATTTGGAAAGATTTCAATGGCATCAAACAGGAGAATTTCGAATTGAGAATTCAATTTAAACACTTCTGTTATGGCATTTCCAACAATTTAAAAGATTTCAATGTGTGTTGTAACGAACAATTTGGCGAATTATTTATGAATTTCAATAAAAATGAACAATTGTTAAATGGAAAAATCGATGAAAACGCAAATTTAAAACGTGAATTAAACGAATTCCAACTGAGAAATGAGAAATTGACCGATGCAATTCGAAAATTGGAAAACAATTCGTCAACTGAGAAACAACAATTGTTAAATGAAATTGATAAACAATCAACAATAAACACTCAACAATTAGAACGTTATGAATTGATGGAAACGAAATATAATTCTATTTGTGATGTTTTAAAATCTATTTGGAAAGATTTTAATGGTATCAAAAAGGAGAATGTCGGATTAAAAATGCAATTCAAAGAATTCTGTTATGATATGTCAAATAATTTAAAAGTTTCCCATACAGTTTATAACAAACAATTATTAATGAATCTTAATAAAAATGAACAATTGTTAAATGAAAAAATCAATGAAAACAAAAATTTGAAACGAGAATTAAACGAATTTCAACTGAGATATGATAAATTAGTTGATGAAATTCAGATACTTGAAAATTGTTTGAAACAAACAATAAATGATGGACATTTAGACCAAGATAAACGTTATAAATTATTGGAATCAAAGTACAATTCTATTCTAGGTACTGTGAAATGTGTTTTCAAAGATTTTAATGTTGTTAAACAGGAAAATTGCGAATTAAGAATTAAATTTCAAGAATTTTGTAATGATATCGTAATCAGTTTAAAAGATTCTAATTTAATATTAACAAAAGAGGTTTGTATTTGGCTTAAAAAGAGAAAATAGCTTTTTACTAATTTTCGGTTTGTTTTACAGTTACAGAAAATTACAATCGAATATGATGATAAAATTAATGAAAATGAAAATTTAAAATTAGAATTAAATGAATCACAAAATTCATTAATAAAATTACGTAATAATTTACAAGATTTAACAAAGAAATTTAAAACAACGCAAGAAAATCTAACACAAATAACAGAGCAATTAATTGATAAAGATAAACAATTAAATATAATAAAGAATGATTATATTGAATTACAACGATTCTCATCAACATTAACTGATGATTTAAAAATATTAACAACAAATTTAAATTTAGAAAAGGCCAAACAACAATCATTAAATCAAGACAAAGAAAATCTATTTGAACAATTCAGATTATTGCAACTACAATTGGAGGATATTGATAAAATTAATAAACAATTAAAAGATAATGAAGAGAGAAATCAAGAAATAATCACAAATTTAATAGACACCAATCAACAATTAGAAGATGAAATAAAATTAATAAATAATGACAAACAAGAATTAGTTGAGATATTAGAAATGAGAAATTGTACAGAAACATCTTTAAAACAAGAAGTAAACAATTTTAAAAAACAATTAAATGATAAAAATCAAGAAATTGTAGAGATGAAAGAATGCGATTTAGTAGAATTGCAACAATTACAAGAAGCTAATCAACAATTATCTACACAGGTTGTTTTTTTGCCCCATCGACTACTAAATTCTTTTTATTTCCCATTTTATAACGCTTTTTAGGTAGGAGAATTACAATTATGGATAAGAAAATTAAATGATGAAATGGACCACATTTTATCGCAATTATCAACTGAAAATCATGAGGTAAAACCATTCTTGTTTTTTTTTTTTTGACAAATTAAGTATTACTTATGTTGATTTTATAGGTAGTTAATGGCGAGGATATTGGTGGAAAGTGGCTGAAATTACAAAGTATTATTAATGAACATTCAAAGTTAATACAGAAATCGGCGGAATATGAACAACAAATAAAAACATTACAAGAAACTGTACAAGATTATGAGATAACCATATCTGGTTTAAAGAAAGTTATTGATAATAATTTTGTTGGTTTCACAAATGTAACGAATGATGATAGTTCATTTGAATGTGAACATGAGGCGATGCCTAATGAGTTATTTGAAATTAAAAAAAATACCGATCATGAATTGCTAATGAAAATCATCGAAATTTTCAAAAAGAGTCACCTTTCGATTCCGGAAATTGTTGAAGAAAATCCAGATGTCCAGGATTATTTATTAGAAACTATTAATAGATTGATAACAGATCAACAACAATTTAATGGAATTGTTGATTTAAATCAGAAATTTAAAGATATTTTTGATAAATTGCAAATATTACTATTTGGTAAAATTATTGCAGATGATGAATCAATAAATATTGAAAATAATTTACATTTAATTTATGATAAAATTGATGGAATTTATAAAAATCAATTAAATGAACAATCTAAACCATTAAAGCCTTTATCATTAAATAAAGAAAGTAACTTACCAAAAGCAACAATCGATGAATCCTTGCAAAATGAATGGAAAAAAAAGAATATGATGTTAAAACAGAAATTAGTCCTAACAGAAAATGCTAAAAATACGTTGGAAAAGAAATTAAAACAAGTACGTGATGAAAATAAGAAATTATCAGAACAACAACAACAACAACAACAGCACCAACAACAAAATGTTGATGTTGATGAGAAAATAATACAAGATTTGAAACATTTACGTGACGCATATAGTAATGTAATGAGTATTAATTCAAAATTAGAATTAGAGAATATAACATTAAGAAAATTAATTGATGAACGCAATGATCAATTAAGTAATATAACATTAATTAAAGAGAATTATGAGAAATTATTAGAAGAAAATAATAAAGTGACAACAGAAATTGATACAATTAAATATAAACGTTTACGTGATAAAGATGAATATTTACGTTTATTAAAGAAACAACGTGATGATGGACAAAAACATGAACAAAAACATATACAAGATATACGAATTGAATATGAAAATAAATTGCAACGGATGAAAGAGAAAATGGTAATTTTCTTTTTTTTTGGCTTCTTAGTTCTTAATTATTCTTAATAATAACAATTATTTTCAGTTGAAATTATACCAGGAAGAAGTTTCGAAAGAAACAAAAAAATTGAAACAATTGGAAAATGTAAAACAATTTTCATTTAAATTTTCGATTTAAACAATCCATTGTTATTATTATTATTATATTTTTAGAGTACTCTAGTGAAAACAGTAACCGATTTACGATTGGAATTATTTGAAGCTGAACAAAAAATCCATTCACTCGAAACAGAAAGGGAAATTAGATTGAGAACAACAGTACAAAAGGACAATGATTATAATTTCTATTTACATGAACCACCATCAGAACAACAAAGCGACAGCCTAAATAGTAGATTATCAATTTTAACAACAACAACAACAAAAGCTTCAACATTACCAAGAACAATTGTGGAAGAAGCTATAATGACCCGAAGAACGTCCGTTATGAACAATCCCAACAATATTGGTAAATATTGTTTATTGATTGGTTTTGTTTTGTATGTGAATAACGTTTTTTTTTGATTGTGTATTTTAGAGATGGAAGATGAAGATCAAGATCTATTCAATAATAAATACTTGACAGACTTGAAAGAGGGCCGTTGTATAAGTACTAGCGATACGAATCCAGCTCGAATCTCTGAATTAGCATGGAGGAATTCTCTATTACCACCACATTTAAAATCATCATACCCAGCTGAAGTACAATATTTCAGTCCTAGTCGTTTTAAAGAGGAAGATATAAAGGTGATATCAATTCTATTGTATAGAAGGTAGCATAATTCATTGAATGATTTCGATTCATAGACAGGTAATTTAGAATTTGAAACCAGCCTGTGTAAATTATTACCAGGCGAGAAACCAACAAGAAAGAAAGATTTTGGTACTACATCGTATAAAAAACCAGGACCACCAACACCTAGTAAAAATGGTGGTAGATTATCATTACAAGGTAATGAAATACAACAACAAATAAAAGAGAATGGTGGTGGTGGTGGTGGTGTTGGTGGTGGTAGTGGAACACCGAAACGATCAACACCCAATCGAATTAAAGCATTGTTTACTAGTAAAATCAATACATTCAAAGTAATGTTGTTTTTTCTATTACATAAATTTGAATATTTTTAAATAATTCTTCTTTTTTTTGTAGAATGAGACGCCAACGAAAGGTAGACGTTTGAGTAATATTTTTAAAAGACCAAAACAACTTTGAATTGATTGTATGGCTTAATTGAATTTTTAATAAACAATCTTCATTTTTTTTCGAATTTATTCATTTGTTTGGTGTTATAGAAATTACAAAGTCCAAACATTATTTGTTGGGATCAACTATACAAAATGCAATTATAGTTGATTTCGAAAATCCCCTAGATTAGTGCGATTGGTATACGTTGCTGTCAAATTCATTACCAACATAAATGAAAAATGGATGTCGCCATAGCATCAACATTACCAGATGTTGTATTAGAATTAATATTTTCCCATTTATCGTTATATGATTTAAAGAATTGTTCGTTAGTGTGCAGAAGATGGTGTAATTTTTTAAATGATGAAAATAATGATGTATGGCGTTTACATTGTATGCGTAAATTGGCTGAAGAAGCATTAAAATCTGATCTACTCACATCAGTTCCTACACATAGATCGAAACTACGTGCATTATACCATGCATGGAATCCAAATGATTGTTCACGTAATGTATATATAAAACCAAATGGGTTTACATTGCATCGCAATCCAGTTGCACAAAGTACAGATGCGGCACGCAGTAAAATTGGTTTTAAACATGGTAGGCATGCATGGGAAGTTATATGGGAAGGCCCATTAGGCACTGTTGCTGTGATTGGTATATCAACAAAAGATGCATCATTACAATGCCATGGATATGTGGCATTATTAGGATCAGATGATCAAAGTTGGGGATGGAATTTAGTTGATAATCATTTACTACATAATGGTGATGCACAAGGCAATTATCCTTTATTGAATAATGCACCCAAATATCAAGTGGGCGAAAGGATTCGTGTTATTTTGGATTGTGACGATAACACATTATCATTTGAGAAAAATTACGAATTCCTTGGTGTTGCCTTTCGAGGTTTTTATTATATTTACGATATAATTACACGATTTGTGATTTTAATTTTAGAACATTGCAGGATTACCCGATTTAAAGTTATATCCAACAGTGTCCGCAGTTTATGGTAATACAGAAGTGTCGATGGTATATTTAGGACCACCTTTAGATGGCTAACATTGAATTTAATTTTGAACAACACAAAAACACTAGACTTTCGCCTTTTTGTTTGTTATTATTGGAAGAGAGATGGTTGTGGAATTTTTCGATAAATTAGAAAAATGATGGAACTTTATTAAAATATAATAAAAATCTATGGATTGCCAGGTTTGCCTATGTGATAAAACTATCCTAAATCAGGAGAATATTTGCGAGAAGAAAATTTACGAAATAAAACTCTTATTACCAAAATAAAATGAAAAAGACTATTGCTAGGACAATTTTAAAAACAAATTAAATTTAGAATTTTTTATATAAAGTGGATGGTGCATTTCCAAAAGAAGAAGTTAAAAAAACTGTGCACTAAATGCTTATTTTTAATTTTAGATTTTATCCCTTTACAAAAACCAAACAAAAACTTTTAATGCTTACCAAAATGTTTCCAAAATCAAATCAGGAGTTGTTTTTTTTAATGGTGATTGTGTAGCTCTTAATTGGTTAAATTGAAAACTTGTGCCAATGTTGCCTCGACTTTTGATTTTCTGTGATTTTATTTTACAATGTTCGATTTGTGCTAACCAACAGGAATTGTTTATTACTTAATTAATTTATTTCTTTATTAATTCTAGTCAAATTTTGTTATATTTATGCTTCAATTATAGTTACCATTGTTTCTTTTTTAGTTATTATTTTGTATGTAAATAGTAAATGGCGAGCATATTCTCTTTAAAAATAAGTGAACTTTAGTAAATGTTACTTAATTTTTTTGTTTGATTCCACTATATTTAAATAGTAAACAGTTGATCGTATCGATTGTAAATATCAGGTCTGATTGTTTTTTTTTATTTTTTTTTAGATTGTTTTAAATAAATTGAAAAATCTTAGTTGTGTTACTTTAATGAATGAATTTCAATTCAAATTTCCCTACCCGATAGTAGCGTCTCTATGTGGCTAATTAGCTGACTACTAAACATTCTGGAATGTTGACCAGAGTGGAAGGCGATGGACATACAGGACCAATTTATATCTTTTTAATACTTATCTGTCTTGTGTTAGTTCTGCATTAAAAAAAAGATAACGACAAAGTTTTGGAATTTCTTCATCTCCTTTTCATGTTCGACGATGATAGATACATAGAAGTTTCGATTCCAGGATGTATAAGGTTCAATGATTTCCCCATTCACTTGACGTTTGTTTGTTGACATCATTTAGAACAAGAATCAAATAGTTTTTATTACAAATTCAAATAGAATTCTTTATATTTAATTGCAGTAATTTTTAGCCCTGATAGTTGGCTAATAATAATGCCCAACGAGAACAAGAAGAAACCATTAAAGAGACGAACAATATCACTTGAAGAAAAACTTCAAATTTTGAATCGATTAAAAAATGGTGAAAGGTGTTCATCAGTTGCAAAATCATTAAATTTAAATGAAGCAACAATACGCACAATAAAACAAAGTGAAAATCGAATCCGACAAAATCTAACAGAGGGATCCTCATTAGTTGTGAAACGTGCAGCACGTACGCGTAATATTGATATAATTCGAATGGAACATGCACTTGTTCTGTGGATTGAGGATTGTTTAGATAAAACGAAACCATTGAATGGACGTTTAATTAAAGAGAAAGCATTAGAAATTTATAAGAATGTATCAACAATCACAACAACAACAGATCAACAACAAACAACGAAATTATTCTCAGCAAGTAAAGGATGGTATGAGAAATTTAAAAAACGATATTCGTTAGATTGCAATAAATTACAAGATGAAACTATTTCACCGAAAATTGAAAACACAAATGATTTCGCAACGGAATTCGTTGATATCATTAAAAGTGAAGAGAATGATAATGATGATGATAATGAGGACGATATTTTTAGTGCGAATGAAACAAATTACATGTCAACAACAAATCAAGGATCATTTCTGATCAATAATAATCATTTTGATCATCAAAAACAGGGCATAATGCCAAATTTAACATTTGACGATATCAAATCAGGCATTGAATTAGCTGAACGATTAGAATTTCATTTTATACAGAAAGATCCATCCGTTGTACGTAGTAGGAAATTCAAACGTGAATTACAGAATTGCTTAGCTCCATATCTTGAAGTTTTAGAAGAACTACAAAACAATCGATAATCGATCACCACCACTATAAATGACTTCTTTTTTTTGATAATCATCATGTTATTCCTTGAACTTTTGTAAATTTTAAGAGAATAATTGTAAATAGAGTATTATGCGAATTTTATGGTAGTTTATTTTACTGGTAACTCAAAGACGTCAATAGTTCGAATTGACACTATGGTGCCACTTTTATAAAATTCTCAATAATCTAGTGATTTATTTTATGAAAATCAATTTTGGCAGAATCTTTCAAGAAAAACGAAAATGCAAAATTTATCAAAATTCTATCGTTTTTTCAACACTACAACAAATTTTCTGAAACCTACAAAACCTCCAATTTTGGAAAATGGTGTAGATGGTGAATATGTCACCGCCTTATTTTCAGCTGGACGTAAACGAAGATGTTTGAAAGACATTGAAAAAGATTTGAAGAATTTAGAATCTATGATAGGAGGAAAAAATGAACAAAAAATTGAAAACTTCCAAGAAACTGTTGAGAAACTGGATTTGCATCCATATACACGAAACTTTCTACAATTAATCATTGAAAATAATCGTTTAAATCTTTTAAGTCAAATCATCGATAAATTCAAATTGATTTTGTCAGACTATTATGAACCAGTTACAATTAATGTAATAACAGCATTCGAATTGGATGATGAACAAAAAGAAAAATTAAAATGCACATTAATGGAATTCCTTCAAGAGAAACAATGTTTAACATTAAATTTAACGGTGGACCCATCAATTATTGGTGGGATGATTGTTGAAATTGATGATGATAAGCAGATTGATATGAGTGTAGCTACGAAAATCGAAATTTTTAAATCAGTTATGAAAAAAAATAAATAATTCTTTTTTATATTGTTTTTTGCATCTCTATAATTATAAATAAGTCGGCTAAATTGAGATGGCGCTGCATCTGCAATGGTATAAAACCAGTCTAAGACAAGCGGGAATATTATTTCTACAATTTTTTCCACTTGTTAATTGTTTATTATGACTGTTTAATTACAAGGTCTCTATTTCAAAAAAAAATCACATTAGGCAATGTTCAGAAATTAAGGTAAATTTTGAATGCTCCGTAGCGACATCTACGTTGAGTTTGAGCAACATTTGGTAGACAAAAGGCGGGATAAGTGAGAAATTGTCATTGTTTTTGTTTTAAATTGTTGTTAAAATGGTTCTGCATTTCCTTTATAATTTCATTGGTAGTCGCTTAGGTACAGAGGTACCGTACCAAGAAGAATTAGATGATCCAGTTGATTTCCAGCCCGGCCTGTTTGTAGACACTGGCATTTCTTGGATTTCCGTAAGGATTTTGACAGCATTCTTATCTGATATTAAATCGAAAAGTTCGATTATTTCTGTGTTTCTGTAGACTCTACGAAAAATGTTGGTACCTTCTGAATATCGAAGAATGAAGAAGAAACTGTGTCCGATTGTTAAGAAATTCTAAATTTGAAAATCGCGCCACCGGATCTCGTGACTCGTTACTCGTTAGCAATTGACAGATAAATTGACAAGTTTATATAATTGAAAAATTAAAATTAAAAAAAAATTCACTGTACCTAACAAAATGTTTAGAAATAAAGTATTTTCTCCAATAAACGTATTCAATAAATAAACTCTAAATTTGTTAAATATTTGTAGATTCTTAGGTATATTTTATTACCGTCTGCTGTTATTGTTGCCGAACATAAGATGATAGAGAAAAGCAGCAACAATTCAACACATTGCCGGCCTAGTGAATTGCCAATTTATACAAAAAAAGATGAACAAAGAACAACAATCGAAGAAGAACCATCAATAGCACCGGAAAATCTAACGAAAATCGTTCGAACAAGCCGTGAATTTGTAACGACCATTTATGGTGAAGCGGCAGCCTATCAAAGAGTGGCTAGAAGTTATTTCCATGAAAGTTCGGATCAGGCTGAATGTATAATTCGCTTCATTTATTTAAAATTACAGTGACAGAGAATTGGATTTTTTACAGGGCTAATTAAGTATTTACGCCAAGAAGATAGTACAACACCAAAAGCTGGTGCTATAGCAATCGGCAGTTTGACTGGTTTCATATTTGGTTTGAGGGGTAGATTTTTCAAACGTTTAATTTATGCCACAACTGGTGGCTTAGGGATGGCCGCTATTTGTTATCCACAACAAGCATCGCATTATTCGCAGATTGCATTAAATGAAACAAAAAAATATGCAACAATTGCATACAATTTCATCTACGGAGGTATTCTTCAAAACGATATTCTTGTTTTTATCTAATCTAATATAATACTATATACAATACACAAAATACAGTTAAAAAGGATGATCCACCATTAGAATCACCATCATTACCAAAATTACCATCTAGTTTAAATGAAGCTTGGGACAATGTAATTAAAACAGCCACAAATTTATTTTCAGGCCAAGAACAGGTAAATGATAATAGAGATGAATTGAAACCTGAAATGTGTGAACATCCAGAATCCTTTTACTATCCAGATCCTTAAGCCAGCAACAAGCCACGACCACCACAGTATTGTGATGTTTATTTGAATTTTCAGGTGACGCAATCGGCTGCATCTAAAGAAAACAAATAAATAAAAAACTCATATTGTTGTAATAGCGAGAAAAAAAACTGTAAATAGAAATTAATTTATCAAATGGAAGATGGTTTTATTTCAAAAATAGCTGCTATTGTGCAGCAGCAATAAACTTATAAATTCTCACAAAGAAAACAAAGACAAAATTAAAATATTAATAATAAAACAACCATCATATTCAATTCTAATACTAATTGTTTCTAACAAATATCAATAATAGCGGGTTTTTTTCGGGTTTTCTTTCTTGAAAAAATACTTTTGTTACAATCACAATTCAATTATCACGTAAAAAGAATTAGTATTAAAACAAATATAGACACAATGTGTTATGTACTTAATAATTACAATCAATTTTTCATTAGAAGTCCATGGCAACAAATAAAAATCTTTTACATGAAAAGTTGTTCTTTTTCAAACAATTAAAAAATATATGTCACTATATATATATGTGAATAATAATAATAGTAAAACTAAATCTTAAATGAGAAACTGCTCAAATTTTTGTGGTTCGTTTAGGAGCACTGCTTCTTGTTGAATATTTCGATTGATTATATGCCTCTTGTAATTTAATCGCTAATTCAAAATCTGCTTTTTCTTGTTGTAGACGTTTCTCTAATTCATGGCGATTACGCAAATTTCTTGTCTTGAAATCCATATTATTGTTATTATCATTATTAATTCTTATTTTTTTCTTATTTCCATTATTATTATTATTACTACGTTTCACAGCCTTATTATTAGATGTTCTTGTGGATGTTGTTGTTATAAGGAAATAAGCAAACGCTGATTCAACTGGATTTAAATTGATTCGATTTTGACCACATGGTGCACTGCAATTAAAACTGAAATTTAATTAAAAATTGATACTTATTTGTTTTCTGTTTTTTTTTTAATCAATCATTACATTATATTAATATTTGTGCTAATTGTAGGCCGTTTTGTAGGAACTTTAATTGGTTGTTGTTGTTGACTTTCTGATGGTGGATTATGACGATAATCAATTGGTTTAAAATATAAACATTCCGATTCTATACTATTACAACGATTATTCTCATTTGATTCATTTATTATTGTTGAGGCTGTTGTTGTTGTTGTTTTTATATCATTTGATTGAATATTTTGACACAATATCCTACAACTATATTCTTTTGTTGCCAGTTTATTTAAAGTTACATCACATGTTTTCTCTATTTTACTTTGATTCTCATCAATATCCATAAGATTACGTTTAGCTTTAGTTGAATTATTAATTTTCACATCTTTTTGCTTATCTGGAATAAATAAATGAGGTTATGTGATGTTTGAAATCAATTAATCGAATTGTGTACTTTTCTTGAAATTTTCATCAACCCCATCCAATTTCGTTCGCACTTGCAATGGAAATAGATCTTGTATTGTTCTCCATAATGTGGCATTTATTAGTTTTTTCGATTTAGTTGCTGTACGTAACCAAGAACCAATTCTTACACAACATAATGAACATAACAAATTAATTCTATCACCAATTGTTATATGGAAACATGATGAACAGAAACTATGATGACATGGTAATGTGATTGGTTCAATTAAAATTGTACGACAAATTGGACAAATTACGTCTTTTATTGTTAAATTATTGTAATTAATTGTTGTTTTTACCGCACGTCGAGGAGCCATCTTTAACATTTCTGAATGGCTCCTATTTGACATTGACGTTTGTAAACAACAAGTCTACCAACTGTGTTATTACGCCTGTTTTACAAATCAATTATTTTCGATAATGATGATGTTTCAGATGTTCGAATAGAACATATTAAAACAATGAAGATTTGTGGATCATGAAATTTGCCAAACTTGTAGTTACAACTACAACAATATAGCTACGATATTGAAATATAGCAAATTTCAGCATAATTATTCAATTGTTATTAATTAGCAAACAAAAGAAGAAGCATAAAGCCATGGTGGTAACACTGGCAACATACCAACTGCATACTATGGTGTAGAATGGTTATCGTAAATTTCGACATAACCTCAATTCATATCAGGAGTTGTCCTCTGAAAAATGTACAAGAATCAATTAATTCTAAATACAGATAGATAAGAATCGAAATGAATACACAAGTAGATTATATAATAATAAAATATAACAACAGTAAAAGACACATTATTAATTTATTAATTCTAATTCAAGGCAAGTGATAAGACAACATTAATCAAGACTGCTTTATATTCCCGTTTAATTGTAATTTCATTGCAATTTATATCAAATCAATTAATACCGGATCATCAAGCAAGTGATGTATTCCATTATCCAAAATCAAATCAAAATCCAATGACAATCGCCGATAGAATCATTGATGGAAGTTTGAATGGATTTCTACGTTGGGATTCGCAATACTTTTTCCATATAGCAAAATACGGTTATACATATGAGAATTGCTTAGCATTCTTTCCATTCTATCCATTATCGATACGATATATTTCAATATTTTTATATAATGGCGGTTTGTCAAATATTCTCGCATATGATTCAGTATTATTAATTATATTTATAAGTGTTAATATTGTATTTTTTATATTGGCCGCATTGGCTTTATATGATTTATCAGGTATTGTTGGAAGTGATAAGAATAAGAGATTCGCTTTGAAATCAGCGATTTTATTTTGTTATAATCCAGCTTCTGTATTTTTCACAGCACCATACACAGAAACAGTCTTTTGTTATTTAACATTCAAATCGATATTGTATTGTTTGAGATTTTATCAAGCCACTTATCACAATTTCAATTTGTTACAACAAAAGTTCGTTTTAATAATCATCCTAATTGGTTTAAGTACATTAACAAGATCTAATGGTGTTTTAAATATTGGTTTCATTGTGTACACATTAATAGCATTGTTTTTCAGAGAAATTGCTATCACTAAACGAAATTATTTGTTGAACTTCTTGAAATACTTATCGATTATTATGTTGACAATATTACTATGTTTAATACCATTTATTCTATTCCAAATTTTCAGTTATCAACAATTTTGTAATGACTTCAAAATCGATTTGTCTGATGGCATTCTAAGCGACTATGCTAATATCAATAATTTACGTTTATTTGGTAATTTCGCTAAATATAATCAAAGTTGGTGCTATAATAAATTACCATTGGCATATTCTTATGTACAAAATCATTATTGGAATGTTGGTTTTATGAATTATTATCAGCTTAAACAAATACCAAATTTCTTATTAGCATCACCAATGATTTATCTAATTCTATCAAATTCATTTAAATTCTTCCAACAGTACTTTCGTCATGATAATAATAATAATAGCAGAACATTGGAACGGATTTTCAATTTGCATCAATTATTTGATAAGAAACCAAGGAAAATCATTCATTTGAATGGTGGTAGTTTTGTTTTTATTGTACATGCATTCGTTTTAACAATCCTTTGTGTTGGCAATATACATATACAAGTGATCACAAGGATTTTATGTTCAGCCAGTCCTGTCTTTTACTGGTTTGTTGCAAATTCCATTGAGAATATTGAAACGAAACTGCCATTATTCCATTATAAAAATTCGCTGTATTATTATTATTATTTCAATTGTTATTTTCTTATTGGGACAATACTGTTTTGTAATTTTCTACCATGGACGTAGTTGTTATTCGATCTTGTTATAAATAAATCAATGAAATGTGTGGATTTTCTTTTGTTGAATGCTTGGGTGAAATTCGAAGATAGCGCCCGAAACATGTTGGATTATGACGTCACAGGATGCACTAGCTGCGTTACTGGTTGCATACGTGAAATCGCTATTGTAAGTTGTCTATGGTTGTGATTACATATTGATAAAGGTAATTGCAATTATTTCTAATAATTTATTGGTAAACTATTGTTTGTTTTTTTTACCACAGTGTTATGGATATTTTACATAGAGACGATTTCGTTTATGGCCCGATTAGTATCGATTTGATTGAAACGAATTTATATCTGGGAGCCCTATCAGCGGCGAAAAACATAGATACATTGAATAAATACAAAATCACCCATATATTAACCATTGATACATGCCCATTACCACGGAATATCCTCGAATTGAAGCATATAACAACAAAATTCATTCGTTTATCTGATCAAGTCAAAGAAGATATCTTAAGTTATTTCGCTGAGGCTGAAACATTTATTGAACAGGGATTATCAACACAACAAGGTGTTGTCTTCGTCCATTGTTATTTTGGTGTGTCTCGTAGTGCTACACTGATTCTGGCATATATCATGAAAAAATACCAATTAGATTATAAACAAGCATTAGAACGTGTCCGTTTGAAACGTAGCATAGTCCGTCCAAATCCTGGATTTGTAACACAATTACATTTGTATTATAAAATGGGTTATTGTATTGATACAAATAATATGCATTATAAAAAGTTCCGTTTATCTATTGCTGCTGATCATGTCAAGCGTGTTAAAATACTGCCACAGAAATTTATGGATTTAATTAAAATCGATCCAGCATTAATACAAACACATCCAGAACCGAATGTGTATCGTTGCAAGAAATGCCGACGTATTTTAGCATCTGAATCGAATCTATTAATACATAAAAATCACGGGAATAATTTGGAAATTTGTAGAAAAACGTATTTTATTGAACCATTAAATTGGATGAATGTTATACAGCATACAGATGGTAAGTTATATTGTCCGAAATGTAATACGAAATTAGGTTCATTTAGTTGGATAATGGGCTGTCAATGTCCTTGTGGACGTAAAGTGGCACCAGCCTTTTATCTAACACCATCTAAAGTTGATTTTACTAATGTTGTCAAAAACGTGGAAATGACTTTTTAAAGAAAATCAATATCGGAAGCCAAAAAGAAAATACAACAACAACAACAACAACAACAGTATTATTTTTCCAATATTTGTTACCAAATGTGATAAACCTATAATTATTGTAGATTAAAACTTATCAACTAAATGTAAAATATGTTGTTGTTCTTGATCTCGCCATTCTTTATCACCTTCATCGCCCAAATTACCAGCATATTCTCTCATGATATGTCTAATAGTTTTCAATGATGCACCACGTAAATTTAATATTTGCATAACACGTTGCTTAATACTGGAAGGACCAGCAGCACACACTTCGACAATTATATAATCAACCAATTGTAATATGAATAAACCACCTTCTAAACGTTTCATATAATTCACATTGTCATCATCATCATCATCATCGTCCTCATCATCTAATTGTGCATCAATTGCTTCAACTTTTTCTAAATATTTAAAATGCAATTCTAATAATCGATCAACTTTCTCATGGTCATTCTCTGTGAATTTGCTGATTAAACGTTGTCGTTGTGATCCACGACAATTTCGTAACATTGATGCAATAATCGATGTAACATGCTCTTCATGGTCCTCAGATGATAAAACTTTCTTACGATTCTTTTTCGGTGTTTTCATAAATAATGGAAATATCGTACGTAAACCCAATATATCAACAAATTTATTACAATTCTCTTTACCATATGGACCGGACATGGCATAATCTAATACTTTCAATGAACCATTACGTGATGTTTTCTTTTCGCGTAACATTAAATTCATCAATTGTAAACCTTCACCTTTTAAAAAACGTTCACGATTCGTGATTACCATTAATGCACTACATAAACAATTGAATAAATTCTCCATTAATTCGTGTTCTTCAGCACTATTTGGATCATGTTTCTTATAAAATGCTAACTGTTGTAGTAATGTATCAATACCATCAATGTCACCTAATGCTATACGATTCTTTTCATTATCTTGCAATAAAATTGACAATAATTCACTAGCATATAATTTGTTGGAATCGAATGGTGATTTGATTTTCAATCGTTTCAATAACCATTGTAAAAGACCTTGTTTCATTGCTTCATTGCAGATATCATTACGTAATTCTGTTAAATTCTCAACAATTGATAATGTATTGTGTACGCCATCGGCTTCTTCTTTAACACTTTCATCTAAACGTTCCAAATTTTGTACGAGTAACGCAATGATTTGATCATCTAATAATGCGTCAATTAGGGCTTCAGCACCTTCTTCTGATTCATGCAAAATATCCACATCTGTTAGTTCTTGTAATAATTCAACTGTTGCCACCTACAATCAATCAATCATCAAAAAAATAGAAAATAAATTTTGTTTTGGATGTCACTTACAGCTATATCGGTATTATCATGTGCTAAAAGCTCTAATAGACTTGGAATTACTTGTAATTTAACCAATAATGGATAATAATCGGGTGCTGTTGATAATACTCGCATCTCTTGTAAGATCTCATGTAATTCCAATTCACTCTCCATAAATTTCTCAGGTGAATCAGGGAATTTTATTCTCATTTCGCGATTTTTCAAGCTACGTTTCTCAAAATTCAATACAATTCGTTTGATTGCCGCCTCATCAATGACTTCACCCTATATAAGTATTCAATTGAGAAAATGATCGTGTAAATGGCAAATTAAAACAAACAAAAAAAGGCACTTTATACTTGTGTTTGTTCAGTTTCGACAAATTTCAAGATCTCTTGTCGTTCCTCTTCGGTAATCTCATCAAGTGTTTGAATTGATGGTGTCGGTGATGATGAACGTTGTGATGATAATTTATGTGCTTTATCTTTGGCGAGTTTTCGTAGTTTTTTGTGTCGTTCTAAATCGTCGTTTTCTGGTGCATCAACTGGACGTTTCACCGCTTGTGATGGCTGAAATTCGTTTAGAATTTATCAAAAACCACTATAAATAACTTGTAAAAGTATTACCTTAAAATCCAATAATTCGCCTATATCCATTTTAATCTAATTGTAAAGATATATCTCGTTCGAATACAAACAAATATTTACGTTCGAAATTTGTTAGGTTATAATTTTCTAGGATATAAAATCAGCCACCTTGATAAATTTGAATTCCACTAAAATTTACTAAATTCCGAATTGATCGCTTAGGGATTTTTTTGTAATGATGTTACGTAACTGAATTGTGTGTCAATTCTGGTTATTTCATAATTAATTGGAGAAATTTGGTATAGTTTTCTTAAACAATTCCTTTTAATTAATGTGAATTGTTTTTAATTTGTTGTCTGTTGAATAGTTTCTAGGATGTCGACTACACAAAAAATCGGTCTCTTGAAACGTGGTTGGAATGAGATCCCCGATGTTATGGGCAGTGGTGTTATGGCACTAATTGGTGTTGGCATAGGTATCGCCAGTTTATGGTATTATAATAAAATTGATGGTAGTAATAGAAGATACCGTCTGGAATATACAGTGATAAGACATGATGATCCAAAGGCAGAGAAAGTACGCCGTGATTAATTCAAATATACAGTTTATTGTTGTAGTTGATTTTACTTACAAAATAAATAATTGGAATTGTTCTTAGTTGTTAATGAATTTTTTTTTATGATAACATACGATTTTAACAATATATCTTTGATTAAAATAATTGAGACTAATTAAAATCAACAATATTAACGTTGATGATGTATAATAAAAAATTTGTTAGATAATATTTACTCCTAATTGTTAACACCATGAAAAGAAGGGGCTTTTATCTTGGAAGCGTTGTGTAAAATTGAAGAATCTTGTTGTTTGTTGACTTTGTGATCTGCAATTTAGAATTCTATTCAAAAACAAACAAAACAAAAACAGGGGGGAAATTAAAGAAATTAAATGTTTCACCTTTCGACAACAACAGCCGGCATTTGTACCAATTGTACTGGTGATTTACCATCTTTGAGTGCTTGTGTTAAATTCAATATTTGGCCCCGCATCACCGACATTTGTCGTTCGAATAAACTCTTTGAAAAGCCCTTATCTTGTTTAAATAATAAATATAAATCATCACATAAATCTTGTACGAAATTCAAATCAGCCAATAATGGTAATATTAGATCTTTTGTATCTTTACTAAATGGTACTTTGGCTTGTGGTAACCATGCCCAATGATATGGATATGCACGCCAACTATCTGGATGTTTATATGGAAATGCTAAGCCATTATCAATTGCTGCTATACTAATCTCAGGTAACTGTACTAAATTCCATTCGGATGTTTCAGTTAATTCGTTCAATTGTTGTATGGTTGTGCCACCATTTAAATTATTGTTGGCTATTGTTGGATTGTCGTAACGTATTAACCAATTATCATTACCACGATCTGTATTACGTATGATATAATCTAAAACGACCAGACGTTCGAATTGTAATTGAAATTTCTGAGCAATTTTAGGTGGTAGAGGCTCAACCTCAAAACGACGTAACCAGTAATCCGCATCTTTATAACCATCAACAAATAATTGAAATGAGCCACACTAAAACAAAACAAAAAAACATTAAATTTATTCACTAGAGGGAACAAATGAATGAAATAATTTGGGAATACCTTTGGGGAAGACCTATACGATTAAATCTTAAACCAACATTAGGGAACTGTTCCATTATAGCACGTTTCATACGTGCTTTCTGACGATCTATCCTTGGATAATTGAATGTTTCCGATACTAATTTGACAATTCTAGTTTTCGGCACAATATTTAAATTGAGCTTTGAATCAACAGCATAAGCTGCCGCTTCTGATAAATAACCCTGATTTGGTATTAAGCATGAACGTCCAAAACAACATGGACAACATAATTTATGCATCCATTTTGTCCATTTTGGATTTAAACGACCATATGGTTCTTCATCTTTTGGTTTAAAAACTGCCTTGATTTTCTAGAAATTAATTTTAAAACAAAAACAACTCATTAATCATAAGAGTATTGTAAGAATAGCACCAATAGTGTTTTTTTATAAATAAATCTTTAATTTATCACCACCCATTACTATTCTAATTTTATTTATGCTCAATAAATCAATGTTGCCACGTTTTTTTTTGGTTTTTAATTAAAAAACTAGCAAAATTATGAGCAATTTAATTGATAAATAAACAAAATTAATACTAACGCCGGATGGGTTTTTGACAAAATATGATCCACTAGAGCCTTGTGATATCCGTTCAGGGAATATACCATTATCAATTGCCACTTCAGCTTGCCATACTAAATCACTAAAAGCTGGATCATCTAAATCAAATCGAAAACAATTAGATCAAACATAATTTAAAATGCATCAAAACAATACCAGGAAATTGATTATAAGAGACATCCAGCCCCCCTAAAAGGGGCTGTGATTCCCGATTTAACCCTGGTGAATCCAATGCTGTTGATTCAAATACAACTTCAGGAACTAATGGTGCGTCTTCAGCTGAACTATCACTACATGCAACAGACAAGGCACTTTGCACTTTACTTTCAGTTCCACTTGTTGTATTCAATGATAATAAAATTGGTACAGTCTCACCGGTATTCATCACCCACAACAATTTATTATTATAAACATTGATTAATTAATTAAACGATTCTGTATTAAATTCCTATTAAAAACAACATGTGTATCCAATGGATTAACTTTTCTATATAACATATACAAAAAACAAATATATCTCTAATAATTGACTAGAATTTCTTGAAATTAATTAACGAAAACTTGCCAGCAATACAAAAACGAAATAATTATGAAATCTACTTTTCTTTGGGTTCTTTCTTTCTAGCTTTTAATAATGAACAATTGTCGTATCATTTGATTACAAATTCAGCTGGAACAAATGTCAATCCATCTAGGGATTTTAACACGGTTACACAAATCGAACTATAAATAATTACAATAAAATCGAATGAATCTCGATGCCACGTTTTTTTCTCGTGATTTTTTTTACACATGAATCATCACAAATAACTTATCAACCATTTTTTTTTTATCAACACACAATGACCACGGTTATCAACAATGTCGTATCATTTTAAAATAGAAATTGGGGAATATTCTGTGTAGTGGCAACCTTGAAACGATTCTATTGCCATCTATTAGTGGCTTAACCGCAATCGCACTAGCACAACCGTCAAGTCTAGCAATCGGTCAGCAGAACTACGTGAATCAGGTTAATTAATCCAGAAATACGGCTACCGATGCAGGATTAGATCATAAACAATCATCAAGTTCTTCTAAAATATTCAAATAGTTGTGTAATTCTATGATAAAGTTGAACCAAAACACACGAAAATGCTCAATTAAATTCCATAGTGTTTTCCTATAGATTTTTATCGGTGAATGTGCGGCAACACTGCATGTTTAACCTATAATTTTGTTGATGTTTTGAAAACGATATTTTTTCGGGTTTCGCAGAAAATGTCGGATATTAATTGCTCAATCTGTGATAAGATTGTTGATACGACCGATTTTAATCTAAAGAAATCAATAACATTACATTCCAAAACAGTTTTATTGAATTTATTGCAAGGCTTCATTGAAGATGATCGAATAACAACAACAACAAATTATCTGATATGTAGTGTTTGTTATTTTCTATTGAATCAATTAGATAATTTACAAGTACGTGTTAAAAATATACAAGATGAATTAAAATCGTATTTAGATAATCGTAACAGTCATCATGTGAAATTAGATCAACCAACAGAATTAAATGATATCGATGTATCGTTAAAGAATGAAGAATCTATTGAAACAGACACAGTAATTACAATAAATTTGAAACGATATGAATGCAATGAATGTAAGAAAACATGGCAAACCTTGAGTGAATTGAAAAATCACCAATTATCATCACATAATAAGGAACGTCCATATATTTGTGAAATATGTGGACAATGTTATAAACGTAAACAAGCCTTAATTATACATGTTGGTATGCATAATGGCATAAATCAATTTCAATGTGAATATTGTAATAAGTCATTTACACAGAAAGGGGGATTAATACGTCATCTACCAATACATACAGGCGAAATGCCATATCAATGTGATATATGTGGTAAACGTTTCATACATCACACATCATTTAATATACACCGTACAAGTCATACAGGTGAAAAAACGCATAAGTGCAACATATGTGGCTTATTATTAATGTCAGCATCGCATTTAAAACGACACACACGTGTACATACAGGCGAGAAACGTTTCAGTTGTACACAATGTGGACGGAAATTTGCTGAACGATATAATTTAATTGTACATGAAAAAACGCATTCAAATCTCAACGAAAACAAGAAATTCAAGTAAAACAATTAATTATGATTATTTACCAAGAAATTCTTGTCTAATTATGCAATTGATCGTAATTTACAGGTGTCCCATTTGTAATAAATTCTATAGTCGTCAAGCAAAATTAGAACAACATCTACTTTATACACATCACAAGATCTACAATGAAATCGATAATGATTAATTTAGCAATAATCGTTTTAAAGCATCTTCATTTAAACGATATAATTGCCATTTCTCTAATTTGGTTAAATTAATAGCACCAATACGTTTATAAAATTCACTAGCTGGATTCCATGATAATACATGAAAATCTAAACGTTTACTAGGCATTTCATGGGCAATTTTAGCAACATTCATAAATAATTCTTTGCCAATACCACTACGACGATATGATGGGTGTACGTATAAATCTTCTAAAAATATTGATCTACCTAACCATGTTGAATATGATTGATAATATAACGCATAACCAATTAGATGATTATTACTGATTTCAGCTATTAAACATGTGAATGCTGGTGATTGATCCATTTCAAAACCATCTTTTATTAGAATTGTCTCATTGATTTTCACTTGATCTTCTAATTTCTCAAATTCAGCCAATTCCTATCATCATAAATCAATAAATTATTTGCTACTCAATAAATTATTTATTTATAAATGATCTCCCTGTAATAATCAAAGTTAAATACCTTGATTAATTTGTACACCTGTACCATATCCTCTTTTTTTGCTTTTCTTATAGTCGCATTGATGTTTGCACATTCCATCTTAATCGAAACAATTAGATCAAGGAATTTATTGATTAAATATGTATCTAATTATAACAAAAAATACTGTTATTATTTAATTATCTAATTTGTTAACAGATAAACAAAAGCAAATTTAGATTAATAGAATTATTGATCAAAGTTTAGTAATTATTGTTTTTATCATATTTATATGGACTTTGGACTTTATTTTTCGTAACTAAACACAATGGATTATTTCTAATTTAAATTTGTATAAAATTTCTCTTTTTATCTCAATTAGTTTGAAAAACCCAAACAAAATCAAAGGTTGTTTTATCTAGACATCTGTGGTCCAACAACAGCGTTGTCAGATTCTCCATTGAAACAAATCGCTGAGATTCGCCTATTCGTCACTAGATGTCACATTGAAAACAACTATTTAATCACTGTCAATTAATCTAGGAAAATACGACATAATTAGCATAGAAAATCAAAATATTTTGAAATACAATTTTTTTATAATCGACATAATTAGTTCTACGTTTCAGTAAATAATCTATCGAGAATAATTTGTTTGGTGTATTAGTAGCGACATCTAGTGGCGATTAGGAGGTTTTTTAGTAATGGTCATTTGTGCAATTTGGCAACCCCGTTTAGCAGCTGTAAATTGACTAATAGAAAGAAAAAAAATTTGTATGTCCGTTTTGACTAGTCGCTAAATAAGGTGTGAAAATGCTTCGATCGGCTTGTTTGATTGAAAATTTCGTAGTAAAAAATGGACCAAAGGTAAATACAAATATTTACGAATTAATAAACAATTGAGTCATTAAGAAGTACTGTTGAATAAATTCGTTATTGTAGTGACCTTCAGCTTAGACCTTTATAATTAATACGATGTCTCTCTTAGTATTACATAAAAATAGTTAAATAATGATGTGTTAATAATAGATTTTAGGATCACAAACTAATTGGCAACCACAAAAACAACATATACGTAATTTAAATGTACATGAAAATATAAGTTATACAATATTACAAGAAGCTGGTATATCAGTACCACGATTTGGTGTTGCTAAAACAGCAGAGGAAGCGAAAAAAATTGCAAAGGAATTAAATACAAAAGATCTTGCATTGAAAGCACAAGTATTAACTGGTGGACGTGGTGTTGGTCATTTTAAGAATGGTCTTAAAGGCGGTGTACGAATGGTTTATTCGTATGTCATTATATTCTACTATTTAATCACTAACACTTAATAATCAATCATTTATAGTCCAGATGAAGCAGCTGAAATTGCTAGTAAAATGTTGGGACAAATATTAATTACAAAACAAACAGGTGAAAAAGGTTTAATTTGTAATGCTGTTATGGTAACAGAACGGAAATTCCCAAGGAAAGAATTCTATTTTGCTGTAATGATGGAACGTGCATTTGCTGTATGTTTGTTAACATCGCAATTAATCAAATTAATGATCTCAATAAACAAATTATTTGATTTTAGGGTCCTGTTATAATTGCCTCATCTCAAGGTGGTGTCAGTATTGAGGATGTTGCTAGAGACAATCCAGAGGCTATAATTTATGAACCAATCGACATTGTTGAAGGTTTAACTGAAAAACAAGCTGTAGCAGTTGCTGAGAAAGTCGGTTTCTGTTCGAAAAAGAAAGAAACTGCCGATATGCTGATGAAAATGTATGATTTATTTATTAAAAAAGATGCACTCTTAATTGAAATCAATCCGTATGCTGAAGGAGAAAATGAAGAATGTATTGATTTTTATTTTATTTTTTTTAATCACTTGTAATTTGCTAAATGTTTTAAGACTTTTCATTGGATGCCAAATTACGTTTCGATGATAATGCTGCATTCCGTCAAAAAGAATTATTTGCATTACGTGATTGGTCACAGGAAGATGAAAAAGAGGTGCAAGCATCAAAATTCGATTTAAATTATATAGCATTAGATGGTAATATTGGTTGTTTAGTAAATGGTGCTGGTTTAGCAATGGCTACAATGGATATAATATCATTACATGGTGGTTCACCAGCGAATTTCTTAGATGTTGGTGGTGGTGCAACAGCAGATGCTGTTAAAGAGGCTTTCAAAATTATCACAAGCGATCCGAAAGTACATGCAATACTTGTGAATATCTTCGGTGGTATAATGCGTTGTGATGTTATTGCTGAAGGTATTATTGCCGCAGCAAAAGAATTAAATTTACGTTTACCGATTGTATGTCGTCTACAAGGCACTAATGTTGATGATGCTAAAGTATTAATTGCCAGTTCTGGTTTGAAAATATTACCAGTCGACAATTTAGATGAAGCTGCTAGATTGGTAGTGAAATTATCTAGCATTGTCAGTCTAGCTAGAGATGTAAAATTAGATGTTAATTTTGAGATTCCATTGTAAATTTTTAATCTATTTATTAACGTTCATTATTCTAAAAAAACAATATTCAATAATTATAAAAGAAAGAAAGACAGCGAAAGTCAGCAGATTGTTGTGTTCAGTGCAAAAATAACAATGCTTTATGCAGAGAGACAGTTATTTAAAAAAAAATAACGTCTTCACATTGTTGATTATAGAATGCACCAATGTAATATTTATTTATTATGTGTTAAATAAATTATTCATGTCGAGTTAAATAATATTTCTTGTTTATTTTTAATTTCAATTGGATAACACTTATTTGAATTGGCCAGGAGCAGGTCCGAATAGACTGTTGCCTTGTTTTGAAGCGGCCCTAGATGGTGCAAAACCAAGCAATTTTTGTATATTTTGCCGTATCGACATTGTACATAAAATATACAAAAATATAAACGAACAATCATAATAATCATTTCCTGGTAAATTCCGATGGCTTAATCCCTGTATCCATGTTAATGGTAAAAATGGTAAACGTGCCACTACTCGTCCATCAAATCTACAAATTAATTTCGGTTAATGTACACCCAAAATTAAAACAACACTAATAAAATCCAAGTTACTAACATGCTATTGAACATACTAAGAAGGGCAGTGAATGCAAAACCAATAGCAAACATTGATTTCATTTTAACTAAAGACAAATCTCGATTATTATTCTTTAGGCGTTCTTCTTCTCTTTCAATTTTCTTCTTATGTTGCTTATCAAGCGAATCTCCATGAGCCTCTTTACGTTTCTCCACTGAAAATTCACGAATTAACATCTTTTCAAAAACCCACTTGAAGTATGAAACGGTGCTTACGTCTTTTACTCTGTTTCTCAACTTCAGCTTTCAATTTTTGATATTTTTCCGTCCTATATACCATTAGCCATGTTAAACCTTCACCTAATAATGCTGTACATATTGAAATAAATACAATCAATAAAGTATCAGCCCACATATTTAGCAAATATTTCAAATATTCTGGCGATAACGGGGCTATATAACCTGAAAATTACTCGATAATTGACATGGAATTCTACCAACGATCCCTAACGAAATTCCCTAATTTTAAAAGAATTATATCGAAATTGATCAACTAAATATTCAAATTGAAACTCAAGTTTTAATGATTATTTAATTATTGTTATTTGAAATCCATAAATAAAGAGATAAATGACGAATTAATGCGATATCAATTTTGGCAACAGTTGGCCACATGTAAAATGTCACCCTTTTGACATTGACATTGATTGTGCTTTCAAACTGCTTCGAATATCAATTCAAGTGTACTCGAACAGTAGGAAGTCGCTTAGAAACTTCAAAATGGCTGCCTTACTCGAAGCAAATCCGATTCGAATCACTATCGAACAGTTTTGAAACATAACCAAAGTCAAATGACAAACGATTTTTTTTTCGGTAGTTAATTTCATTGATAATTAAGTTTAATCAATTTGAATATTTTCAAGTACATTTCCAACAGGTTGAATTGCTAATAAATGATAACGACTTTGATTAAAACATTTGGCATTTAATGTTTTTCAAGTGAATTGAAAGTGCGCTTGTCGCCTGACCCATTTCTTTTTAAAGACACCATTCAGTTGGTTTGCTTTTTGTTGTTGTTGTTGTTGTTTCAGCAGTTATTGCCGTGAACATTATTGAAATTGAAAACTTCTCGTTTTTACTAACAAATCAGTTTATTTTAGAAAGGTCAAAGATCGAGGTTCAATACGAAAAAATCAACTTATTTCTATTAACAAATGTTTAATTAAACAGTCATCACACAAGTACAAGTAAGTCTTATAATAATGATAAGATGATTGTAATTGAATAAAACGTTTGTAGTTTATTGTTAATGATGGATTTATCAATATTGAAACAATCACAATTGATAAGGTTGTGTTTTGCAATAACATTTTTCACATCAGGTGTTTTAGTTAATTTGGTACAATGTTTATTTTATTTATTATTAAGACCGTTTAATAAGCATTTGTATAGGAAGATCAATTGGTACTTTTGTGCCACTGTTTATGCACGTAAGTTGTGTAACAAAACTTTGTATTTTTTTTGTTGACAATACTTTTCCTATCAATTCGTTGCAGAATTGGTATTTTTGGTCGATTGGTGGTCAAATAGTCGACTTATCCTCTATATTGATAAAGATGATTTTAAAAAATATTATGGCAAAGAACATGCTTATTGTGTCATGAATCATACATATGAAATTGATTGGATAATTGGTTGGATGATTTGTAATAGAATTCATTTATTAGGTGTAAGTTTTAATCGATCAGAATTTGAATCGCAAAATAATTGTTTTGCTTGTTTTTTTTTTACATTTAGAATTGCAAAGCTTATGCGAAGAAAGCGATCCAGTATTTACCAGTTTTGGGTTGGGGTTGGAAATGTGCTGAATTTGTCTTTTTAGAAAGGTCCTTCGATAAAGATAGAGATACTATTAGTAGACAAATTAGAGAATTAGCCGATCATCCAGATCCGATGTGGGTGAGTAGATTTCTGAATTTCTTTCTAAATATCAATGGTTTGATAGTTAAAAGGGGATGTTTTCGATCTAGTTGTTGATGTTCGCGGAAGGTACACGTTTCACACCGAATAAACATAAAATTTCTGTAGATTTTGCACGTAAAAATAATCTACCAGCATTAAAACATCATCTATTACCAAGAACGAGAGGTTTTATTGCCAGCTTACCAGAAATGAAAAATAAAGTACCAGCTATATACGATATATGCTTAGCATTCAATGAGGATGATCCAGTGAAACCAACAGTAACAAACTTATTATTAGGTAAATCAATTGTGGCACATATGTATATGAAACGTATACCAATGGAGGCTGTGCCAGATAATGAAGCGGAACAGGAAGTCTTCCTTAGAGAAATGTACATAAATAAAGATAAATTAAAGAGTAGTTGGATAGAATATGGGGATTTCTTTAAATCATCCGGTATAGAACGTGTGGAACCATTTGAAGTGGAACGTCCATATAATTCGATTATAAATACAGTGATTTGGTTTATTGTTATTATGTGTCCAATGGCATATTATTTAATCAAATTATTGTTTAGCGGTGAATTATTATATTTCTCAATTGGTATCAGCATTATTACAGCTTGTATGTTCGATATACTTTTTTACTAAATTTATTTACACTAAACCTAATCGATTTCTCTCTTTTATGTTTTAGTTTATGTATTGTTGAATAAAACAATAGGCATGTCGGAAATTAAAAAAGGATCATCTTATGGTACCAACACACCTAAGAAGAATGAGCCTTAAACATCGTTATCTTCTAGTAAAACCGGGATGGAGGTTCATTAATATTTTAAATTATTAGACATAAAGAGCTGTTGTGTGCCAAGAATTTAGGCATTTCCAATTCAAACCAACCAATCAACAAAAACAAATTGTATCTATTTTATCTAATTGAAAGATACACGTAATTTTTAGCTGGACTAAATCAATAGAAGAGTACCTCCATTAATTAAAATATATATATATATATATATATATATATATATATATATATATATATATATATATAATATATACAAATTAATCATTTGTTGGATGTTGCTATGAATTGTTTGATAAAAATAAATTACCAATGAAACTATGTTGGCATTTTCATTTCACTTAAACGTAACATAAAATCTAATAAATGCATTTGTACTTTAATTTCTAAGGCGTTCTTCGTTACATAGAAGCCGGGCACGCCGGCCTGTTCTAAAATTTGCTGTTGATCAGCCACTTTCTCATCTAATTGCATCACTAAACCCATATCAAATTGTTTCAATTCATCTTTCTGTTTGACCATGAATTTACGCAATTCTTCGATTTTCTTATCAGTATCGTGTTCGTACCGTGTCAATATCTCATGTTCTTCCACTAGAAATCTCAATTTTGTTAATGAGTGGCGTTAAAAGACAAATAAAGTTCAATTTCAAATTACTTTTTTTATTGTTTAAAAATTGCAATCGTTGTTGATATAAATGTTGTTCTGTTACATGCTGAATCTCTAATAAGCCTTTAACAATCTCAAAAACAGTATCATTTAGCAGACAATTTGCGAGATTTGTTAATAATTCATACGGTAATCGCATCTGGTATTTCCTACAATTTTATGTTGTCATTAACCGAAACAATGCAATATTTTTGTTTTACACTTACTGTGGTAAATCTCTGGCCATATTTTGTAATTGTTCCAATAGGAAATAGAGGCGTTTTTGTAAAATTTCCGGATTTTCTATTTCCATCCTTCAAATGCCCTCAATATTCAAATTTGAGGTTATGTTTGGAGAGAAAAATCACATTTTTTTGATTAAATTACAGCGTTGCCGATTCTTACTATATAAAATCCGTGATGTAAATCAAAATCTGTGTAGATTTTCGAACAATTTGTTGTTATTTTAGTGAATATGATTCTCAAAATTGTTGGGTTTCTTATCAATGTTTAACCTACAAAAAAAGATATCAATCAATGCGTAAATCATTGCGCATGAAATGCTACTTAGTTTAGCGCCTTTTTGCTGTTGTTGTGTGACGTCACTGGTGCGCGCTTTTCTCCAGTTTAGCGGGCTTTTTTTTCAGTTGTGACGTCACTGGTGCATGAACTGTGATTGTAATGCTTGTAATCGCGATCGGATGTGTGAATCAATTGATAAACTTGGCCAGAATCTAATCAATTCTAAAATTTGAATCTAAATGCCTTCTTTTACGTATCATTTCCTGGTCTAGAAAGTCTTCAGTGTGTTTAGTGTCTCGAACAATGACTATAACGTAAACTTTTCTTGTTTTGGAAATAGTGTGAACACATAGTGATAGTGTGATCAAATTGTGATGAAAATCCTGCAGGAGGCTGAAAGGGTGCATCAAGAATGGGGGTAAGTCGAATTGGTCGTTTCATAGGTTAAGTTACAATAAGGCCCTTTTTAAGCTTCTAAAACTGCCTGTAATGTTCTAATGAGTACCAAAGAATTCATCAATTGATGAATATCGAATACAACAATTAATTGTTGTATGCGATATGACTTCGATGTGATTAGAAACAATAATCGGTAGATTTACTGAACGATCAACACACTTGTCATTGCTGTCTTATATACAAGGCGTCCCAATGAAAATCGCCAGTTAATTTCTTTCATCAATATATTTTAAAACAATAGATACATAATTACATAAAAAATCGTATTATTTGCTTTATATATGTACAAAAAAAAAACGTTTAAAAAATATATGTATGTATATTGGCCACTTTAAACAAGCTTAATCTCATAATAAAAAGCCAGCAAAAATGACCGTTTCCCTCTTCTTCGTGTGACCATTTGTTAAAACATACCAAAATCTGTATGGACAACATCGCAATTATTTTGTTTATCAAGATTTGCTGTCATATTCAATTCAACTAATGTATCAACGCTATTTAGGCCTACACCTTTTAAGATTTTTTGGGCTGCTAAACTTGTAAAATTGAATGTCGTTAAATCATTCAAACTTGGAAATTCTGCATCTTTGTTCTTATTAGAAATCAAATTCGGCTCCGAGCCCAACAGGTTCTTTTCCAATTTTTTTATATCATTTGATGATGTATCAAATGTTGTTGGTGTGGTTGTGGTTGTTGTCGAATTCGTGATAGAATCTATACTTTTTGTTGGACTTGATGGTGAACTATTATAGATTTTCGTTATGAAGCCGGATTGTTGTGTAACAGGTGAATCTGGATTTGATCGATTGTGACTTGAGATGTTTTTAATTAAATTATGAAAACTTAAATTATCTTTATTCTGATTTGATAATTGCAACGATAATTTCCTACTGTTATTCATTGTTTTTATATCATCATATGTTGGTTGGGCATCATCGCGGGAATTATTTAAATTTGTCAATTTCGTTGTTATTTTCGATTGTTGTTCATTTTCGGGCTGTTGTTGTTTTTCCGTATCATTAATGATAATTAAATTTGGATTTCTACCATTATTCGCTTGGCCATTTTCAAATGTTATAACTGAACGTATTGGTGAGTTTTCCACATAAATTTTCGTACTTGTACCACTACTTTCACCATTAATTGTTGCGGTTGTTTTATTATTATTGTTGTTGTTGTTGTTGTTGTTGTTATTTAATTTCGATTGATTTGTTGTTACTTGTAATGTGAATGAATTACTTTTTTTTGTTGTTGTTTTTGTTAAGTCAACATCATTGATCTTTGTATTAATAACAGTTTTATGCGATTCTAAGCTAGATGGTCCGCTATTTATTGAACTTTCTGTTTTTGTGCTACTTTTCTGTGATTCAATACTAGATGGTCCACTATTATCTAAATGTATTGATGCTTCCGTTTTATTTTGACTAGTTTTCAAATTAACAACATCACAACATTGTTTATTACTATTATTGTTTATTGTTGTTTCTTGTTGTTTTATTAAACTGTTACGATTCGTTGTTCTTTTTGTATTGTGCATTGATAATTTATTATTTCTTGGTAATGAGGCATAATTGAATTTCGTTGGTGAATTATCACGTGATTTCATTGATAAATCTGTTGATAAATGCCGTTGATAATGGCGGCGTGGCAATGTTGCTGAACGTGATGGTTTAATCTCGCCATTTTCTAAATAACGCGATATCGATGAGACTTGCTCCTCCTGCTGCTCCAAATAATCAATCAATAAACAATCAATCAATTCGATTAATTTCAATTTATTTACCTTATCATCTGTTGTTGTTTGTGTGCCTATACTGTGTAAATGGACGGCTTTCGAATTGAACCATTCAGTTGGTGGAAATTGTGCACTGAATGTGTTGATTTGAGAACGACGAGATTTCCGAAATAATCGAGACAATAGAGATTCTTTTCCTGTGGATTAAAGAAACAAAAGTGCAGTCAGACTAATTATAGGCTATTGACCCATCAACAATAGTATCTATCTGGTAGGTATAAGCTTTATAACTATGGGAATCAAAAAAAAAACACAACAACAACAACAACAACAAACAACACAGACATGTTATAAAGATTATACCTTAGGGACATCCGTTCTAAAATAAATTATTGTAATTATTAACGAAAATTACTTGGTGGTGGACTGTTGGTTTGGGGTGTTGAATTCTCTGTACTACTACTTGTTGTATCAGCTGTATAATGTTTGGATATTGTACGTGTTGATGCTGATCGTTTCAATCGATTACGATTTGAACGCCATAATCGAAATGATCCTCTACGATCTGGACTACGTGAGAATGATGATGTTGATGATGATGATGACGATGTATTTGGTGGTGTTGTTGTTGTTGTTAGATTTCGTTGTTTATAATTTCTTGGATATAGAATTTTATCACTCAAATTCCCACCACATATCACATCCGCTAAATTCGTTTGTATTAACTGATGAGTAACATTTCCATCTCTTATAGTTGCCATATCGCCATGAACCATGACTAATGCCTCTTCAGTTGTCATCAGCATTGTTTTACCGGTAATTGTTTCTGTGTCATCATAACCACGCCGGCCACGGCCACGGGAATGGCTGCGGGAACGTCTTCGTCTATATACAAAAAAAATAATTAGAATAAATATAAAAAAACAAACAAGCAACGTAATCATCAAATATTACTCTGGTGTAACGATGAAATATCCATTCGATGTGTGATACAATTTCTTCTCAGTTGTTAATTGCACTAAAGTATCATATAATGCTTGTTCACTAGGTGGTGAGACATGTGGAAATGTTAGAATTAATGCTTCACGTATTGTCTCAATACCGGCTGGCCGTCCTTGACGTGACAAACGTAAAACGACTGAACATACAGCTTCTGGTAATGGTGTCCATTGTGTTTGATTGATCGGTATACCATAACAATTATCAATTTCCTCTAATGCCACAATTTGATAGCCCGATGGTGGTTGTAAGACACGTCGTTCCCATGCTGTCTTCAATATGTCAATTGCACACGGTTCAGAACCAATCAATAAGGCACCTGGATTAATATAGCCAAGATATGATAGACTTTTCGTGGCACCATTCAATCCGGAATTCCACCAGCATAAGGAATTCGATGAAAGTAAACCCTGAAATTCACACAAATCTATGCTTGAGTACGTTGTTTTAGGGACACGTGATATATGAACTTTGTATCAATATTAAGTCTTCCATATCCGGCTTTGCAAATTAGAAGAACGAAATATTATCGTTTTCTGTATTGTTAGTCGACCGTATAAATGGCCGTGTCTATTAACAAACAAATAATAATAATAATAAGAATAAACCACAAATTTGCACAATTTTTGTTTTTTTGCAATAATAACTAACGAGCGGATATGTACGCATTTGAACACTTGAAGGACCTGTAAAAAAGCGCCTATTTATTCACATTATCGTTTCGATTTGTCTCCACTCTTTAGTAATAATAGGGATCGAAATTTTGCCAATTGTCACGATGCAATTTGAATAATGAACTTAACCAATAGTTGCTGAAGAAAAAACATGATTTGTTATCATTAGTATTATTATTATGTTTTGCAAATATATGCCTTGACACAGAAATTTTTTATTTCTAATCCATCATCATACAACTTTCATCTATAGAATGAATACAATAATCTGTCTTGTTGTCGCTGCATTACTATTCCTATTATTTATATAAACAATCAAAACTTTTTCTACCATCTGGAAGGTAGCTAGATGATATACGTATTGTTTCTAATTGTCGAAGGTACATTATCGGAACAATAGTATGTTCTAATTGTATTGTGTGTGATATTATCGAAATTCAATAAGTTTTTTTTTATCAAAAAAAAATGACTAAGGAATTTCACAAGATTTGATAGGTGTTAATTTCGAAAAATTGCGCAACTACTTTCTCAACTCAACACAAAACTATCAAAATAATTCTAATTAAATCGATCCGATTCTATCTATCGAACATATATAGAAAACAATCTTAAGCATAGTTTAGAAATATCATCACGATTTTCGTTATTATCAAAGATTCACAAGACAACTGAGAAAGGTCGATGTTTAATAAATGAGTTTCGCCTTTGCATAAAGGTTTTATCTTGTCGGTAATGTGGACGTTGTTTTCTATTTCGATTGAAATATTCTCTACAAGAATGATTACAATCAAAATGCCCATCTAATTTGATTAATTTCGTAATTGCAAAATATCAACATAATAATGATAGCAACATGGGAAAAAAGAACGATTAAAACATCATTAGATGATATTAAAAGCATTTTACAAACCAACCAACCGGCACATTGATTTATCAGCGCCGGATTGGGAATAAAGTGCGCTCGGGGCATTAAATGAATTGTCACGAAATCAACGTGTCTAACAAATTCGTAAAGTAAATATTTACCTGGAAAAGCAAATAGCCATTTTCATACATCCAAAAATCACCTGGATCACCTCGACATCCTTCTTTACGGATTACAATTGCCAAACATTGATATAAACGGATTCGACTCTTGTAATTTTTACTGTTGGGCGAATTCATTTTTTTCTAGACATTCTGTAATTGAAAAACACACAACTTGTCATTTCAATGGTTACAAGTATACATATTTCGATTATTTGTGCAGGTGTGCAGGCACTTGTCCTCGAGCCGGTCCTGTTTGTGGGCAAACCGGGAGTATTTCATCAAATCCATACTCGATCGATTTGATCTTGGACAACTGATTTTCATGTGTAAAAATATGAAAGAAAGTCCAAATGTAATCGATACAATTTCTTCGTTTCACCAGCTATCACCTTACATTCATCATTTTATATCAAGGAAGCTATTAAATAGCAGTAAATAATTCAAAATCCAACAAAAAAATATAACTACTAATAGATTCTTATTTATTAAAGTGAAAGAGGCTTATAAAAAAACACACACAAACACACACAAAAATTGAGGTTGACGTTTTTACCAACATGTTGTTGTCTTGTATTAATTCATAGTTGAAGATATGTAAAACGCAATTTATTACCGTTTAATGGTATTGTTGTTACAGTTCAATATATCTTTGATTATTATTTATTAGAGAGAAAGAGAGAGAGAGAGAAGGAGCTCCTTTTCGTCTAACATTACAAAGTTTCAATTTCGAAAAATCTCTCTCTTCTATAGTTTTTAAACATTTTTATTATTGTGTGAATGTGTTTTGTGTGCATATCTGGAAGGTAAATTTCTTATTGTTGAATCGTATACACAATAATACGTGTATATAGGTACATATAAGAGATATATGTATATGGACAAATAGAGGAATAGAAAGATAGTTTAACAACTTTCATGTAAATCATGAACATTATAATTGATATGAAAGCAATTTGGTTTAAAATTAATGAACACTACGGGGGTCATTTTTCAAAAAAAAATAATAATAATTAATAATCAAATGAACATTAAAAATAATTCCCCGATGATAATTATTTTTATTTGATAAAATAACAACCATCCTTTCGCTATTTATCATTTTCATTAATTATAATTTTTTTCTAATTTTAATTTTATGATTTTAATGGGACGATTTTTCCTTATTTTCTATAATTATTACAAGTGTTTATTATGTACTTTAAACTTTATTCGCGCGTGTTAAATTTAGATAGATACATCCTTTTATTTATTTGTTGTTTTTAATTGAAACTAATTATAATAATGATACAAAATTAAAATAATGAACAATAGAAAAAAGAAACAAGTAAATAAAAGTACTTACGTATGGTGTTGATAACAATAAAATAATGTCGACATCTAGGTAGGTACTTTTGTGTAATAATTATTTATTGTAGTAGTATTGTGAAAAATAAACAACGAAACTCGCATTTATTTACCTTTTTATTTATATAGTTTTCGTGAATAGAAAAAAAATCAGTAGACAGTTAAAATCAATTAATGAATAATAATGCAAAGTTATAAATAAATTAAATTGCTCTTTTCTACAAGGTCTTGGTTTAAACCACAATTTTTTCGACTATATGGTGGAGGGAAAAAAAATGCTTGAATTGACGAGGCAAAAATTAACAAATTCTAATTAATCGAATCGATGGTTGGCTATTTGAAAATTTAGTAATTTCGCCCGTGTCAAGTTGGTACTGAGGCAAACTGATTGGGTGATTCGGATCAAATTTGAATTTGGCGCTCTTGATTTGCACGAATCCGTGTCGCCGATCTGGCAATCCAATTGTCTGATCGATTATATAATTACGTGGGAAATACGAAATCGCTTTCAATTAATCCGATTCGATACACATATTGAAAACGTAGTAATTAGGCTATTGTTGTTGTTGTTTTTTTTTGTTAAATTAAATCAAATCTAATCTGAACGTACCAATCTAATTCTAAACTCAATAGCTGTAAAGATTAAATTGAATTAATTTGATATCGATTTGATTAATTATTTCACGATTTTTATCCGGTTTTACGACATTGTAATCAAACGAAATTTCCATTATAATTTGAAATGATGTTTTTCCGGTATTGGGAATATCGAATTTCGATCAAATATGAGGAAGATTACGAGACAAAACAACAACAAAATCTCACATCATATCATATAACATGATCTTATAAACGATCTAATAACATAAAAAGAAAGCCAGCTTTTTGAATTTTCTTTTATCACTATTCCTTTTCAGCCTATAATTATTTGTGTAAAATAGTGTTATTAATATTTATAGAGATATTCGGAGGAGAAAAAAAATAATTAAGTTCTAATCATTTGATAAGTAGTATTTGCGGTTTGAATTCAGAAAAGGCTTTATCTCACTTTTCATCTTGCCTCTAATAGACACTTTTCAGTATTGTGCAATTTCGCCTTCGAAACTAATAAAACAGCTTTCAGTGTGCAGTTAGACAAAAAAAACAAATAATAAAGTTTTTCGGATTCCAACCACATGTCGCCACACTTCACTATTTTTGTTAAATGTCGACAATTTCCTGTCTTTTTCATGAAGATATGATCGATGTTTGGTCATTGTCCGTGTTGTTTCGGCCGCCTCAACTTAGACGTGAATAGTAAAAGCATCGATATCGTTGTGATTGAGTTGATCAACTTCAACGTGACGCAGTGTATGTACACAATCAGAAGTGCTTATTTTATTGTGTAAACAGCTTGTAAACATTAATAAAAGTTCAGTTGAATACCACTTTCACGCGTATACATTTATCGATTCTTTCATATTTTAAGATAAATTAATCCAAAACGAAAAGAGTAATAATGATTTTTCGTATAATTATATCATAAAATTGTTGGTAGGTGTAATAGTGAAAGTTGCCATAAGTTTTTCAATATTATTATTATAATCATTGTTTTTGTTTAATTTGTTGATTATTATACAAACCATTGATAATAATCAATAAAATTCAACCGCGTGTTTTCATTAAAAAATAATTGTAATTTGAAAACAAGCCTGTCTATATTTATCTAATTGGCAACTATCTGGTTGTTGAATAAATTGCATGGCATTAATTCATTGATTTTCCAACCATTAGATCGTTGTTAATTTGATCATTCTTACTGGATACAACAGTGAATTATTTATTATATCAATAATAATCATATTTTGAAGGTTGACAATGTTGTTGTGCTGTTCATTTTAATTGTGCACCTACGTGCACGCCGATGTGTATTTTTAGTTAATGATGTGATAAAACAATAAAACTTATTTATTCCCAGATCTCTTCTAAATATGGTTCTTAGAAACTCTTGTTTGAGCAAAGAAAGTCATAGGTCAGGCCGCAAAGATTTCTCTTGTTGTTTGTTGTGTATAGGTACTACACACACACACACACAGCAGTGCAATAATATAATAATTGGTCAGATCGTTGAATATTATGGGAAAAATTAAAAGGAGCTTTTCATCATTTTAATGATTGCAATCATTAAAACAACAACAACAAATTGGAGAAGGCGACCGGCATTTGGCCGTTTGTTGATGAAAAGATGATATGAGAATTGGAAATTTCCTCTAATTGTTTTATTACGTGAGACGATTATTTTAATTTTTCTTTTTAATATCCTGTCCATTTGAAATACGTACATATTTCAACATTTTTCCCATTTCAAACAACATAATTATTGTCGATCTTCTTGTCATCATTACGAATCTAATAGTTTTGCTTAAATTATATTTATGTGGAATGTGTTTCATATGGTAACAGAGAGAAATTTTTCGGAAAATCTACGCGTTTTACGTTATTTAAATTAGAAAGTTCCTTGGATTTTAATTACGTTTTCTTGTTATTATTTCAAGTTTATTAGGTACCTATTATTATTATTATTATTATCGTTATCTTAGATGTGTGGAATTTCAAATAAGTTACCTTGGGACGTCATGGGACACAAGGGGACTTGTAAAACCGTAACGGAACGTGGGCAGCATGCTGATATGTGCTAAAACTTGATCTTTTGATACACACAGGTAGAGAGAACATAACGAAACACAACAACACAATAAACAACAGAGATATTATTACATAAAAGAATAAAAATAAAAAAAAATGTTAATTATCCTGTTTATCAAGCAGTTTTTATTGTGTTGCTCTACTTTTTCTAATATTGTTTTTTGGCGATATAATTATTGATTGTATTATAGAGTGGCCATTGTTTGGAACAATACTAATTAATTATTATTGCGTTACTACTTGTTGTTATTATTATTATTATTATTATTGTGAATTTTTGTAGTTCATGGGAAAATTCTTATACGGATTCATAGTGATCGATGATGATTTTTAAGAGAATTTTCTCAAGCAATTCATTATTCAAGATAATTCTATACAAAAAAAACAAAACAACGAAAATATATATCAACGGATCGAGAAAGTTGACGTTTCAATGGAATTACAAATCAATAGAGGGATAAATATTGTGGTAATAATAATAATTCTAATAATGTTTGCATCTCCTTGCAAAATTCCCAACACAATTGATGTGAACGTGTGTGAGACAGAAATACAGTTGAGGCCATCAGAATTCCATTGGAATGGGATTTGTGAAGTTTGCACCCATATGTTTTTGGTTCAAATACAATTTAATGCGATTAGAATTGATGTTGGAAGACGGTCCTTACAATTTGTGAATTACTTACAGTTTTTTGAAACATTTATCGTTTTTACCAATCAAAAAAAAATATTAGTAATAGTTGCGAAATATCCGAATGTTCGGACATAGAGGCGTTAAGAATGATTTTTAAAGAAACAACAACTTCGAAGACTGCAGGAACCCAATGAATTAGTGTGAAGTAATAACAACCATTTCAATATTTTGCAATAGCACAGCCCAACCTTCATCAAATATCATCAATAACATCTAAAATATTCGTTCTTTCACTCTAAATCATTTCTATTTCTACAAGGTGTAAGATCCCTTCAAAAAAAACAACAGAAGTGTGTATGGGCGATCAACCATAGATCGTAGTCTAACACAACAGGGATTCTAATCGATTTAATAATAATAATAATAATGCTAATAACGATCCGACAGGTAAAATAAAAGTAATAACAATAACAACAACAAAAATATAGAACAAGGCAAATTTCATAATAAACATCTAACGAATATCCTGTTTAGAGAATAAATCTTTCAAATTTACTTTGCAACTTTCATTAATACAAACTAACGATAGGTAAATTATTGATCATTACAATAAACAAAACGTTTTTATTATTTATCCTTTCATTCGTGTTATTAGTGGTATTAACCTTCAAAATTTCAAAAATTATGATGACAGGTGTCTCATTATGTAATTCTTTCTAGGAGTAAGTACATAATAAATACAAAATTAACAAATAAATGAACATTGTTGAGAATGTTAATTTTTTTATAGGCGAATGTAGGCAGATAATAATAGGCCATGTAGGCCATTAATAAGGTCGATCGTTAATAATTATCTATATTACATTTATTTAGAATAGAACTTCAAATTATTCCTTATTTTATTACAGTACAGATTGATTGGTTTTCTTCTGCTTCTACTGTTAATCTTAAGTGAATTTCGATCATAAATCATTAATTAATAAACTAGACTAGTTTCTAATTACTGGGCAATTTCTTAACCAGATGTTGTTGCTGCCAATATACTTTTAATACAACTACATAATTATAGATTTTCAAAATTTCCTAGAACTACACTGAAACTTTGAATCCGTGATCGGTTATTTATAGTTTGTTGTTGTTGTTGTTGTCAACATAATCAATGATTCGAAGCTTTAATTAATTCTCAAGCCTTGACTTTGATGCATTAGAAATTTTGAAGAGTTTGAAAAAAAAACAACACACTTTAGAAATAAAGCTCATGAAACTTTCACTACAATTGTGTCCTTACAATACGATTGTAATGTTAATTAATCAGAAAACAACAACAACAAACAACAAAACACCTTTGTTAACTTTAGAGTAGGCAATTTTTATTCTAATTCCATTTGATTTATTTCACTTTTAATTGAATTATTATTATTTTATAATGCATAACAATTAAGTTCTGGCACAAGTAAATAATTTCCTGTGTTTGCAGATATCCACAGATTGATTATTATTAACAAACTCTAAATATTCAATTTGGCTATTTTTAAATAATCATAATAATCGATTTTCTTAACACGTACTACATGTTATTATTAATTAAAAAATCAATTCAGACGTTGTATTTCCGCTCTACTGATTTAGACATGAATATCTCTGGAGACTAGAGCGATAGAGAGAGAGAGAAATATGTCTTTCAATAAATCTTAAAAGCAGGTGGAGGAGACTGTTAATCATCAAGAAAAAAAACAACAATTTTCTATAAATTAATTGTGAAGACTAAAGTAGGTACACAAATATTCTGTTTGATTAGAAATAAAGGAAGTGATTTAAGCAGTTGAAGAGTATGGACGTAAATTGTTTCCTTGTTTATCTACCATATACTTTGATTTATTATTGAGAATCATAAGTTTCTCTTACAAGTACGAAAGATAATTGATATGAACAGATGAAGCATCTCTCCTCTTATTATAACTATTATTATTTCAGATATAATTTGGTATAATTATATTGTTGAATACAGTAGGACGTCGATTATCCGAACCGTTAGTTATTGATGTAGTACTACTACTATTGCACTCATACCCCATTTTTTATAATAATTTCAAGTTCTTACTTCTAGACGTAATTGAAGAATTGTAACTTCCGTCAGTTTAATTTCTTCTTCTCAATTAATATTTAATCAATACACACACACAGCTATGGCGACAGTAAACCTAGCGGCCAAACAGGCTAAAATAAGTCTGCAATAGAACCGTTTGTGTTTATTTGAGTGAATCAGGAGCGGCTCGTTGGATATTCGAAGCGCCTTGGCGCAAATGAAAGTTACCGAGTTTGTTTTACGCTAATATTTAAATAATTTAAGACGCTAACAAAAAAAAAATGAATAATTGCCCGTTATATTCAGAGAATTTTATTTGAATTCATGGACAATTTCTAAAATTCTATAAAGTTTCTACATGTACGAAAAGTAGCTGCCGGGTTAGTTGTTCATTGGCAAAATAAAAGACGATTTGAATAACAATCGATTTGATTCCAAAAAAAGGTCATAAGTATATAGAAACAATACCGTGAAGTAGATGACTTTGCCGACTAAGGTCGGTAAAGTATTGAGTTATTAATAAATGTAACGCCAGCTTATTTGGATAGCAAAGGTGCCAACATTAGACTAATTGAAATCAGATCAGTACCATACGCAAAGAGTCTTGGGACAATTACAAGTTGGAACGCACCTTATATTGTACTTTCCTTATTATATATTTTTTTGAAAAATTTGATTGAAACATTGCAAATTTAGTTTGTCCAGGTGCGTAATACTCTTGCAATTAGTTAAAGTGGATAATTCGATTTGCTAAATTTGACAATTCCGTCAATTAACAATCAAAATCCGTCCCGGAAGCTGAATCGCCGTCGATTAGGTCAATTTATATTCACATAACGATGACATTTATAAATATCAAATCACTATAAATGAATAGATAGTAAACGAAATACGTAAAATATTATGCATTTTAATTTGATTAAAAATAACTATGTTAATGCAGATATCCGAAATAGTTTTAATTTAGAATAATTTGCGGTTAATATGCGCAATTAATGTGAATTATTGTTGTATTCATCCATTATAAATTCAAATATAACGTTGATCAATTTCACTATCGTTTTCATTGTTTTGTAACCGCACTGATTTATTAAAGAAAGAAACATAAATATTAACTCTAATTGAAAATACGAATTATACGTTTGAGAAAAAGTGTGATTTTTGTTCCTAATAGCAACCACAAACATTAAGCCAAATATAACAGAAAGTGTAACATTAAAACAACAGACGAGAAGAGAAACAAAACCAAATCCAACTCAATTCCGAACTGGCCCATCATCTCTAAATGTCATCAATACTCTCGCACTTGTTCCGCTCCACATCGATACAGCTGTCGAAAAATGTTTCACAGACGATTGATATTGAGTTATTTGTATGAAAGGTATATTTGATAGATGTATCAAATATGGATTCAATAATATGTTTTCCACTTGTTTCATTTCAAATACCTACATAGATGTTTATAATGAATTCTCGAAAACAACCTTCACCTTATGCATATTCAATAAAATCAACCATATGTTAGCAGAATGCAATCATCACACAAATTCAGTTTTTCTGGTTTTCTTTTTATATATTTTTAGTAAAACGGAAACATTAGCCTTAATATCCTGGACGGCTTTATTTGGTTGTTCTGCTCTAACTGTTGTTTGTTGTCATTATTTTCGACCTTTTGCCGACTGCAACAAGACACATTCAAGACACATTGGCAAACAAATAATCGGAAGCCATAGATCAGAGGTCTCCAAACTGTGTGTGTGTGTGTTTGAAAGCGTTTCGACAATGGTCAAGAGCAGTGGCGTAATTCAGCGTTAATCCTCAACACGCCACTGGTCGAAATTTTGAGAAACACTGTTATACGACTCGCCGGAGTTTCTTTTTCTAACTGAATTTCCTGTAAGTCTTTCGAATTTTTTTCTATTGCTCGCATTGAATGTACATTCAATGGGAGGTTGGCATAAAGTACCGTTAGTAAATTAATAGAAGAGAAAACGAGAAAAGTGGAAAAATAACATTTATTTTTCCAAAGAAAAAACCGTCAAAACACAACGAACATAAAATACCGTTTATAACGATGAGTATAATATAAGTCATACTTATTTATTGTACAAATTTAACGTAATAATTGACCAAGACAAAACAAAAATTGTTGTTGTAAAGTTAATTTATATGATTAGTTGATTTGTAATTTATTTAAATTAACCAAAAGGAAAAAACAACAACAAAACAAATAAACAAATAAAATTGTTACCGAATAACAGTTAACATTGTAATTATGCGATAGACTTTCGAAATAAACAATTTTTTTTTTATTATCTTATTACCGTTCCACCATTTAATGTTAAATCAACATCAATAATGGCCCTTTTAATTCGAAATTAGTTACTCAACCAATCACCCTCTGTACCTATAAAGTGACCGTAAAATTAAGATAATTTGCTGAAGAAAATTACAATATAACGGACGTCTTTTCCCAGTTTGTTCATTTAGAAATGAAAATAATAAAACAACAATAAACGGCATATTTCATTTATGTTAAACCGTTTTTATTACACAAGTCTAAGATTTTCTGTTCTCTAACGAATTCATTATACATTAAGGCAAGAACACACTGTACAATATAAATGACAGCAAATAAGGATTGAGAATATTTTGACGCCTGTTAACTATTCTGAATTCTAATTGGCTAACACCGTGTGGTAGTCAACAAGGTAACGTCGTTTCACTGCGTCCATTGTGCTTCTAGCTTTAGTTTACTCATATAGCTTGCAGTGATTTTCCAGTTCTATTTCTATGTGTTGCATATATGTATCGATTAAGAAATAGGAATAGAAAGAATTTCACACCTGCTTAAATTTAGAATTTTCCGATGATTAATTGCCGGAAGTTATAAAAATTAAAGTAAAAGAAAAACAAACAACCAGCAACGTTATTATTAGTTTTTATTATCCTATTTGTTGATTATTTTTTTTTTAATAATAATTTTAATATAAATATTGTCAATTTCCTATCTTCCGGCTAGCATTACTCTCCTTTCAATCATCATAAATAATTAATTTTTTTTGGTTTAATTTCGTTCTAAATTCGAACTCACACACCTGTCTATACCTCTATTCCGTTTCTACACTAATGACTTCATGACCATGGTCGTTGGATGTTTAATTCTTGCCGTAATTTAATAATTTGTTCAATACAAGGTGGATATGTAAACGAAAGTGATTGATTTGAACTTGGCCGCTTGTTCAAGGTGAAATTTCTCCTGAAAGTCTCTATTAACTTGAGTTTTTTTTTTTAATTTCATCCTAATTAAAATCGAATTAGCTCCAATTCTTGCAAATATAATTGAAAAGAGAGAGAAAAACCCCCGCTAAGGATTGCACAAAAGAGATTTGAATCTCTTTCGACTTGTTTTCGGTGTTAAAACGATCGCCTGAACAATAGAGGATTTCGTTGCGAATTTTCATACGATATTTCGCAAGGAAGTCTGTTCGTTTTCGTTCATTGTTGTGCCATTATTTGTAGAATACATGGAATTTTTAATTATCGATTAAGTAACTTGACGATCTTTCGTACAGGTTGTTTGAAGAAATATAAAACGAATTACCTACACCGGATAGGTCAACGTCCCCCTTTTCTTGTTGCACTATTCTACACCTTGTTGTTTGTTGTTGTTATATTTATTATCACCATTATTATTATTATTCAATGGACATAAATAATTCTTACAAGACTTCTATTGATATTTGTTGATTCTATCTATAGTCAATTTAATTAAGAGAATAATGATAACAAACCTCAATTATTTTTATTATTATTTCTCCATTGTGCCGTATTTAATGTTAAATATTTGCATTCATGATAAGAACAACAATTTCGTGTACGATTTCAATCAATAAAGATTGCAACTGCAATTGTATAAAAACTGAAATTCAATTCCGATTTATCACAGAGCCCCGACTAAACTAAACTTTCGTGAAAGGATACCGATTGAGAGGGGATATGAATGAATATCCCTCTGGAACTTTTCGTCTGGACTTGTCCCTCGTACGATGACAATTTTGTTGTTGTTGTTTGGTATTTGTGACACGTCTCACATGGGAATTCACATCTATAAATAGTCTGTGGCAATCGTGACACAGCCCATATTGATTATTGGTTGGGAGAGACAGGATGTTTTGTGTTTTTCGAAAAATTAACAGCAGACTTATCGAAATTTATAAATAAAGGAGCCGGGATTATCGTTGTGAACCAATCACTTCTAAGGATAGATAACGGGTCGTCTTTTTTTAGTTTTTGTCGCGTTCCAACAACAATCATTGCAGTTTGAGCATTACTAATTTCACTATAGAAAACAAAACCAGTGGCGTACCAATTTCATAAATTACAAATCTAGTAGTGCAACATCACTTTAAATCATATAATTGGATGATTGTATCTGTTTTGAACATTCCATTTGTCAAGTGGGCGTTGAACGGATAATAACATTTGTTTTGAATTTCAATAAATTTACATAAATTATATAGGTGTTCAATATCAAAAAAGTGATTTTCTACAATTTTGAATAGCTAGAATAGTTTTGTTAGATTTTTACTTAATTAACGTTCAATTACAGTGCATGTAGCACAGTTTTCCTATTTTTTTTTGTTCTTCTCCGATTCTTAATGAAAGCGGACATTTGTAATTTCATTCGAAAGCACGCTCGCACTTCGATTTTCACATATTTAAAGAGAACAATGAAATAAGCACTCGAGAATCTGCACGTTGATTGAATGGTGAGAATGTTGGAGTAGCTCGTTGGTAATTGAATCAAAATTAGTTTTTGAAATTGATATCTGTGTTACGCAAGAGGTGCCAGCTATTTGTGTAGGGTATTCGTCCAATTTGGGATTACGTTTCCTTAATTTCAATTTGATTACATCCTTCCGCATCTGATTATTAGTTATACAACGACATGCTAATGAAGGATTACCTATTATTTTTTTATACCGCTACTACTAATAAATTAGTCCTTGTACTTTGTGTATTTCAAGATGGCATTAAAAACATTTACGTAAATACTAAATGAAACTCAAAAAATATATAAAAAAAACCACAATCTGTGAGTCTAGACATTTTATACTGGGTCATCGAAGACATTTCGTAGGTTGTGAGAAATTCTCAATTCTCGTTTTGTTTTTTGTGTACAACACTTTCTATACGACGATTTTTATTCATTTGTCAATTGATTTGGTGATTTTTGACCCTTAAAATGTATGAATTTGTTAAATGGAACAGCCTGTACATCTAGAAATATTTGGGTTATCGCAGTAAATCTTAATATTGTCGCCGATAGCCAAAATATGGAACAATATTTTCTTCAATTTTGATTTTAATTAAAACCAATCTCGTTTCGCATCAATTAATCGTAAGACAACTTGAAGATTTCCATTGATATTCGCCGATTGTTTTTTACGTAATAATTGGAAATTTACAATGTAAAAGTCGACTTAGAAGTAGTATGTGTCGATTGAGGATAGCAGCGCCCAGAAATTGCGTTTTAGATAAGGGCTACATGAGGCATCATCACTAGTGAAGGTCGATGACCATTATGGGTCAAGGTTCTGCGAAAAACAAGAACCGTCATTATATGGGGGTTCTAAGGCACACCCAAAATTTTACAGCACAACCAACAACAAATCGTTGAAACTATAATCGGAGAATATATCTAAGAATACTGGAAACTGAAAAGGTGTAATCATTAATAAGACATAAAGTAAAAGTTGTTATAATATAATTTTTTTTTTGTGATATTGCGTAGGCAGGCGAAAATTGTCGAACTTTTCTTTTTTAAATTTATTATACTTATATTTTTCCTATCAAGTCCAAAATAAAACAAAGAAGAGTACAAGAAAACTTTCTTTAGATTGTCATGAAAATCGCAGATGAAACTGGTGTTATAACAACATACAGGGACACTTTAGGGGAAAGCCGACAAAAAACAAACAAACAAGAGATGAGTTAAAACAACTACCGAATTAGTAAATTATAGTGTCTCCAACGTATGTAAAATCGTTTTAACTTTCATTTGAAAACCTCCTATTACACATTCTTTTCTGCAACAGTAAGTGAACTCATTTTACAACATACAACAACAACAAAACTAATTAGAAACTTTATTCGTATCTGTGATGTGATTTTGAGTGGATGCGAAGTGCAAAAACTCGATTGGAATTCTTTGATATGCAAAGCGTAGGCCGATCATTTCGCTCCGTTATATAAAATCTTGTCGCTTTATAGAAGACTTTGATGATGAATAAGATATCTCCACCATATATAGTTTTACACAATTATAACAATTATTATAATAAATGAATCATTATTTTGATGATTTACAAAAAAAAAACACGACAAACAACTAAATTATGTCAATGTTAATCACACAAAAACCATCTGCTAGCCGAAACTTTGAATTGTGTGAAAAATCAACAATCTTACCTATAATTGAAATCACTGAGATGAATTGGGTGAAAAATAAACAAAACCGGAAAATTGTCTTATAAACACAAAATCTAGTACACGACGAACTGTTTACACCTGTTACATCCTTGAAAGTAGAAATAAGACTAAACACACAATTTTATTCAATGGTCTGCCTTGTATTCTACATTAATAACAAGGAGAGAGAGAGAGAGAGAGAGAGAGAGAGAGAGAGAGACTTGCTTAGCCACCACACAACACACTCTTATTAGAATCTCGCTATATATGTGTAAAATTTTTCCCAAACTGGAGGAGAGTGTGTGTTGAGAATGCGCCAGGTAGACTCAACCGGTTTCACCATCACCATCATCACCAACAACAGCATCATCATACAGACCCTAACTAATTCCAATTATTAATATTCGACCAAAAAAAGGATAAAAACCAAAGGAATTTTACTATTTTTCATCAAAGAAAAATTGTCAATGACCTTAACAAGTATTTATCTATTAATCGTTAATAAATTACCATTTTGGCGGCAGGGCGACATTTCCTGATTGTGTATTTTTATCCAATTATATTAATAGAAATATGCCGTTAAAACAAGAACACTTTGAATGGAATTTTCCAATTGAGAAATTCAACAATATACACAAAAATTATTTATTTACAAATCTGTTCGATAAATTGTAATTCAATTAAAACTAAAAATTTTATATCAAAAAAAAAAAACATTACAAATGAAATAATTCAATTGCAACAATTGCCGAAATTATAAGAAACATTAAAATTTCTTTTAAAATAAATACGATGATGCGAATACATTAAACATACCTTAAATATAGAATTGTTCATTAAAATTTCATTGATAAGAGATGATCATCTTTGTTGTTTAATCAATTTTAACAGCTGAATAGATCTTTCTAACAAATGCATAAGCAGCGAAAAATCCAATTGTTCCAGTCAATAACCAAAATGTTAATACCATTAAACCTGTATAACCTAAATATAATAATGTTGGTATAAATTCAGTTATTTCTAATTTTGTTGCGAAATATAATAGTGAATATCCTAAAATATATAAAGCTGAACCGCCACTAACAATAAAACTTCGCCACCACCAATGATAATCCTGTGGACATTTAACAATTAGAAATGTTTGCAATAATAATAATAATAATAATTTATAAAAACATATCATACTTCACCACATAATTGAAAATAGACCATTACAATCGAGATTTGCGAACACGATATTATTAAAATGATAAAAACGAGAAATAAGAATCCAAATAAATAATAGAACTGATTCTCCCATATTGCTGTGAATATGAAGAATAATTCAATAAAAACAGCCCCAAACGGTAGAATGCCAGCCATTAATGTGCTTAAATGTCATTAATTCAATCACTATTAGTTATTATATAAAATGCGATTAATTAGAGAGAATTATTACCATAATATTGGATTCATATACCAATGTTGTTCAGGTACTTGTCTTGGTATTTGATTTGTTCTAACAGGATGTTGATACGGTTGTTTTCTATATCCAAAATAATAACCCAGATATACTAATGGCAATGATATAAACACCCACATTAATAATAATGATATCATCGTGGCAAATGGTACAGCACCACTACTAGCTTTGCCCCATATAAAGAAGTTCAATATAAAACATGTTATTGCTATTGTTGCTGGATATAGTATTGCTGTTAAAAATGCAGCCCGTTTCCATTCGCGCCCCTTCATTGTCTTATATAAACGTGCCGCAAAATAACCAGCAACTAAACCCATAAACATATATAACACTATTGATGCTGTTGTTAATGCACCACGAGATGCTGGCGATAACATACCCAACATAGCAAAAACTACAATTATTCTTATATTATTAAGTGATTGTTTTTTGTTTGTTTGTTCAATATTTACATAACGTAATTAGAGCCATTAAAAAGATTTGTATGCCTGATCCAATAATTGCTGCAAATAAACGTGAATGTTTCGGTGGTCGAAACACATCACCATGTACTAATTTCCAACCAGTCTCTTCAATTGTCTCATCGAAACTCTCATCAGCATTATATTTGGCTATATCTCTACGTAATGTTCTTACCATAATCATTGTTAAAATGCCAGATAAGAAGAATATAACAACAATTGAATTGATAATTGAAAACCAATGGATTTGTGCATCACTCATTGTTAAATATATATCCCATCTAGATGCCCAACTAATTTTCGATAATTCCCATTCAACTTCATATGTAAAAAATAATTTCGTACCAGTTGTTGGTTCAACTAATTGTGGACGTAATTTACTTGGGAATGTACAAGTTTTATCAACAAATTTCAAATCATCCATTGCAACAGATTTCGTTTCCACATGGAAACCAACAACACGATAAACATCACTAAAATTTGAATTTTTTTTTATTATTTTTTTTACGAAAATCATTATATTTTATAATTACGGTGTTGGATTATGGTATAATAACGTTAATTTCAAATGATTATTGATGTAGTTTCGATCACCGACCGTATTACCTAAACGATAACCATGTTCGTGTTGGATATCATTCGTTTCTTGATTGAAAACTGGTGTAGCTGCTGGTAGATTATCTACCAATCTATAAAGGGTATTATTTCAAAAACATGCTTAATTATAAAAACCAAATATATTACAAATGAACGAAATATTCGTGTTGTATACGATCGACAACAATCTGTGATTCACCAGCACTCCAATTAATTGGTTTTGTTGGTGTATTACATAATAATGTACATGGTGTATTTTCAGCCATTTTAACAATATATGGTGTATTTACAATACGATCACCACGTAATACTTCACCTAAATTCTCTGATTTATAATGTATCGAATTCAAACCGCCTTTTGGTAAACAAAATGGTAACGAATAATATTCATATGGTAATTGTGTATGGATACTCGTCATTTTCACAGCTTTTACTTCGATCAGATCACCTTTTTTGAAATCAGCCGGTGCCATACCAGGTACATAAAATCCATTTAATTGTAGTAAAAGTGTTGATAATATGACGAGAACCACCTTAAACACACAAAAAAAAACGAATTATAGGTTATAAATATTGAATCATCGTTGTCTTATTAAAAATTAATAAATGATAATACCTTAATGTACATTGTGATTTAATTTATAACTATCGTAATTAATGATCACAACAAATCGAATTTATTCATTTTTTTGCGCCCCTAATATTTTTTTAACGTTGAAAAAAAAATTATTTAACAATTTACCAAATTTTTGACAGCATTGACAGTTGGCAACTGTCAAACAAATCGCATCATGTATAAATGGTTGCCTACCATCGACACCATAAAATCTAATCGTATAAAAATATTAAATATTTCATACTGTAAATAAATCGCTTTTGCGTAATTTATCTAAAAATATTTAATTGCGTTATTTGGTTTCTGTTGTATTTCTGGAATAAGATACAAGAATCGCATGGTTTGTCAAATAACACATAGATGGCACTATCATTCCACTATCGATTGACGTATTATTACTGTTTGTTGTTTTTTCTCTCGATTGATGTGAGAACAACAAAGATACATATAGAAGACGTACATGGTTGTATGATTGTTGTTTGTGTAATGCAAAATGTCAAACTCCATAATAATCGAGTCGTAATTTTGATGGGAAATTGTTGGTATTTTTCTATGTTTCGCTTGGTGGTGATTGTGTTTTCATTTTGTGTTTAAAAGAAAAAGTGATGTCGGTAAGAGCTGTTGGTATACGTTTATGGAAACATGGTAGAACGTTTGTTCAAACAATTTGTAAACGTGATATCCATACCAATACCAATATTGGTGATAAGATAAATGCAACAATACAACAACAACAACAACAACAACAATTAAGGAATCAATCAAAATTACAATTAACACCATTAAGGAATGTTGGTATACAATTGGGATTACAAGCTAGACGGATATTGATTGATAATGTGTTGAATCGTGTTACAAATAGTCTTGCAGGTGATTTGAGAAAACGGGCAACTAGAAGGTTGATTTCCTTTATCTGTTTTTTTTTGTTGTTATCAATACTAGTATTGTCATGAATTGTAAATTTGTAGGCTTCTATATGGAGATTCTGGTCCGTTTTTTGCTTTAGTTGGGGTAAGTTTAGCATCTGGCACAGGAATTCTAACAAAAGAAGACGAATTAGAGGGTGTATGCTATGAAATACGTGATACTGTATCAAAGATAAAATGGAATAATTATGATATTTTCGATAATGATGAGCAATTTGAAAAAACAACAATAAAACTAAATGATCTATCATTAGGACAACCAATTGCCAAAGGTGCCAATGGTATTGTTTATAGTGCAAAATTAAATGATCGGCATGATGGAGATAATACAGAAATTGATACAATTGAAACCCATCCATTTGCATTGAAAATGTTATTCAATTATGACATACAATCAAATTCAATGGCAATATTGAAAGCTATGTACCGTGAAACAATACCAGCACGGTATTATTTTGATAAATTCGAAACAGAATGGGAAGAACAATTGTTAAATCGTGGAAAACTATTGCCACCACATCCAAATATTGTTAAAATCTATTCAATATTTACGGATTATATACAAGATTTCGTGGATTGTAAAGAATTATATCCGGCCGCTTTGCCAAAACGTTTGCATCCAGATGGTGTCGGCCGCAATATGTCTTTATTTTTATTAATGAAACGCTATAATGCAAATTTAGAGAATTATTTAACAACAATAACCACACCACTATCTATACGTGCATCAATATTAATATTTGCACAATTATTAGAAGGTATTGTCCATATAAATCGTTTTGGTATAGCACATCGTGATATCAAATCGGATAATTTATTAATTGATACAAATAATGATCAAGATGTACCAATTGTTGTTTTAAGTGATTTTGGTTGTTGTTTAGCTGATAAAAATCATGGTCTTCTATTGCCATATACAAGTGATGAAATTGATAAAGGTGGTAATAATGCATTAATGGCACCGGAAATCATTAATAAACAACCAGGCTTATTAAGTGTTTTAAATTATACAAAATCAGATTTATGGTCAATTGGTACAATAGCTTATGAGATTTTCGGTTGTCCAAATCCATTCTATTATCATCAAAACACAAATAATGGTAATTTACGTAATATTAATTATAAAGAGGAAGATTTACCAAAATTGCCCGATAATGTACCTGTTATTATACGTTTATTAATTGGCAATTTATTAAGACGCAATCCAAATAAGGTATCTATCTAATAAGAGATATTTCTATTAATAAATTAGAAAGGACTGTCTGTAATTGTGGTTTTAATAGCGTTTAGATCCGGAAGTTGCAGCAAATGTGGTACAGTTGTACTTATGGGCGCCTGGTGCTTGGCTAAAGAAACGTTACACGAAATTACCATCAAATGCTGAGGTATTATTATCATTATTTTACTTAAAATTAGGTAATTATCACATTAATTATGTGTTTATTGATAGATCCTCCAATGGTTGTTGAGTTTGACAACTAAAATTCTTTGTGAAGGAGGAGGAATCAGTAATAAAAATTTTGGTCAATATGATAGTAAAACACAACAATCGAAAGGTAGACGTACGTTTCCCGAATATTTATTAATTTCGAGTTTTTTATGTCGTGTCAAACTAGCAAGTATTCGTTCAGCATTATCATGGATTCATGATAATGTTTATGATATGGATTACTAAATTTTTATCAATTGCTTATTGTTAATTTATGAGTTTTATAGATAGGGTATTGGGTTGAATATAGTTATCTGTAGGTATATAATCTATAAAGAAAGAAGTGTATTTACGATAGCAGAAAGACTGTTCAGTTGTGATTTGAAAATGTAAAATTAATTAAAGAATCTGTATTTTCTAAAATATGTTTAAACAACTGCTAGAAGAGTTTGTTTTTCCTAATTTCGATTTCACGGAAAAATCATCGATAAGTAATCAATAATTGTTTTCTTTTTTATATTACTAACATTAGGATTTCAGGAGATTGTAGTGCAAAGAAAAACGACAATGCACCTTGTGTGCGTGTGTGTTCTTTGTTTATAATTTATTACTTGAACATTGCAACTATTTCCTATACAATTTGAATCCAATCAATTTCTAAGCTTGCCACACCGGCCTGTTTAATCTTCGAATATTTCCCAGCGTACGCTTGCAAACCAATTGAAACAATTCGACTTTTATCGAATGTGATCCGTTGATTATTTTTTGCCACAATTCGCCCTTCGAAATACGGTTCGAAATCATTCAAATCTAATTTAATAACATCAAATTCTTGTTGTGGTGCTTGAAATAAATGACAAAATGACAAATTACTATTCGATTGTTGTAAAATGAATTTGTAACCATTAAATTGACCTTGTCCACGTATTCGCAGATTAATCGTTTGATAATTATTCAAATCGAAATTAGATAATTTTCGTATACCAGCAAATCCAGCACCACACGATTGTGGCCTTAATAATGTGAATAATATGGCACGTTGGAATTGTTGGGTTCTATGCAAAATTAAAATTGCCTTTGATCGACCAATTGATAGAATTGTATCGGAATGTTCCTGCCATTCGGTGAATGTTTCAGTGAAATTATCCAAATAAAACGTGCTGTACAAAAAAACGAGGGAACTTCACTCAATTATAATAATGAAGGTGCAGCAAGACTTACCTTTCCACTGTGATAAGAATTGACAACAACAGTAAATATCTTGTCTTGGACATTTTGTAAATGTACTGCCTTGGAACTAAACGGGGCAATTATTGGAACAAGACAATTATACCAACGATATTTTATCAGAAACTTTGGAATGTTCCGTATTAACAATATGTAAATATTGATTTCGAAAGACAACAATAAGAACAACAACAATAGAAAATGTTAAGATTGTTTATTATCATTGTTATCAATATTTGTATGTATTTTACAATTTATTTGACTAGTTTGTCCCATCTGTGTGCAGTCTCAAATTGGGAAAAAAACGAAAATTATTCATCTGTTTCAGCGAAACATTCATCTAAAAATTCTTCAAGAGAATGGTATAAATGCGGACGGACGGATCCTAGTGAATGATCCTGATCAGGATAACTCTGAAATTTTGAACAAAAAACACCAGATGCACAACGATCTCGACAACATTGTAGAGATCTTCAATTATGAAAATCGCATATTACCAATTGCCTAAATAGAATGTCGTTTTGTTCCAAAACTCTAGCCCACAACATCGATTGTTGATAATGAACGTTATCATCATAGGTGCCATGTATTAGAAAATACTTTTTGCCCCGGATTCCCTCATATTTCGTTAACAAATTCGCATTACGATATCCTTGGAAATTATCTTCAATTGTTGGTAAACCCATAAATCGTTCAGTATAAATTGAATCTTATTAGAAAAACACACAAATTAATTGATTGCGAAAACAAAACGAATTGATAGTTCACCATAAAGTGTCCAATCGGTGACTGGTGCCACAGACATGCCGCATTTAAAGATATTCTCTTTATCATTGACTAACGCCATGGCTGCGGTATAACCACCATAACTCCAACCCCAAATTGCTGTACGTTTCCCATCAATATACGGCAAATTCTTTTGTAATTGTCTACAGAACATTTTAGAAAGAGAAATCAATTGATAGATTTAATGTTGATAAGAGTCAATTACTTTGTAACGTTGATTTGATCGATGACCTCATCAGTACCCAATCGTCGGTAATTTGTGAATAACATTCGATCACCTTTCAAACCAGAACCACGACCATCGATACCAACATAAATAATACTTTTGTTTGTTGCCAGATAACTCTCCCAACCGAGATTGAATTTTTCAGTAACTTGATTCGAATCCGGACCTGCGTAACTGAGAAAAAAAATTTACCAACATTTACAGAGATGATTATTGAAAGGGGACAATCTTACACATTTATTAAAACTGGATATTTCGTATTGCCGCTAGTATCGATATTTGGTGGTAATTTCAATAGAACTTGCGCATCAAAACCACCATCGACTTTGAATGTCATTCGCATTGTTTTTGGTGTCGTTTTGGTATCTGTTAGATTTTGTAAATGTCGATTCTGTTCCCAATCGATGATTCGGTGCATTTTCGTATTATAAATTGAACTGTGCGGGATGCCCGGACCACCACAAAACAATACAAAATAATTCGAATCCTGACTAAATTCGGCTGTATTATATAAACATTCAGTTGTATTGTCTTTTGAACGTATACCACACGAATAACATTGAATTCGCTTCGTTTCCAATGAAATACTGTAAACATGTTGTATAGCTGGATCATGTTCATGATTGGCTGTATAAAAAATTTCATCATTTACTGAATTCCATCCTAAAATCTGTGTTACAACAAAATTGCCATGTGTTAATGGTTCAATTGGTGAATTTGATTGGCGTTTCAATAGAACTAAATGACGATATGAGTCAGTTTTGCTATTATTTTGTTGTTGTTGTTGTTGTTGTTGTTGTGATAAAATCATCACTAATTGACTACCATTATGTGAATATAATGGCGGTGTAAATAGATCCAACCATCCAGATGGTTCATAGAAATTTTTAATAACTTCCATTGGAAACGGTGCTATCATTGTATAACTGACTAAACTTGCTTTATTTTGTATGCGACTCATCCAGATTGCGGATAATGTTGCATTTGTTGCCCATGATACTGTTGCCAATATTGGACTTCTATAAATAGATAATTTTCGAATTAGCCAAAAAAACAACAAACAATTACAACATGTGAAATTACTGTGTTGCTAATTCGACAGGTATTTCTAATTTTTTGATCAAATTCACACTGGCCAATTCCACGTAATATAAACCGACAACTGGATTCGGCGTGCCCACCTATAACAACAATACTTATTAAATATGATGTCCACGCGAATTTTTGGCCGACTTGGCTGGACAGTGTCGTTCTGTCAAATCGACCAAATTTTCGTAAGCAAAACAAAAACCTTTGGATAAATGATTCGTTGAGCTCGGGGATATTGGAAAAATGCATTGCCAGGTTCACCATAGATTGGCAATACAATAAATGATGTTTTACTATCATCAAATTTTCCAAATACTAGAATTTTACCATCTGGTGAAAACCATAATGCTTCATTTGTATTAAACACTTCCTCTATAAATGATTAAGATTTTCCATCAATGCAATTCACAACTAATTTCAATCAGTATCCGTATCTCGATTTGAGATAGTGATGAAGATTGAAATTTCCTGTGAATCGGATTTATTACCTTCATAAACCCAATCAGTAACACCATTGAATATGAAACCATTATCATTTGTTATTTGTAATGTTTTGTCGGAGAAAGCTTCATTTTTATAAAAAATATTGTTTTCAAAAACAAATGCCAATGCATTCCCAACTGGTGCCCATTTAACAAATAAAAAATCTAAATAATCATTGAATTTCAATTCAATACGTCTTGTTGTATTTTGAAGATCAATTATCATATATCTTGCTCTTTGGCTATGGCGATAAATCTACAAACAAAAACAACAAACAAACAATAGTTGGATTTTTTTAATATGGAACAAAATTGCAACGTTAAGATTGAGAAATTTGCAAAAATTCGCCTTAACAAACGGTTAATTAACACAGAAGAGTGCGAAATTTGGGGAAATGGCCAACGATTGTATGTGCCATTCAACGTCAAGTCGGCCGAGTCACGTTTGGTCGACTATATGTTCAGTTGATAGTTTTCTATATTCACATAGAGATTTTGTGAAAGTATTAAATGAGGCTTAGATTGTGTTTTGCTTGTTGTAATGTGGAAAAATTGAAATAACTAATCTACGACCAATACATCTTCGATTATAAATCGTGATTTTGTTATTAAAACCGAACTTTTGCCATTCAATTCCTTGTTGTTCAAGTATGACTTTCAGTCAAGTGATTATAAAGTAATTACGTACAACAGGAAAAAAAAACCGTACCAATTATGATAAAGTAATTGAATGTTGTTGTTTGTTTTTTGTCTTTCAAAGAATTCGTTGGGAACAGTTTTTTTTTGGAAATTTCTCAATCTCTCTGTTTACTTCAAGGTTGAAAGTAACGGTAAATCACCTTTTGAAAAGAATGCGCAACTAAGAGAAAATCTTTATCGGCAGAAATTTGAAATGAATGAGCACCAACAACAATCTACAAAACAAACACAAACAAATTGTTATAAATTTTGGGTTGTTGTAGAAATTATTGTTATTATTATTATTACAGGATCATTTGATGCTAATAATATATTTGTTGTTTTTAATTCTGCGTCATATAATACTAAATTGCCCTGATAATCACTGTACATTAATTCTTTTCCTGCAAAGAAAAATAAAATTTATTTGAAAAAATTCCATTTTGAACACAACTCGTGTGGAGAGAAAGAGCGAGACTCGCACCAGTGGCGTAGCCAGTAACACATCAACGATGTGCCAGGGCATATCTACCAAAAGATTTCGCTTGTTACGCCACTGGGCTCTTTTCGCACAGATCGATTTCGACCTTGTTCGAATTGATAGAACAAAATTAGCTCTCTCTCCACACACACACACACACACACACACACAATTGATGACTTGGCTTAGTGCCAACAAAATATTTAATTAATAAATTTGAATAAGACACTCACTTGATATCCATGTAGCATTGAAACTATTTGGAATTGTGTTGCCATATAAAATATCTTCTAATGATAATGCTGGCAATTGATGGATGAATTCGCTATTATTATTATTATTAGCAGCAGTATTTTGATGTTTCGTTATAAATACAATTAATAATATGATTAATATGATAATTGCTATGAATACAGTTCCTGCTATTAGCCATGAATGTTTCTTCCGTTTCCCTTTGGCAATTATAAAATCCTGAAGGAATATTTCAAAGATTATTAACGAAATATTCGTGTTGTTGTTGTTGTTTGTTTTGGTATTTTTTTATCAAAAATTGTGTTAGTAATAATATTTCAAAGCCACATCCGTACAAATGTTATTCATTAGTTACATTTAAAAGACAAATAGATTCTACTTTCTTTTGATTTGATTTAAATGAAAAACAAATCGAAAAAAATTAAGCAATTGTGTGTAAATAATGCGATTTATTTGTTCGAATAGCCCAGTGTTGAAAACAATTGCATATCCACAACGTATTTACCAACAACAAACAACATGACGTTCTTTCTCTTATTCGTCCATTATTTAGAAAGTAGAAACTATTTATTTCTTGTGAGTTGTACCAAGAATATTAATGATTAATTATTATACAGCTAAGACATTGTATAATTATCCAACAAACAAAGTTTCCAAAAATAGTCATTAAGTTATTCTATTATTTATTGCTATCACTACAGAGCGGATCATTTCTTTGCTTATATCAATTGGATTGTGTTTTGATGACGATTCACCTTGACGACGACATTTTCGTAAAACAATTATTACGTGTGTAATTGTTCATTTTTTTGTGTTGTGTAATTTAAATCTTTATTTCCTTATTAATTCTGTTTTCATGCGAATTTAAATAAATGCGACATGTTCTGTTATTTTTTTGTTGTTGTTGTTTTTTTTTCAATATTAATAATGCAAAATATAAACAGTTTTGAATACTTGGAAGTCATATCAGTCAAGTGTAATTATTATTATTATTATTATTATTATTATTATTATTATTATTATTATTATTGGCAAACATGACGCAGTCTATATTCATTTAGGAATAAAGTAAGATTAGGAGAATTAACAATAAAACAGATCTTTTAATTACCTGTGGATGTGTAAATATAATTAACATCATCATTATGTTTCTTATATAATTAATTGTTTTGCAATGAGGATTGTACATATACTTCTGTGTATTATTATAATTTCCTTTAATTAATACGACCTTACTATAGCTACTTCATTTATTTGAATTTTCTTTTAGAAAATTAGATTTATTGTTTAATTAATTGCAGTGAAGAAAATGGGGAGGCGTATAAATCTCTCGGTTTTTCACACGCACGAATAATTGTATCATTGTCTAATTGTATTTTTGGCAATCCCATTCAAAAAGGGTGCGGAATAAATGAAGTTTTTGCTCTAAAACAAATTTGGTCTAATTACCAAATGAAAAATTGTGCAGGTGGCTAAAAGATTAGTCCTCTTATCTACTACAGCCAAAAATCTTGAACGTTAAGTGGAGATTTTCGATGGGAGGATGAACCGGGCTTTCATTCAAGAAATACCCAACTCTTACCATACAGATTAAATTTTAGAAACTCCACATCAATCGAGATCGAGATGACGAATTGCACAGAATACCAATAAATTATGCATCTTTCGTTCAATAAATGAAGAATAATTTGAATAGTTTCGTTTAAATTTCGCAAAACAAAAATGGCAAACCTCTTTAACAAATAAATAAATAAATAAATAAATAAAGACGTGACTGGATTTTGATTTTTTAAAAAACCAACAGGTTAATTAAAGTAGCAAATGATGATAGAACCAAGGCAAAACGGATTGAAACTTTGTTCTTTGTACAAGCTTTCGATTATTATTACGATTATTATTGTTATTTTTGTTGTAATCATCACATTAATTAGATGGAAACGAATCTAAAAAAAAATAAACTAGCAACGACAAATGATTAATCATCATCAATTATTTCTATATAGAAAAACAATAAAATCTCCATCTGATTAATTGTTATTGTTTTTCTGTTAATTGTTGATTAATCTAATTGTTGTTTATTTAGATCAATATGTGGAAAACTAAAATGAATGGATGCGTTCAATTTGAACAGAACGAAAACGTTGGCATCGATCTTAGTTTGTAATGATATTAAGGATAAATAATTACAATTGTCCTTCAATTTTGACACATTGTAACAATCACAGTGAAGGTCTTTCAATTTCATATTTAACATTCATCAAATATTATTGTGTACAAGAGCAATTATTAGCAGTTATTGTGAGAGTATACAGCACTCACTCTTTCACCACCTAAACCGGATGATAGTGATTTTTTAATCCTCTACTATCTACTACCATACAATATTTAATCAACAAAAATCCTCTTATAACGCAGAAGAAAAATTCAATTTGTCAATAGATGTTTTGATCCTTGAATAGGAATAGTTTCGTGTAAGCAACATTGCTCTACGACTTTCACTTAGGTGGAATCTTTCAAATACCGGATTAAAAATTCTTTTCAATATTCTTTTTTTTAAAGCACACCACTGTTGCCGGATCACTCTTTCCATGAAGAATTTAACTTAAAGGAAAGTTTCGGGATTTTTTTTGTGGATTTTTGAATCTATTACCTGACTACCCTGGGCCATTTCCAAATTTGAATTCGTATTGTAGTTGATGTTGTTTGTTGTCATTTCTTCTTTCACTATCGCGACTTTTTTTTTTGTTTTCAACACTCAATAATCGACAAATACTAACATCACTTTAGTTTGAATTTTATATAAAAATTTAAATTTTTAATTAGACTTTTTATTGTCGTACGTACAAAAATTTATGGTGTGAGAGACACGAGAGAGAGAGAGAGACAGGCACGCAATGTGTTTTTTAAACTGAATCCTTCCACAACTTACAACATACTAAACTCTCACTGACACACGGCCACAACTTATAAAACAACAACAACAACAACAACACGAGATTCAGGTGGGACCGCCTCTGTTTGCTCTATTGTTTTATATTAGAAGCATTCTAGCATATTTATGCAATGCGGATAACGAAATTAATCGGAAAATTCAACTCTAATTAAACACAAGAATTTGGAGAAAAATAGAGAGAGAGAGAGAGAGAGAGAGAGTAGATAGTATCATCGTGAAACAAATCCAATCGATTTTATACACTTGTTTCATTATCTTCATCCACAACCAACAATACATTATTTTATTTAAATTGTTTGTATGTCAACATTAATAGATAATTATCTAGTGATTAATTAATCGTATGCTTCAATGTAATAAGCTCTACTTAAGAATACTTATAGGTAAGAGTAACAATTATCCTGTTGGAATATTTGGGAAATTACGGGCAAAGGACTCACACTGGTAGCACTTTTGAACCATCAAACAATCCGCTTTGAAATACAGCCGAACTGTAAAAGTAGGGTGGCTTTATTGAAAACTCTAATTTATGACCAAATTAAATCTATTTGTAACAGTGGCGTAACTATCATAGCAGGAGGACCCATCGAGCTCAAATCGTGTGGGTACTTGTTCACTATGCCCATCACTAAACACTTGATGTATCTTCACTTTTATTCGACAGTGTTGTTTTTTATGTTTACGTCGTCTAGAGAAAAACAGTTTGCTCATTCCACCAAATCCAAATCCTTTTTTTACGGTTGAGGCACCCGTAAAGGGATGGAGTGGGAAAGATGATTCCTTTTTCATACCGTGCCGGGCTTCGAGCGCCGGTCTTCTCGATTGTAAATCCAATCCTTTTCCCATTGAGCCATTCGTCCTAATGAAGATACTTCGGATAAATAAAGTCATTTTTCTCGACGATCGAATGGAAACCACCGACTACCGCATGTTAAAAATCCTGTCATCAATTGAATGATGCTTAATTCGTATTCCATTCCTTACGAGAAGGACATTGAGTTTGAAGTTACGCCACTGATTTGTGTTAATATTATGATCCAAAGTTGTCCTTTATTAAAGTAGTTTTGCGTCAGCGCCTGCATGTTATTTCTTTATTTAAAAAAAAATAAACAATGGCGTTTCGTGTTTATCCGTTATCTATGGAGCTCTTAGCTTTCTTTCTCTATACTGATTATAATCATGAAAAGCGTGTGTGATAGATTGTATAAGATTTCCGTTTTTTTACCTGCTTCTTCTATTGTGTCAAAATTTAAGAAGCATTCGTGACTTTATTAAATTGTTGTTGAAACAAAAATAATTAAAAATAGTGACATTGTTGTTTTGTTTTTTGCATATCAATATGAAACAAGAAGTAAAGTAATTATCAACAAAATACGCATTCAGTATATTGTCCTAGTTGTTTATTATTATGGTAATGAAGTGTATGATCTTATTGATAGATTAAAAAGAAAAATACCATGTATTATGTATTATGAGTAAAAATAAACTGTAGATTTTCTTACAGACTACGTATACGTATATTCTTAATTATGAAAAATAAGCATGCAAAATGAGCGAATGAGAAAAGGAAAATTGAAATAAATTAAAACTCGTCAAATATAAATCAAAAGCAAAAAAAAAACAAACAAACGTGCCTGCAAACAATTAAATATAGGTAGTCGCGTCCTTGCACGTGCTAATAACTATTGGAGCTTAAAAGGGTTGAAAACAAAAAAAAAACAACTGGCACGGCAAACAGAAAAAAACTCCTAAAGAGTCTCTTATTTTATATCTATGAAATCATTAAACTGGACTTTCAGGAATATCGTTTGGCGCATCATGCGTTTTGCTGTTTCTCGAACGCTGCTGACAGTAACAATGATCAGAAGTGGGAAATAACTCTCTATAAAGGCTGAATTTTGGGCCAATAATCAGCCTTAAGTGTTTTGAACACAAGCCGCATTTTAATCAATGGAAATTTAAGTGAGTGGAGTGGAGATGCAGATCAATACTCACCTTAAGTCGGCATTTAGGAAGGGAAGATGCATGGGTGGGCTTAGAGAATCGATCGCCATCACAGGGTCAGATTGAGGGTATGTGGTAATTTGACTTCTGTCGCCCGATCATTGTTTTTTATCTAAATCTTTTCAATATGAAGATCAAATCGACGAACCTCAGGTCTTCTTTTGGCACCCCAAACCCTTTGGGCACTATTCATAGTAGCATTGAACAAAAGAAGGAAACGAAAACTACTAATATCAAATGATGAAATTACTTTTTTATTAATCTTCTACTATTATTATTGACTAAATATTGTGCACAATCAAAATAACACACTTCCAAATTAGTCATCATCTCTAAATGCGACCAATTCCAGTGATCGTTTTAGACAAAGAATACCCACAGTCTCTATCTATCTACCTCTACATAGGTGTTATATCATTTTCTGTATCTCTATAAGCACAATTGACTTGTTCTTGAATAGATGTTGTTGTTGTTGTTGTTCGATTTTTCGCAACATTATTCGTTAATTTCGCATTTTTCGCAAAATGTTCTGTAATCTCAAACAATGTCCGCCCTTCAGTTTCCGGCAATATAAAATACAAAATAATTAAGCCAGCAAAACAAACACACGAATAAAACCATAATGTGCCTGGTAATGTGATCAATGAGATTAATGTGAAAAATGTTTTATTTGTAATGAATGCAAATAGATAACCAGTGGCGCCGGCGATGCCCGTTGCTGGTGCACGTATTTCATTCGTATAAACCTCACCAATCAATAGCCATGGCAATAATTTGATGCCCATATGACTGAAGAATGTTGCCAAAACTAATGACACCAATGGCAGCCAATTTGGTTGTAGTTGATCATATGATTTTGGATTGAGATCATTGATTTGATTTAAATAAGCATAAACTCCAACAGATAGAAAACAACAACCGCATCCACATAATGAGATGAATGTCATTTTACGTTTACCAAAATAGAATACAGCACATGTACAAAATATGACACCGAACATTTGCGATGAGCCCATTGCTATTGTTGCATAATATTCATCGATGGGTGCATGTAAAATTACAAAGATCCGTACAGCATACACTTGGATCGGTGCTGTGCCATTCATTGAACTTAAAAAGAATGTAAACGACACCAATATGTACGGCCATAAGAAATTCGTTTTTGTTAATAAACGACATATTTCCATAAAACTATTCCCTTCTATATTGCCACTTTTGGCATGCCGTTGTAATTCGTCAAATTCCACTTCGATCTCATCCACATCCAACCAACCCCGGAACCATGCTAAACTCATTTTAGCATCCACATTGCGATTTTTCAATATCAACCAATGCGGACTCTCTGGCAAGAAGAACAGACCAATCAATGAAATAATTGGTGTTATACAACTAATTAATGATACAATTCGCCAATGGAAGAATTTTCCTAAGACAAATTCTAAAAGTACACCAAATAATACACCAATGGCGGCAGTCGATGATAGAATGCCACGTAAATTTGGTTGAGTGATTTCGGCCACATACGTTAAAGTCTGGAAAAAATTCATATTTATCTTGGAAGCTGGACGAATCGTGCGCCATCATCTCTAAAGCAATTGCCGCAGTTGTCACAATTACATTTGGCTCGTGTGTCTTAGAGATAATGCCACAATAATGATGATACCAACTACTAAATGGAATGATTTAGTGGACTGTACTACCATCACCTTTCACCACATTAAAAATGCACACAATTATCGGTAATCTATGGAAACAATGGATTTATTTCGTATTACACACACACAAATTACAATCAGTCTCTTTATAATTGACTCTCCCACATATCTTTATTATTATCATCACATTTAAAACCTAAATTAATTTCACCAGCTTGCATTGTCTTAAATACTTTATTGTCTAATTGCGTATTGCCAGCAAAATGTTCAGTGATGTCATGTAATGTTTTACCTTCCGTTTCAGGTAGAACGAAAAATAACACAATGGCACCGACAAGGCCGACAAGTGCATACAACCAGCATGTTACCGGCAATGTTAATGTTGTTATCATTGTTAGAAACATTTTATTGGATAGGAAACCAAGAACATAACCACCAGCACCAGCAAATCCGGATGCGTGTGCACGCGTCTCATTCGAGAACACTTCACCAACTAAGATCCATGGTAAAATTCGTATACCAACTTGCGATAGAAATGCTGATATTATCAAGAATGTCATCGGTATCCAATTGTGTACGTATTGTTGTTGATTATTTTCTATAATTATCATCGTATTATTCTGTGGGATTTCTAAATAATTCACATTTATCAAACGGGCATAGATGCCAACAATTGCAAAACAACAAGCAGCCCCTATCAATGAGACGAAATTGATGAGACGTTTACCTGTGTAACGTATGATACAAACACAAAGTATTGTGCCGAATAATTGGGTGCCACCTAGGATGATTGTTGCATAGTATTTGTCAATTGGTGATTTTAATGTGGCGAAAATCTTTATTGCGTACGTTTGCAATGTGGTCATACCATTGAAATGGCATAAGAAAAATGTGAAAATTATCAATGAATATGGCCATAGGAAATTCTTTTTCGTAAACAAATTCAAATCATTACAAATACGATCATCATTATTATGATGATGATTATCATCTATTTGATGATTGATACCGATATCGTTGGCTTTCCCTAATTGTTTACACAAATCTTGGAATTCCAATTCAATCTCATTTAAACTAGTCCAACCACGTAACCATGCTAGACTTTTTCTAGCATCTAAATAACGATGTTTCAATATCAACCACACCGGCGTTTCCGGTATGAAAATTAATGTTAGAAATGATAGAATTGGCAATGTACAATTAATTAATACAACTGTACGCCAATGGACAAATGTCCCTAATAGAAATTGTAGTACAGTCCCACAAACCACTGCCATACTACTGGTGGATGATAGCATGCCTCTCAATTGAGGCTGTGTAATTTCAGCTACATAAGTCAATACCTGTAATTAAGACAACATCAAACAAGTGTAATTCTAATCAATGTTAATAAGTCAACACAATTGCATTAAGCCATGTTCACATCTAACGGACGAAGGCGCACAGGCGATTGTTTCGTGCTCGTTTGTTAGATGCGAATGCCCCTTTAAAATAGCAAAATTTATAACAGACAGAAGAGGTTAGTTTTAGCGTGCAATAATAGCAAATGATCAATAATATGGAATTCTATTGGAATTATTAATTTTCAACGTCAACTTACAGGTGCCTCTAATAAACCACCGGTTATACCGGTTATTGCTAATGCTAAAAAGATTTGCCAAATGTCATTTGAGAAATAGAATAACAACCATGCCACTACCAATGGTATATTAACCAATTGCATGGCACGTTTCCTACCAATTGGTTGTGTTATTATACCGGATAATAGACATCCTAATGGGACACAAATTAAATTCACTGAGCCTGCAAAAAAAATCCACAATTACATCAAATTATCAACAAGTAACACCTGTAAATGAGTAGTAGACAGAGAGAAAGAGATTGTACAGGTAAATCTAAAAAGTAGATATTACAGAGAGAGAGAGCGCGAGTGTTATTCAAATAGATCGAGACTAAGATCGTGGCTTTTATAGGACACTCACCAATCCATGAGATGGCTTCTTGTTCTAAATGGAAGGGCTCATCTGGATCAGTTGATGATAAACTTGGTATTAGAATCGTTGGGAATCCTAATGTCATCCCGAATCCAATCAATAACACATTTTTAACACACACAGCTAAAATCTGTGGCAAAGCTTGACGCCATTTCGATCTACTACCAGTTGGTGCTGCGAACGGTGATAATGTCTTATCATTACTGTAAAATAATGATAATAATAATAATAATTAAAATAGAGGCTCATTCATTGAGTATTTGGATAACAATTCAAAGATTTTCGTTTTTAGCATGTCTCTGATAATAATGAAACACCAATGATGTCAACTTGTAATTTCTTCCGTGTGTAAATAATGTTTGTAAGCAATGAAGCACTTGATGAAAATTTAGTGATTAGAAACGGTTATTTCGTGGATTATTTGACTTGTCAACGTGCTGTTAAGTATTTGTATAACTGATCAACAACAAAGAAATAAAGGGGAAACACATCCCAATTATTGTGTTCTATTTGAATAAGTAATTGACGAAACGTTTCTTGGAAATCCGATAATTATCTAACTGACAAACACCAACAATTAATTATTTTCTTGAAGTAAAACTTCTTTAGGCGCGACTAGGGGGTAACTCAGAAATTTTTTCTGACGGAAGTAACGCTCGAAATAGTTTCGGCTATTTAAAATATTTAGTTCTACTAAAATCCTAATAATACTAAAATTTCCAACTTCATGTAACGAAATTTAGAAACTCCGTAGATGTAAGGGTGGTATCTTATTTCTGGTGATATTTCTCAGTCATGTGACTACAACATCAGGACAGCTATTGGTTGGTTGTAGGAATAGGAGAACAGGTTTGAATTTTGGGTAGATTGACATGGGCTGATTTAACTTTTAATTTACTTTTTTATTCTCAATTAATTTAATTAATGAACGAATATTCTTAAAAAAGTGGGAGTGGTATTAACGAATTTTATATGGAATATAAAATAGTTTAATCGTTTCAGTGATATGTGTCATAAACGTCAAAAAGTTTTACTTCAATCGCACACAATTTTTCTTATTGTGTTTAACTTTATGTTTAAAATGGAAAAAGGATTGTGTGGTTTACTGCTCATTTCAACCAAACCCCGGGCGCTTATGCCCTTTTACTTATGGATGATGGTTTACTGCTCATTTCAACCAAACCCTGGGCGCTTATGCCCTTTTATGGATGATGGTTGGTTACTGCTCATTTCACCAATTCTACGATGCCCTCAAAGGGGGGGGGGGCTAGGGACAGACATCCTAATCTTGCTAACTGGTCCATGTACTTTGTGGCATGGACAAATTAACAATTTAGGTTATAAGAAGAGGAAAATTCTGAAAATCCTTTTTCATACCGTGCCGAGGTTTGAACCTCGGACTTCTAGGCGTAAATCCCTATCGTTAACCATCGAGCCATTCGGCTCGTGAATTTTCACATGAAAAGTGTACTATAAATGAAAACGATTTTCTACGATCCAACGGATACAGCCGACATTCCATCGTGTGTTGGGCACCCGAAAGTACTCGATTGCATTAATGTATAGATGTTGCTAAGCAACCACAATTTTAAATGCCTAACATGTTAAAACGTCTGTCATTGGTTGAAATCTATAGATTTCCAAAAATATGCTTCGGAAATGCTCATTTTCCACACGGTAGCAGATGGTAATGGAAAACGGGACGATTGATTTAAGAAAATCAAATATACTCTCATCAGAAACTGTAAATTGAATGAATTCAATAGAAATGCGGTCCAGCTGGTGATGTTTGAAAATACTTTGTGATAAGTTTCTAACTAGACATGCGTAGTCTAGTCATCAACCAAACAATCTAGAATTGTGGGTGGGAACATACCTAATAATTGCCACTATAATCTACGAGGTGTTCTTACAATGAATATATTTCAAAATAAATACTGTTGAGGGTAACCAGTCCACTTCTGCGAATATGAAAAGGTTGAAGAATTTTTGAAAAAAATCAGACTTATTTGTGTAAAGCTTTACAATCAAATTGAAGTAGTGTTAAACAAATATTTATTTATATACGGTTTACTTAAATGTAGTCAACTTTAAGGCAATTAAAGCAATTGAAATCGAGCCAGAATTGTCAATTTGACAACGGTCAAGTCAAGTCGCACAGATTCAAATCGTCAGAGTATAGATCTTCTCGTATTTTTAAATGAATTCCACATACCCACACTCAAGGGTGAAAATGTATAAAATCAAAATCTACATATAATTGTAGACAATATTCCATATTTTTAATGCATAATATGAATATATAGTTTTATATTATTCTTTGTAAAGTATATCATTAATGAATATAACTAAACTGTAATATTTTAAGTTAAGTTTAATCGTTTCATGATATGTGCCATAAACGTCAAACAAGTTTTACTTCAATCGCGCGTAAAGATTACACGCACACAATTTTTTTTTGGTATAATTATCGAATATTATTTAATGGTTGAGGTGTTTTTGAAGATCCATCCATGAAGTTACCTTCTGCATTTATACTTGTTTTGTGATTTTCGTAGACAAATCGATAAATACGAGAAATGGTCAATTGTTTCCACTAACAATTACTGCAATTAAATAAGTCATTTATGGTTGTTGTTTTGTTTTTGTTTTTTTTAATTGGCTTACACACGCCACATTTATTTTATTTATCAAAAATTTTATATTAAAGAGCTTTAAAAACTATAAAATGCCAACTTTTCTGTGATTTAATTCATGGTTCAATTGTACACTACGGCTATTGTAGCTTGGCCGACACGACTCGTGTCGGATAGTAAAACGAAAGTTTTGCCGAATTTGGTAAATTAATAATGACCTACATAACTGTTTATGCCTTCCTTCAAGTACACATTCTCAACACAACGACCTTACAGCTCAAGTCAACCAATTAATTCACCAGAACGATTATAAATTCGATTATGAATATTTTAACGTTTTTATTTATTTATTTATTTTTAACTTTTCTAATACTTCATTGAATCGTCCAAATTGACCTTGTTTAAACGGCCATCATACAATTTTACAGGTATGTACGGGTACGTTATTTTATCCGATTGTATTTCAAGGCTTTTATACAATTTTTTCTTTGTCTATTTAAATGTTTATCTAGACTTCAATATCCATGAAATTGTCACAACATCCTGCAATTTTCTCATAATTATATTGTAATTGTTTTTCCGCAACATTTTGTCTGTTTGTTTTAATTGTGATTAGCTAGATATATCTAAGCAATTATCAGTACAGGACCGGCTTGAACGTATCCAATCAAAGGGCGCCACGTTGTGTCAGTGCGAATCAAATAAGAAGGTTGATATCTAACGGATGTCAAGGTGGAGGAGTGCCAAATCAGGCCCGTTTCAGTTGGTCAAACTTAAATAATAGGTAGCAAAAAAATTAAAAGAAAAACGATTTAAAAGTCTACCGCAATTTTTTTTTTGATCAAACAATTTTTGGGTCATGTCTCATTGGAGTTTTTTCATAATTCTTTTTGTATGTTTCGGTGTACTTTCTGGTTTCTAGATATGTTTGTTTATAATAATGGCAGGATTCTATCTGTTTTAATTGTTTTTGTATCGTTAAAAAAGTGGTATGTACTTACTTTGTGAGCACCATGATCGTTGAAGAACAGCAACAACAGTGATAATAAATAACAACAAAACGCACACCGTCTATTTATTTAAATGTTATTATTATTAGGGTTATTGTACGAGATGTCTCATTTTTATTACAAATATTAACAAATGATAATTGTTGTTATATCTATATTTATTTTTAATTAAATGTGTCGAAATCTCATTTCTTTATTATTTATTTCGTTTGTTACACCAAAGAAAAACCAAGCAAAACAACAGTTACTCAATACTGTTTTCAACCTATACTGAATGGACTTTCTACTGTTGAGGAGTTTTGCTATTATTATTATTATTGCTCCCACTAATATTGAAAAGGTGTCAAACAAAAAACCAACAACTTTTGCTATTAAACAATTTCTAATAACAGGCACGTCGTATTAATTATTTTTTTTTAATTGCCGATAATTTTAATGATTTTATTGTAGTTGATTGTTGTTCCAAGAAATTACAATAGAAAGGAATGCAGATTTTATTTGCTTATCAAATAATTTGTTTGTTTTCCATGAATCCTCCAATTGTTTGATAACACATTTTCCAATTGGTCAACTTCAATGTCGTATTATGAAGGCTAAATGGGTCCTGAAGCCTGAGTCCTCTTGTCGACAACCACAATTTCTTGCAGTTAGAACATTACCAAGGCCCCCACCAAGGAACAGTGTGAATTTCGCCCCGGTACCACATCTCCAACCCAACATACTTCCACCCATTCAAATTAAATGGTGGATGCACTTCATATCTTAATTATGTTTTTTATCGTTATCTTCTTGATGTTTCTTTTTGTGGCTAACTTTGTATTTACGTTGCTTACGAAAAAAAGGTGTAGTTATACTTTGCGTGTTTCACCAAACTTTGGCGCTTGTGCCATTTCAAATCCATACGTTTTTTCTACGATAAAGGGGCCTTTACAGAGTGATAGGCTGGTGATCTCCTCTAATTGCTAACTGGTCCATGGAATTTGTTGCATGAACTAATTAGCAAATGGGGATAGCTTATAAGAAGAGATTTTTTCTGACCGTGCCCGGGCTCGAACTGCGTACCTAAACGACAGTTGGATCGAACATTTACTGCATCTGGCGGCAAAATGTTTTTCTAAAATCATACCATAGATGGCGCTAAGGCTACCGTTGTTTTGGAACTTTTGTTATGTACAGTGTCATCTATGAATCAATTGCGTAACCATTGCAATAGGTGGTAAATTTGAAAATTAGAAGACACACAGTGTAGGTACCTACACATTGGCACCATGACAGTAAAAGCGCCAATGATTTTAGGCGAAGAAGAAATACTTATAATGAATTATTATTCATTAATTAATATAGAAATTCTTCAAAATTGGATTCGCTTTTCAGCTGCTTATTGATGCAGCAACTACTGATTAGAATGGAACAAATCAAGGATAACAGCCATTAACAATACATTAAATAATCAATTTTATAATGCCGAGATGATGGGTTTTTTCCCGTGCTTTGACATTTAACTGGTTTTCTCTCTAATTGATGTCTTACTTTCTCAACATTGCCACTGTTATTTGATGACAACTTCAAATAGAACATCGATTATAAAACACACTTTCCAACTAGATTTACAATTTTAATCGAAATTTGCCATGTGTCGGGACACACTCTACGGCTTCATTGCATAAATGGCAGAATTTATCTCAATCAAAAGGACATCAACAAGATAGTGTTTGTGAAGACACTCAATCAATCACCACTTATTTAATTCCTTGAGACCTTACGGTTCTGCACAACTGGAAAACAATTGTCTTTCGTATAACAACATTAAGTGGATTTAGACTTGCTGCAGAGACATCTCCGTTAAAACATTAGACTATTGATGATTTGTGGGTAGATGATTCGTGATGGTTTATTGCGACAGGGCTGGCTCGAAAGTGTGCTTTGCCTCTCTTATATCTAAATTTAGAACCGGTCCTGTATTTGGCACATCAATGATTATCCTTGATTAATATTGAGCACCATTTCTCGACTATAAGAATTGTTGAAACAACAACAACAACAACAATAAATCCAAAGAATCACCCTTTATTTATTGATTTAAATCCAACGTTGTCGTCTTGCTGATTTTTGTTGCAATCAATAGTGAAATGTAATCCAAAAAAAAACTTAACATTGATTATAGAAAGGTAATGTGAAATCAAAATAATGTCGAATTTCATGGTACAACAACCAAACAATTATTTATTTCGTTAATATCCTCAATTACATATCAATTAAAAGTTATTAAAGTTTTGTAATATTCAAGGATTCATTAACTATTTATTTATAATAAGTGATGCATAGTTGTTTATTTGAATATTCTCCAATCATTATTTTTAATTTCATTTTTTTTCTATGTGTACATGTGTAGAAAATGCGATTGTTACTGGGAAAAACAAGAAAATATGTAAATCAACAAACTTGTTGGAAATATTTTAACATTTATGTCATCTATCTCTCTCTCTCTCTCTCTCTGTTATATAAGCAATAACAACTTTTAAATATATACAAAAATGCAGGAATTAATTGTTGAATGTTCCGCCTATATTTTCAGACTATTCAAATTTCTAAAAAGTTACAAAATCAGCAAAAGCAAAATACGTCTTTTCTTCAATTAAAAAAAAACAACAACAGCAAATCATACATTTCACGTGTTTCTTCTGCAATTATTGGTCATTTACGTTCATTACAGAGGTGCGTGGAATATTAAACAATACCCTTTAAGACTGTAATGTGTAATTTATCAATTAACAACTTTAGAAAAATGACTTAAAGTACTTCCCCACTTTATCTGCTCAATCATTGCCACCTTTATAAGATCGATTTACAAACATTCACCACTATACTTTTGATTTGTTTCGTGTCTAATTACAATCGACTGTGTCTTAATTACTCAAAATTAGTGTGTAAGTGGTGAATGTTGATTAGAAACAATGTTAATCCACCAAATTTCCATCATTTTCTATTTGATAATTCTTATTAATTCTATTGAAACAATTGAAGAACATTCAACAAAACACCAACAACTTGATAATAATAATAATAATGCTGACGACGAAACACCTGAATTAATGATAAAACACGGTTTAATTAAAGGTAAATATTGGCGAACACGATTGGGACGAAGAATTCGCATGTATTTGGGGTTACGTTATGCGAAGCCACCAATTGGTGAATTACGATTTCAGGTAAAAGTTGTTTTCAAATGAACCTACTTTTCATTTCGTTAATAAAATTTCCCCAAACATGATGCAATTTGCGTAATTAATCACTTAATTAATTAAATAAATAATAAAATCAAATCAAATCGAAATGGTAAATATTATATTGCAGCCACCCATATATCCTGATTCATGGAAAGGTGTGTATTCGGCAACAAACACCCATCCAGTGTGTCCACAACGGGACGTTTTCCGACGTGATGGTATTATTGAAGGTGATGAAGATTGTCTGTTTTTGAATGTGTACACACCTGATAATGATGATGATGATGGCGCGGATCTGTTACCGGTAATGTTTTTCATACATGGTGGTGGTTATTTAGCCGGTTCTGGAAATCGACATTATTACGGACCTGATTTCCTATTAGATCAAAATGTGATACTTGTGATACCGAATTATCGTTTAGGTGCTTTAGGTTTTCTAACAACTGGTGATCATTTGGCACCTGGCAATTTGGGTTTGAAAGATCAAACGATGGCATTGCGTTGGATTAAGGAGAATATTAAATATTTTGGTGGTGATCCAAATGGTGTGACGATTTTCGGTGAATCAGCCGGCGGTGCTAGCGTGCATCTCCACATGTTATCACCGTTAAGTAAAGGATTATTTCAACGGGGCATCTCACAAAGTGGCACTTTCCATTGCCCATGGGCATTCGATAGTAATGATCGTGTTAGACGACATACAAAACATCTAGCAGAAATCTTCAATTGTTCAACAACAACCAGTGTAGAAATACTGTCATGTTTAAAAGATGTTAGCGCATTAGAGATTGTAGCTAAAGACATCGAATTTATGGTAAATGTCACACGAATAATTACAATTATAATCGAATTAACTAATTAATTAATTTTGTTGTGGAAGAAATGGGATTATGATCCATTAATGCCGTTTATACCGGTAATTGAGCCGAAATCGAATGAAGCTTTCATCGATATCGATCCACGTCAAAGCAATTACAAACCGAATGTGCCGTGGATGATTGGCGCTACCACTGGCGAAGGCGCCCTTCGTGTTGCCTCTTTATTCTCAAATAAAACACTTCTAGATGAGTTCAATGAGAATTTCTATAAAATAGCACCAATGTCATTATTATTTGATGATATTATTAACGATAGTAAATTAGCCGCATATAAAATCAAACAATTCTATTTTGATGATAAACGAATCGATGAGAACACTAAAACACAATTAGTTGATGTAAGTAAATATAATTTGAATTAATTGAACGGTTCCCAAACATTTTTACATTCTACACCAGATGTACTCTGATGGGTGGTTTCTTCATGGGGTCGTTGAGGGTGGTGAACAATTCTTAAAGAACCACAACAACCACAATTTGTATGTCTATCTATTCGGCTATCGAGGATCTGTGAGTTTTACAAGAATCTTTGGGGATCCTTCAGGGGATTACGGTAATTATGCTTAATCAACCACACCACAGAAATGAATTCGATTGTAATTTCTAGGAGTCTCACACGCTGACGATTTACAATATTTATTCCCTATTGGACGTGAATTATGGCCCCACATTAATTTAACACAAACTGATAATAGAATGATTGATATTTTAACAACATTATGGACAAATTTCGCTAAATTCGGGTAACATTTGTATATTTTAAACAATCTATCATTGTATTATTGAGGGCATTTCTTTTAGAAATCCAACACCAGAATCTGATGATACACTACCAAAAAAATGGCTACCAGTATCTACCAATGCGATCGAATATTACAATATCGATCACAATGATATAACAATGGAAAGTGATCTGTATACGGAACGCATCGCATTTTGGAAACAATTATATAATAATAAAATCAAACAACATTCGAAAAATGAATTGTAGCATTGCTCATTAAATTGCTTTGAATTATTTCCAATTGAATTTTATCAATTAATTTTTATGTTTAATAATTTGTAATCGTAATTAATAAAAGCTCGCCGAATCAAGCTCACACGATGTGTGTGTGTGTATTGTTGGTTGCCTGCCAACCACCGCTAAAAATATGTCACATTTCAAAATTTTCAACGCAGGCAGACGTTCAAATAAAAATTTATTGTGAAAATGAGCCGAAGATTACGCACAGAAATCAAACAGGCTGAAGCTGAAAAGGCCGACGACGAGGCGGAATTTCGACAGAAACAACAACGAATTTGGGCGCCATTAGTTTGGAAACGATTAAAAAACAATGTTCGAATTGAAGATTTAAAAGCGAAATATTTCGAACAAGCTTTACAAATGATCAAAGTATGACCATAATCATCTACGTGATAAAATGCACTTTTTCTTTTACAAAAACAATTCCAACAAACACAATGATTTCTACACAATTCATATACCGTAATTAACGTATTCTTATTCTAGGAAGATTACGTTGTTGAGGACGTATTGTGTCGAAATACGGATTTGAAAGATGACAATGTGTCGTTGGAGTGTTATCTAAATCTTGTCCAATACTATTTGAAAGATTTAACATCATTGGTGGCCATCAAACAGAGTATTCTAAACTTAAATGAACACACATTTTGATTTAGATTAAAAAAAAACACACTCATAAATGTTCCCTAATTGATTTTTTAGTAATTAATGAAGATGAGAGTGTTGATGAAGAAATCATTGGTATTTTAGTGATGAAAGTTATGCGCAAATTAGATCACGATAGAGCTTTTAATCGTAATTTGATCATTCAAGGTGATGCCCTCAAAACGTGTCTTGCATTCATCAACTACCTTGATAGAAAAGCTGATATTTACCATGAATTCGAATGCGAATCATTTCTTCAATATTTACAAATTTGCATCAAACCAAATTATCGACATAAAGGTATAGTCGTACAATTTCGACTTGACTGTCTCTCTGTGTGTGTGTGTGTGTGTGTCCAAATCGACCACATCAAAATCGATTAAGTGTATGAGTTTTGATTTTATTTGAATTTAGGTTTAGGCAATCATTTGATGTTCTGTGGAATGAATCAGGCACAAACTTTGCATTGTCCGGTAATAATGGGCATATTTGACAATTTCCCATTGCAACGTTTAGCCAAACGGATTGGTATGCATGTGAGAGAACATGCTCAAATTGTATACAATTTGCCACTAATTCGAAATTCTTATACAGGTGATTTTCGAAATTTATTATCGCGAATGGAAAGATAAATTTGATAATTTCATATTTGAAACGCCCGGTAATGGCAATTATACGTGTGGTGTGATGGCATGTGCAATACCATTATTAACAACAACTGAATCTAAACGAAAACAAGCTGAACAATAACTGAAATAATATAAGCAATAAATAATGTTTCATTTGAAACAAACAAAAAAAAAACAATGGCGTTTACTGAGTAATTTTCGAACCACACATCTGTATAGTTACTAAGTCACAATTATTCGTCAATAGAGTGTCATGATGATGGAAAGAGATGAAGAGGCAAAAAAAAAGTTAATTGAAATTTTAATTAATATGCTAAATATCAATTAACATTCACATGACATGAATGGTGTTGATGGCAATTTAATTAAGTGGAAAAAAAAGGAACAAAAAACCGAACGAACGAATGCATTGGACAACTCTGAATGACATTGAATATAATTTCGTTCTCACACACACACAAATGATTGCATTTTGATTATTACATAAGACGTAAAACATCTAATTAGAGAATCACCTATAATAAAACGATTTACAACATTTAGTTCGAGAAGCATCTAGTAAAATATTTAAATTTGAATATTGTTGTTAGAAGAACAGTTTAATCATAATTGTGGTTAGAAAGTGCTGGTAATTGTTTGAATTCCAAATACGTTCCATTCTCACCCCAGTTGATCGAATAATAAAAGTGTCAACATAGAGAAAAAAATAGAAACGAATTGAAATAAAATGTGTTTAACATACAATAACGTCATAGTCCCATATGTTTTCGTTTGTCTACGGCTTTTTTTTTCTCTTTATTAATTACCATTTTTTTTCAATCACATTAATTACGATTTTAGACATATTTATGTTTACGATAATAGAGAGGGTGTGATTTTGGACTTTGTTCATTTTGGTTCGAAAGTATAAAGGTCTTTGTACTGTGTCCCATTTCTGCTCCAGTTCGTCGTCGGTGGAGGCGCTGGTAAAGGGGTGGTTTTCTTCTATACAATGCCCTTATGGAATGCATCCTGTAAAATAGCTGCATACAAGATTCAAATCGAATAGTTATTGGAATTTTGAGAACGCATGCGTCACTAGAGGTGCATTTCTACTATTAACACAGTCCGCCTCTGGATGTGATTTCAGTCTATGTTCAAGCGCTGTGGTGGGATGTTTACGGTTTTCTTTTATATATTTTTTTTGTTAAATAGTGTGTAGTTAACGAGAGTTTAAATATAATAAATTCAAAACGAAACAAATGTCCATTTAATATTGTATTAAATTCGATTATTCCCATATGTTTCATCCAGTGGATTTTAACAAACAAAATACGGTGAGTGATTGATTTTTTACTTAAAAAAAAACCAAAAAACAACCCATCAACCATCGATTGTATGCACATGTGCATGTCGGCGAAGGCTTCTTCGTCTATATAGGGTCGGCTTTAAAATAAAATCAGACTAAGGCCCATATACATATGTTTTTGGTGTATTCCTTTCGTTTAGCCATAATAAGAACTCTTCTGTATTCGTTGCAGTGTTGGTGATATATTTACATAATTCCATTTCTATATCTGTTTATCTACATACATATAAACAATAATGATAATAATTATGATTAATATTACAATAAATACAAAATACAAGTACACATATGAGAATGTGATTGTTTTTGCGTAGATGTTCGGACAATTTAATTTCAAAATTCAACATCGATTATAAATCAATTAACAATGCCTTTTTTAATGACAATTTCGACACGTTTGACATTGCCTTATTGGCAAATTTTGTCACAAAACAAAACAAAATAACGGGCATTTAATTGCTTTTTAAATCCAGACAAATCAACATTTATTTTGCTAATTATCATTATTATTCATACATATTTAAGTTTGGAAAAATGTCTCGCTGTATATTCCTTTGTTGTTATTTATTCAGTTTATTTGTTTTCAACAATCTCAAGGGCAAATTAATGATAATGTTATTATAATTATAAGAATAATCAATAATTTACATGGCTGTAATTGATGATCAGATTTAATGGACAAGAAGTTCCAGGAATTGTGGAAGTTTTTCTTGTTATTTGGATTATTGTTTAAAAAAAAAACAGAAGTACCTTCATTCGGAAATTCCGGAATTAGGATACAGTTTTCCACGTGTCCATATTTTATCCAGAAACTCATTGTAAGAGTATGTTTTATCTAAAAACGTTCACATTTAAACATAAATGCATATACGCAAATCATTTTATTAACAACAATATTTACACGAAATACATTAAAATTGAGTCATTTCTATGTTAATTAAGTTGCAACAGATCAAATTAGAAAAATGAATTGTTCAAATCTCTCCTATTTCAACAACAACAACAACAACAAAAAAGAAGTGCTATAGAGCCGATTTGTGGCCGCTTTTACGATTTAAAACCAACCAGGTTGATTACTGAGTAATTAATAGATAGAAATAATGAATCTGAAAATTGCTCGTTTGCAAGCTTAACTTAAATCAAATTTGAATAGTAGCATTTGATTTGTAAAGCTATCAGTAGTAACAAATCTGTTATCAATAATTCTATTTTTATATTGTAGCTGTGTACAAGGCACACAGCTCGAGTAATTTTACGACTTTTCTCTTAATAGCAATAATAATGCTTCCATTAAGTCCAGAAAAGGTATTTCTTGTATTTCATATTTTAATGTCAAATAAACTCCTTAATGTCCACTTTTTTTATTGTGAAATATTGTGTTAGAGGTATAAAAATATATGGATGACATAAGATTTATTCACGCACACAGTGTTTTAAATGACAAATTTTTAATTACTTAACAATTTAAAATTAAAACAACGAAGAATTCCTGTTTTATTTAACCAATTAAAGTATATTGACGCAAACAATAATAATAATAATAATAATTATATATAGAGATAGAGGATAAACCGATCACGCCATTTAATTACTTCTATGGTAGATTAATTAACCAAAAATGAATTCAATTGTTTGTTATTTTCTCAACTTTTGAATATATCACACGTAATTTAAAAATTTTATTTTGTGGAAAAATTGGCACAATTGTAAAGAGATTTAATTGACCTCAATTGATAAAAATTATTCATATTTATTTCAAGCAATCATCAATATACCAATAAAAGATTTATCTTGTAACGCAATTCGTTTAAAATTCTGTTATTTACAATTCGATAAAACTATCAATTTTTATTAATAATAATAATAATAATACTAATAGGGGAAAAAATGAATTCCCAACACAAGGCCATTAATTAGAACGACGAATTACAGTAACACAAAATCAACTTGCCTCTAAGAGTATTAGAAACGACGCGACGACAAATAGTACTGGATAACAGTCAATTGCTTCGTTTATTAAGGACTTTATGTAAATAAAATCGGTTTATCAGGCTGACCTAAATTTAGTGAACAAAGACAAATTACAGATAAACAATTATTGGAAAATATTGAAATTGACTTAATGATGATTATTTATTGCGAAAAAAGGTTGGCAAGCCGTCTAAAGACGATCACTAAACGGACGTACCAACTGCAAACAATAATTGGCAGGTTTTGCCAACATAAAACGAAAATCGTTGGGATTGCAATCGGTCAAGTCAAATTCGTATCACCATATTTCTCTAATTCTTTTCCATTTTCACATCTGAAGGCTATATGAAACGTATCCAAGGTTCTGCAATTAAAAAATAATTAAATAAGACGGAGCAAAAAGTGTTATTTCCGTTAGAACAAAACAACATTCGTACTTATTTTTATTTGAAAGTGACAATTTTTTTGTTGAATCATCCAACGATCGAAAATTCTGGGAATTCTTCGGTCACAAATCTCTTCTAATTAATCTTATTTATTAATTACTTCAATCTTTTACACCATTTATAGAAGCAATTCGAATATTAATCTTTATTTTAAAGAGGATTATGTTTAACAGTATCGAATTTAATCAAAATTATTTCTCAATTTTTGTAATCAAAGAGATTAATTAATAATAATAATAATAGTGAGGACAACTGGAAGCTGTATGAAAAGATGGCAATTGCATTGTATTGTTATATTTATTCCACCAGTCCTACAATAATTCCAATATAAAACTATTAAATGCATCCATTTAGTACGTTTTCTACAGTATTCTCAAGTATATAGCGCGTATACAGGGCGTTTCTCTAATACTGCCCATTTTTAGTGGACAATTTATGAGAGTAACGGATATCCAACTGGAATTTTTAACTTTTTATAAATAACGTATAATTTGCGATATTGATTGTAACCAAGAAATTGTCCAATAAGAATATGTATGAATATATACAGGATGTTGTGTTTAATACATGAGAATTGGGTTGATATCCGGCACAACCGGAAGCACCACAATATTCGTAATCATCTTTAAGATTTGTAGCTTTAAGTTTCATTAGAATTACTAATTAATTAATAATATGATGGTGTCTATTGTTGCGTTGAATCATCCTGTATTTTATTTTAGATTAACAATTTTACAATAAAAAAAATAACAACATCGATTCACTCTAATACGATTTGAAATGATTGTCACGATTTGAACTGAAAACTGAGAAACACGGGCGTGATACCTTATTTTTTGTTGTTGTTGTTGTTGTATTTCCTGCTTTTTCGTTATTCTCTGGCGTAAAAGAAACAGAAGAGATTTTATGATAAACATAAATTGAACTTTCAGTCAAGTCCTGAGTGTGGTTAGAGTTTATTTTCATTTTATTTTTCTATTAATAAGTTTGTTCCCTGTTATAAAACGGTATTCAATAAAGAGCTGCAAGTTAATTGAATTTGTTCTAATTAATTTCGTCGTGTAAAAAGTGCATCGAATGCAGTCTCCCTGCAGCTGTAGCGGTCGTTTTTTTGAAGGTTTTTGTTCTGTAACAACAAAAAAAGTATCCTAAAATTCTACACATAGTCAGGGTCGGATTTAGAAACTCTTACCTAGTAATCAACTATCTAACAACACACTGTCAGCTAATTGAGGCAACGTTTATTGAGTTCTCATATTGTCTCCATGCCTGGTATCCTGCTGCAGTTGCTTGTGTTTATCGAAATAAAATATTCCAAAGGGACGTTTGACAAAGATTTGTTTGCCAAATCCCCCGTCTTACTCTATTGTCGATTAATTCTTCTTTGTACAAGTATAGAGAAGAGATAACGCATTTTTAACAGTGTATAAGTAATAGTTGCAGAGGTAGAAGAATCGATTTTACGTCCGGTAATATTTATGCTGTTCGTGTTGCGATTAAAACACCGCTGTTGTCTGGGTGTTGTGTTGGTACTTCTCAAGTGCATATAACGAAACATTTATCTCTCTTCTATCTATCTCCGTATACTTGTAAGAACTTCGTAATAGAATTGAAATAAATTGAAGAGGACAAAAAAAAACGAGTTTAAAAAGGAAGGATCGATACGAGCAACGTTTCAAAATCAGAAAGTAGACGATACTATTAGCGAAACAACAGTGATGATGACTGTGCGGTGTAATCCCATTAATTGTATGTGGATGTCTCACAAAAGGTCAAGTAGTTCCATAAGGACATGTGGTATATTCCGCTTATTCGAAGAACGTTTATTTTATCATTTATTACAATCATTGTTTGAATGATCTAACATGTAATTATAACTCAATTTCCTTAGTTTTGTTCATTTTAATCGTATTAGAGTTCTGTTTCTTTTGTTAATTGTTTTAATTAAATAGAAAGCTACCATATGGTCATTAGATTTATTAACAGAAATATTGAAACTATCCAGGTATTTACACTTTATTTCTGCGCCCACTGAATGGTGGCACCCACCTACTTCTATCTACTTTTAAACTTTAAACACGCATTTAACAACTAGTTTGTATATATGTTACAATAATATTTTCGTGTATGAAGTCCACCTACGAATTGTACAATCTGTGTCTGTGTGTGTAGGTTGAATGTTTTCATGAATGGAAACCAAGATTGTTGATTTTTATGTGTGACAATTCGACTAAATTTTCGAAAATTTGGTGGTCGGCCCCAACAACGCAACAATTAAATTCCAATACGGTTTAAAGTTCATCGAATTCAATTAGTACCGGTATTGTTTTGAAACAACCCTCCCTAGCCTGTGTGTTATTTTACGTTGAAATGGACTTCCTTTTCCTAAAAATAACAGGTGTCGATTTACGGTATCATCAAGATTTTCGTCACGTTGTTTTGCCGTCTGTCTACATCAACGTTTTTCTTCCTTTTACTTACCGGACAATCACCCGCATAATAATCATTCGTTGTACAAAAACAAACAGCATCAAACATTCTCTAAATTTCGCCAGTTTCGTTGGAAAAATTTCAACGTTATTTAATGAAGAATTGTTTGTTTGTGTGCACGTGTGATCGACAGGTCACATTTATCAAATGCACCAGGTTTTGTTGATTTATAGGTCATGTAGGTGGGACAATGTCTCTCAACATTATAAATCGACAACAAAATGTATCAAACAATAGAAAACCGATAATGTTACCTACAAAATGAGAAAATTTGATCCTTTCGAGTATTCAAATTTGTTAAATGTTTCGGCTTTTTTTGTTTCACCATCAATCTCTCTACAAAAGTCAAACAAAATCTTAAAGCTCAGTGTCGTCATATTAAAACCCACCAATTACAATCCAGTTGTGCCGAAATTCGAGATTTTCGAAGCACTAATTTTGTGGGTCTTGTACAATTAGTCTACTTTAAGCTGGCCAACTTGACAGTGGGGGATATATTGTCGAATTTTTGTTATTTAGAATAAATGAATGACTGCCGTGGCCGCCTTATTTTATCGGGTTAAATCTAGTGTGGAAAGAAGGTTCCATGAATTTTCGATCAGGAATTATGTGTGGATAAAGAGAAATGAAGATAAATTGCAAACTATTGTGAGTGTAATAAAGGAAATTCAATGTGGTTAAGTCCGTTATTCCGTGTGTGTGTGTGTGTGTGATTAACGTAAAGTTTCGAAATAACTAACCGTTATTTATTGATTTATTATTGCGATAAATAAATAAGTTTATTTGCTATTTCCCCCCTTACTGGACCTATTCACTGATAAGATAAGAAATAAAATTAATTTATGATTGTATTGGTGATAATATTAACAGTTGGAACGATTCGTTTGCGTTTGATAAGGATTATTAAAAACAATGGAAATTACTATGTAAAATAAATAGAATTTGAATTGAATCGGATTTTGTTTTGTTTTGCTTTCATTTTGTTGTCGTACGCTTAAAAAAAAGTGAATGCTTGGTTTATTGGATTATACATAAAGTTGCAGTTGCAGTTGCAGTTGCAGTTGCTATCGGCGCCTGTGCCAAACACTATCCGACAACCTTGCAGGCTGGTAATTTCAGCACCTTGTTCGATTTTTATACTTATTAGAATCTAATTATTAATCGATGTTGTTGAACATGGCGACAACTATAATAAAACTTGTAAAAAGAAAAACGATTTACAACGAAGATAGCACAAAGTCAATAAAGCATCATTTTTTCATTTTACTTCAAATAGAACAACACTGACGCTTTTATTTTGCTTGCTATCCCTTTATTTATTAAATGAAATCGAGGAAAAAAGATATCAACATCGCTTTAATGCTGGGCAAACTAGAATTTCCTCGAATACTGAGAACATAATCCCTTTGGATTATATAGCAAAAGGATTGTATTTATATGATAGTAGAAAATCCTTAGCGTAATTGGTGTGATTTCGTCATTTTTGGGTTGGAAGTTTTTCGGTTCTGACAATACCAACCATTTCGAGGTTGAGAACGTGTTTGAACTCAACTCCGTATATGGATAGAAGAAGGAATAAATGTGATGCATTCAACTTGCAACAACAACAACAACAACAACAACACACTAGATAGTCGACAATACAAAAAGGCTTTTTGAATTACATAGGCTGATTTATACTAAAAATAAATCCTTTCTCTCTCTCTCTCTATCTCTTCTATTGATTTTACCAAAAATGCTATAAATTAAATTTAAACTTTGGTAGTTCTCTTGTTGGAATATCATAAATAGTGTTTATGTGTGTTGATAAGATACCCTCCCATGTCTTCCGGTAGCATTTTTCGCTATACATTTGCATCCGGTTTACGTGCTATACCAACCTAATAAAGGTATCTGTTTACTGTTATCGTAATCTTGCCGGAATGTAATGGGAAAATTTTAATCAATAAAATGCTATCAGTGAAATTACTACTTACAGTAACATAAATTGTGAGTATTCCATTCAATTATGATAGAAATATTTGACTGTAATTAGAAGGCGGAAGTCAATTTGTGTGGTTTTTTCTCTCTGTCAGATTAAATGCTTTCATTTTCCCTTTGTCATGATAATTATAGGAACATTAATGGTATATAAATACGTATTGACACTTCCTATAATAATTCATCATACAGGAAGTTGACTCAATATTGCTCGTAAAACAATTGATAGCGGGATTTATAATGATCTTCAATTTAATTTCGTTTACTGACTAATTCTCATTCATTCATTATTTTCATGTATCCGTGTCTATTTCGACTTGGCCACTAGTTGAGCAGCAACGATTCCAATAAAATCCAGCTGTCCAAATACAAATCGACCAACTCTAACTAATACGAACGATTTAACATCTTAAATAACATGTTATTTTGGAATATTTAGTTTGAAAATTGCCTAGTAACTAGAAGTCATTAAACTCTTAAATAATCATATTTCCTCTATTACCACAAAACCTTAAAGTTTTCTATGGTTCTAGTTGAAAATATTAAAAGATTTATGATGGTTTCATTATTAAAAATGCGTTCGACGGCTTTTTCTGCAGCATTTTTTTTAATGAGGCTCGAGTAAAAGATTAAAATTTTAATCGTCGAAATGTTTTACAAACAGTGCAAATGTAAAGAGAGGAACACACAAGAGGATTGAGCTTATCCACAACAACACAATAGATGATGAAGAAACAAATAACGGAGATTACAAATCCAGATCAGTAGTTCTCAACATTTCTTATCACATCAATAATTCAATGTTATACGAATACGTACAGGAAAAAAAAAGAACAATCTCTTATTGTATTTGTAAGATGATAGTAGCAGTAGGAGTTGTAGTTTTCTCCTTATTTATATTTAACAAAGACAGATTCCATTCGAAGGACCGGCTGTGCATACAAATCCAACATATTTAGGACCATCATAAAAGAATATATTGTTGATAATAATCGTTTTCAATTAATAGACGTTTTTAGATTGATTTCAAAGCAATCATAATAAATAGTCGAGTGGCTGGCACAATTTGAAATGAATTGTTGTTATTTTGATTGGACACTGGTACGCTTTACCATTTTGGGAAACATTTCGACATTGCCTGCCTGAAATGCACACATCACATCCAGTTTGGCGCCACCAGTTTACTCATGAATAAAGCATTCATACAAGGCCGCAATTACAATCAAGATGTGTTGTCTGTTTAACGAGATCGTACAATTGGTATGTGTTGTGGGTATTTAAACAGAAACACATATAGAAAGACAGTGAAATGCTAAATAATCGATAATCGGATAAATGATCCAGTAATTATCTTTAAATTATTTAATTGTCCTTATTGAAGATAGCAATTTGTTATTGTATTGAAAATGTGCGTGTTTTATGTGTAAAATATAAGAAGAGTTTAAATATAGACTTGCTTCTCTTCTTCTTCTTGTGATTATTGTAACGTTATGGCCACATTCCTGCGAAATTCCTAGTTATTTTTAAACAACAGGATTTCAATTACAGCAGCAATAACTTGTACACATAATACCTTTTTTATATCGTTTATAGTAGAACAAATTCAACTTGACGCTTTCACAATGATAATGTCTAGTCAAAGCGCGCGATTTGTGATTAATCGATATTAATATGTATATCCTTTCATTAGGATATGGATCGAGGCTTTCGTCCTTTTCAATCTTTTTACGTTTATTATTCAACAATGTTTGCAAAGGGCATACAGTGCTGTTATACATATCTGTAATAATATCCAGGGGCATGTTGTTAACAAATTTTATCTCATCAAAACGTACATAAAACAAAATACAAGAGCAAACAATCGTCCACCAATTCACCACCGACAAATTTACTTTAAACTATGTACACAACATAGGGCATATGGTTGAATGGTGGCAGCCCTAAAGGCGTAGATCCAACTACAGTCATAGTTCGCTTAAATGAATTAATTACGTTCCAATTATGAAATAATGAAATAAAGATTATGAATGTGGACAGAATTTTATAAATCCACATAAATCTAAACATGGTTTTTGTATTGCAAAAAAAAACACTAGCCTTGAACTATTCAAGTGTGTTTGTTGTAATTCTACTTTAGTTATGTTGTTGTTTTTTTTTTGTGGAATAAGAAAAAAAATCCGGTGAACTTTCACAAAATTTCAAATTTTTGTGTAAGACCCGTACAAATGTGGAATAATATTCATATTACCACATCCATATACAATCACCTCTCTGGTATTATTATACTTATTTAAATGTATACAGGGTGTTTCATGTTATAGCAACAGTTCCACCAGAAATATATCCACCTTTCGAGTTTTTATAAAAAAATTTGTAAAGTCATGGTCTAATCTAATTGAATTTCGCACATTTTGAAAGTAATTTATATTCGATTACCTACCTGTTCAATAAATAACGGTACAAAATATACGTGCCGCTCGTAAGTGAAACGTTCTGTATACGTATAATTGCTTTTTTTTCAATTGTTGTAGATAAGTTTTTTGTTTAAACATACATATGTCCACTCAGCACGATCGAAATTAATAATTTATTCAAACAAAAGGAAAAACCAGCAAGATACTTTTGCTTAACAATTTTGTAAATAATTCAAGGAATCAAGCAAGTCTTGTAAGTAGCGTCAAACATGTTTCTTCTTCTTCTTTATTATTATTTTGTCTTATAAAACGACCACTTTCTAATTGAATCACTGTGTGTTAATAGTCGTCCTTTGCGTCCTGTTGCTTAACAATTGAGGTGTTTACCAAGATGTTTCTTTAGTTCTATTAAGTGAATTATGCTCAAATATTAGAGTCAAGTCGACCACTCACATATTACATTTACATATTATTTTGAGACATTCCATTGTTTGTTGGATTATCAAACAAAATAAAAAATAAAAACTGTATCCTACTCTAAAATAAATGCTCAAAGAGATGACACAGCAAATTCTATATTGACTTCGTTCTACCACTTTTCAACATTCTTCTACAACTTGTTTTTGCTGTTCCATATATCAACAATGTGATTGATAACCCTTGGTAAATGTGACCTTTCTACACATTCTTCTTTATCTGATTAAATTTCAGTTCATTATGTGCAATGTTTAGACAGCGAGAGATTGAGAGAGAGAGAGAGAGAGAAGAGAGAAAGAAAGAGAGAATAATTGCTAGAATCAAAACATTCGGTTTGAAATTTATTGAGAATAAAAACTGAATTGATTTCTTTTATCTATTTAATAAAATGGTTGTATTTTTGATTCAGTTTTCACATCAATTCTTTTGAATTTTTATTGACACACCGATGAGAAAAAAAAACATCATCTATCTCTATCTATTTTCATCTCTATTTTCGAGTTACATTAAATATTCTTGAAGCATATTTCCTTCATGTATTTTCTCTATCGTCTTACCCCTCAACACCACCACCACCAACCCCATCAGTCTACTATGAATTTCATGATGCTGCTGCTGCTGCTGCTGCTTCTCTCTCCTATACCATGACAATCTATTTGAAAGGAATTGTCGACCTGGTTTCCCCATTGTATATGGATAAATATAGTACGATCATTATTGTTTATACGGTGGTAATTGTGCGAAAAATGGGAACACCAACCAGGATGTGATGATGGTAGTTGTAGTTGTAGTAATAAAATGACAATAATGGGGGTAGTTAATTTGGGAATAATAACTCTTGGGATTTTGTGTATGGCCTAGAAAACTTAACAACCAAAAGAATTATAGCAGAACAGAAAGAAAGAGAGATATAGGAAGGCGGATATCCGGCCATGACCTAAGGTCACTACTCTATCGTCTATTGTAACTATTGATTTCTTCTTCTTCTTCTAAACGAAGTTTTAAATAGACAAGTCTAATATTAATAAATATGGGATATTTCCACTACATTTAGTTTTATTTCTATGGAATAATGGTGTGGTAATATATAAATGTAATAGTGGCATATTTCAATGGAAATCTTAGCAAAAATAACTTGTTTTTGTGTTATAGAAATAATAAAAATCTCTATATTTTCGTATGTTTCAGATGAATAAATTGGGTGGAATCGATAATAATGGTGGCGGTGATGATTCAGATCCTGAAGATCCTGAACAACTCCTCAACGAATGGCTTGGCGAATTACACAATCTGTCTGGGGTACGTTTTTCTAAAATACATTTATTTGTCCCCTTGTCAGCATTATTGTTATTATCACAAAAGGGGTTTGAATAATGTTGTTTTTTTCTTCTCTCAACTGTTGTTTGTTTGTTTGTCTACTACCACCACCACCACTACTATCAATTTTAAGGGGGTGGAAAACCTCATTAATTTTAGAGAATTGTTGCCAGTATTCAAACACTCATCTCCAGTGTGTATACGAACGTTACGTTGCAGAAATTTAATAAAGTTGCGTACAGCAAGTATAAATCTTCTGGAAAGTGGCTGCGAACCAACAACCACCGAGACACAGCGTCATTTTATTCATGAATATATCTTCAATTTTTTTTTGCGATTATGAATGATATGATTTCTTGGGTTGGCAAGATTGCTTTATTTTTTAGAAAGTGGCCTGCCACCTCAATCGGTTAATTGTAATTGATCAATAAATTTGCCAATAGACTTACACGGAATCGCACTGATACACAAGCAGGTTCATTATGCGAATTGGCAAGATCGATCGATTGCTAAATGGGCGAAATAGTTCGCAATTCGGGCCTGTTTCGTCGAAAATATTTTTGATTCGAAATTTTATTATTAAACGAGCAGTAGTGTTGTTTTTTCATCCATTAGAAGAGTGTTTAAGGCTTCCGTTACCTATCATGTATACAACCACTTAGTCATCTTGATACCTTGTAAGTACGCCTGTATGATGTAAATTGAGCAACAAGTAATTGTAGAACTTGTACTTAAAACGGAACAAACAAAAGACGAGAAAGAGCGATTGATTGTAAAAGTAATCCTTTCAATACCAGTAGGTGATGTAAGTTCTTTATTACAATCATCTTTAATAATAATCAAGCCAAGGCCGTTATGTTACACTCGTATGTATATTAGTAAAACCTGAATCTATATTGATTAAGATCAGGAAATGAGTTGAGATTTTATAAAATTTCATTTACTACCTACCAACGAATAATACCTGTTGAAAGCAGCGTACCTTGCCTACAGCAGCAGCAGCATCATCGCGAAATTTAATCTATATTAAAACATAAGCTGTCTTTTTGCTTCCCTTCAAATTCTAAACTACTCGTAATTTGTTGATTGTCTATCAGTTTAAATAGGACAATGTTGCGGCAATTACCAAATTCGACAGCTAGAATAATGTTTGATGAATGATAATCGTTATAAATGGATAGTAATTAATGAAAACTTTAAACTATTTATAGATTTTGTCATTCTACAATCATACAATTGAAGTCAACAATATCTATCTATATGTATAGTCTGTCGATTTGATTTTGGCCAACTTGACAGACAGAGTATACACAATATGCAGTCGAGCATTTTCAGAAATGTGTCCGAAATTTGATGATGGTCCTTCATTTGAGATTGTTATCTGTCGAAAATCTCACAAATCTCAACACGCCCCTTACATTTACATTTTTTAGAAGGGAAAACACCCTTCTAGATGTTGTGTTTATATATGAAACATTGCATATTTCCAACAATATTCTCTGTTGTTGTTGTTGTTTTATTTATCTTTTCATTATGAATTATTCGAGATTTTCAGGTTTAAATTGATGACAATAGAGAAAAATAAGTTCTATAAACAAACACACACACAAGTAATAACAGGTCATTAACGCTTTAAAGCCCGTTGAAAGGGCTTGGTCCGTAGATAAAGGGAATGAAAGAATGACTTTGCAGCTATTGTTGTTTAGAATCCTCATTTGATTCATTTCGTCTTTTCTTCTCTTTTAACAGATGAGAGTTGTACATAGTTGTGTACACATATGGAGATAGATAGGCTAATAATTCTATTGTGGTTTCTATCCGCCCATTAATAATTCCCAAAACAAGTATTCTTCTCAATATTATGTCGTTTTTATAATTCCATCTAAATGTTTGTGTATACATTATTTGATTAAAGATGGGATATGTATGTCACAGGTGGTGTCACGTATCATTTATTATTGAAACAGGCACAGAGTTTTGTTGTAATTTGTGCTTACTCAACGAATTTAACGCTTTATTTTACAATTTCAAAGATGAAAAAATTGTGCTTTGTTTTCATATTGAACACACTATCAGCATATTTCTATATGTTCCATCATCCATTACCATCTAATTTTATTGCATTATCAATAAAACTATTATTGTGTCTGCATTTGTTTTAAAACTTAATTTAATCGAAAAATAGAATCTTGTTAATCCACCATCCTACACACACACACACACACGGTTTTACGACATTATCAACCCATGCAAATCACAATGTTAGGGTGCGCCTACATATGGAGACTTTCAAATCTCAAGAAGTACGTTAGTTTTTGAGCAGACCATCTGTAATTGTCGGTAGGAACGAACCTTACAACCCTGCAATACTTCGGTCTTTTCTCAGTAAATCAGGGCGAGAAAAGCGCACATTGTTAAGCCAACAAAAGTGCTCGTTCAATTCGAAAAACAACAGTTTTCGTTGTATTGTTATTGTTGAAAAATGTGTCAAGAAGATAGTTGGAGTAAATAGACTTTATATTAACTAAATATTTATGAAACTAACTAAAAAAACAAGAGACCTAGAAACGAATGCAAAACATAAAAGTTTAAATATTTAATCATTGTCACACTAATGCCCTTTCGTTAATAAAACGATTAAATTCGACGAATTCCACCACCAGCACCACCTCTACTCTACCCCTTTGCAATTCGAAACCTGCCACGTTAACGACCTGGTATAAAGATAAGGGTTGTTGTTGGCTTATCTTTCACTTAAATAGAAAATTGTTCTCTATCCGGATTCACTTTGATCTCGTTTTTTCTTTTCGCTTCCTATATCGAATAGCTATTCGGAAATTACTACGATCGAAACAAATGGATAAAGAGAGGAGAGAAATTTAAAAACAAAATTAATTAATTTTTAAGCTCATATAAGCGAGCGCTGACTAAAGTTGACATTATTATAATGAGATAAAGATACATTTGGATGTCTTTAGCCAGTTATCTTGTTAGTTATATCTTGTCTCATCATTCCCATCAACACCGGATTTGTTCTTTTATTTTTATTTTCATTTTTTACGATCACCACCACCACCATCACAGCGTTTCGTTTTTCGGTTGTGTTTCGTTTCGTCTATGGTTCTATATTTTTTTATTTTAATTATTGAATTAACTGCCGGTTTCGGTGTGCTTTGTGTGGTTTGCATCGGCAAGCAACAACGAATGCAAATTGCAAAAATTCGATTTTTAATGGGCTTCACACAGTGTTAACATTAATACAATAATACTTCAAGTTGTAGTGTCTGTAGAGTATCTTTTTACTCTGCTGTTGATTTGACAACAGACCATTATTATTATTTTTTTTTGACTATAAAACGAAAAGAGAGACTGTTTTGAATACCAGACAGTTTCTCAATTAAAGGCCGGAACTGTCGGCAAAAAAAACAACAATACAAATTTAAAAATTCTCACTACAACTCGAAACTAAAATTCATCCTTTCTTAGCATTAATTTTTAATTTTCTCTCAACTTGTTGTCAAACAACACATCTATTTTCTAGACAGTGGAAGTTTTTCCCCGATTCATTTCCTGTCTGACAAAATGTCAAAACAAGGGTGACTAACACCCTAATGCATCTCCTCTCTACTTTATCCACTGGAAATGTCTAGTTGTATCTAACAAAAATTCACCCAAAAAAAAATTGTGTTAATCTAGTAATCGATCCACCCCTAAAATCTTCATCCCTTACGGTTCATTTAACCAATTGTTTGATTTGAATCATTTCTAGAATTGCTGCACCAATATCGATTGCAATCGTATTAGCTACTGCTGCTCTGTGTTTCATTGCATCCACCCTACTCTCCTCCCCGTTCTTATTTCCAAATGAAGAACTATATTTCGCTTAGTAATTACAAATCATCCCCCCTTTTACTATAATATAAATCAACATTTCTCTAAATTAACTGAATCGTTGCTATCAAATCAAAAGATTTCATAGAATCGGAAAGGGGATGATGCGATGTTAAGTTTGTGAAAGCAGCACTTTCTATATGAATAAAAACAGGGTTGTTTTCGTCTAACTTTAGGGACTTTCCCTCGATTTTCCATGTAACATTTGTCAGTTGTTTGGAAATTCGGGAAATTGCAAAATTTGTTGTCCCAACAACAAACGCCAAAGCAATTTATTAGGGGCGGATGTTTTTATATTTTTAAATAAAAAAAAACTGGATACGCTGTCCATCCAATTGGGATGAAATGCATACAGGGATGCAACCACTAAACTAGATTATCGTAGTTCAACCTATCTAAGGGGGTGGGAGTGATCGATAATTCTCAATTACAAAATTCTACCATACCGACCGGATATGATTCCTTTGAAATTATCCAACAACATAAAATCGATAAAAGTGCGTTGTCTTTTTTTTGAACTCTCATTTAAGTCGATCATTTATCCTGATTACACTTCGTTAAATCTTGTAAATTTCCGAGTAAGTTGTTCAATTAATCTAGCAGTCGCTTTTTTTGTTACGAGTATAAATTTAGAAAAATGTCACTACAAAGGGTGGCGGTAATTATTCTTAATTTTCGACCAATTTGATTGATTAAATGACACTGTTGAAGAGTTTGAGAATGTTTTAAAAGATCTGCACGGGGTGGTAATGGTGCCTAATTGCAAATTGTAAACGAGGAGGAGAGTAGAACATAATCGTGATTAGATTCAAACCATGATGTTGTATTCGTGTATCTATCGAGAACATCAATGGGCATTGTTGATAATAGAAGCCTGATGCAGCCAGTTTGTACATTTGCAATAATAATGTGGCTGCATAATGCACCACTACACTATTAACAACTATGTAGATAGTTACATTAACATAACAATTGAACGCTATGAATTTATTCACAAAATCGATAGATGAACTTGGAAATTTGATATAAAACAAGCAAGAATAAACAGGAACTAAAATAAATTATTATTTTGTTTATGTGGTTATAATAAAAATACCACCAATTGATATCAAATTAATTGATATAAAAAACACAATTTGTATGTATATATTAGTGATAATTGTTGAATACACCAACCCTTAATAACAACAACAACATCTTTGATGCTTGAAGAAATATTTTATTAGAGATAAATTGGTTATTGTTCAAATCAATTTCCTGCTAAATACAAATACAGACAATTCTAAAGTTAACAATAATATCGTAATAAGACAGATACGTTTTTATTTGTAAATTATTTGTACAAACAAAGCGCCAGATCATTGTTTAAACAAACCACGTTTAAGAGATTGTACGAATGAAGGCCTCAATTGTTCCCATATAAAGAATATTTATGTTGTTTATGTATTTGAATATAAAAATTACCCGTATTGAAGACCTTTCTTACTGTGTTGTTGTTGTTGTTTTTCCTCTCCATTTTTCTCTACTCTCTTTTATCATACGATGTTTCTATCATCTTATAAAACATCTAAAAGCTTGTGGACGAGATAAAAATATGATGGTTCTCTAATGCATTACAGAAAAAAAAACAGGCGATTTCGATTGAAGCTTCTTGCGTGTATTTGACAGGCTTTTATTATTAGAAAGGGCACACAAAGGGATTGGAGAAAATAAACGCATCTCGTTCTTAAACACTGATTGCTAAGATTGAACAGCATTTTTGAATGTCTCACAATAGAAATTTGAATAAACAAAATTGAATTAGCTTCGCAATTATATTTTTTTTACCCGGTTAGACATTGAATAAAAAACCGTTGTAATTAAAAGGCAACGTGGTGAACAAATTTAAATGCTAATAGAAACGTCTCCAAGAAACAAGCATTCATTATTTCTCAGTATGTTAATAGAAATAATCGCAAATGTTCAATTATTCAACGCGAATTGTATTATAACAAAAAAAAGTTGTTTGAATTTCGCGCCAATGATTACAATTTACAGTTTCCTACTATCAATACTTGAGAAAGTTTTGCCCTTGACTGATAGATGGCGCTGTATGTGGCCTGGGAAAATTTTCAAATTTAAGTCTCTACTACATATAATTTTTACAATATGTGTTGTTTTCTTTTTTAGAGAGTGTTTATTGATTTTTTTTTGATATTACTTTGTTGTAAAATTATCATTGAATTGATGATGCGGAAAATTCGAAAATTGTCCAATAATAACAGAATTTAATATTTGTGATACACCTGGCGACAGGTGTAGTCGTCGTGGTAACATTAAACCTGTCTTTTGATTCTGCATCAAATTAAAATTGATAACAGATTTTGTCGGTCGAATTTATAATTTGTTTTAAAAACGGAAATTCACCAAATTCAGACCGGCTGTAGGCAAAAAAAAACCCCAACAATAACAACAACACAGTTCTTCTAATATGATCAAAATCTATCTGATTGTAGCGCGTTTTTTTCTTTGTCATTTTGTTTTGATTTTTGTTATAATTTTAGCTTGTAATTGAAGTAACGATGTTTTTATTTATATTTGGCGAAATCAAATGTGTTGAACATCTGCCCATACAAGAGAGGAGGCGACACACGCACACAAAAAAAAATTGTCATCCTGCATATGTAAACTATATAAGTATAGAACAACTGGCGTCAGGGTTAATTTTTAGAAAAGTCAATTACCATATGGGAAGATGTTTAATAATAGAAGACTTCTTCTTTTATAAGAAACAAAACAAGCATAAACGTTGATCTTAGTTAAAGGGACACGGTGTAGATCTTACGCCGGCGTCAACATAGAATGATGCAGGAAATAGTTGAAACGCCACAGGAATAATTCTATCTATCTAACAATTCAAATTATGAACAACCTTAGCACACGACACACTTTAAGAACTCTAGAGGTGGATATAGGTAATAAATACGTGTGTTGCATATTTATAACGGCAGGTGTTTGATTGTAATATGTTGGAAATTAAATGAAATAGGAGGAAACACGCTGCTTTTTTGTTGGTTTTTTTTTTCAAATTCATCATAATATTCAAATGAAGAAGAACAACTTGGAAATTGCTTATTTATTTATTTTTCTTCTAATTATATTGTTCTGTCAACATTTTTGATGGATTTTCAACAAAAAATTCGAGATTATAGACATTATTATTATTTAGAAACGGAAATGTTATTTTACGATAAGAATAGTTGAATAAAATTCAAATTTCAACAATGTTATCGCCTTTTAGTGTAATCAAAATTCAATTCAATTTCCTGTGTGCGTGCGTGTGTGTGTTGGATACAGTATCCGATATTTACGATTTATCAATTAAACATAAATTTGAAAATGGTAAAAACAAAATAATAATTCATTCATTCGATTTTCTATATTTAACACGATTAATCTGCCGCCGCTACTACTTACTTATTGCCATCTTACTACATTCATACATAGTTTTATTTATAAATCTGACACAAGATTGCCATTTGAAAATATAATTGAACATCAATGTTACTCGCAGGAATATTGACATTCAATTTCAATAGATTAATTGCGAAATTAATTCAGCTTAATGTGGCAACACAGTTGATTTCGTTGGGGCTAATAATTTTTTTTTGGGATATTTGATGGATGTTCTTGATTGAAGGGCATATTATGTTTACTAGACTGGAACAAACTTAATGATTAGTAATAGAAATCCCAATGATTTGGCATTTCCGAAATCGCATGACTCATAGTTTGGATCAAAAACAAAATAGAGATTCTCTGGGATTCGAATACATACTTGTATTATAGTGCAACAAAAGTGACATGACCAAGTTGATTTAGCAGTTGGTAGTTTCTATTAATTGAGCAGCTCCTTGGAAAATTATTCTAACATAAACAGTACGCAGAGTAATGGCAGACCGACATTCATAATAGAGCACAAATAGTCGATTGATTGAACAATAAGATAGATGGTTATTCTGCCCTATTCTTTACCCTCTGATTTTGTGACTACAAAATCTTTTAGCAAGAATGCATCATAATCAGAAAAATTTATTGCTTGTTTAGAGATCCGCGTTGATTTGTTTCTGTAAAGTCAAGTTGATCGAATCAAATGTGCTTGACGTTAAACAGCTTTGAATAATCTTTAGATATGGCATCATCATCATCATTATCTATATGTAGATTGTGAGATATCATTTGTTATTTACAAATACACACACACATTAACATAATGATTTGATTATAAATATAAATATTTTATTATGAGAGAAACATGTGTAGGTTGTGGTTTTCTTTAAAAACAAACAAATTTAGGTCATTCTAGATGACATTAAATTAGTAATACTATAAAGTAGTTCGCCCACAAACAAAAGGAATTTTTCGAAAATAAATATCGAACATGGTACTTATAATAATAACAAGAAGAAGAAGAAGAAGAAGAAGAAGAAGACAATTCGGTTTTATCTATTAACAGTTTGATGTTTTAATACGATATACATGCTAAACATAAAATGATTTAAAATAAAGATGGCTACATTGTTGACTGACTAACTGACAAAATCAACCATCAGAACCAGTGTATAATAACGACTACGTGTACGTACATAAATTTTCCTTTGTAAAGAAGAATATTGCGCCATTGTTGCCATCTTATAGGTATCTCTATGTATACAATGTAGACTTATAATAGTAGTTAATATTGTCGTAAATCACGACTATATCATAAGTGAAAAATTGAATAGTAAAGACTTTTCGCATAGTTTCTATAAATACGAGATCTTGACAAGAACCAAACAGATGCTGAGGGGGTTATAGTGGCACGGTATTGTCGTAGGTGCTGCGGTGTCCACATGGCCCAGCAGCTGCTGATGAGATTGTGACAACACTAGGGGAAGGGGAGCATGGTGCAACAAACAACCCCAGACAGGTGGCACACGTCTAAAGGCTCGTGCTCAAAAGAAAAAAAGCTGTTATGCCATCACAACCCCTGTTATAAGTGCAGATATTCGATCCCATCCGGCATATTCCAACAAAATTTAATTTTGGATTTAAAAACACACACGCACACATATACAAGATGTATATAAGTCAGAATTTATTTTTGAATAATTAGAAGTTGGTAATATTATCAATTAGGTGAGGCAGGTGATGGTGGAACAACGTTGTGTATACACGACACAGGTAGAAAACAAGTTGCAGATGGACAATATACAAAGAGCAGATGTACGTAAAGACGGCGTGTGTGCTCGTGTTCAGAGTTCCACTAGAATGCAATTGTGAGGTTTTTTTTTCGGGCACCAGACACAATTCTAAAACACGGCTATAATATACCTTTGATAATGGCATGAATCAGGTCGGCGAACTGATCCATCTGGTTTAGAAACCAACAACAACAACAACAAAAAACACGAAGCTGTTGTCCATCCAGCAAAGTTTTGAAAGAAAAAAAATGCGGTTTTAATAGATTCATCATCAACAACCGTAATCGAATCATATTCGTTTTTATTATCTTTGAACATATAACAATTTTGCAAAAAGGTTGTACTGCAGCAGCATTATTATTATTATTATTTTTGTTTGAATTCACCCATCAAATATCATCCCAAACCACAAAGAACCATTTATGCCAGGTCAGGTTGTCTGTTGTCTGTATTTTTTTGTTTCTACGAAACATTGCTGAAAATTACGTGTGGTAAAATTTAATTCAGTATAAAGCTGTTTGTTCTTCGGCTATCTGCACGTAAACCTTGAAGGCGTTGCAATATCTCTATCTTTATTCAACTTGTTAGTTTTCAATTATAATACGGTCTTTTTCTATCGTGTTTTATATTATTATTATTATTATTGACCAGCCAGGTATAAAGGTGTGTTCCACTGTGGAGAGGTAACAACAGCACATGGTCAAAAGAGATTTTTTCATTAAAGTTAGTTCAACAGCAACTGCGCTCTTGTATGGTTGCGTGTGTATCTGTGTGACTGTGTGTGTGTGTGTGTGTGCATACCTATATAAAATAGTAAATATTTCAAATGTTTTTATGAAAATCAGTGGAAATGTTCTGTGGGGGTAGTTTTCGTTCCAAAACAATTGAAAAAACTGACGAATATAAAATTATTAAAATCAACAATACAACAACACAAATAAAAATCGTACGATCGGCTAGTTTTAATCAAACCAATCAAAAACAACAACAACAACAAAATCGACGTATTTTTATTTTACCACCAAAAATTCCTGAAGATGTATCGAAACGACGACGTCTCTTCTTTCGGAAACCATTGGTAAGTCTCTTATGTGCACTTCTACGAAAGTTTCTAAAAATACATCATAATTCAAAAATAGTTGAAAGTTTCACCCTAACAACTGTGCGAGAGGATGGAAAGAGAGACAACCCCGTGACAGGGACTATAAACTATCAATTGTATATCTATCAAGTTTTTCACATCTGTTCTCTCGACTTTTTTTTTGTGTTGTTAAAGATTGCAGTTTTACAGGGGGGTGGTCTTTGTGTACAAGTCGAGGTCTCTATCTATTTAAAGAAATTTACAGTTATAGCTGAACACATTTGACTTGACTCTCACAAATTTATGGCCCACTTAAAATAAAACTGTGAGATCCTTAACACGTTATTTTGTGATCATTGAAACATTTTTGTTTATCTTCAGGAAATTAGCGCGTGTTCATAGATACGTATGCGACATTAAATTTTGCTGATTAAAGTTAACATTTTGTTGTTATATTTATGTTGTTTGCGTGCTAATTTCCTGTGGCAAGAATGTCAAGGCTTTTTTTCAGTTCCAAACAAATTTCTGTAAAACTCAATTCGAATTAGATTGAAAATTTCAACAAATTCCACCCACAATTTCCGAAAACAGATCACCACCACTACTACTACTACTACACACTTCAGTGACTAATTTTCCACTTTATAATAATAATAATAATATTCAAAACACATACACAAAACAGATGATGACTACTCTTTTATACTCTATTCAGTGACTGACTTTGGTGAGTGTTGTTGTGTGTTTTATGTGCTTGTCGTTCGTACAGAGTTCAGTTCAGTTTCAACTCTTTGTAGTTAATGTTGTTCGTAGCAGTTTAAAGTAACAACATCATGTTGTGTATTTTATTCTTCATAAGTTAAATAATTCAATTGTGTGTTGGTCCATGTGTTGTTGCTTTTATATGTTATATTGAAAAGAGGGTGTGTGTGTGTGTGTGTGTGTGTGTTTCTCTCTAAAATATGTCGTGGATTAGTAGACGGTCATCGAAAATACATCATCAAAAGAAATTAAAGAATAATCATGCCGAAGATGATATTGGATCAAATTCAGATGATTCGGTAAATATTTCCTTTGTCCATTAGAGGAGAAATTTCCATGAATACGACTTCCGGTTGAACCGATGATAAAAAAAAACTTATCTGTTCTCGTAATATGGATGTTGTTGTTGTTGTTGTTGTTGTTGTTGTTGCTTTTTTTATCATCCCCATACACTTGATAGTTACTTTAGAAATATGGGCTTATTTTCTCTCTCTCCATTTCCTCAAGTTACTCAACCAGACCAGATATTTCTTTATAGATAACACTCTATTTTTTTTTCTTAATAACGCAATAATTGTTTAGCTACCATGAAATTAATGTTAATAATACGGCCAAATGTTTTATTAATTTGTATTGGTAATAATAATATTAATAAGAAAGCAGCCACCCTTCAAACGACTTAATAGTATTTTGATTGATATAAACATGACAGATTTATTGTCGTTGTAAACAATCCATAAATCTTTTGAATACTTTGTCAATAGAAGAGAAAGTTGAACTATTGATAGGGCAGCAGGAGTCTTCAGTGCAAAATTGTAATAATAATCGTATATACTCCGTCCATTTTTATTTAGCCGGCTTTGACTTCACGTTCAAACACATTTATTTATATGTGTGGAAACAGTGTTTTAAATCCAACTTGACCGACCATAGTGACTGGAGGAAATACGAAATACGTTGGGAAATTATAAATTAAGGGTGAAATTAACGATAGAAATCATAAATAAAACGTGTGAGGAGGAGGGGGAGGGAGGGGGGTAAAGATCTATTTTAAACTATAGATTTATTTTTATTTCCTTCATTCACATAAAACGCATTTAGCATACGTTCCATTCGTTTATAATACACAATCTCTTTTGGCTCAATTTAAACTGTTTAGTGTCAACTCGGCTTTGGTCATTTTCTTATTGCATGTGTATGTATAGAAATATGTTGATATATTTGTTGTTTTTTTTTCTGTTTTCGATATATTTTTATCAGTTATATTGGACGCCAGGCGCCTGTCGCCTGCCGTCTGTCTCTATACTTATTATAGTCACTCGTTCCTTTGTTTTCATTATTGAATTTGTTCTAATAAATTCACAGTACTTTCACTCTATATTTTTATATTTGTTCAATTCAATATTCTTGGAATATTATTTGTGGTTTAAACCAGAATTACGATCTTGTGAATGTATTTGTTGTAATATGTATAAAGGGCGCTCCTTGGATGACTCACCACCGTTTCATTTACAGAATTGCTATGTATCGAGGGATAGGGTGACAATACATCATCTTGGTTGTCTGACTATAGGACAGCTGCCCTTTAAACGCCAACAACTAACTACTATCTAGATAGCTGATAATATCGTTAAATAAAACAGCCCGCATTTAGATGATTCTAACTAATTGTAAGAAGGGGGTGTGTTTTCTTCATTTTAAAATAGCCGCACAACAAAAAATTAACGAAATGCTTATAAGCTAGATATATGTTTACAACTATACATATATAACATCTGTAGTCTTGTGCAAGGTTCAAACAATAGGAATTTGGTGTCAAGGCAATTATTGTATGTATATATTTAATAATAATAATAATAATAATAATGAAGACTTTTTATATCTAAACACAAAACACAATTCAATTGTCCGGTCAGTTTTCTTTTTCCATCAATTTATATTTTATTAGTTTGTGGGTAGTAAATTAGCCGCTTGTTGATTTATTATAACAGGCGCAAAATATAAATGTTGTTAGATAAAAGTTTTAGGTTCGACGCCTTTAATGTATATATGACGCCCCGTTTCCCTTTATAGATTCTACACGAATAGAATGTGACTGTCTCCCAACTTAGTTCGTTGGGACGAATTTATTTTTGTATGAACTGAAGTGAAAAATAGACAACAAAACAATCGATTTTATTATTATTCAAGTTCAAATTCGAAATTAGTTGTGTGTTTCGTATTCTTCTCATCGAAAATCAACAAGATTCTATTTGAGTTATAAACACACTCAATTATCGTATTATTGCTTAAATTTCATCAAAACAGAGACAAAAAAAATGTAAATCGTGAGTAGGTTTTTTTTGTCTGTATTAAATTTTTAACGTAATCGCGGAAGCAGCCATGTGTGGAAATTGTGCAATACGCCTGTCTCTCTGGTTATTGATAAGGCATTACGTATCTATCCATATTGTGTTTTTTCTCATTGCAATTCAACTTTTTGGTTTTGTTTTAGGGCATTAGGGCAATGTACCATGACGGCAATAATCACGTTCAAACCTATACCCACCACTACTATTATTGCTGCAACTGAACTCGATTTGATGGTTCAATGAGTTCGTGTTGTTGTACAGTTGTTACATGCGAATTGCATTAAAACCAAGCAAGCATTTACACACATAATAATAATAATAATAATCATCATCAACGGTGCTTGTCTTCTTGTGTGGACAGATTGACCTTTCGCTGCAAACCTGTGATGGAGGCAGGAGGTGGAGGACCTACAGTCCAAAGCCTATGAACAAGAAGAAATATCTGTAGATGCGAGATTTATCCATTCTTCTTCCCCCCCCACTTCACCTCGGTGATTGTTTTATAGCTTTACAAACGATCGTAGATATCTCTCATCTTTTATCTTGTAACTTGTGCGGGTTCACCTATAACAGGAACAAATAATTCACATTGTTCCCATCCTGTTCTTGTACAATTCAATCGGAGATATTAGATAGAGACACCAGTATTATATTGGGGGCTTTTATTATGAAATACCTCCTGAATTGTATGTACGATGCCAACTTGAAATACTCTCCACCATCATTATAACCATGAAGCGGAATCATTCGGCATGTGAATGAATGAATTTCTAAAAGTCCGCATATGCAATTTCAGGGTCAGAATTACAATAGTCTGTTGAAAATCGGTCGATAAACTCTCTCTATCCCTCTTGTTCGTCAGTTGTTGATGAATCTCTCACTCGGTAATTTTCTCACAAAATCCTGCAAATGCAACAGCAACGCTGCAGTTTTAATTTACATAATTTCCAGAATTTCAACAAATATGCCAGGAATTTCTCCTTTTCACTATTATTATTATTATTATTTAGGTACATATATATATATATATATATATCTGACAAAGTGTAGATTGTACACATTATGTTGTAAGTACATACTTGAGTTAACTAGCAAAATTGGGGTCAAGTGAAATGTAATTAAAACCCACGGGATAAGAAACGGGATACCAGTTAGTTGTTGGTAGCAAATAAAAATCAAAAAAGCAGACAGAAAGAGATAAACTATCAATGTATAATTTATAAGAATTTAGGTGAAATAATGAAATAGGAGAGAAGTGATGACTGAATATATTTAAAGAAACATCTGGCCATGACGGTTCAGTTAGTAACAATGATGTGTGTACCGGAAGTTGGACGTCCCTCTCAGGACAACAGAAAATTAAAGAACATCCGGTTATTCGGGTGTGATGATGATGGTGATTTCGTCTTGTAAACGTTTCAAATTCGTAAGAAATGCTGTAATGTATCGATCACACCACAACTTGATATAAGTAAACAAAAATCCACTTTAATTATTGTTTTAAGAATGGTAGTTTAATCGTCGTTTACGACAACTTCAAGCAATGAATTTTTCATTTTATAATCCAATTAAGAGTTGAACATAATTAATATTTAAACGGTGAAGTGGTAGTTAAAGTTGGAAATACGCACCAATAAATAACACAGCATCCCTAATGTTAATAATAATAATAATAATAATAATAATAAAACTAGATAGTCAGTATTTGTCTCGTTGATGATATTCAAGGGTTAAAAGCTTTTCTATTTACAACAGTATGACAACATTATAAATTTCAAATGTATTAATGTCAATCACTATGAAACAATCTACGTTCACAGACAAAATTTAATTTAACTTACGGCTTTAATTTCATTTCCAACAAAAAGGTCTTACAAACAAATACACTCCCTTGAATTTTTGCAATACAAACAGAATTCTCTCGCAGGTTTTGTAAATTTAATCAATCTCGTCAATTTACAACGTGATTATCCTTTCATATTATCCACCTTGTTCGGCGTTGGTTTTATTTTTTTTCGCTACAGGAAACAACGGTTATTGCCCTATTCCATTACCGCATTAAAGCCGGAAGTATTATAAATCCTTCGTTTTTTTTACTTATACAATTTTCTTTTTAAGGGACTTGACGGATATTTTTCAGAAATAATCGCCCTATTTAAAGAATCGAAATTATTGTGTGAAATTGTTGTGACTTAATTGGATCAATGTTGATATTGACAAGAAGGGTCAATGGACAGTGGCAATGGTTCTAATTAAGGACCTAACAAACAGACACGTGTCAACCAACAAAACCTTGAAATTACCTGTAATTCCAGTAGTTTAATCTATTTTATTTTTTTGACACCCTGTCCCATTAGCGCATTCCATGAAGGTATTTGGCTGTAATAATTTGATATCGATTTTGAAGACCCTTTTATGATAAACTTTTAAAAGTGGTTAGATGGAATATTTGCGATTACAAAAAGAGAAAATGTATAGCTATCGATACAATTTAGAAACCCCAAACCTTTCTAATTCTATAGAGTTTCACCCCCCTGTTTACCGTACGATTATTGCCGATCTAGTTTAGTCCTTGTTGCCGAACAGGACTCGAGCAACTGCGACAGAAAGGATCCCGGGCAGTATGACGTCATACACGGAAGCATCTCTACCGATATTACCGTTTCTTGTCCGTCCATGCTTGTCTATATCGTTTTTACCGGTAGTTTACCGATTGATTTAGAATAGAAACTGTACAGACATTGTATTTTGGAGAAATTGTCAACAAAACAAATTGTGCCAGTGCTACAGCAACAACAAAAAAAAATAAAAGCATGAATGCTTCATTGGCAATTGATCATTTCCGTTGAATTAATGAATTTTGGAATGTTCAAATTACCACAAACATGTTCAAGGGCTGGAAATTTGGCAAGGTAAATCTTCAAATGACCCTGTAAGCGGGTACTCCCCTTTACGTTTCTTTTCCCACCACTTAACCATCCCAAATGTTTGTCCTATTCGTGGTAACAGTTCAAAGTTCACCAAAAGGCTAAATGCTTGACACTTTCAGTGAGTTTATCATCAAAGCAACTATCTCTCTCTCTCTCTTTCTTTCTTTCTTTCTTTCTTTCTTTCTCGTCTTTTTCACCGATTTATTGAAATGTAATAGGGTGTAATAAATTGAATTTTATTGCAAAAAAATATATTGGTCCATTGCTCTGAAAAGAACAAAACTGTAAACAGGCAATAAAGGACAAGATAGTAGGAGGAAAAACAATAAAATTCAATACATTAATCCTTTAGAAAATCCAAAACGATAGCAGAATATTAATAATGACGATGAGGGTGGTTCCCCCTAATAACAAAATTCAAGAAAGCACCACTTTAGGGTTATTCTTCTACGTTTTAATATTGACATTATTATTATTATTATTGAATTATATTGTCGTTAAAATAGATATTTGACAGTCACGAGGGTGGTGGTACCAGCAACATTTTTCTATTTGCGTGTGCAAATACAACTCGTGTATATTCACATTTTATTTTTTATTTAATATTTACGGTTTTATGATAATGGAATGGATTCGTTTTATCCATACAAATGCAAATTCAGCTACTTTTTAATCAAATACACAAAAAAAAATCGAATGGTCTCTTGACCGAGGGTGGATGGGTATAGGATTTTGTTAGTTGTTGACCAGGTGGTTAACACTGAAATACAGGAGACACTCCCCTATATTTAATGTGTCATCGTCATTACACTCCCCCTCTATTTATAAGTCCAAAATAGTTGTAATCTGTTAGTCACGAAATTATTTTCTAGGGTCTGGATCCTATTAATTCTACAAGCCATCTTCGGCCAATGAATTCAGAAATTGCTGCACCACGCATAGATAGTTATCGTTTTTCCATGGCGAACCTTGAAGACTCCCAAGATGTCGATCTGGATGCTATTCTTGGTGAATTGTGTGCTTTAGAAAATGAATGTGAACGTGAAATTGGGCATGCACGCGACAACAATAAACGTCTATCCGGTAAAAGATTTTGTTGATTTACCTTCAATAGAAGATTTCGATTATTAATTAGTTTTATTTTCCGGATTTTATAGACACTCAAAAGATTACACAACAACAACTACTTCTACAGCAACAACAACACCAATCAAGAACACATTGCAGATCGTCATCAGAAGGTCCCCGACTGAAATTAGATCCAGGAGAGAGTGATTTAATGTTAAAGACTGATTCAGTACGAACTGATTCGCCTGATAACGATTCAGCATTTAGCGATACAGTTTCGATGCTTTCTAGTGAATCATCAACTAGTAGCGGTGGTAGTGGAGCTAAACCTCAAAGTCTTCATTTACAAAATCTACAGGTATCTATCTATCTATCTCTATCTCATGAATGTTTACAGTAAGAATAGAAAATCTAATAATTTATTGATAAAAAGGATGAAGCATCTCGGGTGAAGGCAGAGAAAATCAGAATGGCTATGGAGAAGATTAAAGAGGCAAATATCCAGAAACTATTCGTGAAAGTTTTTACACCTGATGGATCAGCAAAATCGTTGTTGGTCGATGAGAAAATGTTGTGTTGTTACGTTACACGTCTTTTGGCTGATAAAAATCATGTGAAAATGGATCCTAAATGGGCAATTGTTGAACATTTACCTGATCTATATATGGGTAAGTTAGCTAAAAATTGTTGAAAATTAGATTTCTCAACAATTCCATTTGTTTTTCTATTATTTTAGAAAGAATCTATGAAGATCATGAATTATTAGTGGACAATTTAATGGTGTGGACTAGAGAATCGAAAAACAAAATCTTCTTTGAAGAACGAACAGAGAAAATCAAACTATTTCTACAACCAGAGAAATTCTTATTATCAATAACTGATAAAAAGGATATTTTCGATCATGATGAACATTCACGTAATATGCTACTTGAAGAATTCTTTTCATCGACAACTTGTAGCATTCCAGAGGTGGAAGGGAATTTATATTTAAAAGCTGATTCGAAGAAAGGCTGGAAAAAGTATCATTTCGTATTAAGGGCATCCGGTCTTTATTATTATCCAAAAGAGAAAGTGAAATCTGCTAAAGATTTAATTTGTTTAGCAACATTCGATAATAATCAAGTAAGAATTCAATATTTGCCCCCTTCAATGACAACAATGTTATTATTCTTATTATTATTTTGTAGATTTATTCTGGTTTAGGTTGGAAAAAGAAATACAAAGCGCCGACTGATTTTTGTTTTGCTATAAAACATCCAAGACTACAAGAACCAAAGTCGACCAAATACATTAAATATTTATGCGCTGAAGACCAACCAACATTGGAACGATGGAAGGTGGGAATGCGTATCGCCAAATATGGTAAACAATTGATGGACAACTATAGGGCTGTGATAGATGAATTGGCACAAGAAGATCTTGATATTCTGGCACATGCTAGAAGTTGTTCGGTCAGTTCGATTGCTGTACAATCGAATGTGACAACACCTACACAGGGGTATGTTTTAACTAATTTGCCTCATCAAGTTTTGATTATTTCTTAAATTGTAAAATAGTTATCCGGGAAGTGAAGCCGGTTATGGTACACAAAGTGAAACATATTCAGCACCATCAGAAGTTAGTTCTGGTCGACATAGTCGTGCTAGTAGTTCCAGTTCTAGTGGTTGTATGTCCGATGGTGCCCCATCTAGTTGTGAAAATGCTTTCGATTCAGAATTTCCAATGGGCACAATCAAAAGAAAACCATCAATGAAACCGAGTCTACCATTAACAAATATTACACGACAATTGAAAGAGGTTGGCGAGACACGTGATGAAATCGATGCAACAAGTCCACCTAATAATAATAATAATAATAACAATTCTGGTACATTAACACGTCGTCATAGTAGAAGAAAATCGAATAATTCTAATGATGATTCATCAAATTCATCGGGGACATTAAAACGACAACATTCATATAAAACGCGTGGTTCTGTTGAATCAATGAGTGGACGTAGTGGTAATTCAACACCGTTATGTAGTACACCTGTTAGGGAAAGGAGTTCACCGTTTAATGAAAGACCACCAAGTGCTGGTTCGATACGAAGTCCTGTTCTAAGTCCTAATAACATTGAGATGCCTTCGTGTATGGTAAGTTGATTGTTTTCAGTCATTTTCCTTGTTTGAATGTTTCTGTTTTTCTTCATCTAGACTGATTCTATAACTTCGCTACCACCACCACCACCACCAGAAACTAATGGCGAAACAATCATAAACGATTATTCATCATCGTATCAATTACCACCACCGCCATCGGAAGTGTACAATTCAAATTTATCATTAGATAGTTTACCACCACCACCAAATCCAAATGAATTACCACCAATGACTGGTGCTGAATTAACTGGCAGTCAATTATCGTTAATGTCATTACCACCGCCACCTGGTGAATGTTGTGACAATACTGGTACAATACGGCGACGTAAAGGTAGCATAACACCAACGAATAATCAAAGTCCAAATCGAACACCAACACAAGACCTATCACCAGATCATACACCAACACAATCACGATTGAATACACCATGTTTCAGTCCACCATTATCGAATGTCGGATCGAATTGTAGTACACCGACACAATTAAATCCACCTGTTACATTTAATAATAGTCCAACACATTACCAACCGGCACAGAATCATGATAGAAATAGTAATGAATGTCAAACGAATGGTTATCAAAATCATAATCAAAATGTATCAAATTATCGACAAAGTAATACACTACCAAATTCTATACCATTCAATAGTAATAACGGATTAAGGTCATCGTTAAGACAAAGTTCATTGCCACGACAGATTTCCTCGAATAGTATAGCATCAACAAATAGTTCCAGTAGTTCCGGTGGTAATAATACAATTTATGGTAGCGTTTCACAATCATTTATTACTGATATGAAAACAACAATAACAACATCATCATCATCATCATCATCATCACCGCATGTTCCACGTAAAGTTAGTTTTCAACATGATAACAACAGTCCGAAGAAACCAACGAAGAAAATCAGTTTTAATTTAATACCACAAGAAGTACCGCCATTACCAAAAAAACCACCGCCACCAAAACGATCAGATAGTACGAAATTATCAAGTCCCAAAAAACTAGTTGAACCGCCAATTGATTTTTTAAAAGATTTACAACGTGTCATGAGGAAGAAATGGCAAGTTGCACAAAAATGCAAATTGGAACCATCAACAACACCACATGAAGTACTTGGTTTCCGTGATCCACCAACATTATTACCAGACTATAAAGAACATAATGTTTCGAATTGGGTACAAGAACATTATGGTCCAAATAATGTTTATGAGAATGTTTATCAACAGGACAATAATAATATTGATAATGTTGTTGAATATGCCACAAGTCCTATACATGTTGGAAAGAATGATATTATTATTAGGAATAGTGGTGGTGGTAGTAGTGAATTTGTACGAATTAAACGACCACCACCGCCGCCACCACCAAAACGTAGTGAAACAACACAATTAACCACACCGAAAATACATTGATAATAATAATACTAATGGGGTAGTAATAAGTAGAAATGAAAAATAATTGGCATATCATCATATTATCGCGGCTTTTGCTATATGTTTTAGTAGCATCATTGCCAATAATCATATTTGTCTGTCTATCTACGTTTAGATATTTTATATCTAACACAATTAATCGAAATATGAGTGCTGCTTATTTTTCAAGTGATACTTTGATGTTTTATACCTTTTACACAATAAATAAAATAAAAATTGTAATAATAAAATAAGTGTACTGCCAGAATCCTCCCCCCGCCATGCCATTATTAATGGCTATGTGATTATATAAGAAATATAAATGTGCCATTTATTAAGTGATTAGATCGAGATTAGATGATTGAGAAACAAAAACAAAACAAAAACGATTTAAAAAGAAAGGACACTTAATTGAGTGATTATGAATTCTCCCAAATTTTCCGTTTATTTCTTCTTTTTGTAAATAATTTAGCTCACTATTATGTTTAATAATTATAGATAGGATAATGAATCTTAAGGGATTTGAAAATATTTATGGTGCTTATAGGATAAAATTTTACATTTTTTTTTGTGTTTGGACAAGTTCTTTTACAATTTTCTGTTAGACAATAGAAAATTTACAGGGTTGCAGTTATTTATTTCAATACAATTTCAATTTTTGTTTGTTATTTCGATGTAAATATAAACAATGAATGTTCCAAGCTCTATGCTATTAATTTTTGGTGGATGCGCCGGGCGAACAATTTTCAAATTCTGGCGGAGGCGCCGGAAATCTTTAAATTTTGATGTTTGCAAGAATTTTTTTGGTGGATGCGCCGGGCGAATTTTTATAAATGTTAATTTTTGTAACAAGTTATTTAGTGGATGCGCCGGGTGAATTTTTTAACTTTCAATTTTTGTAAGAAAATATTTGGTGGGTGCGCCGGGCGAAATTTTTAATTCTTGTATGAAAATTTTTGGTGGATGCGCCGGGTGAACATTTTTTTGGGCCGGCGATGATTAATTGTCTTTATTAACAATTGTAATAATAATAATAATAATTAATTATATGTATATTTAAATGAATGAAATGGTTTTATAATATATGTATAACGATATGGTGGTTATTATATACAGGTATATAAGATCTCTTTTACGAGGCGATTGTCCAATACAATTTTTTATATGTTTTATACTAACTTAAAATAGTGGATTTTTTAGAAATATTGTTTATTCCTATAGATTTTAATGAATTCTTGGAAGGAAATTTTTAGCGAATCATCTCTCTACTCTAACATCAACAACATCATCAAAAAATGGTGTCTTAGGAAATTGTGCAATTTTTCTTCGATAATACAGAATTATTTGATTTGTGTTAATGAACATTTTTCCATTAATGGTAGATTTACTTCTTTTTTTTTGTAATTTATATGTTTAATTTGTTTCTTATCACACACTTTGTACACATTTCACCATTTCTCTACTAATTGTTATAATAATATTACAATATAAATAATATTTGAAAAAGAAGAATTTGTTTTTTCTTGCAACAATAAATCAAAAGCGTGTACATACCTTTGGTGTTCAATTAAATGAAACTGAACTGTTACAATAAAGAAGAGAATTTAAAGCCTTCTCCGGAAGTGTTGTGAGATATTCAGTAAGTTTTATGCAAATCAATAAGAGATCAACCACTCGGTGTCGATTTGTTGGTTGCCTATAAATATGTGTGTAGACAACCAACAAAACACTATTGTTGTAGCTCTTTTTTACAGTGCAAATTTTCACTGTTTCTCTTCAATTACAAAACACATCTTCAAGCAAGTTCCACTGAAGACAATTCGGCCGCTTTTCTGAAACCATCTTTTTGTTTTGTTTCAAATTAGGCGTTTTCATTATTTCTAAGACCCTTGAAATGACCATATCTCTATTTGATTATGGGCATTAATACTATCTACCAATAAAGTAATTTTCATTAGAATTCCGCTACCTAAGACGACCCTATTACATAGGGAAAGTTGTAACTTGTCTAATTTATTAAATCCGTTTAAATTTATAGAAGGTACATTCTGAAGTTTATAGTGTTCCACAGTACAGATGAATAATTCTAATACTATATACATATATACCTATATATTTGATAATTGTCTACAGCGACCATCTAGACGATCGATTTCCTAACTTATAGTGAGTGGTCCCTTTAGACGGGTTTCATTGTTATTTGCTAGTTTGCAAATACAAAGATCGAATGGCATGCCTCCGAATTCCTTAAATTCTTCTTTATATCTTGTTTATTATGTTTTGTTTTTTTGATTGATTTATAATAAAGGCTAATATTATTAATTTTTGGTTTAAATTTTGGTATCCTTGAACCTTGATGTTCGTAGATGACCATCATAGATGTTACTTTGATGAAGCCGGTGGTGCTGTCATGATATTTGAAATTAGTATGTTCGGACACAGATATTTTTTATTATTAGTTTCAGGAAATTAGTCATTTTCAATTATTTTAAAAAATCAAATAGAACGCATTGTTTTCGTGAAAATTATAGAAGACGATATGAATTTCACAGTGATAGAAAGGTAATTTAAGAAGAATTAAAATGTCGAAATTTCCGAAAAATTTGAGGGTTTCTATAAAATATCAAAGATAATTGTAGTGCCAGGACTCTAGCTAATAATCAACTGTCCTTTATTTCTATACCTTTTCATAATAAATTGAAGTTTTCGTTAATTATTGTCCAACACACACACACACACACACACACACACGTCGAAAAAGAAGACGCAGAAGAAGAAGAAAGAAACAGACATCTGATTGGCTATTATAGTTGTTGTTGTTGTTTGTTCTGTATGCTGCACAATTTCAGAACTGAAATTGCCGAATTCCTATAGAATGTCTGTTGTTGTTGTTGTTGTATTTTTGGGAGGGTGCAACGTTGCATTGTTGACGATGATGGATGCGCTCGTCTGACACCCTGAGAACTCCAGCAACATCTCTTGTTTCTAGGTCGGACCCCAACTGTACCATTGTTACAGCACTATTTATAACAATGCTTTATAAGATCGTCTCTTCTATTCACATTTTTCCCTTTTGTAATACATTCTGATCTATATTTTATTCATCTTGAAAATCAACATCATTAGATTAAATCATTGTTATTGCTCCAATCATCATTCTATGGATTGAAGCAATTTTCGATGAAATGACAACGGAAAATTATTGTGGAACCGTTAGGAACTTCCCCTTCGACAAAATAAACAACAACAACAACACTTGAGAAATTGACCCTTCCATTAAAATAAATTTAGTGTAACATTATAATACGGTCATTTTAAAATTTATAACTTGTTAAAGAAACCCCTAGAAAATCAAAGGGAAATAAATAAATTTAACCTTCCCCCGTTTTCTTATAAAGGAATTTACAAATTTCGTAGGCTGGCCGGCCGGCCGGCACTGACACCTATTCAAATTGTAATTTAAACCGTGTATATGTAACAAATTTCGACGGGTACACAACATTTAAATCATGTAAGTGTCCAGTTGTTGAAGAAGGGTTGACCACCCCTTATTGCAGGTATGAATGACCTTAACAATAACATGTGCCATATATATATATATATATATATTTCACCGCTTTTCACCTTTTGAACCCTGATCTACCACACACTTCCTACAATTGCCGGTGAAACTTCCTTATTGTTATTTATTTCCTACAGGTCTGGGGTCTATCTAGGTTCTGTTAAAGGTATTCGTATGTGTCTATTGGTATATCGACCATACGTGGCTTGTTTCCGGCTTTCTTTTTTCTTTAGTTTTCATTGGATTCCCGTAAGGGATCACATGGGAAATCTAATTTTAATAACAAATAAAACACGTCAATCTATACTACTATACCGTTACAAATAAATCTTAATTTTAAAGCAATATAATAATTGTTATCCGTGGTCGCAGGACAAATTTGGTTTTCATAGTCAATAACAAATCATTCTATCCAAACAAAAATTCTCATTATAGGTAGGTATGGGCAATATTACAGAATAAATCTGACAAATAAAACTATGCCGCGAATTTTGCACTATTCGATATTTCAAAAATAATTGTAAATTCCATTATCGTTTGGCATTATTAATAGAATAATAGATTAAGACATATTGTCAGTTCATCAGTACATGAATTCTTTATAATTGATCCCCTTCACTCTGATAGTCGGCTGCTATCAACAATAACAGCAAAAAAAACAACAAACAAACAACAACAGTAAACCTAACTGTAGCCAGAATGAAAAAAGCCTGTCTTTTTCAGACTTCTACTGAATTTTTTAAAACCGTTACTCTGTACAATTTAAAATTAACAATGCAACAGAAAGATGGAACAGACAGAGTGCGTACCTGGTCAATCGGAAGTGTCCAGCTTGATTTGATTAGGGTTTTTTTGTGTGTGTGTGTGTATTTTGACTACTAGTAGTGGTGGTGGTGGGTAGACGGGCCGTTGGAATTGTTAATTGTCCAGATTTAGAGTGCATGCAGTACAATAACCCTTCACAAGATGTTAATTCCGGTATTGTGGTGTACATATGTGATGGTCAAACTTCCCATGAGAAAACCTAACACTTCGATTTAATCTAAAAACGATGATGTGATATATGGGAGGAATTTGAAGAATTTTGGCACGAGTTTAGATTGTTAAAATGTGATTCGAAAAGGGAGGGGAAAAAAACAACTACTCCTAAATGCTTATTATAAACGTTGTCATTTGGGCGGTAATCCTCTGACCATAGGTCATTTATCAACAAGGTAACTTTGAATACGATTCCATATACCATCGTAATCCTTCATGAATACCAAAACGTACTTGACTAGATAGGTCTTTATTAAAATGTCGTTAAAATGAAGACATGGAGAATACCTACTAGTTAGTAGCTATTAGATAGTTGAAATTTAGTATTATTATTATTATTATTTGAAATTTGACGCCTTTTCTCAAATGTGAATTATTATCAATAAAACCATCTCCCTTCATTTATTTTTCATTGTAATCACCGTTATAATATGACGATCCTTTATTGAATATGTCGATTCTGATAAATGTATCACTAGATGGGGAATATTCGTGACAAAGTCACCCTAAAAACACACTATAGACGAATATAGCAGCGATAGATAGCAGGTGAATACTGTAGAAAACTACCGGGATGCAGGTCGAATACATAGGGAAGCTGTTGCACTGTTCTATCCGTTTTTCACCCCTTAAACCAATTGGGGTGCTGCGATGATAGATAACCGTACCTGACATCCTAGGGGATGATGCTATGAGAAAATCGAAGGGATTCCCACTGATTGTCGAGTGTGTATTCGGTTAGAATAGTTTTAATAAAAATCGAAAGACTAACGTTTATTAATGCATCTCTCAATGCCAAGGACGCCTACCCACCAAACAAATCACAACATAATTTCGCGCTCTATTTTCTCACGACTTTATCAAATGCCAACACACCGACTGTTGCAGATCCAGTTTTGTTCTAAATTAACAAAGACAAAACAAGCAATCGAACAAACAAAATTAATAATAAATCTTGAAAGGTTTCTGTTATTATTAGGACATAGCCTTCGATTATTATTTGTTTTTCGATTATTTTGTGTGTTAATAGTGAAAAGATTGGGGAGGTCGTCTGGATCTCTCTTCAAGGCAACTACATCTATCATCTAAACAAAGAAATTTAATTGGCAGTGGACAATTTACTTATGTTGTTAGATATGCTTGAAATAGCCACGTGCTTCTATCGAGCTTAAAAGATTTCATCCTGCGGATCCTGCCCCAACAAAACAAGTGATGCCGCTACTCCAACTTTGTTTCATCCATTGCAATCTACAATTAGTTTATTTTATTTTCTTAATAATTATTGAAATGCTTGTGTTCTATTGTTGTTGCGGTTGGTGGTGGTGGTGCTGCTGAAAGCTGTGCAGAAAACTTGCAGCGTCTCAAGGTAATCCGACGTAATTTTTTTTTTATTTTACTCTATTTTGTTGTGTTGGTCCAAGTCTCAAATTTTGTTTGGAATCTTAACGAGTTTTCGATTCTATCATTTTTATTTTTATATTTGGGAAAAAAAAAATAATTTTCGATGGCGGCTTTTTCCAATTCAACTAATAACAACAGTTGAAGGACCTTGCCAAATTCTCAGACTTGTGTAAAATTAATAAATCATACATATACACACACACACACACACACACACATACCATTGATCATCATTTTTAAATAATAAAACAGTAAACAAATATTCGTAATATTGATTTCAATAAATAGTAAAACAAACCAAAAAATTGTATGACGATAGGGTAAGTTATTGATGAGATTCTTATTAAAAATGTTATTTTACACACAATAGAGAGGTTGAACGACTAGTTTTCACCCTTTAACCCTATAATATAAATGACCAATGGTCATCTCACCTTTGACCCAAGTTTCTTTATCAAAAGGAACGTGTGCTGATCATTAGACCGATCGCTCAATTCAATATTCACCCCTATTTCTTTAAAAAAAAAATCCTTCAATGTTTAATCAATTGAATGGATCTGATTTTTCTCAGGGTTTCGCCCCGTTCCAATTTCAATTTCAATTGAAATAAATCATAATATTCGATACATATTCAGATAGACATTGAAATCTACGTGTAATACCTCTATTTCATGGTTTACGTTGATTTTTTTCCAACCCTTACTACCCGATATAAATCTTAAGCAATGAAGGGTTCATATGTAATCTTCAACCCTTTACTATATCGTCGTCTATTGTTAAGGAAATCCGTTATCGTGGATGAACACTGTCTTGTTGTTCATGGTAAATTTAGTCTACAGTTACACCGAATCTACGCAGGTAGGTAGGTAGGTAGGTAAATAGGCAAAAATATAACGAAATTTCATTTTAAATTTAATAAAACTTTGTCTTGAAGTTTGATGTCCGGGCCAGTGGTATGGCGTTTTTCCATTGGGCGGGTGGTGTTTGTTAAATTAATGAGGTGTCCGAAAAGGTCATGACGTGTGGTCATGTGATGTATGATCTCTTCAACAAACCCCCACCCCGCCCCACGGCCCTTCACTGTCCAGGATTAGCGATGACAATTTAATTATACGAGGTTTACTTAAGAGTGGCCAGCCTGAATTAGTGATGAAAATTTCCTGTAATTTATTTTGTACTCGACATAAACACCCATTTCAAGAATGGTATGATGATACATAAATACCTACTTTTAATAGTTATCGTTGAGAATTGAGGGTTGTGTCTTCTTCTTTATTTTTTGTGGTTAAATACCCCTTCGATTAAAATCGACAACAAAATCACAAACTCAACTCTCTCTTTATTCTTTAACCCTAACTACTCTAAAGATAATTAGTTGAGGTCGACTGATCTGTTCTTGAATAAAAATAAAGGGTTGTTTTATATTGAAAGAAAAACCAACACAACACAGAACAACGAGTGTGTAACTGAAGATGCATTAAAGAATGTAATTTTGCCACATTAATCTCTCCCTCTCTCTCTCTCTCTCTCTGTATCTCTATTTATAGCGACCGTTAGAAAATAACTGCAACGATATCATAAAGTAAAAGAAAATTTGGCATCTTTGTGACTAATTGAATGTTATCATGTCACCAAAAAGGCCGTTAATAAAAACGTCGTGAGATGAACGATCAAGTCGAGTAATCCTTTTATAAAAGGTCTACGAGTCTCGTGCCGGGTGCAGAGGTCAGATGACCAGTGGTCACTGGAACCGCACCCCAACCCGCTCTCATACTAACTTGCCACTTTCATAAATCATTGCTCTGATTTGTCCCGTTTCACTAAATTTCACACCATACCTGTTTAGAAACAACCACTACCAACATCACGACGACGACAACGACTAGGAAGCAGTTGAAATTAAAGTTTTCACAGTCTGAAAACTGTTCATTTGACAACAGTAAATGGATAGATAGGAAAAAAATAGACGATATTGAATGCAGCCGTTATCCCTTTGACCCTTCTATAGGTATATGTAACAAGGTAAGATGGACAATGATAACTGAAATTACAAAAGTATTAAAATGTCGTAAACGTATATCATAACGTTTTTCGTCTATAAATTTCCAACGGCCTTTCGAATCGGAACAATAAGTAACAAAATTTATTCGCTATATTGTTACACAATCCTTTTCCGCTACCTGGCGCTAGTCCTGCATATGAAAAACTCAATCGGAAATGTCCAGTATTTGATTTAGGTCACATTAACACAACGTGGTCGAATGGAAAAAAAATATTACATTTCAATTCGTTTCTCTTTCTGTAATGGGAGCACCATAAAATATTCAACATTTCGTTACAATTGCGACATTTAGAAATCAGTCCAGTACGTCTATTCAAATTCAAATATCTAACAGACTTTGGCCGTTATAAACTATAAGACAATGTTGAACAAGACGAGAAACATCCCCTTGTTTCTACGATCTATATGTATAGAATTGAGGCGCCTTGTCCCAGAGAAAGACGAATACTATACTATACAATTTTTAATTTCCAACCCTTCCAAATGTTGATATACTTTTATACAGCAAACATTCAATTGGAATAAAAATTTGTAGGGATGATTTCCCAAATCTGACCGAGTTTCCGTTTGTGTGTGTGTGTGTGTGTGTGAAATCCCTAACAGAAAAAAAAAGAAACAAGAGATCGTGTACCTAACAGACGCATTTAATTGGATTTTCATTAGATGAAGTGACCCGAATTCGGGTATACGTCGTCCCGCCTTTTGCCTGACCCTCCACTTATCCAAACACGCAAAATACTGAAGACGGATAGACGGACACGTGCGTATGTATACGTAGGATTAACGGCCGATGCCACCTTTTAATTGGATTTTAATTGACACAGGACCTAAAGGAAATTGATCGTGTACCGATGACTACCGTCACCATCTCATCAAATACATTTCTATGTAGCAACACCAACAACAAAAAATGAAAACTGATCTGTAACGGTCTGACATAAGAACAACGTTTTTAAAGGTACTCACTTTACGCTGTTATTACTATTTTGCTATTTTCTACCCTTCTTCTAAGCGTATCAAGGAAAATAAGAGAGTGTGCGTGTGCGTTAGATGGAAAGAGGAAGAAAAAACACACACAAGCAACTAACATGCGTTCTATAATGTCATAAAAACTATTTTATAGCGGTCAGCTGCCGACCAACAGGACATTAATCAAAAAAGGTCAGACTCTGACAATTTATTGACGAGTGTGTCTTTAGACGAAAAAGGGGTGGAATACTAACGTTAGGACTATAAAGCACGAGAGGCACACCATGTCACGCCAATTATTGAAATTTATCACCGGCAAACATGTATGCAAACAAACGATAAAATACAATTCAACACAAAAATTATAACAATTTTTTTCCGGTTTCATGAATCACGGCGCATTCAAGTCACCACAAAAATGATCAAATAATCACCAGATTTCAAATATGAAACACATTGATGGTGATTGTGTTGATATGATCTTTTGGTAGTGACAATTAAACGGCTGTATCTGATATTATTGTCCACTGTTGGCGATGGTTGTTTTGTCTGTTGTTGTTTTGTTTTTTTTGTCTTGTTATGCTTCTTCTTTTTGTGGCGTATTGTGCTGATGCTGGTAGGATATAGTGATGGTGCATTCGCTTCATATCTTTTGATAAAGTTCCGGAACTAGTGGTGGATGTCAGGCACGAACAAAAGGTTTTATTTGTTAAGCAAATGCCCATTACACAAGTACTGTAACAGTGATGGAATTTAATTTCTCTGTTGTCCGAGTGGGTTAAGTTCTATGCATGCAAATCCGTCCGGTGCTGTAAATTAATTATGTGTGTGTGTGTGTGTGTGTGTGTGTGAGAGAGAGAGAGAACGAGACAATTCCCGTTAACGAACTTCTATGATTGTGGATTTATTGTTGGATTATGGTTCGTTTCGACTTTCGACACGATTTATTTACATATAGATAATAACAATTGAGCTTGTTAGATAGTACATATTAAAATTTCGTATATGTATTATTTATATATTCCATGTAGTGCGTGTTTGTGTGTTTTTTCTATATATATTTGAAGATTGCGATCGATCATTTGTGTGATCCTTCAACCGCAATCCGTATCCTGGCCATCGGCGATCAGCGTTCAGGTAGTGTCAGATTACTTTGGTCAAAACTTGGGTATATCCAACGATGTATTTGGAAAATTTCTCATTTAAACTACAAAATTATGTTAGGGCAACTTATAGTTGATTGAAACATTATATGTGGCATGCGTACAACACACCCACGCCTAGTTCATTATTAAACAAAACTTACTTGGCCGTATTAAAATACAAAAGGCGTATGTTATATGTAACATAACTGATGATACAGTTATGTAGAAGAATACATATGATAGATTCCTTACATTCAATACCATGCCACTTACTTATTTAATAATAAATATTTAGACCAATTGATTGATTAATTAACGAGTGACAAGTTTGAATTGTTTCTGTTTTTATTATATTGAATTGCCTTCAGTCTCTCTATCTTCATATTATCAAGTCTGATATGTTGGCTATATGGCTATTGAAACGAGTTAGAATCTGTGTAATTCAATTAAAATCCCCTAATGCCGGGCATATATCCATTAACTTACATGGCCATAAACGCCATAAAGCATGCGGACACTAACTAAACAGTAGTGGGTTAGGCGCTACCGGCTGAAGAGCGAGATAAAAACTTTATCTGTGAGAGTTTTTCCGTAGATTGGGCGAATAATTAACGGCCGCCACACACCAATAGACAGAAGTTGTTAGAAACAACGTACAAAGATCAACCAATCAACCCCTCTTCAACTACTGCTATTGTCGATAATAATTAATTCAAACTAAAATTGAGTTTCATTTTAAAAGTTGGTTTTTCTCCTTTTTCAAAAATTAAATCTTGCTGAAATGTTGTCGTCTGTCGTGGAAGTTTCGGGTGATTTAAATTTGCCAAGAGGCCTACTGAAATGGCCTAACCTAAAATCGTTGAAAGCATTGCCTGTGAAGCTTCATCAGCAATACGCACACATACATACAGAACCTACCATATACGTTTATTTATACATATACTATACACACACACACACACACACACACACACACACTAATACACAAACACATTGAGAGAAGACCATATACATCTACACCACCCTCACACACATAGTAATAGTAGTAGGGGAGTCGAGATAAGGGGTAATTACGCGCTGGACCACGGTCGTCTTTAATCAATAGCATGAGCCAAGTCGTGTGTATGTGTGTGTGTATGTGCGTCCTACAGCAGTCCCCTTAGTATTCAACTACCCCCCCAACTACCCCGGCGACACTAACTTCATTTGCATGCCTAGAGCGCTCGCCCACCAGAGTGGAATATTGGATAACCTAATGTATGACTCGCCTCTGTCGCCTCACACACCCCTAGTTAGTCCGCATTCCTGTTATGTTCGTTCCATCCTATACACTACTCCTATTGCCTGCTTGCTTTCTAGGGATGATGGTGGTGGTGGTGGTGGTGGTGGTGGTGGTGGTGTTGGAAATGGTGCACTTCAACCTCCTTCAGAAAAACCACCACACTACTGTTTCTGACCAAAGGCTATTTGGACAGGCCGGTGCTGAATACGCGATTAACCTACCGAATTTACTCGCAATATTCCTTCGATTTAGAACAACAGAACATAATTCTATCTATCTCACTTATTCCTTAACATTTAGCATCTGCAGTATTTTCTAGACGAAAAGATAACGAGAAAAGGAATATGCAATAAATTTTATGATCATCATCTTCGACAACTTGTACATTCAAAAAAATGTCGTACAATTGCCACACCATCCATGGCTTTGTTTTGTTGATTTTATAATACCGATGCCCCGCCATTTTTGGTATGCTAGAAGTTAAGTCTTGGCAACATAGTAATAGTAGTATCTAGTAGTCGTGTCTCCCTAGCATACTCGACTCGTTAAGGGGTTGATGCAAATCTGGTAGCTATATATTATCCACCCCTTCTATCTTTAGAGGATGTTAGAGAGTGTAAACGCCCCAATGTTCTAAATGAAGACCACTGGCTAGAACGGCCGAAGAATAGTTAGAATTTGCATCGCCTATCTACTGATATATAGCGAGGTCTTATCTGGTCTGTCCACCCCTAACGGCCAGTGTAGCAAATGCTAAAGTTTAATTTATAGTTTTCGGTATTGCATTGTCGCATCTTATAGATGACTTTACCAAAGGGGGGCCACTTTGGTCATACTCATATACACACACTACACGATTAGACTCATCGAATTTAATTTTGAAATTAATCGAATGTAATTGTTAAGAAAAAGAGATGCGTGTTGACAAATGCTACGATAAATCAGGATAAAAATCAACCTTTTACAGTAGCTGTGCTAAACAAATAGGCTTGATTAAGTGGCGTGTTGTCTGGACTAGTGCTCAAGGGATAACTTATATACTATGTATCTTCTATTAGTCAAGAGAAAGAATTCAATTCACCCTTACAATCTCTGTCTAGTCGTCAAACTATCAGCTTATCAAACTTAATCACTGCACATCAATACCAATGTCATCCCTCCTATTTTCTAATATTGCTGTTATTTTGAACAAGACAGATCGTTTGTTAGGTCGTTATTCATGTTGTGTTTAAAAAAAAGATTCGTTATCAGTAACAAACACCACCACCACCATTGCATATATGTATGTATGTATGTATGTATGGTATGGATATGTAGTAGTTACATTCTAACCACATGAAATGGATAAAGACTAGAATAGAAAATACACCAAAATCCACCTTACTTACATATTATACTGTACTATGAGACAATGAGATAGTGTTACATACGGGCCGGTAAGACCTGTGGGGGGTAGTGCGGGTGTAGTGCGTGTCAGCATACACACACACACACACACACTCACACACCCTCCTAGGCCTCTAGATCAATACCTCAGGGCAGCGCTGGACCCAGGTCCACCAGCCTACTTTACATTCGCATTCCCTTACGTCGCCCCACTTCTTGCTCTTGCAAAGCTCAGCGCCGCGATGCTACAGTAACGGACTACCCCATTTCGCATCGAAGAAAACTCCATCAAATTTCCGTTATTCCTATTCAATGATTTCCAATCATCTAAATAGAACTTTAATAAGAATCAAATGAAGAAATTTGAAAAATTCATGGAATATTTTACATGAATCCAATGGATTTTATAGAATTTAATTGTATTTCTTATGAGGCTTGGCCGATGCCGTCTCTGTTATAGTTAATCTAGTACCAGTGTATGCGGAGACGTCCACCCCAGCGCACGTGTTGTACAAGTCTCTCATCCCCTATAGCAGTCAACCCCTGCCTCCCCACACACACACACACACACACACACACCCCAATCTCTTCGCCCGCTACTACTGCCTGGACATTCTCTCGCACCGACAATTTATTACTTATACATACAAATTCCTCGGAGGTACTGGAACCCGATTAACAGCGTTACGTGCGCTCTTCAAATACTCCAAATCTCAACACAACACACACACACACACACACACACACACTCATACACACAGTATGGAGAAGTTGCATGACACGAAATCTAATTGTCAAACAAGCACCAGTTTGATTATATAAATATGTATCTACGGTCATTTTAGGACGATCAATAGACACATTTAAGAATAGCTGAAAATATTGGAAGAAGTCTAAGAAGAAAAAACAACAACGATAATATTGAAAATATTTATTTTCAGTCTTGAACAAAAAAACAATAGAATTGAGACGCAATTCGGAAAGTAATTCTTCTACAGCTCCTCCAACTTGTAACGATGTTAAATTCTAGATTTAGTGTGTGTGTGATCGGTAAAGGGGTCACATATTTGGGATTTTGTGACTACTTTGATGATATAAAAGAACTGGATAAGTTGATTTGATTGAATATTCTAGTCAGTGTTCTTTCTTTTAGTTCCAGAAGACCAGTCGTGTGTATACACCTACATACATACATACATACATTTGTATACATGTATGTAACTACATAAGGGTGGAAATGTGTATCTATGTGTGTGTAGTTTAAGAGATGGGTAGGTGGTTGGTTGTATAAATAATAATGAATTCATATTACTAATATCAATAGAATGTTAATGTGAAGGAATTAATTCTTTTGTTGGTCGCGCCCATCGAGATTTCTGCTGTTTAGTTTTGTTTTTTTGTATTTTTTGAGTGAAATTTTCGTTGTTACTGTAGCAACGCCAGCAGCTGAGTTGGGAATAAACAATTTCCTGGTATTCTCTATACGATAATCAAGCATGAACTGGAAGGACGCACGTGTTTAACTTACATGAAAAGCATTAATTTAGCATTAGACAGGGTAGTAGGCAAGTTGTACAGGGACGACACATACTGGACGAGAATATATGGCGAGTAATCGCAAGAGGCTGTTTAGTATGTGAAACGTGTAAGATGCCCAAGGCGCACATTTGTGACTCTTACTCACCAACTTTTGTATTTTAGTGTGTGTGTGAGACAAGGAGGAGACCAACCACCACCACCACTGCTTTTACTACTACTACTACTACTACCACCATCATCATCATCATCATCATCCTACCTAAAATCAACTCACTACCAACCACCACCACCACCCTATTTCCTAAAATACATAGAAAGGGGTTGATAATGGATATATTGTATCATCTTCACGATGGACATCTTACTCACATGGGAAATGGGAACAAACATTCAGATATCGTTCAATATTCCCCAAACATGTCACAAGGAACTGGACAATGGCGACAAAGACTGAAATGCGGTCTCTAACATCGATTCATACGTTAAGTGCATCCACTCAACAACATCATTCTATTTCCATTTATGACTATGTAAATTCTACCCCAAATACATACCATCCATCTACATATGTATATGTAGATATCTATCAATAATACGATTGATTTTTGTTGTTGTTGTTGTTGTTGTTGTTGTTGTTATCTAAATGAATTCGAATGAATTTGCCATTCGTTATTAAACAATCTTTACACCATCATCAAGGGATTCTTTTATCTCTTTTTATCGCATCAATTCCATCCTTATTCACGCAGTACGACAACGAAAAACTGAATGCGTAGGTCAGGGATAAGAATCTGTGCTATTCTTCAACGAGACCCGGTCCCATTAACTGTTAAGATTTTAATTTGGAACGCGACCGCCATTCCGGGAGCTTCTACAATAAAGAAGGCAACAACACAATACGGAAACGAACGCACAAGACAATTTCTAGTTAGATACTACTACTACCGCTCTAAATGTTTGAATATTAAAAAGCATAATTATTAACGTTATAATACATTAGCATATATAAATAAAACGATTTTGTTATTATTAATTGCAAAAGAACAACATGTAATAATGATGGGGAAAAAAAACGGTTCTGTTTCCGCCCGGGATCGAACCGGGGACCTTGTGCGTGTGAAGCACACGTGATAACCACTACACTACGGAAACTTGCAAAATTAACTATTCTTTTACCTAAATATTCAACACAATTGTGTTTTATAAAATAATTTTAGATAAATAATAATAATAAATTAAAAAGAATATAATATCACTATTTTAATTGATATTTTATAATATTAATTAATACCACAGTAAATATATGTCATTAGTGTTGTTGAGAATATATTGTGGCGCTTTACCAAAGTTTTATTGGTATACTATTGGCAAATACCTAAGGGATGCTCCCTATAGAGGCATCCATCGACGTAACAACCTTCATAACAAAAGGTTCTACAACATTGAGATTTTTATCTTTGTCTGAAGACTATTCAAAAAATCTGCACCCCTACAGTTTGCTCTCTCTCTCTCCCCCTCTCAATCTCTCCCTTTCTGAAATTACCCCATATTTAATTACATAGACCAACTATCAAATAGGACAACAGAGATGAAATTAACAGAAACAAAAGTTCCGGGAAAAAAAAACAAGACATGAGCACCTACTACCTCGAGGGGACTCACGCCAGTACTGTATCTGTAATTACGTAACGTATTGAATAAATTCATTGGATTTAATACAGTCGTTGTTTTTGTATTATTTATAATAGTTTAAAGAGAACATTCAACTGTGTCTTATCATCATAAATGTCTAGATTTTAGTGGTGCAAAATGCAACTGTTTTTTTTTTGATTTTTTGTTGTTTTGTTTTATTTTTGGTTTCTATATTGGTGATATTTAATAATATAAAGTAGCGGCATAGTTCTTAGTTGTTACTGGACCTTGAAGATACTGCAGCAGCCGAATTTTGGAGAGAAAAATGCCCCAGGATGCAATTAATGCATGCAGACGGAGTCTGGTCAAAATAAAAACGATAAAAATAAGTTCATCAGAGTTTATTCAATGTATATACATACACACATGCACACACACACACACACACACACACACGAAAAACTAACTTAAATCAAACAAAACAAAGAAAAGATACGGGCCTAACAGAGATGATCATCTCATTCTCTTTCTGTCTATCACCTTGACTTCTATGCAATCACATCGAATTTGTCTCTAGATTAGCAAATTATTAGTAATTGTTAGAGTAGAAAACGGGCACACAACGTTGTTACGGTATTTTTCATTGATTTTTTGTTAGTTTTTCGATTGTAAATAAAGGGTGAATTTTTATTGGAAACATAGAAATTATTTCTCAAAAATCCATCTCCTTCCACCATCAATCTTAATCGTATACCCCAACACCTATAATGAATTACATTTCAATGTGAATCATCAACAATCATTTTCAATTCAAAATGTCATGACGTAAGCTCAATTTGAATGCAACCAATTGCAATTTCGCATTTTGCAAGGACAAAAGGACATTTACCCCAGACATGGATCCTGTATAATTAATAACAATCACAGCGTTGACGATGGATTCGTGTAAATTTCTTTTATACTCACGTATTTTATGAAAGAGAAATATATATTTTTCCAGTTTCCAGTTGATTAAACACAGTTTTTCGCATTTCCATAACTTTTCAGTAAATAATAATAATAGTAGATGAGATTTTTGTTGATGATTTATGTGGTATTGTAAATTTTACGGCATAGGTAATATAAATAATATCTCTAAGGATTATGTAGAGGTAGTTTTGTTGTTATTATTGTAAATGAAATATCAGGGAGTCAGAAATTTTCAGGTGCTTTCATCTGTGATCCAGGTAATCCCCATTTAAGAATTAGAAAGTCGTCAAAAAGTTGTGTGATTTGTTGAATTTATTTAAAGAGAAAGAATATTTGGAAATTTGCTTTAATTAGTTTGATTCTAATTAAATTACAACGATTACAATTCGAATTTTATGATACTAAACAAAAATTCTGTGTTTTCTTCAATTTTCTAGCAGGTGCTGAAAGCGAATTGTCCAGTTTGCTGAAAATTCACCCCAATCTACTCTCACAAAACATACATACATAAACACGTATGTGTATATATATATATATATATATATATATATATATATATATACATACATACATACTCATAATCCTAAGCCCATCGTCTATGTTCAAAAATGCAGCATCTTACCCCTACTACCCCGAACGCATTAAAAGGGAAATACTGATTGGTCGAGAGCGTTGTTGTATATATATATATATATATATATATATATATATATGTGTTTAAGTGTGTGTGTGTGTGTCTGTGTGTGTTTTGTGTGTGCGAAACTGTTCTTGACGCACACACTAAAACGTTGGACCACCGAATTCTCGGAGAGAGAAAGACTAGAGAGAACAACCACACCACCATCAGTCGTTCGGCCGGTGTCCTGTCCGGCAGTTTAGTTTTTCTAACAGCAAGTTGAGTATTTTGAAGTGAAAGTGATGCGAAATACGCGAACTTTTCTAAACAAATTTTTATGTGGATTTTACGTTGAGACAGTGATAAGAAAAATGTGATAGTAAAAGACAAGTGTCTTGTTTTTTTTTATTTTTGACTTTTTTTTTCGGTTCTTTGTTTTACTTTTTCACCATCGATAAATATTAAAAAATAACAAAAACAAAAACAAATTTATAGACAATGGCTACAAATAATAGTGTACAACAATCGTCGTCACAACAACAACAACCACCACAACAACAACAACAACAACAACAACAGCAGCAACCACCACCAGCGCATCATTTCCAACAGTTAAACACTAGTCCGTATCATTGTAAAGAATGCGGATTGTATTTGAATTCGGCGGAATCATTGGAAGTCCATTTGCAATACCATAAAGAAAATTTGATGAAGAATTGGGGCACGCCAGAGGTGAAAGAGGAAAGGGCATCACCACCGAACCATGTTGTCAATAGTTATGGTGGTAGCTACAATGATCAACAACAACAATATTTTGGTATGGATTCAAATCAACAATATACCCAAGATTATCCAATACATAAAGCCCCTGTACAAAGTACAAATTATCGTTATCATCCTTATCAATCACAACATAGTCCTTATGATCGTTCACAACATAGTCCATATGATCGATCACAAACAAATTCACATACTGGCCATTTTATCTATACAAATGATCCACAACAAGCACAAATCAAAGCGGAAGATGATGCCCAAAGTGAAATTTTAGACCTTGATTCACATAAAGTCCAAAGAATGTTTATGAATGGTCCTGAACAAAAATTATTTCCACCTAATGATTTTATCAGTAATAATGTGACAACATCAACAACAACAACAGCACAAGATAATGTTATTGGTAATGGTTTAATGCAATCAAATTATGGTACTAATGTCGTACAAACAACAAATTCACAAGATATTGTTATTGGGAATGGTGGCAGTATTAATTTACAAACGAATTATGTTGGCAATGTAACAACAACCACAACAACATCAACACCACCACATGATAATAATAATGTGAGTAATAATTATAATCAACCGAATTATGTGACAACAACAACACCCCAAGATAATGTTGGTAATGGTATAAATAATATGCCGCCGAATTATCATCGACCATTTGAACATTTACCATCACCTGGTGGTAATGGTCATTCAGTGATATCGAGTACACAAGTTGCATCTAATCCACAACAACAACAACAACAGACATCATCGCAATCAACGAAAAGTGCCAATTGGAAATCAAATGAAGCCCGCCGACCGAAAACGTACAATTGTACAGCTTGCAACAAGTGGTTCACTAGTTCTGGCCATTTAAAACGTCATTACAATACGACATTGCATAAAAATGCTGTGAAAACTAGTGGCCAACCGGATCCAGCATCGTTGCCAATTAGTGCCCATCATCATCCAGCTAGAGATTCGAATTCTAGTCGTGAATCGAATCAAAGCAATAGTCCACCACAAGATGATACGAATAGTAGTCCCCCAAACGGGGAGGCAGGCCTCTCGCCTGGAATTTCGAGGGGCCTGCTATCACCGCATTTCATGGGCCCAACATCACACCAACAACAATCACCACCAACTATACCGCAGTCAACACTTATGATGCCAACTATAGAGAATACAACGCAATTTCAGATGTACCCAAACGGGTCTGCCCCCCACGTTACACAGGATACGGCTACCACCAACAGCCTCAATATTACTGGTGAATATAATAATAATAATCACCAAGTTAATGCGATTAATTTAGGACAGCAACAACAACAACAACAACAACAGCAAAGCAATCATCCATTGCCTAGTTTTGAGCAAATTCAAGCTCATCGATATGCTGTCATTAATTATGGTAACGTTAACGTGGGGGGCGGGGGTTCGGTGACGGCCCCTTACACATATTGCCCTGATCCATTAGAAATCACAACGGAATCACCACGAATTTTATGTTATAAAACTGAAGAAGAAGAATACCGTCTGACTGTATTAACAGCAGCTGATCCAGCACCATTTCCTGATGAGACTGGTGGTGGTGGTGGTGGTCCATATACAACCATACCTGAACCATATACAGATGATATAACAACATTATCACCACCATCACCAGAGAAAGCACATATAAAACGTGATTATGAAGAGACAACAGGTAGTCCACAAATAACATCAACTGTACAAACAAAAAATTTAAAAGCACCATCATCATCATCATCATCAACAACAACACCATCAAAGCCAGGCACATTAAAATGTTTAGATTGCGATAAAAATTTTAATAAAGCATGCTATTTAACACAACATAATAAAACATTCCATTGCGGTGCTAAACCAATTAAATGTTCAAGATGTGGTAAACGTTTTGAGAATGATATCATTTATCAAGAGCATTTTCAAAAACATTTAGGCGAGAAACCACATAAATGCGATCAATGTCCAAAACAATTCAATCATAAAACCGATTTAAGACGACATTTATGTTTGCATTCTGGCAATAAACCATTCCAGTGCGATATATGTGGCAAAGGTTTCATTAGGAAAGATCATATGCAGAAACATTGCGAGACGCATTATAGGAAAACGCAAAATAAAGTGGTCGGTTTCCGGAGGGCGGCCACTACGGTGGTCACTGCCGAATGACAACAACTGAATTTCCTTATCATTTCAATCGTTTGTTGTTTGCTCTTTCATTCTAAACAATCATCCCTTAATAATATGGAAATTGATCAATGTAAATATCGTTTTTTTGTTGTTTTTCTACTAAAATTTAAGTTGTACGATATATCAAACAGTTGAGATTTTTTATAGTGGGTTAAAATAGACACAGATCAAAGCCGTAAAAATTGCTCAATGAAAACAAATGAAAGACATAATCTTATTTTATTAAAGTGTCCAACAACAAAAACAATATTCCAAACAGCAATACCTCAAGAACTCAGTTAAAATAAATAAGAAATAGATTTAATTATTGAAAATATTTATATCAGATTATAATGAAAGATGAGAATTATTCAAATTATCGTGGATGTACAAAATGAAACTTTAGACGAGAGTTTATTATTATTATTATTAAATAAAAATAAAAATAAACAAAATATTAAGTTGTATAAAAAACAAATTGATTGGGGATCTCCAACACACAACAACAATAAAAAAACAAATCGTTTTCCAAAATTTTTGTACCCAACATCTCCAAAACCCGATGATTGTGTGTCTGTTTAATGTTAATTACACACGAGATTCCCCGTTCAGCAATTCGAAGGAAAGTAATAATAAATAAAGAAAAGAAAAACATTGCAATAATTGTTACAACGCAACATTTTTTGATATTCGTTCCATTATTTGTTCACACACAAAATAATTGAATTTAAAAGCATTGAGAAAAAAAAACGTAAAAAAATTATAAATGTTGTAAATAGATTTTTTTTTGTTTTTCGAAGAATTTGATGAATTTTATCGTAAATACATCTACCTCATTTCAACTATTTTCATTAATAAATACAAAATGAATAAATAAATAAATAATGTCCAACAAAAAAAAACAAAACAGTCAAAAATTGATCAAATCCGGACCTGTGTTTATTATTATTATTATTATTATTGTTGATTGATGTTAAATTGTGCCAAATTTTCATTTTCTAGGATCGATATTTTTCTAAAACTATCAATGTTTCTAATATGCGCCCCCCTGCCCCAACCTTGTCCCCGAATTTTATTAATTAATTAAATATATACATAGTAGGTATATAAGAGAGATGAAAATAATAATAATGATAAAATTGTGTATAATTAGTGCAATTTTGTTCTATTAATGCGCCTTCCAACAATTATTGTTAATTTGTAATTTAATAAATTCGCAACTTTTGTTTGTTTATTTGACGAAACGTTACCAAATAGTAGATGTGCATGCATGGGTGTGTGTGTGTGTGTGCGCGCGTGGCCCCCATTTCTTTTGTTTTGAAATTAATGATTAACAAACCCCTTACAATATTTGTTTGATTGTGTAGAATTTTCCGTTTGTAAGCTTGATGTGGATTGGATTTCGATGATTTATTAAAAATGTAAAATTTTGAGGCGCAATTAATTGGTTAATTAATTTTCTAATTTCGTTTTTTTTTCTTTTTAATTTAATGAAAGCAAAAAATTCCATTACAAACAAACAAACAACCCGGGTATGATGATGCTGTTTTCTTGTATTATTTGTTAAGACTGATTGTAATTTTTAGTAATTATGTTATTCCAATTACGTTTTTATTATTATTATATTTTTTTTTGATTGGTTGGAAATATTTGTGTATATATAAAATAACAAAAAAAAAGAAAATAAAAACTAATTAATAATAATTAAATAAATTGAATGTGTTACAACCCGTGTAAGTTTTAAGTTTTTATTAAATAAATGTTATTATGTTAATTTACCATAAAACAAATAAATAAATATAATTCATTATTATACACGGCTGTTGGTTATTTACAAAAATCTACAGACTGTCCCAGCAAACACGCCACAGATGGATTTGTTATCTTTCACGAGTCCGTTTATTTTGAATTGGCCGACTATGCTGCGGACGTAATCTGATATCTGCTCTCTACATTAGAGTCGAGTTGAGCAGGCCCCAAAAGAACGACTATAAAATTCTACCTTTCATGGAGGATTTGTATGAATCTCAAACAAACAATGATAAGCTGTATCTGATAAATTTATCAAATTGTTCGTTGAATTTGGCCGTCAACAACTTGCATTTATTTGAATTTAACACAGACCTCTTTGAACGAAAATCATCCTTAATTATTCCTCAAATCGTAGCGGTATTTTTTTCTTCTAAAGAAAACTTCCAGGATGTTTCGTGTCACACACATAATCGATTCAAATATCTGATTATTATGGGTTGTAAACGAAAAAGCACATATGAATAACAACGATATCGTTGTTATCATGGAAACACTATAATCCGATGATAAACAGGCACAAAATTGAAACGTAAGGAGTATCCATTTTGATAAGAACGATATCGGGATATAAACTTCGTTTTTCAAGCTGAATTCATTAATGGTGAAACGAAGACGAAATGGAAATCAAACAAGAAAGATCAGCATTCTTCTAACATTGAACTAGATTAGAATTTCATTTCGACTTTTTTTTAAATTTATTTAAATACTGATTTCCAGTAATTGCTTCTCTACTAGAGCCTGTCTGTTTTGGAAAATCATGGGAACTTCTATCTTTTTCAATGAAGCTCCATTGAAAAGCAATGAAGAGTAAGTGAATCCCATACACAGATACCCACCTGGAGGAGACTACTGCTTACAACAATAGAATGTGATATAATTCCTCTTACCCCCTTTTCTTACGAATTTATTTCAGAGCTTGATATTCAATAAAAAAAAATCAACAACAACAACAATAATTTTATGAAATAAACAATTAACAAAATAATGTTGATGATGATGATGATTGATATTCAAGTTTGCACACCTGGAAACGAACCAACATCCATGTGAATGCGCTCAGAATATTCCATATTTATTTGATTTTATTCTATTTATAATCCACGCTCTTTTCAAATAAACTCTATTTGTGTTTACCATTAGGTCTATGAATGTTTGTTTATTTTGGGGGACCAATACGATATTCTACATTTATTTCATAATTCTTTTTTTGTTCTAATTTGTGTTTTCTAATATTGAAAAATTTCCACATGTTTCCGTTATTATTTCGTTGTTGTTGTTGTTGTTGTTGTTGTTGTTGTTTCTTTTTTATTCGGTCATATTTTCGATACAATTGTTAGAATGTCATGGGAAGCCTGTATAATAGTGTGGTAGAGAGCATTACCACTTCTATAATAGTTAACCCTAGAAATTCATTGAACAGTGCAAAAACACGGAAGTACAGATAAGTTAACGAACGATTCCGGTAAAAATAGGGTGGAAGGAAGATACACTCAAATCACACATTTCTACACACAACCGAAAACATAAGGGTTGAGAGAACGTGGGAACTGCAAAGGGTACACATACCATACTATACCATATATGATCGACGTTCAGATGTCTGTAAACACCGGCAGCTGCAACCCTATGATGATATTTCTACCCGGATTTATCCACCACTTCCTCTCACCTCGCTCCAGTTTCATTTCTATCTACTTAATTGAAAGAATGAAAAGAAAACATATTTAGAAATATATATATATATGTAGCAATGGTTGAATAAAAACAGAGTTGTTGATGATGATGATGATGATGGTAATTATCATTATTTAGGGTTGGTTTTTGGTGGTGAATCGGATGTTGTGGACAATTAAAAAATCCAACCACGAATCAAACTGATTGAGGAGCGTAGGTAGAGAATTATTCCCAAGAGATTACCCCGTGAGCCACCTGTTTTACCTCATTACCTCGCTTCCGGTGATAAATCAGCAGACATAATAGAGAATTGAGATTGTAATATTGAAAAATTCATCGAAAATTATACACACACACACACACACACACACACATATATACATATAGACGAATTTTTTGTATTAAAAAGGAAATTGTGTTGTTGTTTCGATTGATAGGTAGGTATGTCACTCACTAGCTAGCACTTGAACAGGAAATGTAATACAAGATCTTTTGCAAGTGCGCGCACTCAATCTACCCTATAATAGACATCCTGTTTCCAAACAACTTCCCGACGAAAATTACAAAGATCTGCTTGCTTCTTTTTTTTATTCTCTTTGAAAATATTCGTACAGGTTTTTGTCGAACCTGCGACCACAATTATTTTGGTATACTACACCCTAGGAGGTTTTGTTAAATCGCCAATGAAAGGGTTGATAATTGGGGTAGGAGGTCACTGGAACTGGTCAGTCTTTGAATTGAATGATTAATACCGACGACACCTGCTATTATTGCTACTACTGCTGGTTTGTGTTTAATTTTTTTTTTTGTAATTTTAATGAAAATTATTTGTCAACCCCTTAAAAATCGCATTGTGTGCTAAATGGGAAATCAAAGCACATCTTCTGTAGATATTGCAAGTCACGATTGGAGCAGATGTTCACTTGTTTGTCGAGCTGACACAACTGTAGGGCACTTCTTCAAACTTCAGTTATCCCATTCATTCAACTGTTCTTAATTTTATACGATTTTTTTTCTTTTAGCAACAACAACAGAAAAAAATAACAACAAAAGTCCCTGTATAGTTGACGACATCACATATTAGAGTGTGAAAGGATTGCGGTTACGGGGTATACGAGGGTAAAAGCCGCGCATATAAACACCACACAGTGGGTGGTGATTCCCGGCCGCAGGGTCGCAAAAAGCATACCGTGCTTATATATTTTTTTCCCCTCTATCACCACCGTACACCACCCTCTGGAAAAGAGCAACAGGTTGGTGGTTGGGTCGCTGTGTGATTGTTTTGTTTTTATTTTGCGCTCTGATGCTCTCACTAATGTTATGATTGCCCTTTCAACGGGCTGAAATTTGCGCGCAAGGGTCGACAAATATACTTTCATTGATGATGATGATGATGATGATGATGATGGAGTTCTCTCTCTTATGGGATAACTTTTTTTTATTATTTCAATGGGAATTTTATCGGATCACTTTAGTCATCAAATTTATTAATTTATTATTTATTGTTTGTTTATTAACTTTGTTTTTTTTTGCTGTGTGCTGAATAGAGTCAAATAGTCGGGGAGAAAGTCGAAATTCTGTTGTTATTACAGTGGTTATACGTTTATTACCACCATCCCTGTAATAAAAGTAAAAGAAGCCGAAGTATTTGCTTTTACTTCGTCAGTACTTTGTGTATTGCTTTATTGCTAGATGTCAATTTTCGTACATTTTATTACATTCAATAAGGGTTGTTAAAGATAATTAAAATATTTTTAGAAAATAGGGATCGAGCATAGATATATAAGAGAATTGTTATATATACATAGAATATTATGTGAAAATACCAACTGATTGTGCGAGCACATCAACAACAACAACAATACCAAGAATTTGGAAATATACAGTGGGGGATGATTTGTCTATTTTGTTTGAAAATGGCCGAACAATAGATACAGCTACTCTGCTATGTTGCCATGTTGTCTTTCCAATTTGGCCAAGTTTCAGCTTTGATCGTTTGATAAATGGCACGTTGTCATATTATACAGAAAATACAAGTTTACAATTCGTTTTATAATATTATCAAGCAAGCATATGGGGTGTCATTTTGCCAACATACGAATCATAGAAATTACAATTAATTTAACAATAGATAGATGCAAGAAGCTAAAGGGGTGGCATACGTGTAGCGAGGCCGGTCTTAATTCGTTTTAAATCGCGATGAATAATGAAGGAAGAACGAAAAAAGCTCAACACACACACACACACACACAGAGAGAAGAGAAACGAAAAAAAAACCGGACATAGCGGGCGGCAGAAGGTTAAGCGGTCAGTGATACAAAGTTCGCAGAAATGCCACAAAATCTAATTATATGGCGCTCATTTCATTCATAATCAACATCAAACATTTGGACTCCGACACAGACCAATTATCGTCTGGTAATCCCTATCTATTACACCATCCCCCTTCACCCTACATCGCAAAATTCGTACAACATACACAAAAAAAAACAAACAAACAAACAAAAGAACACATAGACGACTATCTAGAACAACAGATAGAGAGAAAGTGATTGCTGATTTTGCATATTCCCAATTGTATTTGTGGGAGCGATTGTTAAAAATCCGTCAAGGGTGCAGTAAAGCACGATTTCACAACTATATGCATGTATATGTATATACACACACACACACACACACACACACACACCCCCTTCTATTTAATAGAAAAAAAACCGTTTCAATAAGAAAATAACACAGATGTAGGGCGTTTCTCAAAAATTACATCTAACAATAATATTATAAAGGAAACAGTGTTACCAATGAAAGGGTGCTTTTATCATTTTTGTTAATGTTCTATCGATGAAATTATATATTGTCGCCGAAAAACCAACCGAATTCGAACAAACAACTTTTATAAATCAATCATCATTTCATCATCCCTTATTCCGTCTCTATACCAACATTAATATAATTAATATAACAATAACAACTAGTTATTTGTGGTATTTGAATGGGGAGGTTTCTTGCTAATACAATTGCTCCTATAAGTTAGAAAATTGAATTTACAAAACGAAAACGAATAACGTTGAAATGCTGTTGCAAGAAAGAGTCCATCTGATTAGCTACAAGTCGTTATCTAGCAGCAGGGGTTTTACTAACGCCCGTTCAAACGTCACATGAGATCTTTCAACTAACCCTGGACATTACAATCGGCCACTTTTAACAATAATATTGATTTTATTGTATTTATCGTACAGGTGTGACAATGTATTCGTATGGTCAACTAGATATAAGCAATATGGCGGCATTAAGCTGCATCTTGAGGAAACTATTGTTGCCTGTCAATTTTATCTGAAATATTGCAAAATATGCAGTTTCAACCCCACACACACCACACCCCACCAATAGTCGCTTGTATCCCTAACAGAAAATATTTCAACAATTGAAAAAAAAACAACAACGTTTTCCATTGTCGGTTCATTAATTTCGAAGAAAATTTTCGGGTGGTTATTTCAACCTTGATCGTTGGTTGGTTGGTCAAGAAGTTATTATCAGAATTGATCAAAAATAAAAAAAAATCGCACCATCATCATTACCAACAATGGGGGTAAAATCTTTGTTATTGAAAAATCGAGATGTAATATTCTTTTGTTTCTTTTTATATTTTTAAATGTTGAGCGCTTGTTCTATATAATTTAATAGAGCAACAGGTTTCTTGTGATACTCTTTTAACCTCACAATCAAGGGGTGAGAGAGGGTGTAAAGGTGTGTGGAGGGGCGCAACTCACCTTTACAACAACTGCACAAAACCAGCTTTTAGAATTAGAGATTTACAAAACTGTACTATTCAACTGGAAAATATACACCCCACAACAACAACAACAACAACAACAACAACTACAAAAAATGTCACATCAGCAACAATAGATAAATTCCCCTACTATAGAAACAAACAAATTTAGAAGAAATTTCACCATTTATAAAACAACTGAAAAGATTTGATTGGAAATTGGATAATTTTGATCTAAATTAAAACAAAACGAAAAAACAAAACAAATTTGGTACTTTGCACCCATACATTTTCCGTAATTTTTCGGGTTGAGGAAGTCAATCAAAAATTTTTTACGAATATTTGTAATTCTAATTTCTGTTGTTGTTGTTGTTGTTGTTGTTCTTATTCGTTAAGTTTCATATTGGCTGTTGTTGTGGTTATATTTTTCGAAACTGCATCAAAACAAGTGTCGGATTTTTCAAGTTGGATAGTACACAGCTACCCCCAATAAACGGCCTTGAATCAAGATGTTTCGGGGTTGCAAGATGTGATCTTATGTCTAACAAAGATAACGATGACGATAAACGAAGATGGATGGTAATTTTGGAATTTTTCACGGTGTAGAGCTTGTTATAAAAATTGACTATCTTTATCTATTTTTATCAGCTATCTCTCTCTTGTTTTTGTGATGTTTCTGTGTGTGTGTATATATCAAGGGTATAAACTTTTATGAAAAGTTACCGAAACTAATAAAAATATAAAATTTTATAAAATCCACAAAATTGATCGTTGAATCTGTGTACGATTGTGATGTTACGAAAATTTTTCGATTATTCTTAAATTATTAATTATTCTGTTTGGTTATTTCGGCAATGGCCTTGGGTTTTTTACCATAAATTCCACCTACGGCCATTGAATCATACAAGGTCACCATTATCGTTTGTCTTTTTGCTCAATCAAGGATCAATTAGGACAATGCTCTTGATTTTTTTTCCTTTGTATTTATGTATAAATACTTTCAATCAAATGTTTCAGATTTTCTAAAAACAGTTTCCAACGTGTTTTTTTTTAGCGTCATCTCTGTATAATAAAAAAAATCTTTCTCTTCACACACACACACACACACACACACAAGCATTAGTTTTCTTTGTTTTATCGTCTCATAATAAATGTTTTTTTGAAGGTCACTTTTGGCCTACAGCCTCGGGTGTTGGATGTAGACTCTTCGTGTGATTCACCTGGTAGGGGTACAAAACCTGATCAATGGAATTCATCAACTGCTTTCATAGATTCTGTATTTTTTGTTTAAATAACAATCATCAATTTAGAAAACAACTAGCCATACCGGAACTTGCAGTAGAATTATCTTCAACTTCATTCAATTGAAAACACGGAATTATTGGGAAAACGTATCAAACAAAACAAAACGCACAACTACCCCAAAAATATGCGCATATTCAACCAAAATAAAAAACCATAAAATCCGTTATGAAAATTGTATTTGAAAACTTTCCTATTTTTCATCCCAGAAAAAAAAAACCAACTAAGAAGAATAGCAGCGTCTGAAGACGAATAAATCTTCCAAATTTAATATGACACTTTAAATTCGTATAATTGCAGCTGTTTGGCAAAAGAAAACAAAAAATCTCTCGATAAATACATCCCAATTTCTACGCCACTTCAGTCCATTATGTAAATTAATATAGGGCAAAATTGAATAGGAACGTGCACGTAAAAAGACGAGATGAAAAATGCGGTTATTCCTCAAAAAAAAAGTTATACTTAACTTTATAAATCCATATATTTAAAACGTATTTTTAGGGGGTAGGTATAAATTGACCCGCGTCACGATCAATTGTTTGGCACCGTGAGAAATTCGTAACGCGTGGCCCGCACAAAGGCGCGCACACACACACACACACAAAAAACAATCATCATCAATATACAGAACAAAATAACAACGAATTATTATTATATTGGATAAAAGTTTCAATTCGAATTTTGAATGATTTAACAGGTTTATATTACTGGTGTGTGGTGGAATGTTTATCATCGAATAGTGACCACGGTCCAAAAACGGCTCCCTTGAGGCTTCACAGATAATTATAAGTAAGGTGTGAATGAGGTAATGCCCTAAGAGACACCTTAACATAATTATGCCCACGTGGTTAATTTTATTTCAAAATATATCACCGAAATTATACGGTTTATAATTACTATATTGGATGGAATTTTAAGGGTAAATGTTCTGATTTACGATCAACAAACAAAAGGGCCAAAATCCTTATGTAAACGAACAACTTTACTTTGAAATTTATTAAATCCCTTGATAGATACGAAATATTCTAGAAATCTTAATCTTCATCTCTATTTCTATAATCAAAAAGTAATTTTTGATTAAACCAAAATTGAATAACATTAGAGAGAGTGCCTATGGTACCTTGATAACGTGCTGCCATCTGGTCTATTCTCTAACAATTAGCGGTCGCATTACACAGGTTCCACGTGTGTTTTATTGTTTCTTAACTAATTGTTGATGTCTCTCTAAGATAAATAGGCTCGGTATTTCCGGAATTGAAAGTAAACTTTGATTTCCGTTCGTAAAATTCCACAATCAAGGCCATTCCCATGATTATGATTCATAATGTCGGTTAAATCTATTAAAGGGAGTGTATGCCAAAAATTCCTTTACAGGAAAACACCATAAATAACCTTTGATGTATATTAATTTTGATAATAAAAGTAACATCAGTTATCCATCATTAATGTCAATAATTCAATAATCTTCAAATTCAACACGTACCAAAATTGATATGGGGATAGATAGATAGATGGTGAGTGGGGTGTGATTCACTTACAAACAATGATAAGCTCGTTATTATGTGGTGAGAGAATAAAAGTGAAAGCGGCATGTTTTGTAAAGTGGGTTCGCGGGTCGAGACAGCCTCGTTGTTATCAATGAACGCTGTTGCGTTTGAATGAAATGAAGAGGCAACGTTTATTCCCTATTCACTCAAAACCGTTACCGTCGTACTCGACTACCATTTTATCCTTTGCAGTACATTTATTTATATCCTTGTTGTCAAGGATATCCGAACCTACCACAACATCATCAATTCATACAGTCGCATGATCATCATAAATAAAAAGGACAAATATGACCGATACAAAAATGTTAGTTTATTAATCAATAAAAGTGTAATGAATCGATTTAATCGAGGGTGTGAACTATACGAAATGACCCTTGTCAATCGCAATAATTATCTCAGTTAAACTGGATCGTTGTGAATCAATTGAACCAGCCAGCGTGTCAACATTTGAAAAAGGCCACAAAAAAAAACAACAACAACCCTAAAACAAAACAAACAGTGAAACGTGATAATAAACAACAAACTGGACGCGTCCAGATTCACAACAACAATAAAATAACATTTTTATTTATCATTTACGACAAAATATAGGCTTAAATACTTGACAATTTTATTGAGAATAAACACAAAACGGTACAGTGCTGTTGTTGTTGTTGTGTATAAATATATTGTGGTGAAAATTCCGAAAGGCAGCTGACAAATGGGCAACGCGGCTAATGCGACTTAATCATCCATTAATTTCAAGCAATTGAAGGAGTCCTCTCGAGTCTGTTTTCCCGGATGAAAGAGATCGTGGCCACAACTACCACGCACCTCCATCAACATCATCATCATCATCATCATCACAATCACTAGCTACGTATCTAACAGGTTGCTGATCTTTACCCTTTCACGAATCCTTTGAATCCCTTTTCTTAAATCAGGGTCAGATCCGTGTTTAACTCTACCAAAAACCCAAACTCCTCTACTATTGATATGTAAAAGTGTAAACTTGAGTAACTGCGTGTGGTGGTGGCAACGGGTGTTTGCCTATGTCGCGGACTGTTTCTTGAGATAGGTCCGGGTAACAGACCGACCCTTTCTTTGAAATAAGGACATCTAAAAATATCGTGGATTAGACACAACTAGATTAAGAGGATGACAAAAAAGCGTCTAATTAAGGTTCCTTACAGGTGGTGGTGGTGGTGGTGGTGTTTGTTATTTATTCTGATTATAATTAAAACTATTACATAATCATCTATGACGTTGTTTTAAAGCTAACTGCCGGCATCTAACAATAAAGCCATCTTCACCAGTACCGCCATACATCTCTACCGGTTCACTTCCATTCAAATTTTGTTTTAATTCCTTCCGTTCATCATCCATCATTCTATATTGTTGTTCATTTTCATTTCCTCCATGGCAGAATGCCTCAACAGTGGACGTTACATCGACACGAATTATTTGCTCAGTGGTTGGACTTGGCGGTTTTGTTATTGAGAATTTAATTCGTTTTTTCGTCTTTTTCACCGCTTTGTCTCCTTTACAATCATCCCTTCTCGTATTGATGTCTTCATTTCTTCGACTATTACCACCACCACCACCACTACTACGATGGTGTTCAGTTTTCAAGATTAATTCTTGCACATCCGGATCGATTTCATGATGGGAAGGTAATTCAACAGATTCCTCATCTAAATCTAAGAAATACGAAGATGATTCTAATGTTTCATAACAAAAATCTTCATCAAATTTATGAAGAAATTTCAACATTTTCACGGATGTTAAATGCGGCGTTTTCCGTTTCCAACGTTCCAAAGATGATCCAGTATTGAACGATATTTGTTCAGGTGGTAATGCTAAATTCGTCACTGTCAATTCAGGTGTTGTCGATGTTGTTGTTTTCGATGATCGATTTCTGATAAATGAAAAGGCATAACTAGAATTTTCAACACAACATCATCAATTGCTTTTAAATACGTACTTCCTATAACTTATTTACGTATATCGGCTAACTTACCTGTGTAGTGATTTTGTAAATACGTATCTTTGATTTGGTGTTTCAGGTATCATTGTTTTGCAGTGTTGTTTGTTTGTTAATTTAATTGCCATACATTTCATTGTTTCTGAATGTTGTGCAAAATCTTATTTGACAGAAATTCAACTAAACGAACTGATGATTAGTCTAGACATTTTGGGTTATTAAAAATATTTATAGTGATATTATGATTTACGATTCAGTTGTCCTCCATTGTTTTTTAACACTTTCAATTGTGGCAAATAATTAAAAACAATCTTTGCCCGCTAAACCATCATACGCGTATTGTTGGAACATTGAAAAAAAATTAGAAAGAAAATCGCAATTTTGAATTTCACACAGCAATAATTATTACGGAAAAATTCATCGTGTATTTATATTTTTCAGGAATTTCGCGTCAACGCGTCAGCTTATTATCGTACACGCAACCAAACCAACACTAAAGTCTACCAGTTTGCTTGTTGTTACTTTTATAAATATTCGTTTCAGTGATATGATGATGTTGCGTGTTATTTGAACGAAAAGAAACTGAAAACGCACGTTATTCGATACTAAAAAATGTTGGCGCAATTATTAATTTCATTTTGATGCATACTTATGACAGCCATATCTAACTGTGTGTGTGTGTGTGTGTGTATAACGAATTCTCTTTTTCTATCTTTCAATTAATGCAAATAAATCATGGAGAAGTTTACTCCAATTAATTTACGCATTCTAAACGCTAATTACTCAACTTGTTAGGAAAGCGAATATTCGCCGTTTGACGATGCGACAATAATTAAACTGATTTTTGTGGTGTAGCTCTACAAAGAATTAACACAAAAGTTTTGCGTGCGAATTCCTTGTTTTATATGTAATAATAACGCAGCAACGTCAAAAATTCAGAACGTTAGACATTGGTCCCTAATCACATTAGGCTGAATCCACACCAAACAGAAATTCATCAAATGTCTAACTGTAGGTATTTCTCTAAGCGTTTCACGATCAATCAATCCACTTTCTGACTAATTAATTCGATCTTAGTATTTATCACCATAGAATGCGTCTGGCCATAGCATTAGCGTAATTTTGTAGAAAGAACGCTTAGTGTTAGAGACACTTCAAATTACAGATTTGGAGAGATGAGTTAAATTTACTGTAAACTTTAATACTAATGTGATTCTGTTCTAAAAAACAAAATCAATAAAACTGCTACGATAGAATCAATTAATTAGTTAATTAGTGGGAAATAATCAAAGATTGGAAATAAACGTTAAACTCCATTGCATTATGACAGGATTCACCTACGAATTTCCTGTTCTTGTAAACATTTGCCTAACACTGGATGGTACGTTACCATTTGGAAATTATCCAATTACAGTTTAAAGGCTTTTGTTAATTTAATATTTATATTAAAATTAGCCCCAATGTTGAAATGAAATAAAAATGCCATCAATCTGTACGTTAATTTGTATGAATTTTTAACGTTTCCTTTATTTTTTGTTGTTGTTGTTGTCTGATTTGTTGGTTACGTTTTGTATTTAACGTAACAGTTCGTGTTAGTTACTTATTACAGTAGAATGTAATTAGGGTAGTTTTATTTAAAGTTCCAATAGAGCCTGAGAATGAGCATGTGTAATGTATCGGATTTTAGATAGTATTAGAGGGCTTGTAGTATAGTTTGGTTACAGGGTAAATTTCACACTATCAGTACGCATTATTTTATTTTAGGGTCAGGATTTAGTGGCAACCACGACCGCAACGTTATAAATAATGTTGTTATTAAGATTGAGATTAGGAGAATTTTCTTTCTTGCCATTTTCCTTTTTTGAATCCATCAACTATTTAGAGATGGTTTAGATGATGGACGAAAGAATGTTTCGTGCGTGATTAGTTGAAATTAACTTCTAACCATAACCAATGTTGTCGGAAATCGCTGGAAATAAACGGAGAAATTCTGACATATCTCATTTCAAAAGTTTTGATGTTTTCCACAAGCAACTCCAACCTGACCTTCCTCACAAGATATCCTTAAACTTTTCTCAAAGTTTTCGCAGCAACCACAAATATAATCTATTTACAAACTCTGCCCCATCATAATTTTTTTGTACTCTCCTTTTTAACAGTCTCAAATCATAATGGCACTATGTTAAACGATTGTCGATAATTAGACAATTGTAAATTACTAACATAATTTTAGCATTAGCACTAATTCGGTTTCTATGCCCACCATCCCCCCAACCCCCCTCGTGTATAACCAAATGGTTATTTCTATCTCTAACCCCCCCCTTGAACACAGCTTACCACATTTATTATACATGCAAGGACAAGGATTCCCACTCTCCTACATTTTCATGCAAGCCTGTTACCACAATCCTGATAGTAGTCCTGCAGGACTCGCTGAAACGTTAAACGGAAATCCTTCAGGACAATGTTGCTATGGGATTTCAGAGTGCATGAACGGTACGTCCATCTCTCTTTCATCAAACAACTGTAACACTAACCAACTCTCAACTATACCTTTTTTTCAATTTTTCCACTCTTACTGTTGTTATCCTTTCCAACAACAGTGATTGTTCTTTATTAATAAGAAATACCAAAAACATAACTACGAAACAAACAATTATCGGAATTATGCCAACAAAGATGAGGTACACTTATGTTATGTTATAAATATTGAATTGAATTTTCTTGTTATAAGCCATAAATGAATAAAGAACAATATGAACTGTCATTGTGTTTGCGTTTTTATTTTAGTAATTTGTTTTTTTGTCAAAAGGCGTAGAGACAGCAGTAAAATGACGTTTCAGCAGGATGAGTATCAAGTCCAAGTATAAGCTATCTGCTGGACGCTGGACTAGAGAGTAGAGGTATTGATCTTTGAGAAGGGAAAGTTTACAGTCCCCTTCGTCCGCCCTTCGCTACGTCCCTCTTTCCATCTCGGCACTGTGAAGTTTAGAAGCCCACGACCGCTGGTCATTTTACTCAGGGGTGGCTCGTCACTTCTTTTGCATATATATATATATATATATATATATATATATATATATATATATATTCCTCAACTAAAATCGATAGAGAACTTTGTTCGAATACACAAACAAACAACAACAAAAAAAGATTTACAACGAACAGATTTACTTGAATTTAATTGAAATTCAATCGGTCGATTGATAACAAATCAAATATTTCATAGATGTAAAATGTTGATTTATAGATAATTTACATATCATTTGTTCTTCCTTTATATATATATATATATATATATATATATATATATATATATATATATATATATATATATTCAGTACATTTTCAATAAAACAAATAAATGTAAAAGGAATATGAATTAATTGATTTCGCCCTTATAATGGACTGTTCTGTTTATTTAAAGATATGATGAAAAAATGTAGGTTGATTTCTTTGTGTGTATGTACGTCTGAACTACCTGAATTTAAACTATGACACGCCGCTGTGCCTTGCTTGTACGAAACAGGATAGAAGAGAAAGTCCAGAGTAGAGTCCGGACGGAGAGTGAAAGTCCTACGGGAAGTGTAAAGTGTTGGGACGAAGCGGGGGTGTGCTCTATCGATCCTAACCGCCCTCCCCGTAGTCTTAGCGGCCCCGCGAACGGACATTCGGCCACTTGCTTACGTATTCATATACTAAAACAGTAGCAACCAGAAAATATACATACATATATAGTATAAATGATGATGATGAATGATACATATAATAAGAGAAATAATGACGTCGTTTCAGTTTTTAATCATATTCAAATTACAAATTCATCCCCCTTTGTCTCTAGCTATAGATACGTCTGTATTAACAGATCATGCATTCGGCGATTTGTTAAATAATTCACATTGGTAGTGTGAAAAATTCATTGATTTGCGATTTTGCGTGTATACCGAATAGGGGTTTGATTGACGTTTCGTACAACCCATCCCTTTATTCTAGTTGAAATATCAGTCAGACACCACATCAACTTTGAAACTTCTGCCGACCAGGTGTTAAAAAATTAACACCCCATTATGAGAGAGTGCGTTTAACACTTGAAAATAGCACGATATTCAGTCCCTCCACCACCACCACCACCACCACCACCACCACCACCGCCACCACCAACACCTCCTCCACATTAATGTCGAGACTTTCCGTCACGGATAAACCACCAAGTTTAGTGTGCAGGACTAAAGTAAAGTAAATGACAGCTGATTCAAACATCATTCCACAAACCCATCTCAAAATACATGAAATTTGCCGAATTAGCGCTTAAATCAAAATTTAAATTACACTACAATTCCAAATTTTGTTATTTTGAGACAACATTTGTTTGGAAAATTCAAATTCAAAATTGTTTTTCCCTAATTTCTCGGCATTTATTATTAATTCCGGTAACACAGTTGGATTCGATATATGAAATACGTCCACCTCCCTAATTGAAACAAAGACAGAAAGAAACGAAATTACGATTTTTTTCGGTCGGATTTTCTGTTGTCTGGTACACCGGTGCCATGCTGCTATTTCCCACTTATTAAATACTTACTATATAATACATATATGTAGTTGATTATTATTATTATTTGTTGTTGAAGAATGTTATTTCAGTTTGAAGGATTCCCCCGTTGGATAGTTACTTAATTGAAATAGTAGAGCAGACCAACACAACAATCATGTGCGTTGTTGTTATTCCTTGTCACAGAGCAAAGGGAGTCTATCTAACGCATCCATCCCTCTGTCGTGTTAGGAGGCCTCGAGTTGTTCCACAAAGCAAACCAGCAAAGACCGGAGGCAGTATAATGTAGTCCTGGATCTGAGGTATTGATTGAGCTCGGGCGATGTCCATTCTCGCAACCGCGCGTCTAAATTATGCGTGAGCCTGAGTATATGCGTGGCAGGCGCGTCAATCCGGACGAAGGGTTTGGGGGAGGAGAGGCAGGTGGGGGGCATGGTGAGCGGGGGATAGTGGAAATAGGGACACATCGAGTGAGAGGCACTACTATATGTCTTGAAGCCTATATGTAGAACTTTGATGTTCACTCTATTCTCATACCACCAAAAACCTGACGGCCTACCGCCGTTCCGGTCCCTTCGATCCCTTTCTAACTCCATGCATGATTGAGAGCATGTATTGAAATTGAATTCGCAGTGCTGGACGGACCGTCGCTTGATAAGCTCTGCGTGGGTCACATGTCTTTTGAAGTTTCTACTACACTCTCGCTCCTTTACAAATATTTATCTTCTTCTACTTGATTTAAATTGTTTGTGATGGACGGCTGCATTAAAGTGTCTCTCTGTCTTGTACGTTTTCGCTCTGCCAGCCAATTTTTAAACATTAAAAATTGATAATATCGAACTGCCTGCCGCTGTCCAACCATCCAACCTCCTACCTATCATCTAAACTCTAAATTTATATATATATATATATATATATATATATATAAAAAAGAATGACCAATAGATAGACATTTTGTTCATACTGATTGAACTCTAATAGACGAAAAAAAAACAACAGCAAGGTTCAAGTTTTAATAAACAGAAGATATATTCTTCAAAGGACCTACTAAACTACTATGGAAATATATTGGGTTCACCACGGGCATTACCCCAAAACTACGGTCATTTCGTTTATTTCACTCCATATATTTTAATCCATAAAGTCTTAAAATTGAAACGATTTGTCTTTATAAGTGTCACTAGATGAGAATGTCGAGCTCAGTAAAAAAGTTTTAATTCAATAACACCATAAAAATCATATTTTTGTTGTTTCTTTTTAAATATTCCAAACAACTACTTATGGAGAAGAAACACAAAAGGATCACCTACTGATTGATGGGGAAGTGATGGTGTGGTGTGGTACAAACAGTGTCAAGATATTAGTCATAAACTTGCTTATTTTCATCATATTACATTTTACTATTATTTTGTAGATAAAAGGGAACGTGCAACTTTTTTTATCTGCTTGTTATATGAGAGTAGCATGCAAGAGGGGAACACTTGTTATAACGCTGGAAAAAAAGCGGGACGCTCTTCCGTCAATATTTATAGACGATGTTGAATATTTTACAAGATAAAGGACCAGTTCCTCGCTTAACGATTCTATACATACGTCAATTTATTCGATTTTAATTATTAAGTCCATTTTACAAACGAAAAAATTGTCTCTCTCGAATACAATATCATCGACTGATTGACATTAGCATGGAACAAGTCGATCATCAATATGTAAAATATTAAAAATTAAAAAAAAAAATTATATAGACATTCATATACCTACATGTGTATAATACGAAAATACACATAACTAGATGGATGTGATGTTTTCATTCATTTCTTTCTCGTTTTCTTCCTTTTTTTTGGAGGGAATATAGACAAGGGATGTGGAAAGTTAAAGGCCAGACGATTTTTATCTCATTCTTTTCCCGAATGAATATCTGGGTCAAAGTTACGCGAACTCGTTACAAGGATAATAGAGGGTTGACTCTGAGGTTATGGCGGGTTATTGGCAATGAGATGGCTTGGATTAATTTGTTCACACTATCCAATCACCCTACACATTCGATTTGCATTATTTATTGATTTATTATTTGTAAAAGTTGCTCAACATACAAATTGTCTTATTATTTTCAACATTGATTCAATGCAAACGTTTTATTTATTCCTATTTGTTTTTCATTGTTTGTTTTTTGTTTTTGAGTTTACCCATCTAAAATTTGATTTCATGTCTATTTGGGGACGTTCTGGAATTTATCTAAAGATCAGTTTTGGAAAGCTGAACTGCTGCTATGTCACTTGTCTGAATAAATCGTATCTGATGTGAAAGCCGGTCCACCAGTATAGGAGGTCTGTAATAGTTTAATTGGATCCAGTGAATGGGGCCGTATAGGCCCGTCTGTCATGCGAGCATCTCAAAAGAGAGATAGAGAGACAGACAGACAGAAAGAGAACGGTCAGGTCTCTTCTCGATATCAGTGTGAGTGGTTTGGTCTATCCTCAAAACGGTGGTGCCCCCCGGGATTATACGTTATATCGCCTCCAACCACCTTCCCCACATCCTACACCTTACATTTTCACTTTGCAGTATATCGTCTTAATAGGTTAACGGGATCACATCGCTGAATATGGCGTAGACATACAGATTCACACACACACACACACACACACACACACACACACACACAGGATCACTTTCACATATTATCTAGCAACATTATTAACACAAACATACATACAAGCATTTTCCCAATGACCCATCACCCACTTATATATGGGATAATTGTTTTTATGATACCGTAAAAATACGTCCGATAAAGTTGAAATGAACAGAAATGAGTAGTTGGCCGATAAAACTAGAAAAATCACCCATAATTCACGACGAATCGACATTATTAATTATCAAAATGGAAGAATTTCGTGAAATGCGAGATAAACCACAGGAATACAAGTAAGTAAGCATCTCACGAACCTCATATTAGAGAGTCGTGCAGAATTTGAAAAGCCGCCCCCATTCACATTTAAATGAACCACATCACACACCAACATTGTAGATATAGTATGGCCACCATTACATTATGTTTTTTCCTAAACTGCCAAATATAACAAATAAAAACAAAGTAACCCTTATTAAGAATTATCCCTGCACGAAAAGTTTTATTACTGCAAAAGTGTTGCTAAATTAATCTGCCAAATTACCTTAAACTTACTGGGTGTTTAACCTTAATTTTTAACGTTAGAGTTATAAAATTCTTGACAAACTTTTCCTATAAAAATTCCACAAAAACAAAAAACTTTGAATTTGAATTTCCAGCCATGTAAAGATGCGTTCTTCTAAATCCGACATTTTCCCGGATGCAAGCTAAACGTTACGTAGGGGCTACTAGATTGAATTTTCTTATTTTATTTTTACACCCTTACAACCCCTCCATCTCCAACATCCCCATACTATATATCTATATATATATATATACCCCAAACCTAACGTTGACGGTGTCCTATACAAAGGAATGCCCAACTAATGAAAGTGAAAGTGAACATCATAGCCTATCAAATCAGAAACGCTTCGACACCCTCATTAATTCGCTAAATATATTCTGTTCTTTAGACATGGATAACCCGAAATATAGATCAACCTTTGAGTAATATACAAACTCAAACAAGACGAATAGAACCGCTTTTTTGTTGTTGTTGGCTATGTATGTGTGTGTGGGTGTGTGTAGTAGTTGTCCTTTGTTCGAATTCCGTATGAATGACGCCGTCCGTTTTCGTCCTGTTAACCCAATAGCAATCCAAGGCGCGCGCGGAGCCGGCACTAAAACACAGTCATAAAAACACACAAACCAATTTAGCTGGTACAGTAGTCGGCTGTTGCCGCCACCAGCCCTTACAGAACAAAATATTTTCCACATTGGAAGCACCTTCATCTAACTGCCACCAACCAACCAACCCCCCCTTCAACAAAGTGGCCGATTTAATTTCGACAAGAACTTCCAGGATCGTCAATCTTCGCTATTGTTAATTTCGAAATTGCTATGTTCGCACGTTGAAAATTGTCATAAAAGTTATAAATTAAATTAATTTAGATTTCACAAATAAAGCTAGTCTCTAATTAGTCAGATTTATGTCGACAATAACAATAATAATAATAATTACTATTACTATTATTACGTTACAATCTGATTGCAAAGATGAAAAAATGGAAGGGAGGAAGAAGCTTGTTTGTGATTATTCAGGATTATTTTTTTTAAAACAAATTTATTTCGATCGATTTAGATTTTTATTATCCATTTCCTGAAACAAAGGAAATGCTTATTATTCCTGTGGAGCAGCGTAGTGTTGTATAAATCGTGCTGATGGATCTGTAACACCTTCAACAAATCTTGGCATCCAATAGTACGGAATAAAACGTTCAGCAGTTCCTTGGAAACTTTTTTCGAAAACTTCCCTATAATACAATGATTCTTTCGATGTAGGTGTACAATGCGGATATTTTTTTTTCACTAAATCCTCATCAAACGGTTCCGGCATCCGTTTATCAATAATTTCTTTCAATATTACAAATAATGATTTCTTCTTTGATGCAACACCATCACTGAAAACAATCATCCAATACAATAGTATTTCATTACAAATTTATTGATTCTTACCTAAAAGCCTCCTTATGTCGCCATAAAATCTTATGTGGTAAAAGATCACTTTTATCAAAAGCTGACCGTAAAAGATTCTTCTCAATACCATCTTTTGGTCGTAATAATTCCGGTTCTAAATTTAAACAATAATTTGTAAATTGTAAATCTAAAAATGGTACTCGCAATTCTAGACTACTAGCAGCTGTAGTACGATCAGCTCTTAAACCATCAAACATATAAATCTCACGCAACAGTCTTAAACTGTCTTGTAGTGCCTCTTGTGCATTTGGTGCATCGCGGAAATAAATATAACCTTGAAAAACTTCATCAGCACCTTCACCACTAAATAGTACCGTTGTATCTGTATTTTCTTTAATATATTTCGCTATTAAATACATTGGAATTGAAGCACGAATCGTTGTAATATCTGGTGTTTCTAAAGTGTAAATAACTTCATCTAGAATATTAGCAACATCTTCTTTCGTAAAAGTAATCTCATAGTGTTCAGTACCGATATGTTTTGCCACTACTCTTGCTGCTATTACATCCGGACTATCGCTCATACCAATTGAGAAACTCTAAAAAATTTGCAAAAATTACACAATAATTTCTTTATCAATGAATTTTTCCAAAAAATTCATTGGTACTTGTATTTTGTATGGCAACTTCTCTTCGTTAGCACACTTCACTAATAATGCTGCAATAAGAGATGAATCTAAACCGCCTGATAATAAACAACCAATTCGTCGATCTGCCATTAATCGTTTTTTAACAGCCATCGTTAATAACATATTAACATTTTCTAAAGGATCATCATTTAAATTTTCATAAAGTACAAATGGTTGGAATTGCGGTCTATCACCAGGCCGATGATAATATTCTTCTCTTACAAATGTTGTCCTACCAGTTTCATCTAAGTCATATTCAGCGAATGTGCCAGGTGGGAATGGTCCAATAATACGTGTTGAATCTGTTTCTTCGATTCGCATCAGACCTAATTAATTGGATTTGTATTTAGTCATTTATGTCATCGTTTAGTTGAATTTACCTTTAGCTTCTGAACAGATAGCAAGAGTACCATCTTTGGTATAAGCCCGAAATAATGGACGGACACCGTATGGGTCACGACCTAAGAAAACTTTACGCTTCTCCAAATCGACAATACAAAATGCAAAAACCCCATCTAGATTTTGGACACATTTTTCAATACCAAATGTTTGATATAAATGAAAAATCGCTTCAATATCGCAAAATGTCTCATACTCAAAGCTGAATTCTTTGCCTAACTATAAAAGTCTATCGTAAGAATTTAATGTCTTTTGTCTTTTTTATTGTATTTTTGACAATGTTACAAATTTACCCTTTTGCAATTGTAAATTTCTCCATTACATAATACCATTGACAATGGGAATTTGTGTAATTTCATTGGTTGCATCCCATATGTGCAATCAACAATTGTTAATCTTTGGAAACCAACACAACAATTCTATATATATATATATATATATATATATATATATATATATATATATATAACATATACATTGATTAGAATGAATCTGGTTTACCATTTAATCTAATTTTACCTTGAACCTATTATCAGTTTCTAATCGAGATGCATCGGGTCCGCGGTGGGCAATCTTTGAAAAATTCCTCGAAGCTACATCAATCGGTTTTGAACATGTACAACCGAAAACCGCCCAAATTCCACACATTTTCCCACTGTATCATATCAAATCATTTCAAAATAATAATAATAATAATAGAATAAAAGTTCAAAATAATGCCAAATATATTTTGAAATTCGCGCAATTTGCGTAGATATGTAGGGATCTGGGTAGATTAGATTAAAACAACACAAGATGGCGCTTCCACAATTCCGAATAATCCCAAAATATGTAATTACAACAATTTCAAATTCCAATAATAAGCAGCAATGAATATGAATTGATAATTTTGCATATTTAAAAATCAAATATATATTTACTTGTGTTATAAGTTGTATAAATCTATAAATAACATTAGATGACTATTAGGTTAAATAATTAATTGGGATGATAATCTTGTTTTACACGAGTGCATCTAAAACTTATGTATTAACAGATTTTTGAAAAAATTGCATCATTTTTCTGGTTATTTCCTATTAATCTTAATGAATCGTTTATTAGAACAGCTGATGATTTATTACATAGAACAAATTATCTAGAACAAGCACGATTTACTTACATTACTTAACAATCAGATAATTGCAAAACTATGACAATAACTTTTTGCCGGTACCACGTTGAATAGAATTGGTTTGATTCGAGTCAATTACTTTTATAGCGACCAAAGGAAAATGTTTTTTTTTAAGAAAATTCCGTTTGAAAGAAAACTACCACTAAAAAGAACGCCACTACTGCCTTCTAACAATTTCTATGAAAAGTACACAGTAGTTTTTCTTGATATCACCACTAGATGGCAAACTTATGGAGGTAATATCAAAAAAAGAAAATTATATCAATGTTTTATGTATTTAATTAACAAAGCATTTAATAAATGAATTTAATAAGTGAATACAATTTGTTAAGAAAACAAATTGACATCCACCCTGTATCAAGAAAAAAATTCAAACTTACGGACTATATCTTCTGCTAAGAGCTCTCGGCAGTCGTTAGCAGTCTATTAAAGAAAGTTTAGCACAAAATCACTACATTTGCACTTAACATTAGTCAATCAACTGATTGTATTGATAACGATAGGGTTCAACAAAGCTTTACGTAAGAATGCATACAATTTTATGCAATAATCTTTCAAATTGTATGTTTATTTTAATGTAGATGATAAAGTTAATTTCAGTTCAATTCTATTCATTACTGTGTCCCCATCAATATTCTTCAACAACTTTCTTGGGCAACTGCACATTCATATTAATCATCTAAATATTATACTTTGTCTAGTTTGACTTGATCGGCTTGATTTTAAGGTGTATAATTTCTTATACACACACACTTTCTACAGGAGCAAACACACATTTCGTTTCTACTAACTATAACTTAGCAACAGTTGTGTGGTTGGCCAAATCAAAATAGACGGCTATAGATTGCAAATAATGAAATACAGATCAAGATTTCGGCTTTCTCAGAATTCAATTGAATGTTCTTTAAAACTGGATGATAGAATAAAAATAGATATAAATTCAATCTTTTATTTGTTTAATTATTTTCTTTCGATTCTCGATGATTTATAATATACGAAATTAGCCGCATAACTTGGCGAATTTTCCAGTTCTTTGACTTTGAAAGTGTAACAGTTATATTATACTTGAGAGCAGACAAATATCGTCTTCAACCAATTCATTGGTTTCTCGTTTGTCAACAGTATCAGATGTGTGTTGTGTTGTTTTTAATTAAATATAGAAAAAAAATATGAAACTTTTCCAAATTCTAATTTATTATCAAATTATCGTAACGGTAACACCGATTAAATTCGTTCAATTCAAAAAACCTGGTTTTCTATTAATAAATTTTAAACTTTTTACTAATAATCAAAATGGAACTGTTAGTAAATTCCCACCGATTATTGAATATTTTGTACAACGTATACAAACAGCCAATTCTAATTATGCTTATGAAGATTTAAGTCGCCCACCAACATGGAATCAACCGATTTATACGTTATCACCGGCTGATCAACAGTTATTTTATGAAACAACAACACAATCGATGAATAATTATGTTGTTGAAGTTGAAAGAAGAAGAAGAAGATTCACCAATTACAACAACAAAACAATTCGAATACGAAGAATTGGAAGATACAAGCGAGAGTTTCTTTGAAAAAATCGATAAAACAACACAATCATTTGAATATGAAGAATTACCAGAAACAACAGACAAGCTATTTGAAATTATAAGGAATGAAACGGACATATAACAACGGTTTCTAGGACTACTACCGTAAACGAGTAGGAGGTAATTACAATATTCTTTCAACGTAGACCATTAATCATAAGAAAACCATGCAACTTTAATAATTATTATTGCCCTATATTGAGGTTCATTTCGTTGCCGTGACTTGCGAATTTTATCATTAAATTATCTCTTATTTAACGAATTCCGTTATTCATTGATGGATTCGAATCGTTCAACATTTTGTTTATTTATGTAAATTCAACAATAGACAACAGCATGTAGAGCGGATGACGCAAATAACTATTATTTGTAGTGTGCAAGTAGGTTGTACCCAAGTGTGTTCGTTCTTGTAAAATTACATCGAAAGTCAACAGCCTCAATTTACTGTTGAAGCAAAACTATAAAAAATAAAGTTTCTCCACAGAAGTTTTCGGTAAAACCAAAGTATAACTCTGCATCGTTCTTCAGTTCTATCCGGACAATCATCATTGTAGTACGACTACATCGGCAATTCTAACAAACAACATGTACACGTTAATTATTCTGTTTCATCTATTGTGTTTCAGTCAGCATTTAAATAGTTTACCAATCATGCCAGACAGGTTAGTGATGATGTTTCTCTCTACAATCATAAAAGAAAGTGAAATAAAAACAAATAAATCAGTGATTTTTGCGCTTGCTATCTATACACAAATAATTTTCATGTATTTCAGTATGATGCCAATGTACGATAATAATTTCCAAATTAGAGGTCCATTGGATTTTATTGGTAATTGGATACAATCATCGCAATGGTTCCCAATTGAAATCAATATACCCAATACAGTTTCTGGTATAGGACAAGGTATCACAACTGGTTGGAATAATTTACAAAATGGTTGGAATAATTTTATGCAAAATTTGCCATTTTTCAATCGATTTACACCATCCCAATCATATAAAGTTATCTTGTTAATACCGAATAATCCAAAACAATCCAATTTGAATGCATTCAAAAATGATCTCAACCATTTCCCAATTTACCCTTAACTTTTCCTATTAAACTATCATTGTTAATTAATTATCAATTTGTTGTTGTTATATTAATTTATTTTAATTTTATTTATTCATATTGTCAATGTTATTCAAGTGATATAAATAGAATGTTTACAAACTAAATAATTTTACTATTGTGGCACGTACAAATAACCAGTTGAGCTCCTAGCCGCTCGTAATCCACCATTCTTTAATTGTTGTTCAAATTGTTCTTTATTTGTAGCATACACATCTTTAACATTACCACTCTCTCTTTTATGAATATCTCCAACACCACCACCACCAGCAGCACCATCCTTCTGGACGATTATACCAACTGGATAATCGAAATTGTAGAAGAAGCCTTTCGGTGGTCCTTGTTCCTCATCACTTTGTGGACGATACTCACCATCATCTTCACCATCTTGGGCTTGTTTAGCTGAAATCGATGGTGTTTGATGTGATTGTTGATTTGTTGAACTTTGTTGGTATTGATTGACAGTTTGACTAGGTTGTGCTTGATAATGTTGATCGGTTTGTGAATTTTGATATTGGACAGATTGTCCAGGATTTGGATATTGGTGTTTCTGTTGTTGGTATTGATTGATCAAAGCAGATGCTTGTTGAGGTTGTTGGTATTGAGCATGCTGCTGTGTTTGTTGTTGGTATTGAGTAGGTTGTTGAGCATGTTGTTGAGTTTGTTGTTGGTATTGAGTAGGTTGTTGAGTTTGTTGTTGGTATTGAGCATGCTGTTGTGTTTGTTGTTGCTGTAATTGTTGTCCTTGTACTGATAAAGGTCCTGATGCGTAGTCTCCTTCACTATTATAAGGACTTTGGATTGGTTTTGAATTTCGTTCAGCTTCCTCATGCCAAATCCGAAGGAATTCTTCTTTAGCAGCTCTAACTTCTTCATTATCCTGTGGCAAAATTTTTGGTACATTATCGATTTGATGAAATCCGGTACCATCATCCCAATATTCAACCTAAATTTTAGTTAAAATTACGAATATTATTAATTACAACAATAATAGAAAACGATAATTACTTTAATTTCTTGTCCATCACCAGCAATATAGTTGTAAGCACCTCTTAAATCACCATGAGCTTGTTTCCTTTCAGTTTTAGCAATATCCGGTACTGAATATCCATATAAATAACCACCTAAGCCATCCTGACCATGATATTGATTGGCTAAATAGATATCTTCAACAACATTATGTCGTTCATTTCCTAAATAACGTACAGCTGGTACGTTTGATTCAATTTTCGGTGCATACTTTAGTGCCGTATCCTGTTTATCGATGTACTGTTGAGCTTCTGGTGGGTCCAAATTGACAAGACGAACATCACCACCAAGTACCACATTAAGTACAACTGCCAACTATACGAAATTACATTTATTCATCAATTGATCAAGGTTGAAGTTGGATAAAAACGTTAAGGAATTGTTTGGCATGTCAAGTACCTTCGAATCTACATCCGGGAGATGATGTAATAAGCGCGGATCTTTTAATTTTTTTGGTAAACACTCTAATTAAAATGTCTTGAAAATAAATCAACAAGTACTTACCGTAATAGTTAAAATCTTCATGCTTGTTCAATTATCACACTGTTCTACAATTAATAATTGTTATCGTTGCTGTGTAAATCAATAAATTATACGTAGGTTTCTTAATCATCTCGTATTTATTATGTTGTGAATCCGTATTCTTCCCTCTCCAATTTGAAGATGATCATCTTACATCAGTAGTTCCAAAAATGTTGTTCACCGGTCATAATTTTGTCCCCACTATCATCAACTGTTATTATAAAAATTCAATAATATACAAATTATTACTATTGTTTTTTGTTTTTACATAAATTAGTGTTAATTTCTAATCACAGCATTTTAACAAATATACATGGAAATGCACGTATCAACGCCGTACAATTTTTTCCACCTGTTATGTGATTGATTGGATCATGTGAGAATCTTTAACCTTCAGTTGTGTTCAATTGTAATTTCTATAAAGAATTAGTGTTAAACAATAATCAAAACAACAGCTTTTCATGTCAATCAACAAACAACAATATAGGCAATAATTAATGATTTATAGTAAGTGTCTGGAAAAATGAAAGAAAAAACACAAGCGTTTGTATAATTACAACAATCAATTCGTTGTCCAGGTGTATAATCATTAGTTCCGTTTGCAATTTCCACCTTCTCCCATCAACGACGGTTTGCTTGTATTTTGTCTATAATCAAATAAATCCCACTTGACTCACATTCGATTATTCCAAAGTCAAATCAATTGCGATTGAGTATAATAATAATAATAAATATTTTCTTGAATTTCTACATGGCATGCTTCTAGAATTTTTCCAAAGATGAGTCAAGACATTTGTATTTTTGATGGAAAAAATTGTTTACGTGAAATGAACACATGCGTGTCCTTCTTGATTTTTATAAAAATTCAGTAATCATCTAATCATTAATTAAATTCTAATAGTTTTCATAATAATTTGATTGTTTATTGTTATTATTATTATTTAATTAATGAGTGGCCAGACATACTTGATATTCTAGATTCAAGATGTCGATAGATTCAAGGTAGCTTCCAAGAAAAAATCCAAAATATTTTCGTAATAGAGCTGTGACGTATGTATTCCTCCATCGCCAAATCTTCTGCCTAAAGCATTTTATGAATAAACTTATTGGTCATTATTACGTAAAGAATTTCATTTAACATGCGACCTTTGGCATTTGCGCAGCTTTTTGTCGCTAATTGATACACACGTGTCGCAAAATAACAAGCAACATCACAACATAAAAATACATAAATCATTTGACGAATTAAGCTCTTAAGACTTAAAGGCAAGCCGATTAAATCGAGACAGACCAAGTATATTTTAATATGTCGCATCAAATTTGAATTTTAACGATAGAACGAAGTGAAAATTTACTAAAAATTGTTCAAAAATAGAAACTGGCCGCTAGTAACTCGCAGAATTCTTGATGAATTAAATTGCACCAAACAGACGGGCAATATTTCGTAGCTTCGTCATATAATGTTAAAATTATTAGTGAAAATGCGCGATGATTGTGACACTGTTTTGCGATATGCAAAGAAGCTACAACAAAAAAATAAAAATTTTAATATGAATTGTGTATATTTTGTTTCTAAACTTACTGATGAACATTACGATTTTATTACTTTTACAATTACTAATTAAAACTGTACAACTCTAACATGTGTCTCTATAGAATGACAAAATAAAAATACAAACCAAACAAATAAATTATAAATTACTGTACTATGTAAATGGTGTGATTTTGGTGTTTTCCTTTTATAAATAAAGCAAATAATTTATCATTATTTTTCCAAGTCAAATTTAAACAAATAGGTAATTAGCGGTGCGGTAACTCCTTGATGAACAGTCAATGATATTTGTTTTAACTAAATGAGCAGCAACCCAAAACTGTACACAATTTCGAGAAAAATTCGTTAATAAAAAAGTTTTATATAATAGAAAAGAATCGAATTTTTTGTATGTACTAGGATAACGATACGTTTGTTTTTATTGTTTACTTATGTTTAAGTCAGTTTTTAAAAAGCAAAATAATCGCACGTACAGTATTGGGTCTTAATTATTCGTCGTTTTTTGATTGTTAATTAAGTAGCTTTTAGAGCTTTCATTAGACCATCAGTGGACATTGATTTGGGCCGTTCAATTGGTAAACCTAATGCACGATCCCACACTAATGATGACAATACACCGATAGATCTAGATACACCAAATAAAACTGTATAATAACTCATCTCTTTCAGACCATAATACTGCAATAGAACACCTGAATGTGCATCAACATTTGGCCATGGGTTCTTTACTTTGCCCAATTCTAATAAAATTGGTGGTACGATTTTGAACAAATTAGAGACCAACTGAAATCAAACAATATTTCATTAATCGATCAATCAATTGTTGTTAAATGTATGGAATTTACTTTGAATAGGGGATCGTTTGGTAAATGTTTCAATGCAAATTCTCTTTGGCATGTATAACGTGGATCGGTTTTTCTTAAAACCGCATGTCCAAATCCAGGTACAACTTGACCAGATTTCAATGTTTTCCATATGAAATCTGTTAATTGTTCTTCAGTAGCTTTATCACCGATTTGTTGAAGTATCTTTTGTAGCCATATTAAAACTTCTTGATTTGCCAAACCATGCAATGGTCCAGCTAAACCATTCATACCAGCAGCAAATGATAAATATGGATCACTTAATGCTGAACCAACTAAATGGACTGTATGTGCTGAAACATTACCACCTTCATGATCAGTATGTATTGATAAATATAAACGCATCAATTCAATAAATTCAGGATTATCATAGCCTAACATTTGTGTAAAATTATAAGTCCAATCTTTTGATGTATCTATTGCACCAATACCACTACCATCTTTGAATGTATTACGATAAATTGTTGCTGCGATTACTGGCAATTTCGCTATTAGATCCATTGAATCTTCATATGTATACTAAAAATAATTTATAATAATAATAACAATCAATCAATTATTTAATTATTAAATCATTAAAGATTTGTTGATAATTAAGCACAGACCACAAAACGATCAAAATTGTTATCTCTGTTATCTATTTTCTATATTATTACTACTGTTACTACTACTTAATATAAAACATTGATAGAGATAAAGATTATGAAATTGTTTGAATAATTACCTCCCAGTATTTTGATTTGTGTACACCACTGTTATAAGCTTTAGCAAATTTACTTTCACTATTCAATACAGTAACGGCTGCTGATAATTGTGACATTGGATGTACATTTGATGGTAAATTATTTAATAACGTAACAACATGTGATGGCAATTCGGCACGTTCAGCCCATTCTTTTGATATAGCGTTCACCTATAAAAAAAAACAACAAGCAAAACAATTCAATTAAAAAAATATATATATAAGAAATTAATACAACGAAAAAACCTGTGATTCTGTTGGTATATCACCAGTGATTAATAACCAAAACAAACCTTCTGGCAATGGTTGATTACCACCGGGTGCTTTCGGTAGTACTTTCTGACATTCCGGTATTGATAAACCACGGAAACGTATACCTTCATCTGGATCTAACACTGATGTTTCACAAACTAAACCTTTAATACCTCTCATACCGCCATACATCTAATTAATTAACAAGAACACACACACACACACAACAATTAATTATAATATCATTTTGATGAATGGCAATAATGATAAAATCGCGTACCATATCCACGGTAACTTCTCCAACTTTTTGATTACCATAGTTTTTGCGGAAATTGGTGACACGTTCCTGTTCTTTTGGTATTTTCGCTGCCAATACAGTTTTGAGATCTGTTGATGCATCAGATAATTGTCGTAGAATTACTGATAGTTGAGGTATAATTTTCTGTGGAAATTAACGAGAAACAAACAAATCAGTTAATATAGCGGAGGGTCAAGGAAACAACAAGATAAGATCTAAGGATTCTCCACAATTGATCTTTGAAATAGCGCAATTTTTATCATTTACTCAAGATAACTGTTTTAAATGGCATTTTTTTTCCTTGTTATTTTATTACTATTTCCATATGTTAATAATAATAATAATAACAATAGTAAATATTGATACAATTTACCAATAAACTGGTTTTATTTACTGATCAGACTGGAATTCTACTACTATATGGAAAATATTTGTATAAATAAATTGATAATTAATTAATGATAACAATAATAAAGAAACAATATGTTTACAACAATTGAAGGGTAGCCTTTTTGTTTGTTTGTGATCGAACGGTTAGAAATAAAGGCTACATTCGAAATAGAACAGGACTTTGCATCGTTAACAACGACTTTCAGACGATAACTCAATGTATTTTAAAAATAAATTCGAAAATAAACACTTAATTTAATCTGTTAAAAATGTGATTCTATTCGAAATATTATTTTCTAAAAATATGCCTACCAACATCACATGATCTCAAATATTTCTTATGATAATTTTACTCTGGTGATAATGATTCCATAACATCCAACATAAGAATGTATGAATGGATCGTGCTATGCATTATCAGGTAGGTTTTTGCTTGATAAGCAGTAATACTTATCAGTTGGTGTAATTTTTTATAAATTGATAAGATTTTAAAAAAACCTTGAGAATTGTTAACACTTTTGTTTTACAAATTTATTAGATGCACCGCTCTAGTATGAGTGGCAATGTCATTGCGAACTCTTAAAGATTGAAAATTCATATAATTATAGATTTTCTAGATCTCTGAACAGACAATCTTTCAACAAACATCTTGTACGAACATTACTTATCAGTCAAGGAATGATTAAAAATAACTCATCAATAGTTAAAAATTTAACTGTTTGTTCACGTGTAATTTCGTAAAGTTGGCCTAAAGCGAATTCTTGTATCTGATTTGATACCAAGACTGCATTGATTAAAATTGACCATTTTTCTTGGTGTAAAAAGCAAAAAAAAAATTATAATAATAAGTGTTATTTAACTCCAGTTGGTGAAACTAGTTCAAGGTTAACTGTAATTCCTAAAATGGATATTTTTTTTTTGACTTGAGAACAGTCAAAAGAAATAGTAACAAAATATCGAACAGGCCAGCAAATGAGAGGCCAACAATCTTGTTTCTCTACACTGATTAGAGTTGAAAAAGTAGATAGATAGATAGATAGTACATTTGTAGATTTTCGATTGTTTTTTTTTGTTGATAATCACAAGCCATGTTGGCCAATTCTCAATCGGTGAAGTATACAATAAGTGATTCTCAGTTTTATCAGCTTAGATAACTTTAAGAAATAGCCTCCTATAATAATAATAATAATAATAATAATAATGACTCAACTAAAGTCACTTCTATCTAAATTATTAATAGTTTTCATAGATTTCGACAAAATCATATGACTTAGAAATAATACTAATGTTGAGAATTTTGGCAGCAATTCAGCAATTTCCAACCAAACAAACATCGTAAATGACCTAATTGAAATTATATAAAATACCTGTTGAATAGGAATGACGTCAATTGATACGAAAACATTAAATTCCATGACAATAATCTGATATTTATACACAGCTATTGAAGGATACTCTATAAACTATTTAGCAACGGGAAACCATCAAGTATGTGTATATGTACTCCAATCAAGGACATACTTTGTAGATAGTAGTAAATCTATTAATTATTGAAAAGAAAATTACAATAAATTGATGATTAAACGGCAACATGCAATCTTTCATGTCAATCCAGACCAATCAAATTTGTCACGAATTTTCCACAAAAAAAGTAACACAATAATAACAACAATGAGGATATGTGAAATAGCCGGAAAAGGTTTTTTTTCCATTTCTGAGCGATCATGGAAAATACCGCAAATCTCACCTTGTTGATTAATAACATAAAAACAATTGTAATCAGTGTGTGTGTTTTTTTTTATTGTGTTTTTCATGGAATTATACGATAAGCAAATAAATTCAATTAACAATCAAAAATAAGAACACTTAGCTTGCTTTTATCATTCTTACGTAACGTATAAAATAACTTAGGAGGAAGTGCAAATTAGTAATTAATCAATTAAGATAAAATCGTTTATAATTTATAGTAAATAGATGTTTGTTAATTATCAATTTGTTTAATTTTTAATTAAAACTCAAAATTATTTATGTATTTTTCATGATTACGGGTCATAAGTACATCAGTACAATAAGAATCAATGTCATCCCATTTTCTACATTAGAAACCCTTACGATTTCCCATAAACACCCCTAATTCTATTAAGATTCCAATAAAAGCGACTTAAAAAAAAAATCACAAAAGCATCTAATCCACAACCAAATAATAATAATAATAATGATAAGAATAGTGATGCACGGCTGCATGTGTTATAAATACCTGACTTTCGGCCAATTTCGTGGTTGTTATACGGAAAAGAGCCATTTTATTTGGTTAATTGGTGTTGTTTCTTTTTCGAAAACAAAAACAACTGTTGTTTTATGTTTGAAATTCGATGTATTTTCTTTTTTTTCAAATTTTACACACTTTACTACTAGCAGAACGTGCTTATGTCACCGGCTGTGAATCGAAGTGGCGACGTTGTCCGCTTCGTTGTCAGATAGAAAAATACGTCGACGCAGATGGAGATTCGTGGTGGTGGTGGTGGTGATCGTGAATTAGCATGCGCGTACATCTGCCACGGATGACACTGGTGGCTGAAAAAAACGAATCAAATTCTTACTTGGCTTACAAATAAATTTATTAAAATTAGCATAAAACAACTTCGAGATTTCATCAATAAATTATGCAATAATTTTATCGAAAATAGAGAGCTATCTACGAAATTCTTCATTACTTGTTTAATTATAGATTACTAATGGGTTTTTTGGTACGCCACTGCTTTCTCTTCAGTTCTGTTACAATCATCGACCATACACCAATATGTTTATCTTTGTCTAACACATTTCGAAGTATAGGTAGAGAGCTTGGCGCAGTTGTTATTTTTTGTTCCGTCTGACAGACCAGATGACTAGATCAGTCGATCGCCATTTGAGAAACCTGTTAATTTGTGTCGTTTGTTACCTGCCTTAAATTCTATTCACCACATTAGACTGAAGGTAATGCAAAATAATGGCATTATTCGTTTTTCATTTTTTTTTTTTAATTTTTATCAAAACAAACTGATGGAGATATGGCACAATTAAATCGACGGTCATACATCCAGATGTTAAATTAAATTCCAGTTTTTTTCTTCTCGTATTTCACAGATGGAAGAACCAAAATCTTGTGATACTTTTGTTGTTTTACCACCATTAACACAACATGGGGTGGTATTTGGGAAGAATTCCGATCGGCCTCAAGGTGAAGTCCAAGAAGTTGTTTATTTTCCAGCGACACAATCCACAGATCCTATTCAAGTAAATAATTCTTCTGGTGTTTTTTTGTTTTTTTGGAAATAAAGAGTGTTTTATCGTTATAGTGTACTTATATTGAAGTAGAATCAGCTGGTTTTACTAAAGCTGTAATTTTAAGTAAACCGAATTGGATGTGGGGTGCTGAGATGGGTGCAAATGAATGCGGTGTAGCTATTGGTAATGAAGCTATCTTTACCAATGATAATGATGGTGATCATGATCCATCTATTAAACGATTATTAGGAATGGATTTAGTACGGTAATTATTCATTAAATAATACGAAACAAAAACAAAAGTGATTACACATCATCCACTTTGAAACATAGATTAGGATTAGAGAGAAGTTCTAATGCAACAGAAGCTTTAGAAGTTATAACTCAATTATTAGAGAAATATGGACAAGGTGGACCATGCTCCAATGTCGATCAAAGCTTATGTTATCATAATTCATTTCTAATTGCCGATCCTAGAATCGCATGGATATTGGAAACATCTGGAAAACATTGGGTTGCAGAACAGGTCACAAGTATATCTCGTTAAATTTCTCAAATCAATCATAAAATTAATTGATTTCTATTAAAGGTGGCTATAGAAATATATCCAATGGTTTGACTATTACAACGAAAATCGATCGAAAATCAGACGGTTTAGAGGATTATGCTAAATGTAAAGGTCTTTGGGATGGACAGGTGAATATTGAGGTTATTGCATTAATACGAAATCTAATCCAAAGATGGCGTTATTACTATTGCTTTTAGGATGAATTCAATTTCTGTCAGGTATTTAGTGGTGCAAAGAAACCGGGTGATGCTCGTTATAAAGCTGGTGCACAACTTCTTGTTCAACATACGAATTCCAACGATTTCAAACAAACAGATATGTTTCAAATTTTACGTGATAAAACATCAGAGATTTGTCGACCTTGTCATGCTGCATATCCTACACAAGGCAGTCAAGTGTCTGTTTTAAGCGAATCAAAGCCTAGTTCACATTGGTTTACAGCAACACCAGACCCATCAATATCCGTATATAAACCGTTTATTTTCACAACGAATGTTGTAATATCGAATCATACACGTTGTCCTGATCAAAATACACCACACACTTTGTACAGATTACATTCGGAATCGAATCGAAAAGGTAATGATGTTCAGAATCTATTGAGAATTATGGAAATGGAATGTGTTCAAGAATTAGAAGATGTATTGGAGAATATTGGTGATGATTTGGCTGAATTTGATGAATTGCTCAAAGATTGTGTTGAAACTGAAGTTAAATTCTATCGTTAATTCACAATCATCTCCAAATTTATATATTTTCCATTATTATTATTATTATTATTATTATTATTATGGATTAATGCACACATGAAAGTATCGCTTTCAATATAGTTGCTTGACTGTGAATATTACCACAAGAAGAAAAACACAGATAACTTTAAATAATAATAAAAAAGATGGATTTGTTTAAACACAATATAGAAAAGAATAGATTTGTTGATAAATATGTGATATGTGGAATCGAACAGTTATGATGGTTCATTCCTGGGACGCGTTTTATAGCCAAATTAAATAAATATTCATTGTGATTGTGCTTAGATGTAGCTATTGCGAAACTAGTTTTGGAAAAGAAAATAGAACAACAAAACAAATACAGCGGTTGTGGTCTGTTTTGTATGCTTGGTGTTGATTTTTTTTCGAATCAGTAAAACAATTTTGTGATAAATGATTATTTTTTGTTAAAGTGTAAACTTTATAATTTTTTTTAATTACTTTTTAATAGAATTTTTATTTAATTAATCGTTAAATATCATTACACACACATATGTACTTATGAAGTATTTACTTATTTATATAATCGAGTATAATTGGATAAATATTTATTTGAACATTCCATACTCTGAACAATAAAAATGATCAAAATCATTTGCTTGTTTTGTGGATAATTCCTGTGACACCATCTGGCTCCCTTAATTATAGTCATGTCAAAATAAAAACCTGTACAAGGGTAGGTTTTTGTGGTTTTTTGTCAATTCTCCCTCTTCTGTACCACCACATTCCAAAGGTTCTTCTGCAAATCTTTCGGTGTTATTGGATCGATTCGTTTGGAATCCTCATTTGTAGGAGGTTTTATTCCATGTTTTCATATCAAAACCTCAAAACTTAGATATTTTATATGGCTTCACTATTACAACAAAACAAGTCAAGTTGACCAAGTTAGTATTGCTTTACCATATAGAGCATTCTCTCAGATTACTTAAAATTGATTATATGACCACGGTATATGTGACCTTCCATACTTTCTTCTTCTTTAGGGAAGATGGGAATGATATAAGAGAACAATTATGTAATTATTATTACACGTTTACATTGATGAAAATAATATTACAGATGATTCAATAAGCGACATACGTTTTAAAAGGATACGATGGCGCCACTACTGATAACAATGTTGCCAGAGCTCATCAAAATCACTCATAAAGACCTATTGGAAATTCATTGGAAATACTGATATATTTTAGAATTGACATTATGATCACATATCCCCTCTACATTCATGAAAATTAACGAATTGTGATTGGCCAGTATGATCTATTATTATCCCCACTACTATAGTCAACACCAACGGAGAATTTAAAAAAAAATTGATCAAGCAAAGCCATTTGGAATGCAACCGGGTTGTTTATTAGATGACTTATTTACCAGCAAATCTCTTATTATTATTATCATCCCTAATAACTATAGAAATAGTGATTTTTGGTGAAAATTTAAAAATTAATTGCAAGTGTAAGTATACATAAAAATAGTGTTGTGCGTTAGAATAATTTGGTGGTAGTGTTGTATTTGTACAACTTAAAAAAAAAACAAAAATAATCATTTGATGGTAGTATCCTTAAGTTTTTTGATGGGTGAGGGTTTAGTACATGTATTTAAATTGATATCATGACTAGATCCACACTCATCCAAAAATTCGGTGCGGTCTACAAGAATTTTCCCGCTTAAATTGAATTGGCAGCAGACATTGCGTGATAAAATCAATTTCAATTTTTTTTTTGATTGGACTGTAAGTGTTTATTAAAATAATTATAATAGTGGTAAATAGGTATAATTTTGTTTAGAATTGGATTCGAGAATAACAAACAACATTGTAACTATTTAGAGAATACACAAAACTTTGTTAATTTGTGGCATTTATTCTGTTATTATTATTATTATTATTATTATTATTATTTTATGATTAGTTTTTGATTAGACGACCGGTGAATGGTTTGTTTCCTGAGAGAGCAAAAGGCAAAAAAAGAGACGAGATAGACCAGATGACTGCCCTTGAACTATACGTGTGTATATTCGCCGGGTGTTCAGATTTTTTTTCTCTTCTTTTCCGTTCTTTTCCATCCATTCGTATGTCGTGGCTTAGATGCTTTTGAGAAAGTTTGCATTATTATCCTTTGTATCATACCTGAACTGGTCGCCTGTAAAGGTGCTTATACATAGCTGATAAAAGGTAGATGGATGGACAAATCATTCAAATCGCGTCTCTCTCCCTTTCTCACTCGTTATTATTATTATTATTTTCTATTTTGTTTTGTTGAAGAAAACAAAGCCACAGACATTATTGTTGTGTGTAGAGAAGGAAAAAAAACTAAAACAATAATTACAGAATTATGGGGACTCTCCCTGTAATCAAAATTATTATTAATTTTAGATAAAGCAATTAACCTTGACTGGTATAAGCATGGTTTAAAAAAGAAACGTAAATTTCTATTCAATTGTTGCTTTTTTTATCAATTAATTTACCTAAAAATTTCACTTGTACCACACCAAGTTTGTCTTGGCTCACGCACGTTCATTTTGTTATAATTTCACTACTCCTGAAATACAGTGAACCAAATTGGGCATGACTAATTCTTTTGGGTAGTATACGTTTAGATCGTAAGCAGCTGCAAGCTAGAAAGTCGGTATTTACTGTCGTTCTGTTGTAATCGAATAGGTCAAGTCATTTTTGTTTCACAGTATCTATACTGTTTCACGTATGATGAACGCGCAAATATCTGAGAAATATAAAATAACGTAAAAGCAGCGGTAATATTATCTAATAAATAGTAAGCCAGCTGTTTAAAGACGGTTTCTTCTTATTTTGCTTGCCATTTCGTTTCTTATCAATGTAAGATTAGCACTAACATCATTTTATCTTCTCCTAAACACTTCATTGTTTATACATACACATGTGTCTCAATTTTAGTGTGTTTACAGATTTTTGATAAAAAAAATAAACAATTTCATAAAGAGGTATTGGTTGTTAGACGCATAATAAACACGTACTGAATAATTGAAACGATTGTTTATGTGTTTAATCAATTATAATGAGAAATTGTCGAGAAGTTGGTCTCGCTTTTGGCTAAAACAGATCAATATTCATATCTAGTGCACATCATCATCACATGATGATTGCTTTCCGGAAGTAGTGCAGCTCTCAAATGTTGGGCAATCAATTGGATAATGTTGAATCATCACACATCCGTCTGATTCACATTTAATTAAAAATCTTTTCTATTTTCTTGATGATTTCACATTTAATTTCGAATCATTTGCCATATGTATGGGGGTAAGTGTGTATAAATATGATGGGGGACACGCGACCATTAATAAACGACTTATTTATGTCCGTGACTTCTGTCAATTGAATTCAATTCGACGAATGGAAAGAAGGAAAAAAAAACGGCCCGCATCATCTCGACGAATGAGAATATAATAACAACAACATTGAATTTAATAAAATTGTAACAATACCAATAAGGAAAAAAAGAAGAGCGATCAATTTGCATCGATTTTGTTTATTGTTGATTTGAATAAACAATTAAAAACAATTTATACGCTGTCTATGCTTTAACCATTGTAATGATTTCATACAATTATTCATTAATTTTTAAAAAAAAATTTGTTTTTTAATTTTTAAATTTACATCATGCATGGCTGGATGTTTTTATTGTGGGAACGACGAATAACAAAGACAACAGTGTAAATGATGTGTGGCTTAGGGTGCCAACCAACATCCAAATCAAGATCTTCATCTAACAGCTAACAACAATCAATCAATCAGAGGACTGTTGTTTGATCGATCATCAAAACGAGGATGTGCTCTCTCTCTTTCATATCAATGTTGTGTAATCCATACAACCACTTAAAAGTGATATTTTGTTTATGACAGTTGGACCATTAAATAAATTAAGTTAAACACAAAATTATTCGCTTCATTTATCTGTTAGTTTAACTGCGAATAAATAACAATTCCTCATTCTATTTTGTTTTTTAAAATAACAAACCTGTCCTGATCAAGACCCCGTTTCTTTCCAATGTCTCTCCTATGATTGGCTTCAATCCAAGAATATGTCTATCAATTTTTTTTTTGTGTTTTCTATGAATACAATGAAAATGCTGGACAGTGTTCTTGTTTCTCAATTGGTAAACTATAGATTAAAATCGCCGGTTTCTCATTGAAGCGTGGATAAAATACGATGACTGTTCGATTTTTTTTTCAATCATGACTTTGTAAACCCACAGTTTATTACAGTATCCACACTTGGAAACGTGTATCATTGCTACAACAACTTACAGTTATGGAAATCTATCACAATGAAATTTGCAAGCTAGTCTCTAATAATTATCAGAGAGAATGAGAGATTTTCGTGGACGTTCGCTGTAATAGAACTACAACTGTAATTATGTAAAAGAAAAAGTTCAAGAACTCCTCTCGAATGTATTGAGCGTGACGAGAATCGCGTTGACAACTTGCAAGCGTTTTCCACAATAATAAAACAAAATTCACTCCGTTATATCATCTACATTCTACACGATGATGTTATTTTCTTTTTAAATAAATTTATTTTACCATCATGAATTTGATATATGAGAAAAATAACCGTTGAAAAACGAAAGAAAGAATGTAGACAGATAGCCTTGAAAATGCGTTTTGTGTTGCACGTTCTTCTTCTTCTTTTCTATTCTTTTTTTAAATCTACACTAACAATGATTATCCTTCCATAGTTCCATACAGATAATACAACGAAACCATTCGTTTATAAATATCACACAACAGTTAAATATTATAAGATAAACGTTGAATCATCGTTGTAGAGTAAATTTCCATAATATCTAGTACAGAGTTGTAAGTCATCAAGAACCGGATTGCCTTCGTCTTCTTTCTTTGCAGAGCGAATGATGATGATATTATATTCAAGTTCAGGTCACTCACACCGTTGATTTGTTCAGAACAGTTCACCTGTCGGAGTAAATCATGATAATGATGATGATGATGTTCAAATGGAACAATAAATAAAACACGACCTTTTTACGAAATGCCGAATTTGTAACAATTACGCAATTGAATATTCTATACAAAAGGTGGAGTAGTTACAAAAAAAATATAATTATAAAAGTTAATTCTGAAAATAAAATATTTAAAATCCTTATAATATTTACATAAATGACTAGATAGATGGATAGAATTCTTAATCAAATCGTTGTTGTTGTTGTTGTTGTGAAAAATCAACAAGTGTCATGATTGATTTGATCATTGTCGTCTAAATCATTTTTAATACGTTCATACTCCTTTTGTAAATCAATTAGTTCTTTACGTAATTTCAACACTTTACCTTTCAAATTCTTATCATAATCAATGATACTTTGTATTTTATTCAAATTCTTCTTCTGGCCACATTGATTAATATGCCAACGTAAATATAATCCTGACCATAAAATTAAACTAACTGGTGCTATACTGGGCCATATTGCTTGTTTATTTGGTTCATATAATGGATTTAATAATGACGTTAATACATCTGGCCGATTTAAATATGACCATAGACTTGTTGTTTTTTTCGATAATTTCATTGATTCCCGTTCCGCTTCATTATTACCAAGGAATGTACCTAATAAATAGATTAAATGTATATTTCATATTCGATATTTATTTGATGAACTTACCAAATTGACTAAAATAAGAATGTTCATATAACGTTATCAACATTTGTGTTGTAAATTCAAAACTACATGGGAATTGATAATGTAATTGTTGTATACAATCGAGGAATAATAGAAATGTGGGTTGGTGATGTTTCGATTTTGTATTTGAATAACAACTTCTAGCATGGCGTAGTTGGAATGGATGGCCGGCTTGAATCCATTCACGCTCAATCAAAGCCTGCAAACCTGGTACAATAGTACAATTTTACTATCATGAATTATGAATACAAAAGATAAGAGATAAAGAATGTCACACCTCCAACAGTCCGACAATCAGGATTCAAAATAACTTGAGCTATTGATGTAACCAACAATGTTGAATCTAATCCACTTGTACCATGAACTAAAACAGACGTACCATCTTGATCTAAACATTGTGCCACTAAGCAACCAGCATTTAAAGCATTTTGTACATATGTTAACCAATTACAACTTTCTAAACGTGACAACCATTTATCCGATGAACAATTAATATCATTACATGCTACAAGAATGGAAGAGAGATGATAAAACAGATTTAAATTAGCAACATAATTCAATGAAAATCCATTACCATCGATCAATTTTGATAAACTATCTAAAACAGAACCATCACATTTCGTTATTTTGTCTAATGGTTTATGTACACGTATCCATCGTGTATAATGTGATTCAGGTTCAGTACCACCACCTTTATTCTTACATTGATTCACATAACTTGTACTACGCGTATCAATAATATAACCTTTCTTATCATTACTTAATATAGAATTTAAGATTTTCTCATCGGCACGACAACGTCGATTATTATTACCAAGTAATGGTTGACTGCTACGTAATAAAATAGCACCATTATCATGACGATAACTTAATAAAGGAAAACGTCCGCCATCACGGAATTGTGCTGATGCCATAATTACATCATCATCAATACATTTTGGTACAATTACCATAGAACTATAACTAGGACAGATTAAATAGTTTTTATTAACATAGGATAAACGCCATTCATCACTTGCTAATAATTTAGCAAATTCTATTTCTAATTTAAATAATGTATGACCATCTTCTAAAATATTGTACATTGGTCGATAAAAGAATGGATATAGAGATTCAGGACGATCGAGATTTGATAAACGTTCAATTGATGCATAAACATTTAAGAATTCTTCAGTATTCGATATATCCAATTGGAGTATACGGAAATCGTTACATTTCAATATTATTGAACCACCATTCGGGTATGAACTACTTGCATTTTGGCGCTTCTCTACTGAATCAATACATTGATGTAACAACTGAGAACATATTCATAAAATCAATTTAAAATAACGTAAGATGAAGACAAAATTACCCAAAGTTCTTGTACATCTTCTTTCCTCGACGATAAAATCAAATGATGACCAGTTATACAAAGTGTACCATCGACAGGTTCATGAAACGGACTATGCAGAATCACCCCATCAAGTTTAGGGGTGGCTATCAATTCAGCAAATTCCATACTATTGGAATTCTTCTAATCAGTTATATTTCTATAACGTCATATAGAAAAATGAATATGGTAGACAGATAGATAGGTATCTATCTAGCATATAAATGTGGACTATCTACAATCAATAGATTTATAATTAATATTTGGCCTACCTTTATGAAAATTTACATACAACTTCAAATCATCTCCATGAACAAATCTCACCTGTTGACTTTTTGATATTTACCACGGTTACATTAATAGAAGGCCCTTTTGTCCTGACCAATCGGCGTGCGTATTAGATGGTTTGACGTATGTTTGACAGCATTCTTGAACAAGTGTGACGTCGTCGGAACTGCTATATAGTAGTTGTATAGGCAACCCAAACACACACGAGACAGAAGCGTACTTGGATAGTTTGCGGCCCATTTAAAAGCGGAAAATACATAATCTATGCTTAGCAAGTGTTTTGACTGCATTCATTACTTTTTATTGCAATTCCGGATTGTTCCAGGGTTTGGTGAAATGAACAGAAGCCACCTTTTTCTTTTGGTAAACGATCATTGTCGGCGATCACCTAACCAAGAGTACAAAACCGTGCCTTGGTTTCGGTGTTCAAAACGGAGATTATGAACGTTTCCATTTATCTTGTTCGAATACAGTCTAAGAGTAAACCACATGCAGTTTTGTGAGTAGAACATGCTTGCAGGCTGCGGGAGCTGAAGGATGTGGTTCTGTCGGCAGAGCCTGCTAGCAATCTGTTTGCATAGTGCCAGTGCCAGTCTTTGGCTATCTGGGTACTTATTTAGCTGTCTCTGTGCCTCATCACAGTTACGCCACTATAGTTTTAAATGATTGAAAACTACGTCCTAATTTTAGCGTATTAATTAATCGACAACAATTAACATTTATTATTATTAATTAAACATATTTTTATAATTTATAGAAATGATTATGTATATGTACTGTTTCTGCTGTTATCCGAATATATCGTTGATCTTCTTCAAAACACATATGATTCTCATTGAAATGATTTGCACGATTTTGTTTTTGATTAGAACCAAATTGAGAACAATTCTGTATTGTATCAATTTCAGTAATTTCAGCATTCTGATGAATTTGTTCAACTTCCGGTAATTCAATATTAATATCATTTTGTATTGGTGACACAGTACGTTCTTGACTTTTCTCGTGAACATCTTCTTCTAATAAAGTTTTGTCTTGATTTTCCAAATTTAAAACAACAGGTATTTGATGATCACCATCATCATCATCATCATCATCATTATCATCAGGATTGTCATTAAGTTCTTGTAGTTTCTTTTTTTATAACACAAAGGGCCGGGCTTAATTGTTGTTGTTGTTGTTGTTGTTGTTGGTGTTTGCTTTCGTTTTCGATTTGTTATATTTTGTTGTGTTGTCGTCTGTTTCGTTATTGGTTTATTAGTTTTTGTTGTTGTTTTCATTTTATTTTTTGCATATTTTCTTCGCCGTGGACATGGTAACGATATAGAACTATCACTTGAATTTGATGTCAAACTATTATTATCTTTTCCATCAATTCTTCCAAATTGTATTTTACGATTGAAATTGAAAATATTATTGATATTTTCCGTTTGTGTACCAACATTTCTATGTTTTTCCATTTTTGCCTTCTTCCTACGCCAGGCAGCTCTAGTTTTCATCAGCAAAACTACCCAAAACATTGATGGCAAAAAATTAATTCCATAGATTACTTGATTTGAAAAATAATTAGTTTTTATGCTGCCAGGACTACCAACATAATGTCCTTTCTTCCCTATTATTTATCAATTAATAATGACTACTTAATATTAGTTTGATGCTGTTGTAGTGCAATAAATGATTGATTTTGTGCATTTTCGCTTGAATTTCAGCCAACAACTGACATCTACTTGTCTCATATTAAACTATTTCAGAAGTCTTTGCGTTTTGTTTTTTGTTCGCAATCTGGCAACGCTGTGGCAATTCTCTACAGTTATCTATTTTAGCGGTATACACATCCAGTGAGCAAACTTGTGTTCATTTTAATAAATTTCTTAGAATCAAATAATTCTATCAAGATTTACTTATAAAAGAATATAAATAAATAATTAAACGTGGATACCAACGTGGTTTTTAATTAATTTATTGTGTTCTAGAAAATTGTCCTACAAAGAATTACAACTGTTCTCTAATTGAGTTGCATGTTGATCACAATATTATGGTTGTGTTAATTAATTGATTGATACTTTAATTAAAAAAGGTTTTTTGGAATTTCCTTTGGATATTATTGAATAATAGTCAAGTATGTTTATTGTTGAATTGGCAATTTATAGATTATTAAGTAGTAATTCACAATTTATCGATAAATTATAATTTATATTGATTACACAGCAATATATGAGTGAATAGTTTAGAAAATGCCCCCTAAAAAGAAACGTGGAAATACTCAGAATCAAACAGCATCATCATCATCATCAACAACAACAACAACAACAAGATCTAATCGTACAGTAAAAAGTAAATTAACAAAATTGGAAATATCAACACCAGAAAACAATGAATTAGAAACTAAAACAAATGAACATTCACCAACAACAACAACAATAATTGTAAATAATAATAATTTAGATAATATTACATCTGAACAGATAAATGAGAATCGATTAGAAATGGAAATTCAAAATAATGAAAATGAAAATCGTATATCTGAACAATTGGAGAATTTAACTGTTTGTGAACCAAAAAATAATGAAGAACAAGTTGTTGAATTTGTTGAATATGATGTTGAATGTGTTACAGAAGAAATAATTCCGGGCGTTGAAAATAGTGAAATTATAATCGAACAAGATGATGATGCTTCATCACAAGAAAACAACAAAATAGATGTTGATTCAATTGAAAAGCAATCCGATACTAATACTGTACTACCTATCGAAAATTTAATAACCAATGAAAATGAAGACAACCAAGATACAAATCAATCGAGAATTGATGCGGACGAACATTTAAAACTAGAAGAAGATAAACAAATTATTGATAATAATGAAGCAATTAAGAATAATAAGAAAAAGACACCTGGACCGAAACCGAGAAAAACGACAACAACAAGAAAGAAAGCTGGTGCTAAACCGAAACAAAAAAAAGAAACAAATCAAGATTCTTTTGAACAAGTACGTCGTTCTAATCGTATCAAATCAATAAATGTTTTAAAACAACGTTCAAAAGGTCACGGTTTGGTTAAACAACCCAAATCAGAAATAGAGAATAGAGAGAATTCTTCTCAATCATTACCACCACCGCCACCAATAACAACACCACCATCATCATCATCACCATCATCATTAATGCCAAACAATAATTGCCAACAATTAAATAATGAATTAGAAAAAATCAATGATTCTACAACGGTATCAACAGTATCATCAGATATTGATAATAATAAACCAGTTAAAGTGAAATCGCGTTGGAGGCGTTCAAGTGAATTAGAAATGAATGTATTAACACCTGCTTCAATTGTTATGGAAACTTGTGGTGATAATGAAAAAATCGCTGAAATCACTGACAATCTTATAGAAAGAAATGAAAAATTTTCAATGCAGAAAAATGATGAAATTGAAAGTAGAATGAAACAATTTGTTCATTTAAAAGAAAATTTATATTTAACTGATCGTATGTCGTGTAAAGAAGCCAAAAAAATGACGTGTGATTGTTTCTTAACATCTGAAGAAATTGGACGTGGTGAATATGGTTGTGGAGAAGATTGCTTGAATCGTTTATTAATGATTGAATGGTAAACTTTTTCAATATAATTTGTTGTTTTATAATAGTATTTTTGATTGATTTATCTTGTTTTAAACAGTGGTAATTTGTGTCCTGTTGGTGATCGTTGTACGAATAAGAAATTCCAAAAAGGTCAATTTGCACCAGTTGAAGTCTTTAAAACAGACAAAAAAGGTCTTGGATTAAGAGCAGCAGCTAATATTCCATAGTAAATTATTAAATAATAATGTTTATTATAAAAATAATTTGATTATTTTTAGTGGTGAATTTATTTTGGAGTATGTCGGTGAAGTTTTAGATCCGGATGAATTTGATGCTAGAGCTGATGATTATTCAAATGATAAAAATCAACATTATTATTTTATGGCATTAAGAGCTGATGCAATTATTGATGCAACTATTAAAGGGAATATATCACGTTTTATTAATCATTCATGTGAACCAAATGCTGAAACACAAAAATGGACTGTCAATGGTGAATTGCGTATTGGTTTCTTTAGTACACGTACGATTTTAGCTGGTGAAGAGATCACATTCGATTATAGATTCCAACGATATGGGTAGATACCAACAATTTTTCTTATCCAATTTATAATTAATTTAATTTTCTAATAATGAATTTATTGTAGAAAAGAAGCACAGAAATGTTATTGTGGAGCTGCAACATGTCGTGGATGGTTAGGGGAAGAACCTGATGATGATGACGATGATGAGGATGAAGAAGAGGAAGATGACGATGAAGAAGATGAGGAAGATGCTGCACAAAAAGAGGATATTGAAAAGAAAATTGACGAAACTATAAAACAATTGAATGATGTTAAAACAGAAACTGTAGAGAAACCTGTAAAGAAAGAGAGGAAAAAGAGATCACCGAAGAAGAAAAAGAAGGCGCGAAAAGAGATTTTCGATGATCTTGATGTAATTATACTCTCTCTCTTTTGCTTATTATCATTATGATTATTATTATGTTTTAAATAATTTCCATTTATTTGTAGCTTGATGAAGAGATTGAGATGTTAGTGACTACAGGTTTGAAAAATCAAGCACATACATTAAAATTGAGTCGTTTAATGGTACGTGCAAAAGAACCAGCACAACGTACAAAACTATTACGTATTTTACGTCGTGGTGAATTACCATGTCGAAGACTATTTTTAGATTATCATGGATTACGTTTAATACATGGCTATATGACTGATGTACAAGATTTAACAAAAGCTGATAAAAAATATGAATCATTACGTTTAGAATTATTACAAACATTAGCAACACTGCCAATACCAAATAAAACAATGCTACAAGATAGTAAAGTATTATCAACTGTTGAATTATGGTCAAAAGGTGGTGATTTATTATTAGATTCTAATAGTTCATCACCACAACAAGATGATGTAATTCAAGATGATATAAAAATCAAATCTGAAGAGAATGATAAAGATGAACAATCAATTGATGCTGATCATAAATGTGATAACGTTACAAATAGTTGTGAGGATGTTGAAGAGAAAATATCAGAAATCTGTCAAGATTCTATAGATTCATCATCAACACCACAACCACAACAACAAGTGAAAGATTTCAAAGATAATAAAGAACAACCAAAACAAGACGGTCCGAATTACGAAGAAGAAATCGTAGCTTTGGCATTAAAATTATTAGAAGAATGGTCAATATTAAAAGAAGTCTTTAAAATACCTAAGAAAGAACGTATTGAACAGATGAAAGAGCATGAACGTGAAGCTAATCGTGGTTATATTGCAGCTGGTGATGATGATAAAAAGACTGAAAGTCGTTATCGTATATTGAAACGGTATCGTTCAATTGAAAAAATCGATAGTACATCATCACCACGTAAAACAATCAAACTTGAAGATCGTACAATTGCCAATTTCCCACAATTAGGTAAACATGAACGTAGGAAAATGTTTGCATTACAAATGGAACAACGCGAAGAAGAACGTAGACGTAAACAACGTGAAATGTGGCGACAACATGAACAACAATGTATGTTAATTGGTACAGATCCAAGATTAACAGCACCATTTGATCCAAATCGTGGTTACCAATGTATATGGAATCCACAAATTAGTCAATGGCAAAATTATCCAATTTTACATCATCAACAACCACAACAGAATGGCCCAACAAATGCAACAACAACAACAACAGCAAATTATCAATATTTACAACCACAAACAACACCAATGGTACCTGGTACGGTGAATCCACCAACATTACCAAGTCTTCCATATCAAGAGGAAGTGAAGAAAATTGAAGATTATAGTCAAGTGAAATTTTTAGGACCGATACCGCCACCTGTTAAACTACCACCAAAATGGAAATGTGCCAAAGATAAATACGGACGTCCGTACTATTATCATATTAGAATTAGGAAGAGTCAATGGGAACCACCGCCATTATCTAAACCCCAAGATCCGGATGAATGTAATTTTTATATTTGAAAAGTAGTTTTTTCCGCCCCCTTTTCTTATTTTTAATTACAATTTGTTCACAGCAAGTGAAACAACAACTTCCAGCTCCGATACGAGTAGTTTAAGTTCATCATCATCATCATCATCATCATCTTCATCATCTGAGGATTCTGAGAGTGATGATGATGATGATTCTAAATTATTGATGGATGTTAGAAGACAAATGGAGAAACAAGCGAAATTATCATTTGCAAAATCATTTCAAAAAGATGATAGTGATAGTGGTGGTTGTGATGATGAGAAAAATGAAAATAATGAAAAATTACGTAATGATACTGATGATAAATTTGTATCAATTGATGCTCGTTTAAAAGATATTTTCTCTGATGATAAACCACAACAAAGTTCAAATAATAAAAAGAAACGACCTGGTTTAGTTCACGAAATCATAATTAGTGTAAGTCTACTACTATTACTATTTAGGTTGATCAAATCTGTGTGCGTGTGTGTATGTGATTTGATTTGTTGTTGTTGTTGCTGTTTTAGCCCCGTTCCGAGGAGGATCGCTTACAATTTAGACAAGATTTGAAACGTTATAAACAAAACAAAGAGAAATTACGACGTGAAAAAGAATTATTAATACAACAGCAAGCCAAAAAACATGTCAAAGAGAAACGTAGTAAAGCAACAGTTAAAGCTAAAATGAAAGAAATGAAAGATGCTAATAATGAACAAGCAAAACGTATTAAAGAAACATTTAGATCGAATATGGCAACTGTTGTTGTTGGTGTATTGAATGCATATCGTAAACCTGATTGTAAAGAAGGACGTATTACAAATACAGAAGATTTTAAACATTTAGCTAGAAAGGTATTGATTAAATTACAACAACAACAACAACAAAAGTTTAATTTCTGTGTTCTTATTTCTAGTTGACTCATTTTGTAATGTTGAAAGAAATGAAACATATAGAGAAAATTGAAGATTTAGTTTGTACGGATAATGTAAAAGCTAAAGCTAGGGAATATATTAAAAAATACATGAGTAAATTTGGGGAGAATTATCAAAAACGTAATGATGAACCGGATTTTTAATTGATTGAATCAATCTGTGATAAACTCTGTCTCGTTTAGATTTGTTGAATTTTAAATACCAACTGGATGTCGTTTTTATTTTCCATACATTTTTACTAATTTAATTTATTTAAAATATGGTACAAAACATTTATTAGAATAAATTTTATGTATATTTTGAAAACGAAAAATAGGACATTTTCAATATTTTTCATTGTTTCAATTTTATTCTATCACTACAACTACTACAAAGAAAAAGCAATACAAAAAACATCATAAAAAATATACAAAAACACATTGTAGAAAACATCAATCACACTTTGAACGTTACATTTTTGGCATTTTTTATTAAATTATTTAACAAAGCAGCCTCGAAACTTTGCAATGATTTATTAACTTTTGCAAATATCAAATTTAAACCGTTCTCATCGTCAATATTCGCTTTCAAATTATTCAAAGCTTGATAGATTTGATTAAAATTTGTTAAAATATCACTTTTATTCAATTTCTTCATTTCTGTCCATGTTAAACTAGCAATAAAATTGGAAATTTTTTCGAAATTCTTCAATCGTCCTACATCGTTCAATGGCAAAAACGTTTGTTTGTTATTATCAATTATTGTTAAAACTGAATCGGTTCGTATACATTTTAGATTATTTTTTATACACCAATCGATAATTCTATCAATATCACTAATTTCCTTATTATTTTGATCAGTTAGAACGTTTTCAAGTTCTTGCAAGAAATTCGTTTTATATATCGATATATCCAAATCACTATTATTATTGTCAATCGTATTTAAAATACGCACTTTCGATTCTAATTCTTCACGTTTCTTCTCCGATTCAGCTAGTTCTTTCAATTGATTTTGTGTATTTTCAAAGAACCGTTGTCGCCAATTCTCTTCAGCATTCAATAATTTCGTTTCGGCTTCTTGTAATTTTGAACGTAACCCTTTTAATTCTTGACGTGTCTTATCATCACCACCATCATCATCACCATCATTCAATTGTATAATTATTGAAGATGATGATGATGATAATAATGATGAATTATTTATTGTGAATGAATTCCTTTCATAATTCTGTTTTAAAGCTTTCAAACGTTCAACCTCTTGTTTTAATTCACGTATCTGACGATCATGGGGATTTTCATTGATACGTGCACGATTCACAATTGAACGTGCCTGACAAGCGTAACGTAATGTTGCTATCGTTTCATCTAAATTCGTGTTTGATGGTGTAATTGTTGCTAACATTGATGTTAACGAATTACCACCTAAACTCTCTTTCAATAGCCATGTTAATACTGAATCTCTATATGGTATGAATTGATTTTTTTTGCAATCAGCTAATGACGATATAACTTTTCCTAAGGTTAATAGTGATTTATTTATACAAACACCTTGTCGAATTTTCTCATCTGTATTATGAACACTACTTAATCGTTCACTACCAGCTAAATCAATTAAACTAACTTTACTACGTCGACAATTATGCTCATCATCAGTTAAACATAATTCTATTGTAAAAATACTGTGGGATCTTGATGATTGTTCATTCATATTTGTTGATGCAGTTGTTCGATTTTCATTGCCAATTAACAACCAATTCCGTAATTCTATTAGCGATTTTACTGGATGTACAGTTAAATCAACAACATAAGGTCCCCATTCGGGATGTTCGCGTACTTTTAATGATGGCCGATTTGTTGCTAATAAATCATGGATTTTCTCATTAAATATTTCAAAATAACACACTTCCACAGTGACTGAATCTGGTTGTAGTTTGGCAATACGTTCAAATAAATGCCGACAGAATCTTGGTACAATTCCAGAATGTTGATCCGAATCAATATCAATTGTCTCTGTTGTATTACGACCCATCATACTGAAACTTTTACCAGAACCTGTTTGACCATAAGCAAACAAACAGGCATTATATCCACGGAATGCACTATTAAGTAATGGTATGCCAATAGTGTAGAAAACATCTTCTTGACTAGCATATAATGGATTTGTTTCATCACATGACCAAAATATATGATCATAGTGGAAAATATGATCAATGTTGACTGTAGATGAACCATTTTGTTTTGATGTGATTATCAATTGATTATCTTTAATACTAACACAATTTGCAGCTGTTGGACAAGCTAATTCTTTTGCATTCATTGGTCGTACACGTACAGCAACTGTTAAATTACTAATTTGATCATATTTCTCACTACTACGTCGTTGTTTTATTTGTGGTGTTGTTGTTGGTGTTTCTGTATTTACACCATTCAAATAATCTGGTGTATGTATCGTTGTATGTATTTTTTGTATTGATTTCGGTGTTGTGCAAGTTTTCAATAAATTATCAGATCGGATTGGTGTACGAATCGTACCAATTTTTCTTGTTGTTGTAAATAGATTCGTTTTTGGTGTATTAGTATTTGATGAAGCCATTATTTAACGATATACTTTTGCGTATATTAATCAATCACTACACATACGAATTCATTTTATAAAAGGATAATTCAACAACAAAATCAAGGTGTTATCGTGCGAACAGAACTGGTTTGAAAATCAACGGACTTTTAAATTTCAAACAGATGACATATGCTCAGAAAACAGTGTGTCCAATATAATGATGACAAAAATCACTAATACCTAATCGATTTAACCTAAAAAAAACTTAATATCAATGCTGCATTTTCTTATTAATTAATAATTAATAATGTTTTCTATCTTAACAAAAACGAATGGTGGTTCTAGTCTTAAGATCTTGGAAGATAAATTACTTACATTAACGTAAGTGTGAAGCGATCAACATTGACCATCAGTTGATATTTGTTCTCTTTCAGTATTTCGTGTAATGTTGTTCGTGAGAAGTTTACAAAACAAATACCAAAATTGAGGAATCCAGTTTGGTTTACACAAAAGCAGCGTAAAGTTGTGTCCATTTATTTGTTATCTTATCGATAAAAAATATTAATTTGTTATTGGTTTGTCGTTGTTGTGGTTTTTTTTTAGGCGAAAGATGATGGCTTAACAGCAGAGAATAAGGAATTTATAAAAGAAATCGTTCAAGATCGTTATTTAAGTAACAATGATAAGCAAATCGTTTCGAAAGATTTAACGAGTAATGTTGAATGGCACCCAAATGTACAACGTGCAGGTCTAATAGCACGTAAAATCGGTATTTATCCATTATGGTTAAAGAATGGTAAAAAGATCTCAACTACATTATTACAAGTATTAGATAATCATGTGATTAAATATTATCCACCTGAGGAATATCATCCACCACGTGAACATATTGGGAAAATTTATAATCGAAAAGGTTGTTTATTAATAGGTGCTGAAGCAGCGGATCCATCCAATTTCACAAAAGAATACTGTGGCCTCTTCAAAGATTCTGGTATAATTCCAAAGAAAACATTGGGAAGATTTCTTGTTAGTAGTGATGCAGCCCTACCAATTGGAACATGTTTAAATGCTTTACATTTCCCTGTTGGTAGTTATGTGGATGTTAGAGGAAGCACGTTAGTTTTGTTTTTAAAATTTTATAACACTAATTTTAATGATTTCATTGAAAAATAAATATAAATTCTCAATCAATTGTCAGGAAAGATCGTGGATTTCAAGGTGTCATGAAACGGCACGGTTTCAAGGGTATGCCGGCATCCCATGGTGTTACGAAAACACATCGACGTGGTGGTAATATTGGTGGTGGTGGTGAGAAAGCACGCGTTTGGCCTGGTACAAAAATGCCCGGTTATATGGGTAATAGATTTCGTGTATTGAGAGGATTAAAAGTATGGCGTATTAATACGAAATATAATGTGTTATATGTATCTGGCCAGAATATACCTGGTGAAACGAATGCAATTGTTTATATATATGATAGTAAATTATGGGAGAAACGACCAAAACAACCAGTACCATTCCCAACGTATTTACAGTTAGACGATACCTTACCAGAAGATATCTACGATAATGATGTACATCAGTTTAGTGAACCAACAATTGTTTTTAATGAATAAATTTATTGTTTAAAACGTGTTTTTTTATTTAATTTATACCCAAATGTACACGGTTTTTAAGAGTTAAACATTTCTCAAACAAATTTAACAATCGAATAGCAGGCTGTGTCAAACTGGCAGAAGCATACTTGATTAGTCGTTTGTTTTCTTTTCACAAAAATCTTCAAAATTATTGGAATTACAACAAAATCAGAGCAAAATTAATTAATTCTATGTAATCTTGGACAATTTTTAATTATTTCATCATTCTATCTCAATCTAGACAAAGATTCTGTAAAAACATTAATTGTTTTAATTAATTGCCATTTCGATAAAAAAAACATTTTTGACAGAAAAAGAGATTTTTTTTAATCTAACGTAACCTCCCCCCCCCTTCCCCCTCACGCCTCTAAATTAAAGAGGGTATTTGAACAACAGTTGGCTGTGGCCAATATTTGATATTTGACAGAAAAAAAATGGAAAAAATCAACCAATCATTGTTCATAACATTGTTAACAACAAAATATTAATGAAATTATTTAAAATTGCAACAATTTATGAAACACACAACAACAATAAACAATTTTTTTTCTGTTATGTTATCTAAGAAAAACTGTTTTCTTTCTCTACTACCTAACTTTTGGATTAATTTGAAAACCGAATAGTAGGCTATGTGCCAAGAAAGTTTGATAGTCGTTTGTTTTTATTTGACGAAAAATGGCGAATTCAGTGGAATTATTGGAGATGTAACAGCCGAATAAGGTAATTGATTAATTAATTGTTTTAATTCAATTTAATTAATTTCCATTTCGATAATGGGCAGTTTCTTTTTATTATTGCCTTGTTCTTATCAGACTATCAGATGGTACATATACCATGTACCTATGGATCTATCTAAGCTCTATTGTTTTTGATAAAAGAACAATTTTTTTTTCTAGTAACCTTTTCTTTGAATTGCTTTGATTTGTTTCTACTTTTTTTTTTAATTTCCAGCCTGTGAAGATCGCGATAGTAATCTAAAAAATTAAACAAAAATGTGACAACAATAGTGTTTTGAATGATACGAAAAGTGCGGTAGTGTTAGTGTATTGTGAATGGACCAGTTCATCAGTGCAACACAATGGGAAGAGAAGAAACTCAAGACGACAACAAAAGGGTAAAATTTAAGATACCCTATTACCAGTTTTCCTCTAATTGCCAATTTTCTTTCATGTTTCATGATAGTAAGTCCGAACAGCGTGGGATGTGATTAGAAGATAAGCTTTTTTAAGTAGTGAGTCCACTTTTCTTTACATTTCTCAGAGACAGATTAAGATATTACGACTTCTTTGATGGAACAAACAAATGTAAAAATTTGATTACACTGGTTAAGTAAAGGTAATAATTGATAAATCAGAGGCCAGAAATATGCTTAACATGTCTCTGATGATTTTGATATTAAAGCTTATGATGAGTTATCAGTGGTGACTCATCATCGCTGATGAGTCATCACTGAAACTCAAACTGGATATTAGATAAGTTATATACATGATAATTTCTCATAGAATTTTTAACTAGAACTTTAAAAAAGTTACAAAAGTCATTTATTGGTTTGTTGTTAGGATTTAAAAAATAATAATAAATTCACCAACTGATTCTGTTAGGGAACTTCGTCGAAATTCGTTTTCCTAATAGTTTTTATGAAGATTATATTTATCGGGCAATGTTGTGTGTTCATCATTTATAATAACTGGTTTTCTTATTCTTAATTGGCTTTTTACTGTCGCTGTGAGGAGGTTAGACTATATGCTCTTCCTATACTGTGCACTAAACCATGAATTTTATTAGGGATTGAGTTGCTTATTATCAAAGGTTGAGTTCAAAAGGCAAAATATAGTCAATATTTAAAAAATAATAATTTTTTCTGATACAAAACATTTTTATTTCAACAATTATTTCAATTACAGTTTTATATAATTGCAAAATTCAATATAATATTTACAATATGTATAAATATAAGTATTATTTAAAATAATTATTACATAATATTATTGCTATCTTGGACTAACAGATTGTCTTAGGTTCCTCTTTAGGCGAATCCTTTTGACTAACAGTTGTTGTAATCGATGATTCAATATTAGTATCACGTTCTTCTTCCTCATCAATAATAGTAATGTCTCTGATTGATGGTCGATGGCTTCGACGCCAACCTTCCGGCACAACAGGAATTCTAGTTTTGGTTAATAATCGTGGACCGCTTAACGTTATTAATATTGCACCAGTTGGAGCAGTCAATATTATTGATAATACACATATCATTAGAATTTTATCAGCATATTCATGTTCTTTACTATCACTACTAACTAAACCTAATGTAACTGGACCAAGAGCTGCCTAAATAATAAATTAATTAATTAGTAATTTTGATTTATACTGTTGAAAATTAGATGGAAAAAACAACAACAACTCACTTGTACTGTAGCTTTCGCCATACATGCAATAGACACAAAGATTTTCTCTTTTAAATTCAATTTACAACGAATACTGGTAACTACTGTAGCTAAAATACGAATTACAGCTGCTGTTATTAAAATGGCAACACCAAGATAAACATCAGAACCATTTAATTGATTCAATTTAATTTGTGCACCAGTAATACCAAATAGGATTGGTTCAAATATCATCCAGAAAATTTCAAAAGCTGTAGCAGCTGGATTATCTTCAATTTCCCAACCTTGTTTACACCAACAATAAATACTAACAAATGCAGCAGCAACACATCCTAATGGTCCAGCACCACCATAACCAATTAAATCACTACCAAAAACGGCAATCATACCACCTCCTAATAGTAATAAGATACGTAGTGGTACCATAAATGGGTCATGGCGTTCTGGTGTAAAATTCGATATAATTCCCCATAATAAACCGAAACCAATACCACCAATAATAGAAATTGGTCCTTGGAGGATTTGCATTGTCAATGAAACATTTGAGAACATAATACTTTGGATTATGCCGAAAAATGCAACAGATGCAGCATCATCAATACCAGATATTGCTATAATTAATGTTGGTATACCTTTAGCTACACCATAACCTTTAGTACGGAGACGAAATAAACATGGTACTATAACAGCAGGTGATACTGCTGCAACGATACTACTTAATAAAACTGCATAGTCCCATGGGATATCCATTAAATAATGACTCATTATTGTAACAATTGCAGCTTCCACAAGCCATGGTACTAATCCAACTTTGATAACAGAGAATTTTAAACGTTTTAAAGCATTCGGATCTAAATCTAATCCAGCTCTAGTTAAAATAATCACAAGTGCTACACGTCTGAAAATCATTGAATTATTTTAAAAATATAATTCTAAATAATTAACGATTTGCATATACCTGAATTCTGATGTGATATGTGAGAATGACTCATCAATATCAACAATACCAATATTTTGTATTAATAAACCAGTAAATAACATACCAATCAAAGATGGTAATGTTGTTAACTTCATTAACCATCCACCAAAATTGGCACAAATACATAAAACAATTAATTGAAATAATTTACCACCAGGAGCAACAGTTTGACCAACAATTGAATATAAAATACACCATGCCAATACAAAAATTAATACAAGTGCTGTCATACGGGAGAATTGACGGTAAGTTGGACAAAATGGATATGGACAGATTTTCGGCCATATCACCGGTTGCCAAGATGGGTGTGATTCTTTTTGACGACATTTCAAACAAAACAAATACCACCAGGATCTAAAGAAATGAAAATATTTCTCATTAACCATAAGAGTGATTTAATGAAATTCGATTATATAAATACCAACCTGTTATCATCATTATTATTATCACCAGCATCTGATAATTGTGCTTTTGAACGTAATGATTCTGTTGTGGAATGTTTTTTATATCTTGTATCACCATAAATTTGTTGTCCATTGTCTGTAAAAAGGACATCTGTAGACATTGTTAGGGAAAATTAAGAATTTTTATCGCCATTATCATAACGACTATCAAAAACAAGTTTTACTATTTTTAATCGACAATGAACTACCTAAATCGAACTTGATTCAGTACCGAATACTCCCTCATTAATTGATGTTAGATAGAAGATGGTTTTGCTGATTTTATTCGCTTGTTGTCTGTTCAATCTATTTTCTACGAAAATTTTCATATAAAGACTTCTTCAACTGAATTAATTATGTTATGTTGTTTAAATAAAAAGGATACAATTTATCAGTTGAACGAATGTTATCTATTTATGAGTGTTATAAATTATAATTAAGGAGAACATTAGTGGAAAATTTGATTGAAACGTACATGACATCGTAATTTGAATATAGTCGATCAAAATTCACTTGACTCAATTTAAATTTATTATTATTATTATTATTAATTTTGTTCAATTACTTACCACTATGTCCTGATATGCTAAGATTTTCTAACATATGCATATTATGCAGTAGACTTTTCTTTCGTGTTGGTCCAATTTCTACATGTTCAGAATTTGATGAAACCTTTCGACTTCTTGGTGATTCATATGCTAAATTATCATGACCATGTGTACTTTCAATAATACTAACTTTTCTATGATTATTATAATATGGATGTGGATCTAAATGGGTCTGTGTTGATGGTGGTTCTGATGATACAATTGGATCTTGATCGACTGACATTGTGCCTGGAAATTTAACCGAAAAATCCATTCAAATATTAATAGATATATCTATCATTTTAATTTCAATTTTATTTTACTTTTATACGAATGCGATGTGTTAATGTTGTTAAATTAGTGCTCTGATAGAATTAGTTAAATAGCGCAAAATAGAATAAGGGTTTAATAACGTTTAGATTTTTCTATAGAAACTTCAATTCTATAATTTCAGTTGAATTGTTGGGACAGATAAAAAAAACTTCATCTGTATCTAAAACTATTTATCCTAGTATATACTTATTGTAGATTAGACTAATTTGATAAAACGCGATAGTATAATTTGTTATCATAGGAACGTTACATGCTGTCCCACTTGTTAATCGTTTACACAACCTTCTATGTGAAACATCCTGTATATTTGTTTTCATTTTCAATCATTTTCAATACACAGAATTACTACTGATATGAACTATTAAAGAAAGTTTATAATCATTATGTATTTTTCATGATTCAGTCAGTGAAACATATCGAATGCCTTTCAATTATTACAGTTCATGGTCATATATCTTCTCGTTAGTATTGCTCTAATTCGCAACAGACGGGTTTTGTATAATTCGCGTATTTAGTTATTTCTCTAATATTATTATTTGATGTATAGAAAATTTAATTGAAAAATGAAATATTACAATCGGAAAACCATAGCTAAGAAGCAGTAATAATAGATCTAATGCATTTTAAATGAAAAATAGTTACATCTATTTCCGGCAAAGCCGGAAACAGTACCTATTGAAAGTATAATGCTGTAAAACAATCTAATACTGAATGGTATATTTATGTATGTATAGTACCTATATAGCAAATATTCAAATAGAAATTGACTTTCAAAAAAATCTATTTATATTAATTAATAAGTATCTGTGGTACATTAATTATCGGCCAGCCTGTATATTAATGACAGTTCAACGACATAGAAAGAAATTTTTAGGATTTATTTGTTATGAATACTTAATTAAAAATATCATTAGTGAATTGAATGTTAATATAAAAAAATTACTGTTACCTATTATTATTATTATTATAATTCGTAATTGTAATTATTTTTGATTTTCTTATTTTTCTCCCAACTAAGTATAATTAGGTAGATCTTTAATGATACATAATTCTAATTATGTTCTCACATTATCTTTGACAAAAACACTAATTAGATCGATTAGATTATTTGCTGATTACATAATTATAAATCACATGAAATTCTTTAAGTGGTATATTATTTAGTTGAAATAAATAAAATGCTTTTCTCGGCATGTGATAATACTTGAAATTAATCAAACAAATCTTTTTTTTTATCCTCCAATCATTATAAATTGTCTGGAAATTTTAAAATGTACAATTTTCTTTCAATATTCTTTATGTACAATTAATTGGTATAAGATTTATTAAAATTACAATGATTAAAATATCGATTTTCTAATGTAATAACGTAATGAATTTGTTATTTTTTCCATAAATATTACTTAAGAATTAAATTTACCTGGTAAAAAAATTAACTAAAAATTATACTACATCCACTAGATAAATTGTTGTTTAGTCAAAGTTTCTAATAGTAGATACTTATCCCGGAATACATTAATATTAGTGTCATTGAATTAGATAGATTCTCACAATTTATTTAATAAATAATTCACGAATTTTATTGAATTTTTGAATATTCTACACATGTCACTATTACTACATCAATCATTAATTTATTTATTGTTAGACAGTAGTTTTCTTGGCATTGTTTGATTATCGAATGACTGTTGAGTGTGTACAACATTACCTTTTATATTAGTTTGTTGTTTATTGTTGGGTACATGAATTCACTTATAGATTTCAGATAGACATATACAATAACAACATCTATATACTTTAGATTATCCTACCATCAATATGATTATCATTATCATCAGCATCATCATCGTAGTAAGAATTTTGCTTTATTGATAAAGTTTTCCAATAGCAATTGCAACTGCTACCTATATAAAGCTCTACATTCATTATTTATACCTATAATAATTGTAACATTATTATGTCATTTATCGGCTTTTATTTATTATTGTCCACTATTATTATATTATCGTTATTCAGGATAGAAAATGAGTAGTTGTTATTATTGGCAATGTATTGTATTTACAATACAATCAATTGTCACAAAGAATATTGTTGCATTTACATAGAATACCTTGTTGTTTACACGTTATTTCCAATGTGTTATCGTAATTTATTTGACATTTTATCATCTACCTGCTTGATAAAGACAAATGTTCTTTTATCGACATTTTGTTGTGTTATATTTTGTCTGTGCGTAAGCGCCCGACTTGAGTTTAAATAGATTTTGTGTTTTATTTCGATATGTATCAACAGAGTACTTTTTTTTGTGCATATTTTCATCTTTATCAAAATGAAATATAGAGGAAGAAAGAGATCGAGGCTTTAGTTTCAATTTATTTGTTATTTCTTTTAGACAGTAGCATATTAATTTTGATTTAGTCACTAAATAGTCCATGTAGCACACTTATTATTAATTAAAGGTTCATCATGATTTTTTAATTAATATTATGTTGATGGATGATCTTGATTGGTTGAAATGAATACGTTGTTCTAATTTATTTAAGACACTCTGTACCTATTCTATTAAAAAAGGAAGAAGATCAACAACTTGTGTGTGAAAGTTTGTTTGTACCTACACAGTGTGAGTAGATAGGTCAAAACAGAGCCAAGTCATCTTCGCTTCACTATATTTATTATAATGCTTACATTTTCATCATTTTCATTAAAAATATTCCTTAAATATTTGTCTTAATCTATATTCAATTTGTACCTATATTTTGTCACCTTGAATTAGATTAACAAATCTAGATTTATCTTGAATTTTCTAAGTTGATATTAACGTTGAGTTTGTGTTAAGGCCGTTTCTATAATATTTTTTTAAATAATTTTCACCACTTATAGTAAAAATGTTAAAAACGTGATAACGTTTAACGTTAATTATTTCCATGCAAAAGTATTTAACAATTATTAACAGCCACGTGCTTTCATATAGAATGGACAATTGTATTCTATTATTAATATTATTAATCTTCAATCTCATTCTCTTTGAATAAATCAAAATCACATGATGATGATAAAATTAAAAGATGAAGAAATTGATGGAATAGAATGGAATCAGACTTACTTGTATTATTTGTTGGAGAGATACGAATTGTTGGTGGTTTAAGAAAATTCCTCGCCATAATTAATATTATTTATAGTTTTTTATTTTATTTATCAAAAAATTATTATCATTTTTTTCTTGTTGAGATTTTTAGTTATTTTAAAAATTATATAACAAAAGGAAGTAAGACTTGATAGCTACGCAGATTTTACTGACTTAGCTTAACTGCATTAGCCTTCCTACACCCTAAATGTTTCTGTAGTGGACAATTAATAAAAGTGTCATTTATTACAATGTTATTTGACTCGGAAATTTGTGTTTAGATATGGTTATTTCAAATATAAAGGCCAACAGTTTGTTAACGTGGTACCACTGACTTAATCCACTTATAGTAGATAGATTGAAAACGTTACATTAACTACTGACTAATCGTTCGAAATATAAATATCTCATTTGTTTGATTTTTGTTTAATGAAATATATTGGTATACAGTGTGTTTAAAATTGAATACAATTATATATAGAAACAATTACGTATTTAGGTGCTCTATAAATGCTTCAAAGTCAAGTCGATCGAGTTAATATAGACGAAGTATACATTTGTTTCATGATTTTCAGTTTGCTAGATTTTCCATTTTTGAAAACCTACACTGACGAATTATTAATGAATATGTTATTCAAGAAAACAATTGATAATAATTTTATTTTTGCATCTTTAAAAATATCAGAACGAATTTATTTATTTTTGATTCGATATATCGTCTATGTTAAAAACAAATATTTTCTTAAAACAATAGTCGATTATTAACCGTATGATGTTAATTTAGCAATTAAGTGTTTAAGAAGAAATTTCACATGTATAAACTGGTGCTAAATAGAATTGTTCTTATTTATTTTCAAACATGTCTTTATTTTATTTATTCAACTTTAAACAATTTAAGGTCTATTTAATTAAGATGGTCGTTCAAATTGAAATTATTTACATTTATCTTTTATATTGGTTAATTTTTAATACGTAAATGTACAATGTACAATGAAGGTGGTAATAACATTATCAATTCGAATCTAAAATATTCAGTGTTAGTTGAAATATGTAGACTTATTTAATTATTCAATTATCACTTTGTGTCTGAATTGCAAAAAGATGGTATAAGACTCTCCCACATTTATTTAGGTACGTATGTTCTATATTAAAAGTATTAAAACGTATGATTTTTTTAAAGAAAAGCTCCAACTCTCGTTTCTTTTACTCTTTAATAGTTTGTATAAAATAAATCACTGATGAAACTGCTCAACTTATACCTTTTTGTTTCATATTATTGAATGAGGTCAGTTTGAGTGGTTGAATGTTACAAGGGTCGTCTTTATGTCTGTTCTTTATTAAATATAAAAAAAATATGTGTCAATGTCAAAGGAGAGTATTAAAAACACTCATCTGTTTTTGACTAATCGAACAATTGTTACAGCTAGATAACGTTTTTTTTTTTGTTAAATAAAGTATTGGTGATAAAACAATTTTGTTGACAGGGTGATGATTCATTAATTAAAAATCAACAAAATTACAACTTTTCATATTTATTATTTAGTAAACAATTCAGATGTCACATCGATAAAGGATGCATTTCCCATTTTTCAATGTTTTTTTCCTGTTTCGCCAAACATTATCCATATTATCCATTAATGATAAAAAATTGAACATCCCTTTCTTTTAAAATAAAATATTCATCACCAACACATTGAATCTTTTGAATGACTCCAAATATTTTTTTTTCACAATCAATTTAATTGATGGCAAAATTTTATCAAATTCATATATAATTTTTTTCATCGAAAAAAAAACACATGCAAATTAGCACTTTTATAATTATTGATTTTATAAATATGCAGTAATAATAATAATAACGGAAAAACAGAACAACAACAACAAGGAAAATTTGAGAAAAATGCACATGCAATTGGTAGCATTATTTTACCGGCAGTATAAAAATTGTATATTTACAATATTTGTATAATATGGGAAATATACAGGTTGTTTGGTTCTACTATAGTCCTAATTGAATATCTCGCTTACTCGTATAGATAATGCAATGTGTTTTTAATTTATATATATATATATATACAGGATTCGTCTTTTGATCTAAAAGGATTGGTGAAACGACAAGAAATGAAACAGCTTTATGATGTGCCCGAGCTGAAAAAAGATCAGTAGTAAAAACTATTAACCACCCATCTTCCTCATATCTCTTTTTAGCACGTGCGCATCATAAGTCTATTTCATTTCCATATCCAATTTCGCCAATGTTTCTAGATGGGAAAACCAGCCCTGTATATATTTGCTGTACAGATGCTTAATTTACTTTGGCAAAATAAGTTGTTTTATGATAATGTAAAATTAAGATTGTCGCTCTAGAGTACGATCTTTCTTATACACACAATTAGATAAATGTATTCTTTCAACAAATAAGCGAGATATAGAAAGCTGATGACCACATTCGAATCGAACAAATCTGTATAAAATTATATTGTTGATAATTTTTTGATTTTGAAAGAAAACGACAAAATAGTGATTGTCTGAAAATATAAAATTTGATTATTGTTGTTATTCTTTTGATCTGCCTCAGTTTTCTATTATCAACAATATGTATATATAAAGATAGCACTTTATGTATCATTTTTATTTCTGCTATTGTTTTCTATTTAGGGTTGTTCTTTGTTTCCAATGCAAGCGGGATCAACACTGTTATTATTATTATTAAATACAAAACACTTCAGAATTTATGTTACTCCTATTAGAAATAGATTTGACAATCACAGTGCAATTTAATTATCTTAGAAAAATTGTCAATCGGAGATATGATTTGTTTTTTGATTTGTAATTTATTGAAATTTTATTCTTATTCTTCTTCTTCTTATTATTATTATTATTGAGAATTAAACACTCAAACAGAGATTTCTTGTATTTGTACACGTTTTTTCATTGTTCCTGGTGTAGTTGGAGCACCATGTGGTCTCAATATACCCGTTTGATTACACATCGATGAGGATAGTGGTGGTGGCTGGCCTTTGGGTGGTGGTGGTGGTTCCGGTATACCCGGACTAATTACATTAGTTTTATCTTGATTAATTGATGATGTCACATCTGGTGGTTGTTGTTGTTGTTGTAGTGTTGTAATGATACTGTGTCGTTTTGCTGGTGGTGGTGATGATTTAAATTCTTGTAAAGGCAATTCAGTCATTTGAATATCAGCTAATGTATTAGGACGTTTGTCACAACTATATTCACCAATTCCAACCAAATTTGATGTTGATTTAAAACTACCAATTCGTGTTATTTCATAATTCTTGTTCCATTCATAATTACGGACCATTTCGGAGTTTTTCTCAAAATTTTCACCTGCAATCGAATTTTCCAAATTGATAGTTAAATAATTCAAAATTATTGATCGTAATTTAAAACATCATACTGTTTGTTTTATTTAATGTTTTTATTATATGTATATATGTGTTTTTTTTTTTGTTACAAACCAGATGAACTGCTGCAACTGCCGGCTTCTGCTAATTCTTCGTTCTTCTTTTTCTTACTCCTGCCTCGATCACGTTGATGATAAATACCAGCAAATATAACAATATTGAGTAGTAATAAGAAACAACCAACTGCTATTGTTACGGTTAATGCTGTCGTATAACTTTGATAATGACTTGATGCTAATTTTCTTAAAAGATTGTTATTGTTCCTTGTTATACTTGGTATTATAATTGTAGTATTTGGTGGACATTCTGTTGTGGTTGCTTGAAGGGCAGTATCAGATTTTGGTGGAGGTGGTGTTGGTAGAGATGATAATGGCGTAGTTGCCGATTGTACACGTACAGTTGTTACAGGTTGTGGTGGTGGTGATGGTGATGGTGGTGGTGGTGGTGGTGGTGGTGGTGGTGGTGGTGGTGCTACTATTACGTGGATTAAAGGTGGTGGTTTTTTCGTCTGTGGACGGATTAATCCTGAAATATACATAAAAACATCAAATATTTGTAATTCACGTAGATAATAATAATTGCAAATTGTTTCGCAGATTTTGTTCTTTGTACTTGATAGAACTATTGATAATTAACGTCATAAAAGGAATAAATTGTTTCACAACGCGTTTAGTTTCGAGTTGGATAGTTACGAGTTTAGGCAGCAGTTGGATCTTTAAACAGTCTTAGAACAATAATAATAAATAAAATGGTTGTCTATTCAAGTTAAATTTACCCTCGTAATACTGATCGTCCTCTTCTTGGAAATGGTGGTGTCTCATCGAGATTTCATCACCATCACCAGGCCGATGTAGTTGTGGTATAAGATTCAACCATAAGGACATTTTATGACCTCTGTAGTGGTTCCTCATTTCCGGACGGTTTCCTGAAACATTTACACACCCCAACCACCCACCATTAGGGAAAAAATGTAGATTATATCTTACATAATAATTCTTGAGACAAGTTTGCTTTAATTCAATGCATGGAAATGGAATGTTTAGTGAAGAAAATTTAGTTAAAAAAAACTAGAGCGAAAGAGATAGGTACATAGATAGATTGATAGAAAGAGATAGTTGGGAGAGGCGTCACTGAGAAGGGCTATTAATAATATGTGGCAATATTCTATCAACCAAAGTACAGTTTCAAGTTGCGAAATTAAAGTGGAAACTCCCTCGTAAATCATGTTAATTAAAAGTGGTTCTAAAATATTCTGTCGAGATTAATGAATTTGTAAAATTATTTGTGACTGTGTCTCTTCAACTAGTTCTGTACTATCATGAGTTTCTTTTCATTAAAAAAAACAACATCCCTCAAAGTGTAGGTGTTTTTCGATTTTCTTTCAACAAATCTGTATTAACGAAATACATAATGGAAAATATAATGTTGATATTGATGAGGTGGAAAAATCCTAGACAGTTTTAATAATAACATTTCGCGCGCGTTTCTAACATGACATGATTAATGTAGAAAGCAGCTCCTTGTTACCGTGGGTTATTCAATTAAAATCCAACCCAGATGTCCTTAGCTATGGTTAGATCTGTTAGGAGGCTTTTTTATGAGGATAAATGTTGAGTGCTTTATCTTAATTGTATGGTGGTTTTGTCAGAATTTTTTTTCTTTTGGGGTAGTAGAAGAGATTGGGTAAGCAACTGATGTTCATTTTAACATTATAATTTACCTAATTCCAAATAGAGTTGATTAATAGTATCGTAAGTGTCCCAATACGGTGTACTGATTTGTTCGTCGTGTTCTTTTTGCGAGTTTTTGGCTTCTGAAGCAGATGCATTCGGTATAGCTCCATTTGGATCACTAGAAAAATAAAACGAAATTCGATTATCATTTTTATGTAGATATTCTATCTATATTTTCAGAGAGAGAGAGAGAGAGAGAGATTTTTAGCCTTAAACTTTTACTCTATCACGCTTATGGGGATTGTTTAAAGAAAATACATGGATATATATTTCGTTTTCACTAAAATTGTGCGTTGTTATTATTGAAAGAACAAGTTTATATTTCTCTAAAAGCTTTCCAGAACCCAGATTTCTAGATAACTATTGGAACTGTAATGAAGCAAGGCAGGTAAAATGTGTTCTTGAATATTTTTAACGATATTACCTCAGTTTTGCTTCAGACATGACATTATCTATGAATTCTACGATCTTTCTCTTTCTCTGTTCACAACTATCTAGATACGTATAACTTTGCATAGTTTACGCTACATAATATCCAAGCATTTACATACATAAATTTTATGTAATCTATATATGTAGTTGTGTTAAAATTTCTTATATAGGGTTAATTTAATGGAAATTTTGTTTATATAAAGGTAACTTGTTATCAAGTAGTGACACACAACTGACAGACAACAGACAAGTCAAGATGATGGATTAATGTTGCTTGATTGAGAATTAACACATTGCTGCAGGTTCTCATTTAAAGTTGAAATAAGGAGCGTTCATATTCGACTGGACTGATGTAAAATCATATACCTATCATTTCAGTTAGATATCATATGGTTACAGTGATAATCGATATATAAATTATCCTTAATATTGATTTATCCACAAGGATCCTGTCATTGTTGAAATATTAACATCTAGATAGGAGTATTTGTTTTATTATTTCTCAAATTTTGTAAAGGAACACATGATAACATGCAGTAAGTAACACATCGTAAATAGTACAAAGCATAACATTACATCAAATTAAGAATGGTGTATAATTATTAAAATCTAAAAAGTTGATCAGTTTTTCTCTGAAATTCTGCGCTTATACATACAATATTTACGAGATTATTTATCTAAAATTGTTGAAATGAAATGAACAATAATTTTTTTTCGCATGTTTTGATTATCTCTCTCTCTCTCTTTTCTGGGATATTGAAACCAACAAGAGTAGTCAGTTTTTATTTGAAATAAACTTTATGATATATCGTTGATACTAACGTCAGTATAAAGATAAGGTGATACCGTACAACATAAATATTATATCGGGTTTTGTCTCCATTGTACGGTTTCAGATGAAAACTTTATGAGCATTATAAGTTTCAATTTTTCTTATTTTTTTTTTAGAAAATACACGGATATTTGTTTTTTCATCAAGTAGCTATTTTATTTTTAAATCTTTCATTGAGTATGCATCTAAATGGAAACATTATTTTGTATGAGCTTAAATACACCATTTATGTTATAGAGAAAATTTAACTAATTGAATTTATTGTGTTGAAGTCTTTAGATTTGAGCAGCTTGTCTTAAAATGTCTATCAGGAATTAAACAACATTGTGTGACAAATAAAAGTTTGAGAAATACTAGAATCAAAAAATTGTAGAAATATTAACAAGTTATTTTTTAGACAATATAACATGTGACCAATATTTGTTGTTAATCTGATAAAATCTTTTGACAAATTCTCTTTGAGCTTCTAAAGCAAGAAATAAGATCACAATTAAACTGAAAAGATATCTAATCGTTGATTTCTTTTTTTTTAATGCGTTTAGAAACTATATATCCATTCTAAAATTCATTTCCTCAAATAGGATGTTGTTAATCAAGAACAGAGGAAGCGTTTTTTAAAACAGGACCAAAACAAATCAATAGTTGGCTCGTATCGTATAATGTGCTTGTTTGGTGATTTTATGTTTTATATTTTTTTGCTTTTCTTCTCTTATTTTTTCAATTTATCTGTCGGAACTGAGTTTTAGAAAATCGAATAAGTAGATAGAAATAGAAAGAAGAAAATGTTATAAACATTAATGTGTTTGATTTTGCGCCTTTCCTCCCATTTAAAATATGAATAAACTTTATAGTTTACATTCACTATTCACTATTCAAATATTAGCAAGAAAGATCTTATGTTAATCTGTTAGAATCTATTAGAAATGGACCAATAAATTCAATTTCAAAATTGAAATATAACACATCTAGACTTTCTTTAAGTTTAATTAAATAGCAATTTAAAGATTGGTATTTTCTGATAATAATAAACGTATATTTGAGTGTATGGCAATAAGTATTGAAATGTCAAAAGTTGCCCTACTTTCCTATCCTTTTTATTTAAAGTAGTCATCAATCTTCTAGAATGCTCTTTAGTTTTTAAAGCTCTCCTGAGTTCTCTCTTCCAGACTCTACTACTAGATTGTAATTTATTGCCATTTGCTGTTTGCATCTATTCACTAATTATCTTTTCTTGTTCACTTTTTCTACTAGATAGATTTACATATAAATTTCATCAAACGTATTGATTCTTAAACAGATTCTTTTTTTAAAACTTACCCTTTTCTAGCAAAATTGCTAATGTAATGGATGAGTGTTTTGGAAATGATGATATCACTATGAGTATAGTTGTGTGGAAAAAACGGTCCACCGCCTATCAATGGCAAGCCAAGCACATAAGGCAGATCTTCACCACGAACACTACCACTTCTCTAGAATAATAATAATAAAAAGTTTACATTTTGCAGAATTTAAACATATACATTTCAATAAACATTACTCCTATTAAATAACACTGAACTATATCAATGACGATTTGTTTTATTGGATAATAGGATAGATATTTGATAAAAATAAATACTAGATAGATAATATCATTAGAGTGTAATGTAAATTTGGTGGATGCGACGGGCGATTACAAAAATATTCGTTGAGAATAGATAATTGAATATATTTCAATGATTCTCTGGGCATTGTGTTGGCATAGCCTTCATAGGCATTATTCATCGGTTACAGTGAACACAACAACCAAAAGCAATTAAATAAGATTCGATAAACCGAAATCAACATAATATTAATTACGGCAATAATTTTATTATATGCAACAAAATATTGGATAATTTTCTGTTTATATCGTATTTGAGTGGTAGTTTTACAAAACGCGTCAGTATCGTAATAGCATCTTATCAAAGCTTTATGTATATATGTATATATATATATATATATATATATATATATATATATGCAAAGGACGTCGCGTTGAGCACATTTTGGTCATTGAGTCACTGCTACGTATACATATTTAACCCTAGGGACCGATACTGTTCGTTACTGTTACAGAATATATTAAATTACCATTTTTGACTGTAGAGTATATAAAATGAATTTAGTGAACTTTTCAAATATTTTTAGTCAATTTAATCGAAATATAATTAAGTTTAATTCTTCTATTAGAAATGAGTTTTTATTTAAAATTGTAGTAAGTAAGTAGTTTTACTGGAGTTGAGACGATAATACAAATTGGTAAAGAAATTTGAATAAAACTAGTAAAATATTTGTAATCGATCGTTAAGCAAATGTAAGAAATCTTGAGATTTCTCTCATCCATCTTAAGTTGTTTTCCAAACAGAATTTGTAAGCAATCGTGCGTTTTTTTTTGTTTTTGTTTTTATACAAAGGTGAAAAAAAACACTGTCATTAGTTTACACAAAAAACTTATACTTTTAACAGATTACAGTGGGAGAAAATTGTAAATAGTATGATGGTTGTTGTTGTCATCTTACTGTGTATCAAACTGGCTCAATTAGAGAAAGAGACTAAATAATCACAAGTAGTTAATCTATGAGTCTACTGATGTCTCAATAATCGAAATCGAGATCTAAATAGTAAGTTGATCAAGTCGCAGTAGATGAAGTTATAAACTATAGTCCAATAGTGACAATGACATAAAATATATATTCTATATTGTTCTATATGTGCTTTAACTTAAATAACAGCAATTATAGTTGTTAGGAATAGAATTGAAACGAATGAAATGTAGCAAATAGAAGAAGTGGATACATGAAAATTATTATCGAAGTTAACTTTTAAAAGCATTGTATCGATTGAAACGACTACTTTTAAAAGTAATCTGTACTTACAAACTTTTTACAATTTGGCCTCCTTATCTATTCTATTCTACATATGAACCTTTTTATTATTATTATTAATATTATTTCTTCTATAAAACTTATCATTTTATAATATTATTCACGAATTTGTGTTAAAATAAATTATATTTAGAGTAGCTACATACCCCTATTGACTAACGCTATTTTTAATAATGATTTATTCTGACAACAAACTGGAAAAAATTTCAACTGAAAATTTATGAATATTCACGTATGCGTTTGATGTATTACACTTTATAGAACCACTATTTGAATTAATTGCACATTTTCTATAAAGCTATTATTATGTTTGGAATATTGAAAATTTCATTATGTTTATCAATAGGGAATTAACAAATTATTTGTTTTGTGAATATAAGAAAAGTTTGTTAAAATAACATTATTCTACTTACTATTGGAACATCTCTCTCTCCTGTTTGACGTTGGAAATGTAGAAAAAACGTTTTACCACCTCTCATCGAATGTAAATAACCAATTCGTATAAGTGGTGCTGCTGTATGTCCATCACTAAGTACATCCAATATAGCATCACGTACACTTAATGGATTCTGTGTTGGTTTCTCCCAATCTGTATATTCATTTTTTAATGTTGAAAATATTTCATTTAAATGATAATAATATGAATTTCTAACATATGTCCTTAAAATACGATCACGTCTTGTTTCATTAAAACCAAATTCTAAATCTTGGGCACTTAAATCTAAATAAGATTCCGTATTTGTTAAACCAAATAATAGATCACGTTCAGGAAAATTTGCCAATTCATAACCGACTGATGTTGCTATTGTTGTTGTACTACTAGTTGGTGGTGGTGTACTATTTGGATTTAATAAAATCGTACCATCAATAAATGGTGCAAAGCCTGGTAGAAATCTTGGTGATTCAATTTTGATATTTAATAATTGATTCAATGGTTTTCGTCGGAGACATGGTGCTAAATCGTCATCATTTAAATCCCCATGACAGTTGGTCTGTTGTGCTACACTAAGTTTAACGGAAAGTGGATCTCTTTGTAGTGCCCAGGGACTTAAACCTGCACCACTTAATAAAATGACCCGATGTAGAAGCTCTGAAACAATTTTAGAAATCAACACTGAAACAAATCGACATTTATAAAGACGATTTATATTGTTGTTATATTATTAAATTATAGATGTACACTCATTTATTTACAATTTCTGTATTATTATCGATAATTCATTTGTCATTTTAATTGTGCATTGTGTGTGTGACTTGATTTATTCTTGTATGTACAAGTGAGAATCTTCATATATGCATCAATTGCTGATATTGTTGTGTATATTGGTTAGATTTAGAATTTGCAATTAGAGATAGGATGGTTTATCTACGAATACATATGCATTCTGTACTATGAACAATGAATGTTTAGTCTAATAATTTGTTCCTACCCATTTAAACCCATTCATTGTATTTTCATTATATATATATACTACAATATGTATACGTATCTCTTCCCTCGTACAACTCTCTTTAACGACACCAATGTTTATCAAATACAAGAGAAGACGTCGACTAAACTAATTACATACATAAATTTCAATCTACTATTAAAAACTTCAAACGTATAATATACCTAAATATATAGAGAGAGATAGATAGATATTACGGAAATAATTTGATGTAGATTTAATTGATACAAGTGTTTATTATCTTCTTATTCGTTTTGTATATGAGACCGAATTCGACTTGATATTTTTTAAATTGAACTCTCAATGATTAAAAATTAATTCTGATTTACATACTTCAAAACAAGGTATCTCTATTCAAATATGGGTAACAATGGTTTAGTTGGTGTTGTTCTATAATGTATTGTAGTGTGAATAGTTGTCGGAAATCAAGAACAAGTTAGTCGTACTGTTGAGACCTTAAGAGAAAAGGTCCTTTAGGATTAACATACAACAGTGTATAGTTATTTGTTTTCAGTAGCATGACGTGTTTCTGACATGTTTAGATAGAAGTTCCAGCACGACTCGACTATTTTAGAAGTCTATTGTCTAGGAATGTTGACAACATGAGTAAATTTTGTTGATGTTAGTTTGAAGATTAAATTGCTATTTTTTCTTCTTTTTTGACTATCTGGTTGATAATTAACAATTAATAATTAATGGCATTATTGATATTGTAATTAAATAATTAAATCAAACAATTATTATATATATATTTCAATCTTTGTTAATATATCATATTGTTGTAAATAAGATGCCGTCCTCTTCAATATAATTAATTTAGCTTCATATTAGATATATAGTACACAAATAATTGTGTAATGCAATTCAGTATTATATAGTAAGTATCTAGATTCTAATCGCCAATTACAAGAATGCGGTGAGTTTCAGTTGTTTTAGACAGTTAAGAATTAATTAAACATTATTTATTCAACTGTTTGGTGTTTGCTTCAGTAACCGGAACAACTGTAAAATGTTCCTTAAACACTACGGATAAACGACACAATCTCCGTTCAACATATTTTAGGATTTCTCTTTAGTTAGGTAATATCAGGAGTTTGAAGTTCTGTAATCCTCTATAGTGGGATTCGAATTAATGTCTTTAAAATTTCCAATTCGATGTTTTAATGATTAAAAAACAATTTATTGGCAAATGTTACAAATGAAGATCTAATGGAAATTTTTATGATTCATTTAGATAAATTTTAAATAGTGTTGATTACAAAATGTTAGAAAACAATTCAAATTAAATATTGCTCAATATAATTAAAAATATCTATAGACAGTATTAGTTCAATTTTGTTTTAAAGTAATTTATTGAAATTGTTGTTAAAATATTGTTTATACACCCCTGAATTGTTCAATTAACTATTTTTATATTCCTTTTAGGTACGTTGTGTACCACCCAGTCTATAGACGTAACAGTTTTGTTTATTGCAGTCAAATTTATTGTGGAACAGAAAACAACCAATTAAAATATCTTACGATTATTGTAAATTGATTGAGAATCGGTTAGAAAATAAATATCATTTCTCTTTAGATACAAATGAAATATTTACAACTATAGAACTTTGAAATGTTGGTCTTTAGAAAGCTTTTAGTTCACTAGTGATGACGTGTTAAAATGAATAAAAATGTACGTAAGCCAGCTGTTATCAATGTTATCATATGAAAGAATGCTCTTTGAAACTAGCATAACTGTATCAATAATAAACGAGTTCGTACAGATGTTATTTCAACTAGAATATGTATGCCTCTTCTTATCAAATACAGTAAATCCGTGTTATACGAACCATAATTTGTTGTATAAAATTCATGAGGGCTGTCGCATGATACGTGTTGGTGTTATACGAATACCAGTCGTAATCAATTAATCATTTTGTTTGAGTTAATTAAAAAACGGTTTTTTTTCTTTTCTATTAATCGTTTCTTCTCATAACTTTTCTCTCATAAATTATTTTAAATGAATGTCTACGAATTGTATGTAGTGAGTACTTCAACTTAATTAAAACCATTCGAAATGAAACAAACAAAAAAGTAAGTATTTAAGGTTCGAATGAAACAAAACATTGAAAGTAATGAAACAATGATAATGGTTCAATGATTTGAAAATACATTTTTAACGTATGCAAAATTTGCAGTTTTCATTCTATTCAAAATTTCTTTCCACCATAAGTATCTATTTTGGATTAATTATCGATTCAATTACTAGATATTAAATAAACTGAGGAAATTCTCTATACATATAGTGTAGATAAAGTCTTTGCCAGATCAGCTCGTTTTATATATCGATGGAGTAAATATGTTAATCATGTCAGTTACATCTAAACTTTAACAAAGATTGGTGTAATTGTGTCTTTCAAATAATTGACAGATTTTTCAAATGTTTCTCATTATTGATTTGATCTCTTTTATTGTATTGAGAGATTGTTGGGATATCAAGTAGAATAAAGTCTATATCAGGTTTATTTTGTTGGCAAACTAAATTTATTTCGGACGGTGTCAGTTGTTTCTTTTGAAAAGTCCGTATAGTATTGCATTTGACGTATACAATTCAACAACTGGTTCATATTGATAAATTAAAGTCATGTCACCATCTATCTTCATCCTTTTTACTTTTAAGATTCGTATACAATGATTGTTCCTTCAAATTGGAAATAACTAAATAGAATTTGATTTATTTCTTTTTCTGTGTTTTAATTGATCAATAATGTTGTTGTTGTTTTTCTATAAATTTCATTTATATGGATATATATAAACTGTTTCGTGTTCTCTTTAAAAATTCAATCCACAATAGACAATTTCAGTTTTATGGCCTGTAAAACAAGATATCTGTAACGTTTTCTGTTTTGTTTTCGTTCTTTTTTTCAGTATTATAGCAACAACCTAAAAATCTGTACTATTTATTACTGTGATCCGCCCTGTAATCTGATCCCTAATTAAATTTATTGTTAGTAGGTGGTAACGGTTTTTTTCTCCACACTTATCCTACTGATTGCATTGGGCAATTAACTTGTTAGTATCTAGAGGAATTTATCTTGGGGTTGGAAAAACATTCTATTTTATATTTGTCCAGAAACTTTGCAACAAATAAAAAACGAACACACACTTGTAGTTGTTAGATAGAAATTGATTTGTCAAGGAATATTAGAATTTCATTGTACTATGTCTATTTCGATTTCGTCTACTTAATATTAAATAGTAAAATTACTACTAATTTACAGATTTTCTTTTTAGTGCTACCACGTAGCCAAATCGATCAATACAAAATAGTCAAACTATATGTTTCTCACATGTCTTCTTTTTAGGATAAATTGGAATATTTCAGTTGGCGTGCGGTTGTGAATAAATGCATGTCAATGTTGATGACTTGCCTTTTTTTTCCTCTAACTTGTAAAATAGTGGAATCGAATATTCACTGTCTATATGTTTGTTATTCAATGGAACCTATTACATACTGAAATGAATTAAAAGAAAATGACGAACAGTAGGGTGTATAACAGTGACAGAAGAATTATTATTGGATATCATTTGGAATTGTATCAAGAGCTTCCATTGGTTTTGTATTATTTTTATTTCTCTCTTTTCACATATAGCTCCTTCTTAATATATTTCTTCGATTCAAAAATTTGTTGCGCATATTTTATATTTTTGATATTTTAGTTGAATAAAATAAGCATATAAAATCCATGACCCAAATATGGAATTCTACACAGTTGTGACAATGTGTATTATTAAAAACTGGAGTCAATATGACTCTTTCACGAATGATAAACAAAAAAATAATAGGCATATATTTCGAAATGTTTCTTGAATCGGTTATTAACCATTTTATTTATCCTTCTTATTGTTCTTCTTTTTCGCCATTCTTATATAATAACGATAGAAAATTGTTAACTACTTCGAAACACTCACATTTGTCACCCAACCGGATTTCCGGTTTGGGGTTATCCGCATAAGGAGGGCGGGGGAAATGATTAAACGCGGTTTTTACATCTACAGAAAATCTATAATGTAACCCTACTACTACTACTACTACTACTACTACTACTACTACTACTACTACTACTACTACTACTACTACTACTACTACTACTACTACTACTTCTGCTACTAACATTCACCCTCTCTTTATATATGTACGATGCAGAATTGTTGGAAAGGACATATTTCTACACTTTATTTGGAGAAGTCGTGTATAAAAAGCCGTAAAAATAGTCGTTTGATGCAATTTATTTGGAATGACAGTTAGAAAACTGATGCTTTGTAGTTGTGCTGCAAAATTCCAAAATAAAAAATCTATACTATACATGTCGAAGAAGAAGGAGAAAAAAGATTCGTAAAAGTTTTATATACTGGATGATAAACAGTTGATTTGTGCCTATTAAAATTTTCTTCAATTTAAAATATTGAAAATGAAAGCTTTCATTTACAACAATAAGACAAGAATTGCGCTTTAAAATTTTTCAAAATTCTGTTTCTTCCCATTAATGCAAATTGGAATACTTATTTCAAGTTGATTTACTATGGAAATTTTCTTCTCTTTTCTCTAATCATTCGCTTTAAAGTAAAGAAAACTGTAACTGCTATAACAAATTCGTTTCGACTTCGTTAGTCTCTTTTTGTTAAAATACCTATCGAATAAAAGAATACGTTCAATTTTAAAATACGTGATATATATATATATATATATATATATATATAATTTATGGATTTATTAAAATTAAATGGTTGCGACAGTAGTGGAAATATGAAAATGTGTATGTTTTCTTTACATTTACATTTCGCGTTTCTGTTTGATGTAACTCATCACCAAGTCAAATTGTTAGGGCTTCTTCTCTACCTATTTAGGTGCTTCACGTGTTAGTATATTGGTTTTATCTTGTTCAAACTCAGTTGCTATAGTTGATAATTAGCATTTTAGTTTTGAAAAGGATTTATCAGGAAAAAAGTGAAATTCCAACAATATATTAATTACACTTTCGAAATTATAGCAACCAATCAAATGGTCTATAAATTTGCCTGTTACAGCAATTGATTTTACTAATTTGAAGACTTGTTATATTCAAAAAAGAATTCCAATTTTCCAGTATGCAATTACAAATGCAATTGCTATTTAAGTACTAAATTATCAACAGATCTCATAGAAATATCAATCATCAACATATTTAGCCGGATTCTGGATCTATATAAATATGAATTTTGAACAAGAGCAGAGGCTGTTCGGCTTTTAGTAATACCATAGGTACATTCTATGTTCTTGTACTATAAATTCGCCTTGCTTCCTTATGTTGCTTTAAAGTTTTGTCTTGTTGAAATTCAATTTGATGATTTACAATTTGGGAAATACTGCTCTAAGTGTTTTTCTTTTATACAACAGAGATACATACGTATACGAAATAGAACAAGAAATCGTCTTACACACATATAATTAACGTAGCTTAATCAAAGCTGTTACATTTCCATTAATCTTGACAATATTGTAATTTAAATTGTTTTAAACAGCAACATATAAATTTTGTACAATTCTGTAACACATTATGTAAATAAGTGGTTCAGTTAACGATGTGCTTGTTTGTGATGTAATAAATTTAAAAAAAAAAACAAAAAAATCACAGTAACAGTCAATGTAAATGAAGGTAATAATGCCAAAAACAAAGCTAAATGTATGTTGGTCAATAATCAGTTAATATCAATATTGATAAGAACAAAGCTATAGAGAAAGTTGCATAGAATATTAGTCAAGGGATTACTGAATCAGATGAAATTACCCATTTGATAATATTGAACTTATAGTTTATGTTTATCTTCAAAGATAATTCAACAAAATCAAATATAATTTGTACAAATTAAACAATTAACTATGTTAATATTAATTGTTAATAAACGTAAATTATATTTTATAATAAATTCCTATATATGTACCTACCTTTAGCTACCGGTGATACAGCTATAAAGTTGACTAAAGCAGCACCAGTACTATGGCCCATTAATGTAACTCTCTCGGGATCACCACCAAATGCTGGCAGATTTTCTCTTAACCAATGTAGACCAGCCACTAAGTCCATTAGGCCGAAATTCCCTTGTGCGCTACCTTTTGTACCAGTTTTAAGAAAGCCTGCAATAGAAATGATATGTCTTTGAAGCACGTGGATGTTTCTGCTTTTTTGAATTATTGTCTTTTCGTTTATTTTTCTAATACTTCATTACGTATTAATAGGGGGTAGTTATGGTGGAAAAAAATAATCACTCTTGAAGAACGCCGCTTATATTGCAGGGTCAGGTATTTTAAGAAAAGATTGTGTTTTTCAAACAACAAAACCGTTTTTGTTGTTCAGATAGATGTGTTACGTATTCCATTAAAATTTGTGTTTACATATTTTCTTGTGTTATTACTGTTATTCATCAACAGTTTGAAAGAACTTTAGATAGGTACTATCGAAAAATTGCAATTTATAAAGATAAAAATGTGCTAAAATAGAAAAATAAGCCTTTTACATATTTTATAGAGTCATTTTAGTGTCGTATATATAGATCGGTAGATTGTTGGTTTCAAAACATTTCATTATCATATACCTGCCTACTTTCATTTTGAAGTGTTTGTACAGTATTCACTTTATCTATTCTTATTTTAGATAGATGTTTGTTATAGTTTATGGTGTTCTCAACGTGAAACAACAATAGTAGAAAAATTAAAAATCGTATTCTGTATATGTGTTGTCTTTGTACATATGTATACAAAACACAATTATTAACGTAGCAGCGCTGGATTTGGTGGTGGGTTGTTGTTGTTGTTGTTATTGTTGTTCTGATTAACGAGTCTGCTTTAGTTACAATACAGGCTAAGAGGTTTTATTTTGTATCTATTTTACCACCGTTACAATTCAACTCACGCTTTATACACGTACACCTCATACACATACATATTGTTAACGTAAATTGTATAATCTACATTTATACAAAAGCTTTATAAATTTGATCATTTTTGGTCTATTATCGTTGGCAAAACATCTAGCATCATCTCTGTTGCACTTATTGTCATTCTTTATAATTCGGAAGTAGAAATTTTTAGATTTCAATTAAGTGAGAAAAAGATAGATATGTTTATTTTAATTATTTAAACTTTCCCCAGTAAAATTTAAATGTTGTTTATTTATGATAGGTATACAAAGAATTGAAATTTCAAGTTGTTCATATAAAAATCATTAGGTATATTTACGATGAAACTGCAAATGGAGAAAAAGCATGGAACATTTTAATTTGAATGTTCCCTGGTGTTGATAATGTTCTAAACAGAAAAGGGGGACAAAAAAACAATAAATAAATACAATACTTAATCCCCAATTTACACGGTAAATTCTTTCTATAAAAATGCGGTATAAAACGAAACAATTAACAAATTCGCGCTGCAAACGAAATTTAACTAATTTTCTTCTTTTAAAGTTTTAATGATCTAATAATTCATTATTACTTTCTAGTTAGTTTTTACTATATTAATTATACGTATTTATAAATAGCATCGTCGATAACATTTGATAAATATTTTGGATGTACAGTGAACAGTTTTCATTCTTTTCGATACTTTTTTGGATACTCGAGACGTCAAATACACTCATACTTTCCTTGGATATATCGTTCTTGTTTTCATTCTAAACAAATTGATATTATTACACGTATCTTGGTAGAATTTTCGTTTTCTTGTATGTCAAGTTCAGTTATTCAATAGAAAGCTTTATAAATATAAATTTAATAGTTTGTGAGTGAGTGTAAGGGGGACTGCAAGCAATATTGTTATTGCTCGTCGTCTCTATTGTTATTTAAAAAAACAAGAACAACACGAAACCAGAAAGAAAGATTTCTTTTTATTGTACTCTTCTATTTAGTCTTTGATTAATTTCTTGTAGCAATTGTTATTCAAAATCTGTACTAATCGTTGGTTACGCTTTCAAAATCTGAATGAGAATCAATTGGAATTTGATTGATGAAAAGTAATGAATCGAATTGGTGAAAGATATTGTTTCCTTCCTTCAATCATGATTTAAGTTGGATTGGTTCACATTTGAACAGTACAAAGCGCAGCCGAAATATTGCATTGTTTCTTTTATACACATATAGAATGGTTAATGTAAAGCATTACCAGTGAAATTTAGAATTGTTCTGATATATTTTATGTGAAATTGTTCACAAATGATCGATTTAACTTTTTGTTGTTTGTTAAAGTAATCAAAATATTCCATTTATTTTATCTTGCAGCTATCATCTTTTGTTTTCTCATAAAGCGGGTTTATTTTATTGTTGGTCTTTCATTTACAAGTAATTCAGGAAAAAATTATTTCCCAGTTGGAAATTGTGGAAATCTTTATTTAAAAAAAAAAAACTGGAAAATACACACAAAAAAACAATGGATTGTTTAATTAATTTGAACTTTTCATTTATATATTTATTTATTACATTGGCGGAAAGTTTTTAAGAATATTTGTTTATTTTTCATAAATACAAAAAACAAGTCGCTTCTATATTTTGTTGGTTAACATTATAAAATAATTGACCACAAAATAAAAATTTTATGCTCTGACAAGGATTTACCTGAATTACCTACCTACATGGGAACAATACAGATTTATTGTATCTTTTGTAAAATTCCTTTCATTTCTGTGACAGACAACGTAATAGGATAATAAAGCAAGATGGGGAAACGTTTCTTACATTTAAAATGCAAAAATTCTATTCTTTGGTTGAATTATTCAAATTGTCTTTATTGTAGCCGAAAATATATGAAAATTATCAAAAATGTGTTTTAAAATTGATATAGGTAGGTTTTAATTTTATATATATATATATATATATATATATATATATATATATATATATATAAATTCAGATAAAGAAGCTTAAACATTTAATAATCAAACAAAAATCAATAAAAAACTCATCAATGATTTATGATCGCATCACTAAAATGAGAATTAGACAAGCTGCCAATATTCCATTAAAACAATTCTTCAATTTTATTCTAGAATTTTTGTTGTTTTTATTTGTTTGTTTGTTTGTTTTTTTTATATATAAGGAACGACATAAATCCTATTATTAAGTAACATTAAACATTTATCAATTTTATCATCATCGATAATGTCACAACAATTAGTATAAATTAAGATGGGAAAAATTAAGTCAATGATTAGTGAAAGTTGAGACAAAGACACTTTAATAGTATTCAATTACAAATTGTATAATTATTATTATTAGTATTTGTCTAATTTAAATGGAATTGTAGTAGTCAATAGTAGTTGAATTTCAGATGCAAATGATTGTAAATGTAGGTAAAGATATAAAGACTAAAGGCGTTATCTTTAATATGCATTTGATAACAATTGCAAATTTATAAGCCTGTAAGTATGTACTCTGATGGATGTAATACACTAGCAACAGTGCGAATAAAATTAAAAATACAACAATTTCTTCTTAAATAACAAATACCATATTATAGACATATACATATATATATTTTCCAAAAGAAAAAACCTGTATAAACATATAAATTATACGTAGATAGTTGTGGTGATGATGTTTTAATTAATGAATACACGTCAACAGATCTATTCAACGATGTCTCTGTGTCTGTGTGTTACTACAGACTCACGCTTTTATCTTAAACTAAGACAGTTATAAATTATTGTTGGTGTTATCAAGGAAATATGCGCATAGAACAGTACCTTTAAGAATATGTATGACAGTAACAAGATTATTGCAGCAGGTGGGAATTATGCCAAAAGGACTTAATCAGAGAGCTGTAGAATTCTAAAGGGATAATTGTCAAGTCATGTCCCAAATATAGACAATTCTATCCTTTAATAGATGACATCTACTACTACTAAATATTGTATAATAGATTAAATTTTTTAATATAACCACTATAATAGTTAATATATTATTATCATAACAATTACTTATCATTAAACAATTATTTGACTTACCCAAGACACCTAGACGGAAATTGATAGTGACAACTATAACACGGCCAGTAGATGCTAATACAGTACCATCATATGGATTACCAGAGTTCCATTCGTAACTTTCACCATGGACATAAACTATACAAGGCAATGGACTGCTTTCCTCTTCTCCAGTCGCTATAATCAAACGGAAAGTTGTCAATTGACACTTGAGAGTATTCAATGATTTTTGGATAGTTTAGAAAAACGATCGATTGCTATCTATCGAATAGTGGAACTATTTACCTATTTAATTATTCAACACAAACCCAGTAGTCTTTTGTTTTTGTTTTTGTGAACCATTTAATTTAATGTTGGTATAGTGACAGGAAAACTATACATAGGTACATATATTATAACAACAATAGAATTTCTTTCACTATAGAACTAGTGAGTTTAAACCTATAAAACAAAATTCTCTCGACATTTTTCCCCAAACACAAATTCATTTCATTCATTCATTTTCACAGTGTTCCCTATGAATTTTCAAACAAGTTTTTGTTCCAATCAACAATTTAATGTTGAATTTGAACTTATAGCTATCATATCTGTGTATGCGTTTGTTAGTTTTCGTTTCATTCTGAAGCATTTCCATTCAATTGGTAGTAAGTAGGAGGTGGTACGAACTTTATAAGAATCTTGAAATTTCATTGTCAATTATATTAATTATTCAACTATAATCTAAACTGGATATCTACGTGAATATTTGGATTATTTCTAACTTTATATTGCAATTTTAGTAGAGATTGATTCTACCCTTCAGGCTTAATATAGTTCATATAGATAGAAAACTTTCAACTCTATCTAGATCGAGGCTACATGGTAAACCGAAATGTTTGATTGAAAATCAACAAATTTCCCTTTGATCTTTAGTTTCACTTGGAAAACTTTGGACTTGAGTTGACGACTAGTATTATTGCTTATGTAAGATAAAAATAAAAAAGAACGAAATAAAAGAATAAAACATGAAAGGCAGGTTGTTTGTTGTATATGCTCATACTTTCAACTTGAAAGACTATATTAAGTTTGATCAAAAAAAATCCAATATATTTTAATAAAATTATGTGTGTGTTGGTGGTTTTTTCCGCTTCTTCTTCTTCTTCTGTTAGCTACAATTTTATGAATCTGACAGTTGATGTAATGCTTTTATTAAAATAAGAGAATATAAGTGGTGTAAAAAAATTTTGCCTTTAACCGTATGTAGGTGCTTTGATGCTATTTGAGAAGAAAAATTAGAGATTTTTGTAGTTTAAATTTTAAAATTTTCTACTTTATAATAGTCAAGATTTGAGGATGTGGTCGTTAAGATACGTACCGACTGACTTGAGCGGATATAAAACGCATGAAAAGAGCATTTCATCAATACGGATAATTAATGGAGATGTTTATAAGATTGACACAAAATATACTCAGATTCGCTTTAATTTTGAACTGTCTTTAAATGTTGTTGTTTGAAATACACAAATACAGAACATTAACAGTCGCAAAATTGGCACAGCACGATAAGAGAAGATTCAGAAGAAGTAAAATTACTTTGTCATGTTCGCCATGGATGTTACAATATCATCTAAATAAAAGATTAAAAGAATTATAAGAAATTTAGAGCGCCTGTACTTGAAAGATAATTTCATTAAAGCTGAAAATTAAGACTTCATTTTCTTAAAATTTTAATTTAAACATCGTTTATTTTTGATATATTTCACAATTAAGTTTAGAGGTAGATTTGGGAATGAAAATCAAGTAATTAAATTCTTTTTACACTGTAATACTGTAACAACCAACAGTCAAAGTTTATGCTTTTTTTTTGTTTGATTTCGTAGAAGAATATGGGGCGCGGATGACAATGAAAATAATATTGTGATTACGCTACTGGCAACAAACTCTGTATGTTGAAATCTTGAGAATCTTTCCATCTATTGATATTTTCTGTAACAATGAAAACGGGAAATACAACATGGGCGAAACAATTTTAAATGTACTGATTTTATCTAGTTCGAATGTTCTGTAAAGTTTCCAATGGCAAGAAATTTCATTGCTTGTAAAATAATTCTACCACACGCAAACACACTTTATTAAATTTTCATCAAGTTTATCAACATTTCTTTCAGTGTAAGTAAAAATACAATTCTAATCAAATTGTGTTTATTTTAATACCAATAAACGTCTACATTAATAGAATTAATATCTGTCAAGATTGTTTGTACATGGTTTGCCTTTAATGTACATTTTCTTTGTATAGGACGCTTGAATGCCTCCACTAAATTCCAACGATATTCATAAAGTTGTGTCGTTGCGCATAATTCGCCCATTATTAAAACATAAAAGGATTTCAAGACCGATTATATAATATTATACCATCTACCTGGCCTTAGGGCTCGTTTCTAATTATCAAGATTAAATTTTTTAAGTGCTATAGATTGGATTCCTCCCTTTCCCATATTTTCTCCCATAAATCCTTATCATCTCTGTCAAAATTAAAGCAATAGTACGTACATATAATAAATTGGAAAAATGGATCGTTTTATATATTGCTAATAAACAAAAACAGCATTTTTGTATTTTGTTAACGTAAAACCATATAATCACAATGAGATTGTTAGAACAATTAAATAATTGATTGATTACACTGTCGATTTATAATACGTTTAGACAAGAAAGGATTACTGTGTGTAATTTGTAGGCGTTCAGTTGGTCGATAGTAGTCTTATTATTAGATAGTATCAAAGTAAAGTCTAGGCCAGTTTAACTTGGCCAACTTATAAAATATGAAACAAACAAATGTATGTTAAAGTCAAGTCAATATGCATATAGTGAGAAAGAATAACAATAAGAATATCTATATGATGGTGGTGTGTGAGAAGTTCGGTATAGGTCTTAGCAAAACTTCGATTGCACGTATCTATACAATCTCAATTCTAAACGGATTCAATAGAACTTGTTCATTGTTCGCTCGATTAAAGGTATTAGTGTTAGCAAATTTACTTTAAATGAATCCCAAATCGTTTTGAAAATCATTACAGAGTACTTGATCAAATCTATTTTAAAAATAAATTCAAGAAGAATATAAACATGTTTGGATGTATGTATCTGTGTATATATATATATATATATATATATATATATATATATATATATAACGGTATATATTTATACATATGAGGAACAAATTTCTAACCTATTTATATACAAAAGCAAGCTGAAGCTACTGTAAATGATTTGAATTGGAAATTTTGTATAGTGACAAAAAGCTAAAATATTTACCTACAGTTCCACACTGATTTGCAAACGTCCTTTTGTTCGTTGAATTTTTCTTTCAATTTTAAACTTTTCCGTTCGTAAATATTATTTAAGGGATGCTCTTTATTTTTTCCTATTTTTGTTGTGTTTCTGTTTGAAACATCTTAACTAAGGACTGTAAAAAACTCAGTAAAATAAGATTTGTGTGTGTGTGTGTGTGTTTTCACCATCTCTACTCTTATAATTCATTTGTATTGTTTTATTTCTTGTTTTTGCTTTATGGATGTTGCGTGTTATAATAGACATAAATTCTCATAAACAGTATTTACCCACTGGGACAATGCAATTTAAGAGCCATCTTATATTTTCGTTTTACTTTATTTATTTTGATAAACGAAATGTTATAATTGCATTATCAAATCTTAACTTTTGGTGTCTCTTTTTTTTTAATTATTCAAATACAATGTGAAAGTTTGCAAATTAAATTCAGTATTGTTATAAAGATAAAGAATTGCGTTTCGGGGGTAGTAAAGTTTTCACTCAATTTAGAAACTTTGTAATAATCAAACATCGAATGAAATATGGGTGAGATTGTTTTTATAAACTGTACGAGTTGGATAAGTTTTAACAAATTTAGAAAAATCAAGAGTAGATCTGATGGATAGATTTATTTAAAACAAGCTTATATGTATTTAGAATCATATGAAGAATCTTCCTTATGTTGTGGTTATCCACTGAAATGTTTATTAAACACAGATGCTAGGTGCTAGCCAAAGAGAGATGATGACAAAAAAATTTGTTTCTTATTGTTGTGATAGGTGACAAACGCTAAATCGGTATAAATAAAATTAATTATTTGTAGATAGTTGTTGGAAACTTTTATAATTTCATATTTTCATGTAAGAAAACCTTCATTACAAAATCAATAAAATCTCATATTGCTTTCAACATGAGTGAACTAAAAATATAACAAAATTCACATCGAAATTTTTTATCTGAAATCTTTATCTCTCAATGAAATACAAACTCAAAAAAGAAGAATACGAAAAGCTTTTGAATTTTTATAGAATATTGACCAATTCATTTTCAAATATAAAGTGTATATAAATGTAAGTAGAAGATTGAGAATCCTTCTATTTAATGGATCTTGTCAAAAGGATTTCCATTATTTCACTGTTATGTATCAATTTCAACTGGATCAAGACAATGCCATAATATATCTGGATAAAATACTGACAATAGTCTCCTTCTTCTTCTTTTTTTCGTCAATACCTACCATAATAACAACACGGGAGATACTGTAATATGTTTTCCAGTTGATTAGATAAGAAGCAAATAATAGAAAATCTTCATTGTTATTAATACGGCCAACAACTAAAAATATGAAGAGATGTGTACAAATTTACATTATATTTATAATTTTGTCAGTAATTAAAAACAACAGTAATACTTGTAATAATTGTTATTCCTTTGAAGTAACTTGTAAACGGATAAATTAGATGAAACACAATCATCTGTACGGTTTCATTAAGCTAAATACAGAGAATAATCAAATTTAACGAATCTGTAGCATACCATTCGATCTTTATTGTACTTATTAGTGGGTAACAACGGATATTTTTGTTATCGATATATTATTAGAAACATTGACAAATATTTCTTCAATTGAACCTCCAACGATGGGTTTCATTTACATAAAATTCAATGTTATCTGTGAATCATTTCTATTGACAACCAATTTTGAGTAAATTTTCTTTGTATTATTCGATAAATTAAAATTTATTAATTATTTAAAACTCTTCACTTCGAATCAAGTTTGTGTAGAAGATCATTTTTTTATCATTTTCAAATGTCAATTAATCATAAATGTGGTTTGCTATTTGATCTATATTAATACTACAATGGATATCCGATATCACTACGTTCAAATCACTTTAATATAACAGTTCTAAACTTAATAAAGTGAACAGGAAGAAGACACAACATTATTTTTGTTTGTAACCAATAGGAAAAATTAGTTATTTTCACCGTATTGATGGGACATTCTCTAGAAACGTGGAGATTTTGTTGTTGTTGTTGTTGTTGTTGTTGGTGTTGCTGTGTCCCGTTCTTTCTAGTAAACAAGATTTTTTTTACAGACAATCAGTCAGCCAGTAAATATTTTTTCTACAAATTACTTACTAAATATATTGATTGTTTATACCGATAATATAATGAACGTCAGTTTAAAATAGACAATTTTAAAATCAAAACATTGTTATTTGAATAACCTATGAAATGATGAATTATGTTTAAATACTTTCATCTTTCAAATCTATAAAACCGCATTAAACAAATAGAAATTAAACTTTCTAGTTAAAGTTGTTATAAACGCAATGACGATAACTAATAACACACTAGAAAATCGTTTAAAAAACAACAAAACATTACTAATTTGAATAAACTTGTGTGTGTGTGTGTGTAAAAGTATTAGAAACAAATGAAATGTATATCGAATTAGAATTTTGGTGGATGCGCCGGGCAACAAAAATAACCGATGTTCTAAATGTTTAGCGAATATCGAATTTGTAGAATGACAATAATTAGATTTCTAATAGTACTTAGATACGCCTTCAACTGTTCGAAATAAAATAGAAATACTCTTCAGTAAATTGAGGATATCATTGGAGCATTCAGTTGATTAAAATTTCCATCTCAATTCAAATCAATTTTTGTCTTATTCTATTTAGTCAATTCTTTAATAATTTGCATATTGTTCTTTCAATTCGTTTTATGTTCTCATTTAATGTTCATTAAGCATTTTTCTCTCGGAATAATTGAAGTATAATGAAAAATACCAAAACATTCTTAAATTACTTATTTATAATAAAACAATATTTACAGTATTTTCAATTTTAATTATGGATTGTTGAATGATTTCTCATATTATTTTTTTCTGCTTTAAAAATAACAACATCAACGTATAAAAATTTAACAAACATTGATTTATCTCATAGGACCCATAAAACGGAGATGATTCTTATCAAACTGGAGACTTATTACAAAGTTGGTAAACGAGCGTAGTTGTTCAGCATCGTACAGTTGAAGAAGTTTCCTATCTTAAACTTTTAATGTGTTAAATAAAATTTCTCTCGTTTTTTGTCCATGTGTGTGCATTATAGATTTTTTTGCGTAGCCACCAACTACAAGTATATAAATAGATATCTTTTTCTCATAATTGATAATCTTGTTGCATACAAATCATGAAAACATAAAACATATGAAGTTAGAGAATGACAACAACATGTACACGTTATTGCTACAAATTAATGTTTCACTATCAAGCTAAATAATATTAACGTTATTACATTGTACAACCTCACCGCCGTTTTCACAATTTCCAAGTAAATTTATCGTATAAGCAATATGAATAATAAGATCTCTCTTGAGATAGATGCAGAGTATTTTGTTCTGTTTTTTATTTTGTACAGTTGTTTAAATGGATATGTGAATTGTAATGCTTTTAGTGTTTTTAGTTTGTTTCGCAAATATATATTTTTTCTTATTTAGAAAAATTATTCACATTTTTCATAACAAAAAGAAAATGGGGACTGTGTCGGCTTCATCCTGTTTTAACAATTGTATAAAACATTGGTGTTTGCTTTCTGGAATCAAGCCAAACATGAAATGAAACAAATTCAAATAGTACTACTCTCTACGCAATATTGGAGAATAAAAACAATGGAGGTATAAAAGTCGTTTTATTTTTTCTCAAATGTGCGATCCTAAATAATAAATAATAATTATGGACCCTCATATATTTATTATACAGTTATAGTTTTTAAAACTAAATCTAACCAAAAAAATATGAGTGACTTATTGTTGGTGAACAATTAATCATTTAATCATTGATAATAATTTCTTATTTGTCATTTGGTTCGTATTCTAACATGTTTATCAAACTTTATCAAAATGTTGTCCTTTTACTCTCGCAGGTTTTTGTTTCATTCTCAAAGAGGATTAATATTTGGAAAGTTTTCGAACAAGCTTTAACCAAATATTGTTCGTGAACAACAAGAACGTTGCCCTTATTTTAGTTAGAGTTTTTGAATCGTTGCCAACGATTTGTTTTCCTCTTCCACACACAAATGAGATATGTTTGTATATTGTTGACTAATTCATTTGATTTCAATGCTGTTTAAATCGAATGATCGATACAATTAAATCAAAGTAAAATATGTTTTATCTGTGCGTGTGTGTGTGTGTGTGTGTGTGTGTGTATGTGTGTGTGTTTTTTTCGTGATTATTAAATTGATACTAAATAGGTATGGGGATTGTATAGTAAATAAACTTTGTCATTTGATTGTGTATAAATGTGGCGGCTATCCCCACAGCAATTCAATGATTTTTTAGTTGACTTGAATACGACAGTTTGTTCAATTAATCATTCTAAATAACGTTTATAATCAAGACCTGTAAGTACTTAAAGTAGACACTGTAGCAGTTTTCAACATTTAGTGACGAATAATCTTAGTTTCATCATCGTAGCTGTATTATTGTTGTTGTTGTTGTTGTTGTTGTGTGTTGTTGTTGTTATAAGTAGACGTTGTAACTAAATTCTATATTGCTATTTAACTCAACATTTATATTGTTGGTGAAACTTGAAAAGATTACTTATTGTGTATGTATCATATACCATAGTGTGTATAGTGTACACCTTGTAGTATAATAATGTGCTGTTTATCAGGAACCAAGTGTGTCTTCAGTTATGGTAAATATTTCCTTTAGAAACAGGCCACTATCAAACTTCCTTCCACAATGCGATGCTATTTCTTTTGTATATTTGAAATATTAAATTATAAACTACTGATATATAGTATTCAACAAGAAGGAAAATCAGCTTGACGTAGCTTGAAGAAACTTTGAATAATAGTATTTTATCTAAACATTGCTGTAAAGCAAAATTACATTTCGAGAGAATGAATTTTTTACGAATTTTGATTTAAAAAAATATGATATGCATCTCACAGAACGGTAATATGTAATGGATTTCAAATCAATGTAGAACTTGGATGAATTTCCTATTACGTTTGACTGTCAGTTTAACTTCAAACTCACAAACTTTACTCATTCCGCTATCAATGTAAGATCAATAGTGATAAAAAAAAATGCATGATTCAGCATACAATAAGTAGGCACCTACAAAATTAATGGAATAAATGAAAAAAAAATGACATAGATTCATTTATAATAGTTATTGTTTATTTTTATTTGTTTGTACTGAATTCCAGCCTCTATTTAATCAAAACAAAAGTTTTCGAAATACAGCGTCACAATGCGGATTTATATCAACGTGGGAATTATCCATATGTGTAATATCTCTTAAATAAAATTTATTTATTAGGTATTCGTGTGTCATCTGTTATGATAAATATTTAAAAATAATTCACTTTCAAATTTTCTTCTAGTTTTTTTCCCGTAATCATAAAGTAGATGCACAATAATTTTTGTTATACGAAAATTTAATTTATTTATATCCCACATAAATAAGGAAAATATAAAATGATTCTAATGACTTGAAGAAGCACCAAACAAACGATAATTTATATTATTCAATTCAATCGGCTTAAAGATTTGTTAAAGGATAAGCGAACCATACTCTAACAGATTCTAGAAAAGTCAATGAATTTTATTTGACCAATTTCTTTATTGATAAAATTACGAAAACATAAGTGGTAACATGTGCTGATAATGGGGACGATCACAACATAAATAACACCACCATTATTGTATGGTGTTTTCAAAATATATCACGAGTGCAAAAGTAATAGAATAATCATTCAAATGAAGGGGAACGAGATAAAAAAAGAGAATTTGCACCAATCGTTTTTCTTTCACACTCGCTACATTCAAACAAACTCTAAATAGGTATGGATTTCTTTAATTTGATTTTGACAGAGCATTCATACAATTGAAATTATTAATTGTTCAAATTTATTAATTATTTCTCCTGTTTTTCGATAATGATGTTGGTGACATCACTTTTTCTGGTTCATTAATCTTGAAACTTTTACACAAAGATAATGTATGCTTCCGTTATCAACTATCGGATGATTTATTGACTTGCTTTTTTTTTAGAGCATATATCGTATTTACATAAAAGTTTGAATCAGTTTCTAAATTTAAAACAAACTCAAGATTATTGGAGAAAAAAATGACTATAAAAAAGAAAACCGAGGCAATAAAGGTGTTCCTTGTCAATAGAATGTTGAATTTTTTTATATTATTTTTTGTTTGTGGCATACTACACACAGTTTATATTGAGACATAATGAATTTTAGAAGCCGCATAATTTTCATATGAAAATAATTATTCTGGAATTAATTCTCTTTTGAATTTGCTTTTACTATATGAAAATCAATTACTGATTATTATTTTAAGACATTTCCAAGCATCGTCTACATTAAAATTTATAAATTAACTGTTTAGATAATATTTGAACTTCAAGTATTACAAGTAAGCTGGATGTACTTTCAAGAATATTTCTACATTACCAGATAAATTGTTATAAAATATCCTGACTTTTCTAAAGGAAATTGTCAAGAAAATCCAAGCAAATAACACAGTTGAGATTGCGCCATTGTTAAGGTGCGAATTATTATTAAAATTTGAACGATTAAAATATACGCTTCAATACAGAATTTAAATGCGCCCACATATTTTTATGTTTTTTATAATATTCGATTGTTATGGGTTGTTGTGAATTGTTAAAAATATGTGGAGGAGGACCGATTTTTTTTGTTCACTACTTAGTATTAGAGCCAGATTTTCCACATCGATTACTTTTATCCGGATTGAATAAACGTTACGTTTAAATCTCATTTATCAACATTCGATTATTCACGATAAGATTTAAAAGGAGACTGATTGAAAATGTCATTGTTGTTTGGGAGTTTTTTTTTTTGTGGTAGCCTTTATTTATTTGTTCGAAATGTTTCATTTCATTGTTCTCATTCCATACAACAAATGTGTTGTTGTATATTTTGAGAATGATAAAAAAAAGAATGTTAGGTGTAATCGTTATTGACATCTAGATAGTGTCTATGGCATTTGTAAGAGTAAACAAATATTATAAATCGATATAATAGGTCATGTGTGGAGACCAAACCAAATACCTACTTATATTTATTTAATCAATAATTAATTACTAAAATGTAATTAATCTGTGTACTAATCTGTGTATTAACATAATGATGTTAATGTAGTTTAATTGTTTAATATTACATACATATGTTAGCATCTAGATGATCCTGTTTACATGATGTTAACGTTGGTGTAATGATGGCATTTTAAATAGGCGTTGAGTATGTATGTTGTCATGGATAGTTACTACATGTTATATTCGTTGCATTTTAATAAAAATATAATTTAATACACGTGTAGATGGAGGATCTTCTCTTATTATTCGAAAATTTGAAGAAAGTGAAGTGTACCCACTTTAAGTTTAAAGTCAATTCGTTTATATCAAAATAGATGATGCTTAACTGCTGTGCGTAATCATCGTTTAATACAAATGAATCTGTAGAAAATAGAGTGAATTCCTGTGAGGCAAATCTCATTGAAAATTATCTATAAACTTTTTGTAAAAGTATGAGAATTTAAATGGTTTTAAACCAGTTTAGTTTGTTACAAATTACGCCTATATTTTATATGTTGAATTGAATGTCGTTCTCTAAAAATGAAAGTTTTGTTGAAGTCACTTCTATTTCCCCTAACAATTCTTAATCAATTTCATTGGTATTTGGTTTTGAATATCGTACTTGGTTAAATTTAAAGTTTAGAATGTACTAGAATGAATGCTCGTTTCACTATTGTCTTCAAGTTTCTTTGTTTAAGAGTAAATTCAATTTAAGTACAAAAGAATGAAGTTGTGAGTTATTTAGGTCTCGTTCAAACATCATCACTTGTTTTTATTCTTTATTCAATTATTTGTTTTTTCAGTCTTTTCAACACAAACACCACATGAAGAGTGAATTTCTGAATAAATTCTAAACTTGAAATAGTTGTCATATTATGTTTTTTGTTGTTGCTTGATAAATAATGTTTCGTTTTGAAAGAAACTTTAAGGTGATCTTAGATAGAACACTTCTTCAATTTAGAGAAGTTTTGGCTGATTTGATAAGTGCCACATCCTAAATGTAATTTAGTAATTTAGTTGTATATGAAATTTCGGTCAACAATATTTTATTTATTAGAAATCGAGAAAGGCAGAAGATAGTCTTTTGTCATCAATAAGAAACGTTTTATTTGTAATGTTTTTTTTTCTTCAGAAAATAGAGAAGCCTCTCTATCCATTAGCCCAAATCTTTTGCAATTCATAATAAAAACTGAATGCCTCTTCTTTTTCTATCTTGTTCGTTTCATTTTCATAAATATTTCTGTTTCTAAATATGTTCTCGTTTTTCTATTTTTTGTTTATTTTAGTTAAATATTTGCATTTGAAAATCAATTTGCATTTAATTTTTCTTTTTTTTTGCGTTTCTTTTTGCTTTTTCCTCGTGAACTATATAATTGAATTCTAGACGCTCTCTTAAATATTTAGAATTTATTCCACTCAAGCGACTTAATAATTTTATATATCAGACAGACAGTTAGGGAAATTTATTTCGTTAGGATGGGTGTGCAGAAAACGACCAATCAAAAAGAATCCTTCTATCATCCAATACATAACTGCAGCATTAGATATAATTGATTTTTTACTGATTTGAAATTGCCTTGTTGTTGAAATAGTTCGTTAATATTTACATGGTTCAAATTTTTAATAATTTCATTTTAATTTAATACGAAAATTTTTCACCATTGATATATAGATATACATATATTTATATATTGTAAGTAGTTGTGCGTGTGGCAAGTATGGACGAATCCTCACTTCCGCACTGCTTGCAGATTGCTACATAAAACACTGCAATGCACTACGGAATTGAAGACACACACCCTTTTCTCATTTTATTCTTCATTTCCAAACAATTAATATTAAAATTTTTATTTGCTTTCAACATAATTATAAATTATTTTGTTGATTCGTCGACTTTCATTCCGTAATTAATCCAACATTTTTTTTCTGTCTAAAAAATCTTTGAAGACTTATATCCATATAAAAGTTTCGTTTATAAATTGTAGCCAACTACGGAAATCAACTACTCAAAGTTTTTTCCTACGATAACACTACAATGACCATCACGCAATGCTTTTTGGTTTGTTTTTCTTTCTTTACAGTAATTTACAGAAAAGCTTCATTAAGCTGTATTGTATGATTATTTGACTTTTAAGATTTTCAACAAAATAGCTTTAACTGAAAAGGGAGAATCATTAACATCATTAAATGAATGTACTCCCTAATATTTCTTTTTACGTTTTTTCTCTCTCTCCCTCTCTCTTGTTTTTAAATAAATTTTCTCACTTATAGGGTTGAATGTACATAATATCAACTTTGAGTTGATGAGAAGCGTGCTCATTTTGACAATGAAGATAAATTTATTTGTCCCTTTTGTTTGTGTATTGTATTTTGTTTCACTGGATGATTATAGAAAAAAAAGTTTCACCAAATGGTTGGGACACAATGAATTATAATTTTCATCATTAAAATATTTTTAACGTGTGATTAATTATATTAAACTGTTGATGATTGTTAGGTTTTAGTAATAGATACGGATGTATTATAGTTGGGAATTAGCATCATCATTTCAATGAGATGATGGTGTTTCGTAACAAATACCTACCAAGGAAAATTCAGTGTGTTAACGCACAATAGTGAATCAATTTAAATATTCATTAGTTAATTTTGTGGAATACTATCATCAAACTAGAATCGTTGTAGAAACTATTGCTCTTGTTTCAGTCTTTATAATTGAGAATTATCAATCATTTTGATTAGAGATATCGCATAAATTCTACTGGTACCAGCACTAATTGTAAGCATTTTATCAAACAAATTCAAGTCAATATCGATGTTCATCATTTATCAATATCGCCAATTTGCCAATACGGGGCTATTAAAAGATAAATTTGATAATTCTATTTGGATAGTCTCAAGGGTGGTCGAGTTTTATCTACCTATAGTTCAAATTTTACATATCTTCAAATTAAGACTAATTTTTTTTTTAAAGCAAATTCTTGACCATTTGATTTATTTCAATAGTCAAGTATTTATATTGAATTTATAAATATCAATATACAATTGAATGTTCGAAGCATTAGTGTGATATACCCATAACAAGGGTGAACAAAACATTCACGGTATGCATACTGAATGATTCTAGTCGTTGTTATATCTCACGTACTGCATTATCCTATAGAATCCTACATATTTATGAGTCGTGTTCTTTTTTTCATTCTTTCAACTTGATCTAGTAATTTATATGCTTCATGGCCAGACGGTAACGGATGTCGAAGGACTTCGGACGACTAAATACCACTCAAAGAATTTTCCAATAATAAAACTATAATTCTACCATTTATCTTACAGTCTTAAATAAATCCTTATAAATATGAAAAGATATTTGTATAGCAGACTGACTAAACATATGTTGGCAATTTGTAAAAATGCATTCATCAATTTTTGAGTGGGTAGTACAAATGTGAATTTGTTTTTTGCTGCAAGTACGTACGTAGACGTGGAGAATGTAAAAGTTTATATTTGATTTGGTTTAATATCAAATTCTAGGTGTAAATTGAAGTTATTACGGTTGCTGAGATGTGAAAATTTGTTCTTAAACCAGTTAAAAATGCATTAGAGAGGGGGTTGTTGAATCGAAAGGAAGAAAATTTACAAAAAAGAAAAAAGTAAAGTGCTTACATGAAATTGTCTGTAAATTTACATTTAATTGGAAAATCGAATATCTTCGCTAAGTTTACATTACGTTTATTAAAGTTGTTCAGATTGTGCAGCAATGTTTAAAACAAATTTATGATTGTTAATAAATGCCTTGAAAGCTCTATAAGAGTTCATGCATTTTGAAAATCTTATTGGTTTTAAGAATTGTCTATAACCAGCACATGATTGTTATTGGTTTAAATTGACTTGAATGTTCATCTTCTTCTTCTTGTTATTTTATACAGGATGAGTCATATATAGGTACAATGATAGCCATTTAGTATGTTCGGACAAATTGATTTGAATGAGCTCTTTGTTTCATCTAGAATCATCTTTAAAACGCACCATAAACGTATAATTTTGTTGTTTGGATCCATCCAATTTCGTGATTGTAATTTGCAGCAGTTAAAAAGAAAGGGAAAAAAAACAAAGAAAACGACAAGTTGATTCTCATGACAACAAAAGAATTGTTTTGTTTTCCTTCTTTTATAATACAATCGATTACCTGTAGTTTTTTTTAATAAAAACAAATGTAGGGAAATTGTAAAAAATTCAAATGATTTTAGAAAGTTAGAAGACATTAAAATCCTTTGATACTTTCAACTTTAAAATAACGTTGTGCTACAGTAAAAAATTGACTCGTAAAAATAGATTAGCGCGTATTATTGAAAAATCCCTCTCAAAAGAAGAAAAAAAATATATTAAAATAGGAAGAAATATAAATCATATTTTTTAACAGGACATAAATTATACTCGTATGTAGTATTTTTCGCTTTATAAATATAACAAACCGTATCGTAATTTTTTGCTAGTTAGTTTGGGTAAAAACCTATTGGACTGGTTACGTGTCAATAATTCAGAACGATTGAGCACCAGTAGTCAATACATCACCGCATTTCCCTTGACCGTTACCCTTTATTTCCAATTTTATCGTTTATTCTACCCAACAACGACGAAAGAGTAACTAAAAACAAGGAATTTATATAGAAAATACACAATGTCCATCATAAAAATCCACTAAATTTTCTTTGTTGTTTATAATTTTCCTTTTATTAGATTTCTCTTTTATCATATTTTCTGTAACAAAATTCTCGACTTTTCTTACAAATCTCTTTGTGTGTGTGTGTGTGTGTGTGTGTGTGTGTGTGTGTGTAAAAGATAGTCAATTTTCTTTTGATATTGTCATATTGAAAAGATTTTCTACCGGAAATACAGATTTTAACAAGATAGTTATTCTATAGAGATATTTCCTTTTGTTGGTTATTAGTCCAGAAGCCTGACACAATTTTCCTCTATAGAACTATCAAAAGACTTCAATTTCCCTTTTGTTATTTGAAACAATTACATTATAATTTCCTCCTCTATTTATTGTTTCCTTCAAAGCATTATTCAAAAATATAGTTTTATATCAACTTACCAGTTCTTGGCACATAAAGGTTGAGATAGAGACAGTCTTCACTTTGATTGGCAAGTAGAGGTAGAAGTTTCTCCAAATACAGTAGTCTGCCCCTTGGGAATTCTAATAGTGCTTCAGATCTGTTACCAATATTGGGAGGTCGTTGTGGGCATACAGCCCCAAAGCGATCTGCTAAACGTGTATTCCTCCATATTGATGGTGTTACTGGTGGCATGTATCTGAAAATTTTTGAAATCAATAGCAGCTCCCCGTTTTGTTGTTATACAAAATCGTCAGTTGTCTAACAAAATGTTATACAATGACGATGATGAATGGTGACAATCCATCTATCTCTATATTTTCGAATGTAACAGAAAAGGAAAAGAAATGTGTGGAAATTGATGGGAAGGAACTGATTAAAGTCGAAAGGTCTAGTGTTTCACGATTTATAACTCAACTCAATCTTTAGTACAGATACAATTTTTTTTTTTTCGTAAATGTAATTTACAACATATATAAATCCCTTGATAACTTCAACAACAACAACAACAACAACATGTTGAACATCGTATAGAAATAGTGGAAAAACTAGACAACAGATCTCTATTTTACTTATTTGAAAGTCTTATGTGTCTATTTCAAAGTTATAAAGAATTACAACGGGTACGACAATAAATGTTTCTTATATTTATAGATAGATACACATAGACAATTGAATCAATGAGACACGGAAACAGTGCATTCATGTAAAGAATGAGTGTCAATTTTCGTAAAAATAACACTTTTAACTAGATATATGATAAATAAAATAGACTGCTTTCAATTTTTCCAAATCACCAACCAAAAAAATTAACCAACAACAATAAATTACATTTTAACGTATTACAAGAATTTGGTAGATTATCCAGAGAAAAAAACAAATCAGAAGAGGGTAGTTGCGAAAGTTTAATTGTAATTAATTAGGGAGAGTGTCGAAGTATAATTATTTTTTTACAAGACTCAATTAAACTTGCAAAAAGCTTTATCAATTTCACACAGGTTCAATTATTAAGGTCAAACAGTGGCGGATTAAGCGGAACTGCTGGCATCTAACAAAGGCACCATGATTGATGAGGGTCTCAAAATGCAAAACAAAATGACAATAAGTCTAAGGGAGATATAGATGAGATAAGCGATAAAGTTAATTGATTCGATAGAATGCCATGTCATCTTTGTTTCACTATTTTTATGTAGTAGAAAGTTACAAGAGATGCGACAAAGATGGTTCTTGATACTGTGTTCCATATATTTCTATTGAAATCCTTAGTTCCCCTCACTGCAGATTTCTTTGTTAATCTGTATGTGGCCAAAAAAAAAGAGATTAGAGGAAATTGATTCTGTTTATCTGAGAATTTTTGCATCAAACGTTGTGATAACACATTATTATCTATTATTTATACGAGACCAATTCTTATATTTACTGTAGTATCTTTTGTTGATTTAAATTGAGTTTTATATAGATTCCATTTTACACTACTACTTAGTATCAATTCAGTTTCGCTCACATAGTAAATCGATAATCAATAATTTTGAAAGTCATTCTTTTCTTTTATTATATCAACTGGCAACATTTTTATATCATAGGTACACATATAGTAGACGGAAAAAATATATAAGAAAAGTTTAGAGTTGAAGAAAAGAAAAAGAATTAGATTGTCTTGATATAATCTGATTTAGATTTATTTGTTGTTATAGTGAGTTTAACAAAAATAACAAATCATCGATCAAAGGTGATTGTTCATTTTGTCTATGGTTGTTAGCATCCCTACGGTACTATTTTGCACTTGTTGTTTATTCAAGTTCACCCTAATAACCATCTAGTATTTCTTAAATGGTTCGAGGCTTAATTGTGGTAGAAATAAAATAGTCATCTAAATTAGGAATATGGAAATGTAACTACTAAAATAATAATAGACTCAGTAAATATACAGAAACATTTCTTCTAATAATACCATTTGTATTCAGAATAAAATCAACGGCAAGATTATGTTTAAAAGCAACTAAATTCCTTCTATATATCTATTTACAATTCAATACTTTTAATTTACTTAAATTCTAAAATAGAGGGGCTATTATTGTTGTATAATAATACTTGAAAATTTTGTTATCCGGCATTTGAGATTAAATGAACGTTTAATTAGTTCTAATGTTGAATAAAGAATATGCAAATTTATTTTGGAATACCTCATAACTTTTTAATTAAAAATCATAAATACATATTTGAAAAATTCATAATCCTATTACCTAATACTAATGCTATTGTATTTAGATTATTAGTTAATTAAATTATACTTTACCTGAGACTACCTATTGGTGGTGTAGCATACGGTACACCAAGGAAGGCTTCAACTGGTGGATGTATATGTATTATGACACCTCTAAGTGGCCCGTATTTTGTCCGTACAACTCTTGTACTATATTTGTGTACTAATAATGAAGCTTCTGTATCTTCCACTAAGATCACTGCCACTATCACTAACATGATACGACGGAAAAATGCGGCCGAAACACAATTCAAATGTCTGTTCTGTGTAAATCGCGTCCTTAATAAGATCACACGCATATCGTTACCAACATACACCATATTTGATTTGATGTTGCAATTGGATAACGATGTGATAGACACAAAGCCATCATCCCGTCCACCATTTGGAAGAATTGATGATCTAAATCGTGCAATGTTTTCATCATTATTATACATTTCTTTGGTTTATAATTAAATGTGGAAAACAAGAAAATTAATGAAAATTACCTGAAGATAATTTATATCCAATTTAGGGCTTCGAATACGAAAATATCTTGTTTGAAATGTCCAGTCATGACCACCAATATTCATCATTACTAATGAAAATAAGATAAAAAAATATCTAAGAGTTCCATGTTCATATTGTCACATTATTTCAAATTTGAAAGTTTCGTTTAAAACTCAGTTTTCTATTTCATCTGTTGCCGTTGTCGTGACTCGTCATTGTTCTCTGTCGAATTTTCTACATTAAAATATCGTCGACAAACGAACTATATACAGAGACAGCCATCTGTTACCGGAACATGTCTATTTTCTCGATTTTTCTCACTAGATAGTTATGTGGAAAAAAAAAACTATAACATGATTTTGAGTTTATCAAACAATAACCAGTCCGTCCATATGGCCACATATGGTAGTGATTTTCCAACACTGTCTCATATTAAAGTATGTTTTTTTTTTATTTTCTCCATTGTTACAACGAAAAAGAAAACATGATAATACCGCGCCAATTGTTGAATCTGTCTTAGAATTGTGTTGCCATCAAACTTTGTTTCTTGTCCATTATTCTTTTCGAATAGAAACACCTAAAACGAAAGCCGTATTTGTATTCTATTGTATTAACAAGGGGAAATCGTAAAATTTTAATCTTATTACCTTACCTAAACTTTTAAAAAAAAATTGACTCAATTGAATGACAATATAACAACTTTTTGGAGTTTTTCATTTAAAAATCGGTTGAAAGTTGAAATTAATTCATTGGAAATACCGACACGCTTCTACAATGCTTATATAACAATAATAACAATGATGATTATAATAATACAAAAGGGGATGATTGATCGCTGCCATACACTACCCTACCCTCTTTACGTTAAGAACATAAAGTGTGATTGTTTGGATGGAATTTCGACATTAATAATGAATCGGTGACGAAGTTAGAGGATCGATGAAGTTTTGATATCTTCAACTATTAGAATGGAATTTTGGTAGAAAAATTAATTTCATCATTACGATGGTACAGTTGAATGATGCATTTCTATCAAAGTTTATGTTCTTTAGCTATCTAGTTGGGTTTTTTATTTGCCTTTTATTGTTCTTTTTGTTTTTTCTTGGAATGGTAGTGATCGATAATTACACAAGCCTTGGCAGTATTTCAACAAAACCTATAATAAATGAATCGTTCGTTGTGGAAGAAATTGTTCGTCTCCAAAGACAATCGTAATTCAAAGAATACGCGTGACTTTATTGGGAATTGTGTTCAGTTTTATTGTGGGTAATTTAAGTGAAAAAATAAACTGTACGAGACGTCGAATTTACTATAAATCAATACTTTTGTTATACCAAATGTATAATGATTGATTGTTTTCTATTCGAATATCTAAACATTTGACAGAATGTTGATTGTAAATAAATACGGATACAGTGCTCGCCATTTAATCAGACTCGTTTGGTATTAAGCGATGATAATAGAATATTCTAATATTATAAGACGGCCACTGTATAAGAATTGTGAAAAATCTATTCAATTGTTCACATGGTAATAAATAATAGAAATGAACGTTAATTGAAAAAAAAACACAAAAACAACTCATATACCAAACTAAGATATCAATTTTAATGTTGTCATATTGAAACAAGATCCCTGTTATTAAAATTGTTATAAAGAAGAATTATTGCTACATAATGCTTTTCAATATAAGTATTGTATTCTTTGATTTATGTTTTATAAAAGGATGTAGAAGTAATGTTGAATATGGGGGAAATTCAAGCACTAACCACCAACTATGTTAAATATGATGTATTGGCTTTTCGATTTTGTTCAATTTTTTTTTTAATGCAAAATGTCTAGAAGCTATAAAAGTGATAAGGTACAATAAAATAGGTTGGAAACAAACAAGACGTGCAACTCTGCCAAATATCGCCCTGCCAGATAGTAATAAAATATATTGAATGTACGAAATATTTTAACAAAATCTACTTATTTGATTGAAATCAAAATGGAATGGTTGCTTTGCTAAATTTTATGCTGATTGAGTTTGTTATTTGATCATATAATTGGCATAATTCATATGTAAACTGTTATTTAAATTCTTGTAGAGCCTTTTTGATTTGCTAATTAATATTTAACTAATTATGATTTATTTACTTAAGATTAAATTGAAATCCGACGACTACGGATTATTTCCTTAAACAATTTCTTTATATAGTTAATTTGCTTTTTGCGTTTTTGGAAATTTGTTTATCGAAATCTCTTGAATTTCTGAAATAACCTGTATTTCAGTACATAGATATAACTAGAATATATCTGACATAATATTGATTAAAAAAAGAAAAACTTCCCAAAATCTGAAACGACCACCCAATTCCTCCACGACGCCATCAAATTGCGAATTTCCACAGATCTTGCGTTTGATAAAGAACTGCTTGCTACAACTACGTAGATATTGATAACATAATATTTCTTTCTACATCTTGATGTAAATTTGTTTGGTAAATTTCCGTTTACAGTAGTAATCTTACATTTTCAACAACAACAACAAATAATTTCACATACCCAAATACATTAGAAATCGTTCGCAAAATCCATTTATCTGACAATTTAATACAAGAATTTTATTTCGACTAAGATCAAAGACAAAAGACACATCATTTATCCTTCCTCACAATTCCAGACTTTTCCACGATATATTTTTGTTTTTTCTTTGTTTTTTCACTATTTGAGAAAGTGTCTGCCATCAACAGAGCTGGTTTTGAATTAATTTAGGAATATATGCGCACTGGACAATATTAATTATACAAATGAATAGTGACTAGTTTCAACTATGAAACATGAATCCACCCTCTTTATAAATTGTTTCCCCTTTTTTCTTCTAATTTGTGTATGTATATAAAAAATACGTCATATTTAAACCGATTTCATGTTGACTTATCGTGGATTGTAATCCGTAAATGGGTGGATATGTAAAGCAACTCACTCACTTTTAGTTTAATCTTTTGTTATCATTATTATTAATGAAATGTACTCAATTTTGGATGAATGCAAACGAAAATAATTTAGTCTTTATATACAAATTTCCATAGATAGCCATCCCAGAGCGTTATATCTAATAGGTAGTATTGCAAATTAATTATTTATGTCCGGCAAGTAGAAACTCTGGATTCGAATCCCGACACTTGAATGGAACTTTTTCAACTAAACATTTTCTCATTTAACGAACTTTATTTCCACATTTGCCACTATAAAAGCTGACTTTAAATTCGATTTAATTTTCAAAGCGGATTTCTCCAGGCATCTGCTAAACCACCACAATAGATCTTGTATGTTAAAATGCTTAAATTGCAATTATAATCCTTTTACTGTACATGTATTACATCAATAGATAATAACTATTTCCTGAAACATTTCAGTAAACTCAACAACTGTAAACGTTTTTAAAACACTTTATTTAACATATGTATAAGTAGATTCTTTATATATTTAAATAAATAATTGTGTTATTATTATTATTGTGTTCTAGATAGTTAACTAAACAGAACTTATAACTATATAGTTTATCCGTTTAATAAACACGATTAGAATTTCATTCGCGAATTTCATGAATTTCAAATTGTTTAAATGTTTCAAATTAATTAGTTTGTAGAACTAATGATAGTGATTAGATAGGTTGACAGAAACTGGAGTGGGTTAAATAGAAATTTCACTGTGTTATTGTTTATTTTTACATTATTAAACATTTCAAATATAATTGAAATTGAAAGTGAGTGTGTTTATGTTGTTTTTGTTATTTTAGAAATAAAACTTTATGCTATCAAAATTTACGAGTAAAGTTTTGCACTTTTAAGAAAACTTTATCAGGTAAACAATAGAGAAAGTACTATCTAACAAATCATATAAAAAAACATGTTATTTTTCTATATCGAAATAAAAGGCGAAAGTGTGTCTAGTCGTGGGGATATCATTGATCGTTAAATACCAACACATCTGAACATATCTGGACTTTGTGATAATTAGATATCACAAAATGCATACGCAATTTTTCTCCATTTGTAGAGCTTTATATTATTTTCAAGTTACAAATATATGTTTCTCTATTATTGTTATTTTTATTGTTTGAAAGTCAAGTCGACGTAATCAAAATAGATCGAGTATTATCCATACAGTTAAAAGATTAAGTTTACCATAGATTTATCGTTCTATTGCTGTTAGTTTATCTAAAGGCTATGAAAATTGATCAGATACCCAAACAATGAAAGCAAAATTACATAGAGAAGATTTATTACATTTGTTCATCCTTTATTTACAAGAAACTCTTATTATCTAGAAGATTTATTTATTTTAAATATTAGTCGTAATGATTAGATATATTTAATTTGTGTATAAATAGAATTGAATTATTATAATCGGTCTACTTATTTTCAATTTGGGTTCTATTTAAACGCAAGTCGGACAATTCAAAATAGCTTGTCAATAAAATTAATGTTTTCACACATTCGTGCAATCAATTTATCATGTCAAATTGTAGGGATATACAGTTTTTGTTGGGTTTTTTTCTTCGTTTTAAACCAACTACGGTGGATTATTTTCATATTACAAATTCCAACATTCAATTTCATTTGGTACTATGTGAATGTTTTGACAGTTTTCAGATTAAGTAATAATAATAATAACAAGATAGAAAGAGAGAGAAAGAATGAAAGGAAAACGAAAAATCTACAATTGTGGCTGTTTAAATCTGGCATCTTATTAAAGTTATGCTACGTTATGCAAATTGAATTTTATCATATTTTATTGAAGAGAGATCTTTAAATTGAATTCAAATAGATAAATTAAATCTAGTTCGGGCAATATTCCAGACATATCAAAAAAAAAATTGATATCTAAAGAAGCTGATGACGGTGAGCTTTAATGGATTTAATGAGGCTGAAACAGAACAAGTTCAACCGATAAATGCAGGCAAAGTTTCTTCATTGAAAACTTATCGGTGATAATGATGATGGTGGTGGTGGTCGTGGTGGTGGTGGTGATGATGGTGGTAGTGGTGCTTTCAACGTAATTTTTTACCCGTTTTACGTCCCTATGCCGCCAGTCAAACACGAATCACATTAGTGGCGTCAGAGTTTTCGTTGCTATCGTCGACGTTATTCTCGTTGACGATTCTGTTTGGATTCTCAACACTGTCAAAGTTAAATCCATTGATTTTTGCTCATTTCCATGTATATAAATACATTTCTATTTAACAAAATTAGGAATATCTAAAGGTGCAAATATCGTTACAGGTGAGAATACAATATAATCCACTATCTACTAAAAGGCAAATATTAAAATTAACAATAATTGAATTAATAAAATGGTTTGTAGTACGTAAAATTCATACCATTTCTATTTTTCTGTATTATTAATATGCATATAATAAAATAGTCGAAAAGTAAATATAATTACAATCGGAACATTGATTGATTACCTTTCAAACTTTATTGATAGAAATTAAAATTCATGTCGTAAATAATATTAAGTTTTATAAGTTGCAAAGTTTTGCATATTAAGGAATATTAAATTCTAAAGTTTCACTAACACGACAAACTATTCGCATTATTGCCTTTATACGTATAGAGATAACAAAAGAGGAGCCCTTTCCGAATATGAAATTACCTCAATGGGTGTTCGATAGGACATTGATGACAGATAGGAATTTATAGATGCACTATGACAAACCGCTTTTGGTTTGATTGTGTGATTTGGTGTCATTTTATTTTTCTATTCTTATAGTTTTGTAAATTAATCAAATATTTAAAAGATAGAGTCTGTTGATCAAAATGATAATAATTACTCCTATTTGTTGTGTAATAATCTATTCAACTGTGTATTGGAGGTAAAACGCTTCGATAAATTTGTGTTTTTTTTTTGTGGGGATTGAGCGAAAAGAAGAAAAACACACATTGAAATAGTTGTATACGTTGTGAGAGGATGTAGGAGGGAAAAAATCATTTATTTTTTATCGTTAAAAGCTCTGCAACTCTCCCTCAATAATAACATGAATGTCCAAATTGAATCATTCAAACATTTGCAAGTGTCAGTACATCATTTGATTGTTAAATTGTAATGCTACCAAATTTCAATTCACTGCAACATTCAAATGAACACTTATACAATTGCCATTAAATGAATTTTTCAAATACAATTCCGATAATAAAAGTCTGAATTATATTAATTAAAACTTTATGTTTGTTTGTTTGTTTTTTTTTTGAATAAATAAAATTTAGTTTTATTACAAATAAATGATGTTATTAAAAAAAAGAAGCAATCAACAGTTGTCGACAGTTATAAAACAAGAAATGTCTCTTCTTGTAGTCGTAGTGTTTCTACAAGATCCCGAGGGAGTCTATTGATTCAACATCGTGTATTTTGTTGAATATGCAACTAAAAAATATCAAATTTACAAACTATTCTTGAAAAAGAAAGCAATCTCTCATGGATAAGTAAAGTGATCGTTGAATGTCATTTCTATAGAAAAATACATTTATGTTGAATAAAATCTATGTTATCCCTGGTGAAAAAAAAATCGTGTACGTGTAATCTTTACGCGCGATTGAAGTAAAACTTGTTTGACGTTTATGGTACATATCATGAAACGATTAAACTTAACTTAAAATATTACAGTTTAGTTATATTCATTAATGATATACTTTACAAAGAATAATATAAAACTATATATTCATATTATGCATTAAAAATATGGAATATTGTCTACAATTATATGTAGATTTTGATTTTATACATTTTCACCCTTGAGTGTGGGTATGTGGAATTCATTTAAAAATACGAGAAGATCTATACTCTGACGATTTGAATCTGTGCGACTTGACTTGACCGTTGTCAAATTGACAATTCTGGCTCGATTTCAATTGCTTTAATTGCCTTAAAGTTGACTACATTTAAGTAAACCGTATATAAATAAATATTTGTTTAACACTACTTCAATTTGATTGTAAAGCTTTACACAAATAAGTCTGATTTTTTTCAAAAATTCTTCAACCTTTTCATATTCGCAGAAGTGGACTGGTTACCCTCAACAGTATTTATTTTGAAATATATTCATTGTAAGAACACCTCGTAGATTATAGTGGCAATTATTAGGTATGTTCCCACCCACAATTCTAGATTGTTTGGTTGATGACTAGACTACGCATGTCTAGTTAGAAACTGATCACAAAGTATTTTCAAACATCACCAGCTGGACCGCATTTCTATTGAATTCATTCAATTTACAGTTTCTGATGAGAGTATATTTGATTTTCTTAAATCAATCGTCCCGTTTTCCATTACCATCTGCTACCGTGTAGAAAATGAGCATTTCCGAAGCATTTTTTTGGAAATCTATAGATTTCAACCAATGACAGACGTTTTAACATGTTAGGCATTTAAAATTGTGGTTGCTTAGCAACATCTATACATTAATGCAATCGAGTACTTTCGGGTGCCCAACACACGATGGAATGTCGGCTGTATCCGTTGGATCGTAGAAAATCGTTTTCATTTATAGTACACTTTTCATATGAAAATTCACGAGCCGAATGGCTCGATGGTTAATGATAGGGATTTACGCCTAGAAGTCCGGGGTTCAAACCTCGGCACGGTATGAAAAAGGATTTTCAGAATTTTCCTCTTCTTATAACCTAAATTGTTAATTTGTCCATGCCACAAAGTACATGGACCAGTTAGCAAGATTAGGATGTCTGTCCCTAGCTCCCCCCCCCTTTGAGGGCATCGTAGAATTGGTGAAATGAGCAGTAACCAACCATCATCCATAAAAGGGCATAAGCGCCCAGGGTTTGGTTGAAATGAGCAGTAAACCATCATCCATAAGTAAAAGGGCATAAGCGCCCGGGGTTTGGTTGAAATGAGCAGTAAACCACACAATCCTTTTTTCCATTTTAAACATAAAGTTAAACACAATAAGAAAAATTGTGTGCGATTGAAGTAAAACTTTTTGACGTTTATGACACATATCACTGAAACGATTAAACTATTTTATATTCCATATAAAATTCGTTAATACCACTCCCACTTTTTGAAGAATATTCGTTCATTAATTAAATTAATTGAGAATAGAAAATTAAATTAAAGGTCAAATCAGCCCATGTCAATCTACCCAAAATTCAAACCTGTTCTCCTATTCCTACAACCAACCAATAGCTTTCCTGATGTTGTAGTCACATGACTGAGAAATATCACCAGAATTAAGATACCAACCTTACATCTACGGAGTTTCTAAATTTCGTTACATGAAGTTGGAAATTTTAGTATTATTAGGATTTTAGTAGAACTAAATATTTTAAATAGCCGAAACTATTTCGAGCGTTACTTCCGTCAGAAAGAAAATCTGAGTTACCCCCCAAGTCGCGCCTAAAGAAGGTTTACTTCAAAAAATGATAGGATTTTGGTCATTTTAAGCCATTATAAATCCGACTATTGCTACCATAAAATCTATCAAATGGTATTATTTGGAATGGGGGTATTTTCTTAATGTCGCTATATTCGAATATGTCGCTTGATTTTTCGATTATGTATCTTATAAATAGTTTCACAACATTTTTATGGCTCAACATTTGAACAAGGCATATATTAACCGATGTGTCTGAACAGTATTTTAAAGGAGTCACAACGGTACACGTAGCTAACTCAAGCTTCCTTTACTTCTATTTGCAACACATAAAAAATACTTAAAAGGCTTGCACTGTTTAGTGATTTATCTTTATAAGTAAGTAATCTAGCTAGAACTTTTTACAGTTGTGATTTTCACATTAGCTATAAAGGTCTTTCTATTGCTCAAATATTAGTAAAACAGCTGAAATGAAATGTAGTCATACGATAAATGATATCTAGTGCTATCTCTAGTATACAGTGAAGTGGATATAAGTCGTGTGGACAGGATATCATTGACGACGAATGTCATTGATACGATATTAAATTTAATCTTTCCTTTCTGTTTGGCAACAATTTTTTTTTGGAAAAGTCACAATATTGTCTCTATTGAACATAAAATTTCATACAATGAAATGTTTAAAACCTAAATCGGATATGAATCAAAACTATTGGCATATTGACGTTACAATATGTCAACGTTTGAGAGACGGTAAACCAAACAATAGATTATTTCTAATATGTAATGTGGCGGCGACAAAAATCTATACAAATAACGGTGGGACCCTTCTATTTCTATTGAATGAAATATTGTATTGTATGTATGTATTTCTATCGTATATCAATAGTTGAATATAAATTTATTAGATTTTCGATAGCGATATTGAATAGTTTATGTATAATCTCATTGTTTTAAAGGATCTATTACTTAACTGAACATTAGATATATGCATATATTAGCCACAAGTTAGACCGCATGTAATTTAATAGCATAATAGGATTTGAATTAAAACGTGATGCATTCTATAGTTATTGAACGTGATTTTATCGTATGCGGGCACGTTCGTGAATATTTAGAGATTCTAGATATTAATAATAGACAGGTATACTAGCGCCTATTCATTTTTGTTTTTTTTTTCTACTAAAAGATTGATCACTTGATTGTATTTTGATAATATCGTTATAAATGATGTTGGTTGACGTGCATCATATAATTATAAATCCAAACAACAATTCAGAATGCAAACAAATTCATCTGTTATCAATGTTAAGTTTTGACCACATGCGTATATTACAAGAAAAAATAATGAAATCAAATAGGAATAGCCGTGTAGATAATTTCCTTAGAGGCATTCCTTTTGCCAATCCATGTACCAATCCAATATTCTCTCTTTCCAGTTCGCTTATTTCTTCCATTTCATCTATTCTATTTGATATTTTTTTGAATGGTACAGCTTTCTCTTTTTCATATTTAAATAATAGAAAGAATAATTGCCTAAAGACGAAATGGTCTATTGTTAAGATGAAAAGTTTTCGAATCTTATATAAGGATTCACAACAATTTAAACAAATACAGGAAGTACAATCAATAAAGTTGGACTCGATTTGGACCATTTCTATTTCAGGAAAGCCAAAAAAAAAAATGGGAACAACAAGAAGAATCGAGAACATTTTCAATTTATTATTGAATAGAAATATAATGAAATTGGAATGTATGAGATAGTTTGACAAACAAAATATGATCGTAATAATAAACTTTAATGCACATTTTCAAACTGCTATACTTTAATAAGTATATAAAATATTGGTATGACTGTGTTGGCAAATAAAAATAAATATGTATCTACTAAAATGCAGCGACACAACACAGTAAAATTTATTGTTTTACTCAATTAGTTCAAAAGTCAAATGAATTAAATCTATAGTTCGTTCGTAATCATCTGAACAATGGCTTGATAGTTGATGTTCACAGATATCTAGATATATATAAGTCAGTTACCACAAAATAAATAAAATAAAAGATTTTGTTATAAATTATATTAAATCCAACAATAAATATTACATCTAAGCTTACGATATCAAATTGCACGTTAACCATTTTTATGTTTCTGTGCTATATATATATATATATATATATATATATATATATATATATTTATATGTAGATTAGGGGGTTTAGAAGAGAAATTGAAAAATATATACAAATAAATTATACTGAAAACTTTCTATTCTATTTCCGCAAGAAAGCACATTTTGATCTGTAAAAATATACGCTGAAATACATATTTACACATTTAATCTAATTTTTGATTATATTCATAACGATTTGTAAACACCAATACTTTGACTACAAACGAGCAACATTATTAAACAAATATTTCATAGTATTTATTAGAAATGATCAATAAACGAATACCTATTCAAAGTGTACAACTGATGCCCGGTTATTTGTTTCACACACTTAGGCTCTACTTTATATAATGATGGAAACATGAAGAACATCTCCAATCCTGAGTTAGTTAGTGAAATTATATTTTGCTTTTAAACAAAAGTCTTCGTAAATTAAAGTGAAACCTTTAAACTTTTTCTTTGTCAAATTATATTGAAAGCTTCACTAATTCTGTTCTTCTGTATAATGTAGGGAATGTTAAATTACAAGTGTGTTGTCATTAACTAAGTAAATACACAATTTACTCTATTCAAAGATAATTTGATCAAGGGTCCACGTCTAGAAGATGTTATTTTAAACGTAAAATTAAATATATTATAATAAATATTGTAAATAGTACACACATTGAAATAATGAATTTATTTTCAAAATCTGTTCGTATATATTTGAGTTTTATCATTTGCAATATGTAAAATAGAACAGATGGTTAGAAAATTTATGTCAATATTGACAATGCAAATACGAATAAATTGATTTAGATTCTAGTAGAAATAAATCTAAGAGGCGGCGCCATTCATCTGTCTCTTACCGATTTTAGATAGACTTTTTAGACTTTTTCAAATACTATCATGATAAATTTCACGTGTATTATTCCTAGATGGTACATCCTAGATGAATTTATGTTTTTACACGGTAATTATAATATGGTTCATTTGATAATGTAAACAAAATTACCATCAAATATAGTCCAGTTCAGTAAAATTTTGTCCTATTTTATGTATATGTATGTGTATATGTATACAATTTGGTAATAATACTAGCTGATTTATTACATTAACAGTTGTAATTAAACATTTCGAATTAATTAATTGATTGTTCAAACAAATAACTATTAATTTGGGAATTTATTGTTTTATTTGAATCTAATATCATTTTCTCAACAAAATGTTCAATTTCTAAGTTTAAGTCTTATTTTAATACAGAAAAATTCTATTAAGTTATCTTATATTAAAATCAAATATATTGAAGATTATTTTTACTTTATCTATGACTGGATCACATTTTATTTAATGTTCAACTTTAACGACATACTTAAATTGAGCGACTATCTTCACAAGGTACAAAAGTCGATTCGTGAACAATTTCCTACAACCATAGATATATACATTTAAGTAAAATATGAGCAATTTTCATTATGAAACAATTTATAATGGAATACCGCTGAAGCTAGTTACAGTGTAAGGACCCTCGAACAGGATACGAACCTGAAGCTCACACTTTCCAAACATAACTGAGGCACACCGCTGTTCAATATAGATAGTTTCAATTTGGAACCGTAGTAAATCATGTGGAATCAGAACGGTGAAAATATGTGTTGAACATAGTTGAACAATGCTGAATGTCAACTTTCAAACAGATTCAATAATGAGAATAATATTACTCTAATAACAATAAATATAGGTAAACAAAGTAAATTAAATCTAATCACTTTCTCGGCTAGAAAATAGATCGATTAACAAGCACAAAAGATCTTGAGCTAAATAACTACCCTTCAGAAGATAGAAGAATGAATTATTGGCTCATCTTTTATTTATTCCAAAGTAAATAATGAATAAAATCAAGCAACTCTTTATAAATAATTGACTTAAATCTAAAACTTCCAAATTAGATGTTTCCCTCTAAGATTTACTGTTTCGGTGTTGTTTTTGTTTTTGTTTTTTTTTCGTTCCTCCGTTCTCTGTGATTAGTTCTATTTGTTGTTAAACTGAAAATTTAGATTGATTAAAGACTATATTTTCGGTTTATTAATTTTCTTTTTTCAATTCAGTTGAAATTCCTCATGAAAATACCGACACTGAAATTATAGATGTGTAAAATTTTAATTCAACCTTCTCGACAACTGCCTAGAATTTATTACGTTTAATATCGTTTTAGTAAACCAAATAAGATACGACGGACCATTCTATTCAAAGCATTTGAAATCCATTGCTCTTCTACATACATACACATAATAAGAGAGAATGTTCAAGTACAAAAAGCGATTAGGCATCTAAAATAGAATCCAAGCTAATTAGGACGCATTTGTGTGGTTTGTCGAGAAGGATAACGCACAATCGTTTTTGCTAATGATCTGTTGTTGTACAGTTACTCGAATTGAAAGCAATCTCTCAAAACAATTTAGAACATTGATATTTCTTTTTCTTTTATTTTGTATACGAAAACAAATTGTTGTTAATAACAGTGACGGTATCTAACTGTCATTGATGTTGCTTTAAAATTAGATCAAGGAATTGCAGATTAAAATGTTTCAAATTCAAATGGATTATTCACTGTTTACATAGCAGACTTGTTAGAGAACGAAAATTGTGTTTTATTTGATCCAATTTGCATGAGGCTGCTCTCTGCTGTATTTTTGGATCTGCTTGCTTTTTATATGAACTATGTATAGGTATGTTAAAAAATTTAAATGAATATTGTTCGTATATAAATATTTGTGTATTATTATCGGTTGTGTGGTGAAAACCAGGAGGACGAAGACCCCGCCATAAATTGTCAACTGGGGCTCATTTCCTCTGTATATCGTGTAGTGATAACGACATTACTGCTGGCAGTTGACTGATAGGGCCATTCAGATGTGGATAAATTATAGAACAGGCAATGTTATAAAGGAATTTCATTTAAAAAGTATTAGTTTTGTAATTGAAATCCACAGAATATCGGCAAAAAAATTTTGCATTTATAAATTGGTACTTATTGTTAATAGGTGAATTCAGAATGAATATTCAGTAATGTGATAAGATTACGGGGGGAATAGGATTCCCAAACAAATTGTCAATTGGATCGATACTTTATAGACACTTTCATTTCCAAACGGATTAGTTTGGTATTATATAGCTAAAACATTTTAAGCAACAGATAATATTTGAGTGAATTCATTCATTAATATTTGTAAAATTGAACTGATCCAATTTCTTCTCAAACCAACCATAGAAAAACACGTTGTAAATTATCGAAATAATACGATCATAATTGTCTACAAAGTTTGAATAAAAATACATGCACTTCATTCACTAAATTACAATTATACAAGTTTATCTGAGAAAGGGTTGTTGTTGGTTGCTTTTATTGATTTCACTCTCTTTCGTCTCCAACTGGCATCTTTATGGAATTCTCTTTTGAACAACGATCTATTATTGTTCGAATATCTTTCTTTTATTGTGTTGTTTTGAATACGAACAAAAATTGCGATAGATTCTGAATATGTTTAGTAAACAATAAATATGAAAGCGCACAAAAAGGGTTGTACCACCATTGTTCTATTGAATGAATCGATCCAAAAAATAATAAAAATAAAAACAACCTCCTATATCCAACTCATCTTGATGCAAACCAGACAATTTAACAACAAAGTGACACAAAAATAGATAAAATCCTATCCGGTGATATGTCATAGAAGAAAAACTGTGAAATATTGTCAACATATCCAGTTTATTGTAACAACATGCTTCAAACTCTTGGTTGCTGTGAAACTTTATCAAAAAAAAACACCACCAAAACAAAAACAAACAATACTTTTAATGTAGAAGGCTTTCAGCATAAGAAGATTGAAAACAAATTACCAAGGATTTAAAAATGAAAATCAACGCTTTTAAGGATTACTTCCATGAAGAAGATTTATAGCAATTTTATGGAATTGTTTAAAAACATTCAGACACCAGTTGAATCTAAATACCATTATCTATCTAACGTTTCTATAAATGGTTTACACTTGAAATCAAATTTTATTTATCTGTAACTGAACGACATTGTTCGTGTTATATTGTTTAAATATGTATGAAATCTTGCTATGAATTCAATTTTGTCTCTTGTCTTTGTTTAACGTCTTTCTATACATAATGTGTTGAGTTCTTATCCATTAAGTTACTTTGCAGTTTCCTGTCGTCATTATAATCTGCTTGTATGGTGTTTGTTTTTTTTTTAAATACAATGATATAAATAATTCTCGAAAAAAACACAATAGAAAAATCAATTAATCAATTCGAAAAAGGCAACGAATTTTGTGCGAGTGCAAGTACTTTTCATACATAAAATAATTGTTATAAGAAAATTAAAAACGATAGAGAATCCTATTAGGAATACACAAACCTAATCCGAACATGAATAATACGTCTAACATTAATTTGAGAAACATCCTACGAAAAAACAAGCACAAATAGCACAAGATCTTAAATGATTAATTTGATCTCCTACATTTAAAACGCTATAACTTCATTAATAATTACAGTTTTGTGTTGATTTGTTCACAAGGAATATAGAAAAAGATTCAGAAATTCATAAAAAATTGAATAAAAAATTTGACTCTTATAACTACAGTGGATAATAAAAAAATCTCCTAACGTAAGAAATACTGTGCTCGCTCAATGTTGGTGGATGCGCCGGGAATAACGTTATTCTCTCAACGCTCGTATTTCTAACTTTAAAGAACTTTCTTTTGCCTTTAAAGACATTTAAATTATTGTTGTTTAAAAACGAACGAAAACATCTATTATTGAAAATTATTTCACACATTTTGTCAACTATAATAATACATAATAATTAAATAAATGATTTTCAACAATTGATTCAATTAAATCTCACTATTTGAACTGATCATTTACATATAACGAAAACAACATTAACCGAAAATGTTCATTGAATTTCATAAATCACATATTGTACAGGAATATATGTATGTATGTATGTATGTATGTTTAGTGATTTCAAATAAATTTTAAACAACATACATAAATAAATCGAAATTTCTGTTATTCAGGTTGTCGTTTAATTTATCTTTGACCCAACTATATGTTATCAATTCTAAATGGCGATATATTAACAGGATACACACTAAGTTTGACTAATTCTATCATTTCTCAATTCTGTACCTGATAATTATTATTAAAGTAATTCGTACATGTACAACGCAAACAAAAATACTTGTGGTAAAGTAACAAATCAACTTCATTGTCTCTCGCTCTCTTTCTTTCTGTCTATCTTTCTTCTCTAGCTCATTTATCTGCACGTGTTTTATATTGTTCATGATACGAAGAAATGTTATAATCGATCAGTAAATTATTTGTCAACTTTTGATTGAACATTTGACTGACGGCTTATATAGAAGATATTAACTATATACCTATAGAGATCGTTTTCTCTAATTAGATAGTAAACGTTAATTTACAATTAAAAGTTAACTACAGAAACAATTATTGTTGTTATAGGTATAGAGTAGACATTTAAATTACGAAACAACCATGTTGAGAATTCATTTCAATTGAAATTATAAATTAATATACAAATACAATACACGATTTGAGAAACATCCAACAATGTTTATACATATGTATAAATGTAAGGTTGCAACTTTCTAGGGAATGAAACACAATTCAATTAACTCATTTTATATGATTTAAGAACATTATATGATAAGAATTTCACAAGAAGATTACATTTACTTTACGGCAATAACAATGAATCCATACTATCCCTAAGGACAAGTTATTCTTAATATCTACATACACATTTGAAACATTTCAATTATTTTTAAATAATCTGGAAGCAATTCTCATATCGATCACTGTAATGTCTGATGGAATCAACACTCATCTGGAGGCTAAATATTAACCGTTCAACCTAACAAAGTTAACTAAATACTTAGTTTGTATCAACTTATTAAAACCAACCAAGGGGTGGAGATAGAGAGACAGGATTTTAGTGTATGCAGAGTGAAACTGTTCCATAAATTATTCATCAGTGCCTTATCTTAAATAACTTCGTCAAATTATGTGTTATTAAAGAACAAAATAAGAATGTTATACGTTTTTGAAGAAATTTGATAGCCACTTAATTTTGTTCAACATTAACCTGATTACGATTACTGAAAGATTTCAATATACAAAATTTTGTGATCTACCTAATGTAGATGCATACCTATTTAGATAGAATTTGTTCTTGTATTAACGCTTATCTAATTCTAACATTCCTGTAATTGAATTTAATAATGTGCGTATATTATCAACAATTTTTTATTTATTTCACAATAAAATTTACTTCCAATTAAGTAGAGAGAGGAGATGGAGAGAGAATTTTCACAGTACACATCTGGGTCATTTATTAAACAAAATTCTTGTACTGTCGTAAATGCCCTCAACATTGTTGAAATTATCATTTAAGCCACCTTCATTTCGAAATTCGGTTGGTTGTTAGGAACTCTGCATTGTCTCTTCTTTCTCTATCTTATTCTTAAATAAAAACGATAATATAGTTGGGGGTTTAATTTAAAATCAGTCACCTTAAATAATTTCTTATTATTTAATTAAAGAAACTAAATACAAAAGAAAAAATTGTGTGCGTGTAATCTTTACGCGCGATTGAAGTAAAACTTGTTTGACGTTTATGGTACATATCATGAAACGATTAAACTTAACTTAAAATATTACAGTTTAGTTATATTCATTAATGATATACTTTACAAAGAATAATATAAAACTATATATTCATATTATGCATTAAAAATATGGAATATTGTCTACAATTATATGTAGATTTTGATTTTATACATTTTCACCCTTGAGTGTGGGTATGTGGAATTCATTTAAAAATACGAGAAGATCTATACTCTGACGATTTGAATCTGTGCGACTTGACTTGACCGTTGTCAAATTGACAATTCTGGCTCGATTTCAATTGCTTTAATTGCCTTAAAGTTGACTACATTTAAGTAAACCGTATATAAATAAATATTTGTTTAACACTACTTCAGTTTGATTGTAAAGCTTTACACAAATAAGTCTGATTTTTTTCAAAAATTCTTCAACCTTTTCATATTCGCAGAAGTGGACTGGTTACCCTCAACAGTATTTATTTTGAAATATATTCATTGTAAGAACACCTCGTAGATTATAGTGGCAATTATTAGGTATGTTCCCACCCACAATTCTAGATTGTTTGGTTGATGACTAGACTACGCATGTCTAGTTAGAACCTGATCACAAAGTATTTTCAAACATCACCAGCTGGACCGCATTTCTATTGAATTCATTCAATTTACAATTTCTGATGAGAGTATATTTGATTTTCTTAAATCAATCGTCCCGTTTTCCATTACCATCTGCTACCGTGTGGAAAATGAGCATTTCCGAAGCATATTTTTGGAAATCTATAGATTTCAACCAATGACAGACGTTTTAACAGGTTAGGTATTTAAAATTGTGGTTGCTTAGCAACATCTACACATTAATGCAATCGAGTACTTTCGGGTGCCCAACACACGATGGAATGTCGGCTGTATCCGTTGGATCGTAGAAAATCTTTTTCATTTATAGTACACTTTTCATGTGAAAATTCACGAGCCGAATGGCTCGATGGTTAACGATAGGGATTTACGCCTAGAAGTTCGGGGTTCAAACCTCGGCACCTAAATTGTTAATTTGTCCATGCCACAAAGTACATGGACCAGTTAGCAAGATTAGGATGTCTGTCCCTAGCCCCCCCACCCCTTTGCAGGTCCCTCATCGTAGAAAAAGGTGAAATGAGCAGTAACCAACCATCATCCATAAAAGGGCATAAGCGCCCAGGGTTTGGTTGAAATGAGCAGTAAACCATCATCCATAAGTAAAAGGGCATAAGCGCCCGGGGTTTGGTTGAAATGAGCAGTAAACCACAATCCTTTTTTCCTTTTTAAACAATATGAAAAATTGTGTGCGATTGAAGTACCACTTTTTGAAGAATATTCGTTCATTAATTAAATTAATTGAGAATAGAAAATTAAATTAAAGGTTAAATCAGCCCATGTCAATCTACCCAAAATTCAAACCTGTTCTCCTATTCCTACAACCAACCAATAGCTTTCCTGATGTTGTAGTCACATGACTGAGAAATATCACCAGAAATAAGATACCAACCTTACATCTACGGAGTTTCTAAATTTCGTTACATGAAGTTGGAAATTTTAGTATTATTAGGATTTTAGTAGAACTAAATATTTTAAATAGCCGAAACTATTTCGAGCGTTACTTCGGTCAGAAAGAAAATCTGAGTTACCCCCCAAGTCGCGCCTAAAGAAGTTTTACTTCAAAAATAAAAACAATTTTAAATGTGTATACAAATGAAAACAAAAAACAAATATCTACTTACATTGACATTGTGCTAGAATTCTAAGAGAACTCTTGCTAATAGATAGACAGTTATTAGGGACTTTTTTTCATATTCAACAAAACAAAATCAATCAAATCTGAACGAGAAATTCAAATTAAAAACATAATTTAAATCGGACCGATTTGGATTCAATCATCAAAATTGAATTATTTAACAATCGTAGAACTATTGAAAGCTGACATTTTATGAATAATGAGAATAAAAGTTTTAGTTTAATTATAACGACCGGATGGTGGCAGCTGTCTTAGATTTCTTAAAAATTAGTGCCTTAAACAGTAACGAAATGATGAAAAAAGAAAATAACGTTTCAGTAGGTAAATTAAATTTGATTTCTTACAAAAAAACAAAAAAAAAACGTAACAATAACAATAATAAACGAAAATTGACGGATGTCAAAAGAAATCATTTATCGATGTCAACTCCAACGCCTTTCAGTGAAGCTTTAAATGGTTTGAAAATGACGGTTTTTCAAGTTTTCAAAGTGAGTGAAAACTTCAGTAATTTGATCTTTTTTTTGATACTCTCTGATATTTTTAATATTCAAATAATATTTCTCCCTCACACTATTCTGTATGTTGATATCATTTGTAGGATTGTTCATTTTTAATTTCAAATTTTTGTTGTTGTTATTATACTGTTACGCATGGCCATTTATTATGGAAAATGTGTAAACGGCATGATATATTATTTCAAGCACCATTTAATTCTGGAGAAAAATGTTGTCGGGAAATTCCTGAATTTTCACCTAAAATGTACAATGTACAATGTAAAATGTAGATGAGATGAATAGAAATTGGGTATTCTAAATGATAAATTGTGGAATAAGAATTTTGTGATCGTTTCAATGCAATTAAAACTACATATCTCTAATACGTATAATAGGATCGATAATTATTGAAGAGATATTTTATCCAATTTCAAACTTGTATGGTTCGTAGGTCAACGATTTTCCACTATATAAATAGTATTAATAATAAGTTAATAGTTGTTAATAGAAGAGCAACCATAAATATTTCATAATATTTAATAAAATTACCTAAAAAATATTTATGCTAGCTTTAATCTAAGCAACAAACATCAAATGAAATTATTCGATCTTAATCATATAAAATATAATTCGATTTGAAGATACTCTCTCACACTCCTGGTACTTGATAATTACAAGATATAGGTGGTAACTGTATGCAAATTCTCTTAAGTTGTTAACTAGTTAAGTTTCTGTAAAAGTATTCAAAACAGATCAGGTAGATCATATTGTTTTTGTTTTAGAATTAAAATCTAAAAATGAATGTTGTACAACAGATTTTTCTAAAGTTGAGAGTATTGGCCGAAAATTTACAGGAATAAATAGAAACACACCACTAAGTAGATTAAAGTGATGAAACATGGAATAGAAAAGGATTTTCAAGACAAAGGTAGATAACCATAACTATATAGATACGATTGTATAATCATGCGATATATAAACACATTTTGAATTCATCCACTATAATCCATTGTGGTATATATAGAATTAAAGTTATTTTTTTGTTGTTTGTGCTGTTGTTGTTGTTGGGGTTGTTGTTCTTTTTTTTTAATTTTTGTAAAGTTCACTAGAATGGTGGTATACATATAAGCATCTATTTAAAGTTAAAATCTTGCAAAATTTCACCTATAATACAGATACAATTTACAGTCGGATCAACCACGTACAGAAAAGTCAACTTTACAGTTTCTAGAAGCAATTTCCAAGAGGGGACAAAGTAACTTTTTTTTTGCTCTCTTTAAAATATTCTAAATAATTCCACAAACCTGTCTAAACTTTTAAATAGCATTTTTTATATGTGTACGATTTTTTTTTCTCTACAGATTATCACCTATTTTTCGTGTACGTTGACAGTTTTTCAATTAACCTTTTCAGAAATATTTCGTTTCTATATTTTATTGGGCGATTTAAATAATTAAAACGATCCAATTTAATGATATTTTCTATAGAAGATGATGTGTGCAACACATACTCGTCTCAATTATTATAAGAATATTTTTCCATATAGATAGATACAGACAACTACGGCAACTACTATCATAGATAGCATTACCCACCCCACTTCGGTTCTATATAATGTGTAGGGTTTTATATAGACCAAGAATTACAACCATTCAAGGGCGGATAGTAATTTGGTGAATTGATAACGAAGTAGAATGATTTACTGGTGGATGATTTTCATAAATCTAATACAGTCGAGTGATTTTAGTTTGAAATAGTATTTTTTATATATCCGTAGGTATACAGATATATGTATAAGAAAAAAAACAAGATGAATGGGGTTGTATTCTGTTTAAGCAACTTATACTTAACATTAAAATGATTTTGATTAACTATAAAAATATAATCATTTTTGTCTGTATATGATATACAGATTCTCCTGTAAATTGCGAAATATTTTCTGAACTTGAGCGAAATCCGCTTTTAACTATATAAACATATCCCGTATGTTTTGCTTCTCATTAGTCAGACATATAAACATTAAATTACTTAATGGGAAAGTTGGTTGGTTGGTGATAGCGAAAACTAGTGAAACACTCTTATCTAAATTGATATCTCTTTAAGTTTTTGTTATAATAATATTACCTTTAAATAAAAAACATCGCACTCTAATACTTCATTGTTAAATAGAATATCTAATAATTATTATTATTATTGTGATTGTTTATAATTTCGAACTATTTAAGTGAATACGTCTTACTTGAAAATGAGTGCGCGACAAAGGTATTGGATAATGATATCCAAGCGGCAGTTGACAAGATTTTTTTGTTTTCGATTTAATAATTAACTATTGAATACGAAAATCGATTGACATCAATAATGAAGAGATTTAATACTTCTATCTAAGTGACCATATAGATTTACTTAATGATAAAACCGACCAACGACCCTATAATTATAATTAAAATACAATAATGTTAAAATCGTATAAATCTACAAATAATTCTTCGTATAATTCATTGTTGACAGCTACTGAAATTTCCAAAGTACCATTTATCATAAACCAGCAACAATAACAGTGGGAAAAAAACACTGATAATTAAATTTAACTAATAAAGAGGATGAGTTATGCAAGAGTAAATCGCAAATTGAAGAAATTATATAAAATTATGGCTAATAAATCATGTCCAACAATAATTGTCCCATATGAATTCTTACTTTTATAGAGCGGATTAAGCTGGTAATTAGATAACAGAGAGAGGGGGAGGGGGGTAGATATATGTAAATGGTAAAATTAAGGTCTATTTGTTCTTAACATTGCCAATATTAATGGTAAAACGTCGTTTTGTGTACAGAGAGAATTCACAGAATACAACATGAATGAATCTTTTTCAATATTGCATAAGTAAGGAGGTATAGAATTATTTATTAATTATTTTTATTTATGAAATAAAATTGCACGATAGATTCCGTGCAGATATGTGTTATGGCTAAATTTTAAATTACGACAAAGTTTAAATTTCAATTTAAAGAACTTTTACAATTGAATAGCAGGAATGCTGCAATTCTCTCAGAACGATAATCAATTCAGTATTCCCATTTATCTAACATACGAACTGTGTTTGACGTTCAATATAAAAGTTAAAGTTAAAACTAAAAATGTGTCAACAAGAGACAGGCATTTTGATAAAAGCTTGATAACGTGTAATAAAATTGTAGAAGAATCCTTTGTAGCCCCCCTCCTATTTATATCATAATATATGTCGATAAATATCAAAGATCTGTTAATATTTGTCTTATGAGCCATATTGGCTCTAATCGTTACATCGTGTTTTGATAATTGGAACTTGGAAAGTATCCAATTGAAAATCTCCAAATTACAATCCAAAGAAAAATACTTTCAAGTTAATTCTCTTGTGACACTTTGTGTGTTGAAATCGACTTGGGAAAAGGGGAAAGAATATCACGATTTCTAAGAATAATTGGATTTGAAACCAATAACTTTCGCTTTTGTCGTGTGTGTGTGTGTGTGTGTGTGGGTATGTGCACACATACACACACACATGGTAATAATTCAATATTGATAAATGTGTCCAATAAATTGAAAAGAAAACTCCTTAGATGTTCATAAGTGGGGACTAAATAAATAAATAACTGAGCTACATGTGATAGGAGTTATACGCACAGATTCCGAGGATGACCAATTAGATTGTAATCCGCCTACCTTTTAATTAGCAAAATCCCATAAAACTCTCAACGTTCACTTAGTCCTCTTTTGCTCCAGTCTTTTTCTTTTTTAAATTAATAATTACAAAAATTAATTATTAATTAACTTGTTAATTTTGGCTGGTCTGTTATAAATTGAGAATTATAATTCGAAAACTTCGCGGTCTACCACTAAACACGTTCACAATATGTTTGAAATCGCACGCACGTTATTCTCCAAATGTCATGCACGTATATATACTTTTGGCGTCGAGACGCTAATATCCTGACTGCCGCATCGCCCGGGCTGGACCAGGATGCTGAGAGTATACCGAACATCCTTTAGTTGTTGACGCAAGCGCCACAACGACCAATCGATATTATCAAAAAGAGGATAAACAATATGATACTCTAGTTTTGTAGCCAGCATCTCTCTAGCCAGTTGAACCCTGTGCCTTTGTCAAGGATGTTAAGGACAACTGTCTCTACTTGACCGGAGTCTTAAATCGTGTTCGGCTCAGTTTGAGGACCAATCTAGTTTTTCCGTTCTCTTTATGACTTGTTACTTATTTTTAACCCTAAAGGGAAGGATCGCTGGATAGCAGCTTTAAACAGACAACATATACACTTTCAAATTAATCAGAGTTTATGTTATTATTCTCATCTGGATAGCTCAAATATCGCAATTTTTTTGTTGGTTCTAGAATGAATCTTCAATATTCTTGGAATTAAATTGTTTTTTTTATCACATCCATCCTTCAATTGTTTCGTTGAGCACAGATTCGGCGGATGATGTGTCACGATAGTTTCAAAGATAATTGAGAACTAACGAAAAACGAAACAAATATAGCAGTGAGAGTATCCAGTCTAGTTGACAGATGATGAAACTGGTGTGCAACTGAAAAGAATAGATCCGGAGCGACATTTCATTAGGGGCTTTCTTGACAGTTTTATTAGCTAATTCATTGGACTTGGTCGTTTACTGTTCCGGACATTCCCTTTTCATCTTTCTCTCTATCTTTCTCTATGGCTGTGTGTGTGTGTGTGTGTGTGTGTCTCGTCCACTACTTTACGCAAAATTCCAAATTTATGATCATCTGGATTAACATTAGAATTTCGTATTAGAATTTTCATTAATACTATGAAGAGTGTATTTAGTTTCTATATAGTATGCATGAAAAACAGTTCTGAAATGTACAACTAAAATGTCTGTCGAATATGCTTACTCAAACATATCTATGTGGGTTTTCATGGTATTAAGTAAATCCTAGGTAACAGACTTGATAATCATATTAATTGCCTACAGAGATTATCAGATATTGAATGAACATGGATTATCATCAGCATGTTTGTTTTTTTGTTTAAGAAATTCCAACTCTATTTGTTTTATAGTTCTTAATAGTCCTGTTGTTGTTATAAATAAGGATCGATTAATCTTTGAATAAATCACATCGTCCCCCAACAAGTGTATAAATAAATACTCACACACACACACACACAGAGAGAGAGATAGAATTGAATAGTTTTCCATTATAAAAGCTTTATTTGTTATTGTTAGGATTCTGTTTAGATATATAGCTTTGGTTGAGATACTATCTATATAGATAAGTAAATGTAGGTACCTACGATTGCTTAATCTTAACGAGCAGCTTACAGTTGTAAAGAGAGCTTCAGATGTAGGTAGATTGTTTGATTGTTTAACAATTAACATATATTTGTTTTCGAATATAATTTATAAAAACATAGATTTTTAATATATTTTAAAGCAAATCGTATACTATCTGTTATCACTTGATATCATTATTAATCACCTATTAGATAGACGTGGGAAAAAGTACGTTGATCTTTTTACTATCTAATTAATTATAACATGGCCAACTTGTTTGTAAGGCTTATGATGAGATAGATAGTTCTATTATCTTAAACTCAAGTTGGTCAAGATCAAATAAACAGTGTATAACGTAAAATTAAACAAGTCAACAGAAGCTAAATAATCATGCATATGCGATTGTTTCGGTATCTAACAAACAATGTCCCAAATTCAATGACCAAACCTGTATATATCTTACTTACAATTAAACAATCACACTGAATATCACTATTATTTCTATCTAACATTTATACCTATAATACTCATAATGAAAGCATAATAATATCATTAAATAGACACAATTAACATTTGTGCGCTATTAATCTTTGGATTTAGTATATACATATATCATAAATGTTTTCATGTCATATTTCTATATGTATATGCGTAGTAATTTAATAAATTAATGTTTCTCTTTTTGATGTTGATTAGATCCAGGTAATAAAGTTGATTGTGTCAATCCAGATGAGATTAACGAAAATTTTCGAAACTTTATCGGTAATTTATTGCGAAATTTTTTAAAAACCCTCTTCTTACAAACGAAGATTATAAAAATCAACAAACCTAAAAATAATCAATTTTAGAACATATAATTTAATTATATTTTAATTTTAAAAAAAAAACCATCTAAACTATTAAATAGATCCCATACAATTTCTATATATTTGGTAATAGAGTTTTGTTTGAAATTATAAACCATTGATACAACTTCAAACATGAAAGACATGCCCATTATTAAGAATAATTTCATTAATAGTAATAAACGATCTGTATATTTATTTAAATTCCGTTTCTGTTCATTTTTCAATGTATTACTATCATTCATTTTATTGATTTCACCTTTAACTTTTAAACAATAGACGATTGTTTTTATAAATAAAATCGTATTGCAGATTTCACTTAAAGCAATCGGTAAAGTGGAAAATAATAATTGACTATAATTATCTAAAAAGTAGAAGAAAACCACAATCTAATTATTTATCTAAGATAGAAATAATTAGAAATCAATTGACAATAACAATGATAGTTACCTTTCTGGAAATAGCATTTCGTCTTACCAATTACAACCTTTATTTGATCTGGTAATATATCAACATGATAAAAAATTAGTGGTAATAATGTTAGCAACATTGGAAATCCCCAACCATATAAACTGTACAATAGAAATCGTTTTAGTTCTTTACTTTTATTCTGGAAACTTGAAAAGGATTTCGATGATCTACAATGAGAGAATAAAATTATTAAATAGATAACAAACTCTGATCTTATATCTATTATATCTAGCGAAACAAATCAATACATATATATATATATATATATATACTTTAACTGTTTCATTTCAGCCGACTTGACTTTAATCTATTAGAAATTATACACCACAATACAATGCGACTATACTGCAATGTTACGTTTTTTGTTTTTAATGTATGAAAGTCAAGTCGGCCAATTTAATTTCGATCGAGCGACATTGATCTAATTTTTTTTTTAATCTTGAATTGAAAACAAATAAGTCGAATGTGGATGTCCATCCATACGTTTTGTATCAATTGGAAATATAAATAAAAAAATTCGCAGACAGTTATTGGAGAATTTTTAGAAAAATATGTAAATATTTTCATTTCAATTATTCGAGGACATAGACGGAGAAAATAACGCAATTTTTTATTAATAATAATTAAAACATACCACCCCGTTTTATTGTTTGTTTTTCTTTTACTTTTGTTAAGCTTCTTTAATCGTCTTTTTATCTATCTAGTTCTGTTATTTTAAAACAAAACGAAAAAAAAAACTTAACGTATTTAGCTTCTAAATAGTCTCACCGAATTATTCTTGAATATGACTATTTAATTATCTATCTGAATAATAAAACATAAAAGCTAATTATGTATATGTATCTAAATGTAATTAACACTTTAAGTTGGATTGTTTTAATCAAGGTAATAATAATTGATTGCGATGATGTTATTACAAAATGTAGTTAGTGGAAAAAGAAGGGTTTTTTTTTTAAATAGATTTGAACGTAACACTCCCCACCGCCAACTAATACACCTACTTGTATAATGAGATCAATATGCTTACTGTAGAGTATTATTTAGTTTGAAAATTACCCAGTAGACGGATATTATTATTAAAATTTAATATAGACGACTCCCGTTACAAAGGCTAATACTTTTAAGTTACTTTTATTAGGGAAATATCAAATGATTTACAATATAATATACAATATTATACTATTATCTATTTATATAGGTATGTTTCATTAGAAAAACTATGGAAAATAAGGAAAAATCAAATAGAAATAATTTCTAACTGTTTCATATTATTATCTACAGTATGTATCTATGAATTTATTTATATCTAATATATTTATTATACATACATCCATATGGCACTTTTTTATTTATTTACTTATTTATTATCACAGTTGTATTTTATTTTTGTTATTATTATTTTTAAATATAAATATGACAATAATGCAGGATATCATTTTCAATAAAACTATTAAGGCCCGGTCCATCTCCTCCTTAATCTTGACTTAAGCCTAGAATCACCCTCTTATGTTTAGTGAATACTAGACTCAAATTTAATAAAATAAAACAACTTTTGGGTCAGATTGAGGTAAGGTTGTTGTTTCTTTTTTTAAGTCGAGATTTAGACAAGGAAGTAATCTTGTTTTTATTGTCATACATTTGTCTTATTTAAGTCTCCATTAAATAACGTTATTAGATAGTTCATTATTATTTTATTGCCTATTGATGGAGCACATCCTAAATAATTAATTAATGTTATCTGTCTATTCGTCATAATTTTGATTAATAAACGATCTCTCGTTTTAATTGCAACAATAAAAACCTTATATAAAATTAAGTTTACTTACCCAAATGTCCAATAAATGTCCAAACACATAATATTCAACCATGTAAAACATGATAAACTGATGTATAACAAAATAAAACCTAAAATTTACAACAATTTCAATAATTAATAATGTCGATGTTATGTATATGAAAAATCATTCATTACCTATAATAACGCAAAATTTCTCTTTTATTTGTACTTGAAATGTTGTATAAATTAAAATTGTAAAAAGTATTAAACAACATAAACAATAAGAAATCAATGTTTTACCAAATAATGTCTTCTTCTGTTCTGAACAACAATAATAAATAATTGTTAATATTAATGAGATAACAGATATGATCATTGCCCATCTTGTATAAAAGAATTTATCATGTATTAATGGTTGTTTTGGAAATGGACGGAAGAATGACCATCCGTTTAATTGATTTTTTTCAAAATATTCAATACAATATTCATTATCTTCAATATCATAAAAATTCGTTTTCTTTTCAGTTTCATTCATTGAAAATATCCCATATTTATTTAAATGCAATGGAATCATTGATGTGAGACGATAAATCGGTTTTCTATAACCATGGATTATAACAAATGGTTCTACAAAAAGGAACAAACAAACAAACAAACAAAATTAACAATTAATTAAATTAAACATCGAAAATAACATAACAAAAAAACAAACTAATTTATATTCATTAATAAATTGCAATCCCATTTTCATTCAGACACATCCACACATATACAAGGTGTGTAATTAAATCAGAAAAATGTATTATCATGATGTTGTTTAAGTGATAAATTCATCATTTAATTTTACTTAAAACAAATACGTTTCATCATATTTGAGAATTCCGATTCTATTGTTTGTTTGAAGAGTCTTTCTTTTTGAAATTTCCATGAAACTAAAGAGAGAGGAAACGGTGAAGAAAACACACACAGAATTCTCGAGTGTAAAATAAATCAAATTTTTAGGTGCTGCTGCTAATTTTAGAAAGCGATTCATATAAAATAGAAAGAAGGTGGATTAATGAGCTGCTATTATTATAAGCTCTAATGAAATATTTGTTGAAATTTTGTGCAATTCAGCATTCAGCATTTCTCTTTCTCTATTATTATTATTTGCATATTTTAACATTTCCCATCCTTAAATTTGCGTGTAGATGGATTCTTGTTATTCAACATAATAATGGCACAATGTTTGTTTTTTTCGATAAAATTTCCATCGAATTCTAGTAGAATCTAAACAAAACTTCTCATAGAACATCGAAATAGTAGGTAGATAGATAGTAATCGCATATAGAGAAAACCTTTTGTTTGAAACTTACCTAACAGAATAAATAAAGATTATCATTGTTTATTATCGCTACTGCTATTAATAGTTGATTTTTATTGACAAAATTTGAAGATTTACAGATTTGTTTGATATATTTTGGATGTACGCACACTTTGTCGCCTCGCATACGATAAAAACAGTAACAGGGGGCAAGAAATGCAAATTCGTCCTGGATCATTATTTCCTACAAGAAATATCATTTGATAATTTGATTTGATTTGGACAATTTAACTTTAATACAATTGTGTGTGTGTGTGTGTGTGTGTGTAATTAGAATCATTTGTAGAGTGAGATCTGTCTGTAAAATTATTATTGTTATGACTGTCTGTCTTAGTGGCAAAAATTTAGATCGTATTTCTTTAGCCAGATCACCAAATCTGATCAATCAGAATTATTAACAATCTCAGATAACTAATTACATGCGTATTATGAAATAGATGAAGTATTAGAAAACAGCATTGCAACGTTAATCAAAATATTTTAGACATTTGCTGAACTTTTTATAAATATCTATTTGAAAAAGTAGAATCGACGACAGCAGGAAGTTTTGTTTAATGCAAAACAACAACCTTTAATTTATATTAGAACGAACACACAAACATTTTCAATGCATTACAAAATTTTATAAAAATAATATTCACCATCAACATTGTCGATATTTTTAAAATTCCTCAATTGTATCCCATTTGTAAATGTATCTTTACAATTTGAACCATTCACAAAACTTTGTCCATCTGGACAACATTTAATTAAACACCTTTTCCTTTTACAAACATCATAATCCTGTTCGCAATTCCTTAATATCCGTATTTGATTGTTCGAATCACTATCAATACAATAATGATCAGCACCATAAATGTGTTGTAAATCATTTAATAAATCAATAGTTATATTATAATCAACGATTAAATCGTTAATAATTTTACAATTGAATAAACCAATTTTCAAATAATAGTCATTGAAGATTTCCGGTACATCAGCGGAATATTGACATGAATGTGTTGTTGTGTTGTAATAATAATTGATTGGACAACATTTCGGTAATGTATCAATTGTTATTCGTTCTTCTATTAAAGAGAAATCATCAATTTGGTAAAGTTTAAATTGATTGTTAGCTATAATGACACAAAATTCACTGAAATTCGTTTGTTTCGATACAATTTGTAAACGAATATTTCGATCTATTGTTTCACTACAATTACTACGATTATTTATTAAAATATTAACACTATCACAACATTTAGGATATTTCGTTTGTGTGAAACAATAACAATCTCTTAAAACAATCACTGATAATAGGAATATTTTAAAACACATTTTTTTTCCAAATTCACTTCTATTTACTTCTTCGGGCATGTGTTCCCTCAACGGTCTCTAAATTGGAACTAAACTAAAGTTGTTTAATGAAAAATCCATTAGTGATCTCTATACATACATACATAAATATGTGTATGTGTGTGTGTGTGTGTGTGTGTCTGTATCTGTGCGTGTGTGTGTGTGTGTGTTTATAAACAGTTTTTTCTTAAAAAAAAGTACCATCATATTATTAACAAAATATGTATATTCGATTATATATTGAATGCGCGACAATGCTGACTGGATTCCGAAACAAAACGACCTTCTGTTTGATTGTAGAGAATTTCCCAAAACCTATACAAAATACTGGTGAAAGTTGGTGTCATTTCTGATCATTATAAACAAATACAAGTAAATATTACTGTCGAAATACCTATGCGCACAAAGAAAGTTGGATCACTACAAAGATACCTTTTCACCGGTAAATTAATTGTTACATAATGATTCACCTTGAATTCTGTATATGTTTGTAGGAAATGACGACTCATTAATACCAGGATATAATGAATGTAACATTATTTATAATAATGATAATAATGATGATGATGATGATGATGATGATGATGATAATAATAATAAAAGTGCATGTGCATATCGTTCAATGTATTTGTGCATAATACCATTTCTCTATATCGTACGTGATTATTGAATATTAATCATAAATATAAATAAAATACTTAATGTTTATTATCGTAAACTTTTAATAGTTTTCTTTTTCTTTTTTTGTAATTTACACTTGGGAGATCGTTTTAATGTTTCATTATACCAAGCGAATTAAATTTTACCAACATAATAACATCTACCTAATGAACTTGTTTGGTTTGAAATAATATTTGATCGATATATTACACTGGAACACAATGTAATTTTAATTGATTTTATAGGTGTTCCTCCTATTAAATAACAATCGGTGGTGTTGGTATTCTCTATAAATATGTATCGGTATTTTGTCGATTTGTTTTTGTTTATAAATTGAATTCATTCAATTAGCAATTAGAGAAAATAGGATGATAGAAGAATATTTGGGTATATCTACTACAATAATTAGAACGAAAATAGTAGAAAAACCTTTTATTTAACTAAAATTTATCATAAACGTGAATTTTTATTAAATTCCATCTAAAATTAAATATACTCAGGTAAATATAATGTCAAAATATACCTCTTATTCACTAAAAATAGAAATTATTCAAATATTCGAAAGAAATAAGGAAAGAGAAATGAAATTATTTGAATGTATATGGCAAAATACACGAATAACACTGACATAATTCACATCTATATAGTTATTATTATACATATAGTATTATATATAGTCAATTTTATTATCTGTTATTAATAAATTTTTTTAACGATTGTATATAATATGTATATGTATTTAGGGCGAAAATAAATAAATCGTTTTCTGAGATAAGTTAAACAGGAGGAACACAATCGAAATATTATCCATTGAAAAGGGCTCATCAAATGGGAAAATAAAGGTATAATTAGAGAGCACTAGATAAAAAATTATATCGAATATCATCCATCTACTATTATTTAATAAATATATTATAGAATTAATAATTGAATAATAATTAGAAATTCCATTCGATTTGTGTTCCATTCAGTCATTTTTTTTTTGTGTACAAACTAAAAATTTGATGGTTTCTTTTCGTTTTAAATTTATTGCAAATTTGCATTCTTCTATTGATACGACTGTTGTCTAAACGCAGCTGAAATCTCTTCAATTGTTTTATTTTTCGTTTCTGGTACTTTCCTCCAAATGAATATGCAAAATAGTAGATCTAATACAACGAAAATCACAAAGACACTGGCACCCATTATAGACTGGAAATGATTTTGGTTTTGTTATTTTTTTTTCAAAATAATTAAATTTCAATTTATTAAAATAGATTTTCACCTCTAATGGTAGAAATGTTAAACCAACAATAAAATTAGCAGTCCAATTGATACAAACAGCTAAAGATGCTGCAGTAGGCCTTGCTGATTGATTGAATAATTCTGATACTAAGAACCATGGAATTGAACCAGGACCAGTTGCGAACATTATCACATAAACAAGAACGAAAATAATACAAAAGATACTTATAATTTTGCCCAAATGCTGTAAAAAAAAAATAAAACCAATTAAAATATTAATAATAATGTTAGTAATATTTAAAAATTATTCAATTTTTTTATTTACTTGTAAATAGATGAAAATCGTTAATAGTGCTGTGACAATAGTCATTCCAGCAAAACCAATTAAAAGAAGTGTCTTACGGCCGGCCCTTTCCACAAGAACTAATGAAACCACTGTCATAGCCACATTAATTGTGCCCATACCTATAGTTGCATAAGTTGCTTCATTACCTTCTAAGCCGGCTAATTGGAAGATTTTTGTTGAAAAGAACATTACCTATATAAAAAAAAGAAGATAATTAATCATTTCCAAATAATAATAATAATAATAATAATAATAATGTATGTATGAAATAATAATTACAGCATTAATTCCACTAAGTTGTTGTGCAACCATCACAGTCAAGGCAATAGTTAATGGTATCCTTAATGCCCTATTCGAAAATAATTCACGTACGGTAACTTTGGGCATTGATTTGGCAGCATCATTTTCTGCTTTCATTCCATTGATTTCATCATCCACAGCCGCCCCACCTCTTAACCATAATAATGATTTTTGTGCTTTCGCATCATGTCCTTTAGCTAATAGATGTTTAGGTGATTCAGGACAAAATGGTAATGTTAAAACTTGAAATATGGCTGGTATAGCTGTTAATGCAAATAATAATGGCCAACTTTCATTTGTACCCAATACTTCTTTTAAACTAAATAATTGCGATAATAATATTGATATTGTTATTACTAATTGATAAACAGAACCAACAGCACCACGTAAATTCAATGGTGATATTTCAGATAGATACATTGGCGATAAACCAGCATTTAAACCAGAATTGATACCAATTAGAAAACGGCCTAATATAAACATTTCATAAGATTTGAACATTTTTGAGAAACCTTCAGCTAATACGGTTAATAAAACGAAAATATTATTCAATAATAGACCGCCTTTACGGCCAAATGTATCAGCAACCAAACCAGTTGTTGCACCACCAATCATACCACCTACACAGAATATTGATACAGCAACTGACCATAAAAGTGTAATTGTTTGTTGTTGTGGTATTGTTCCTGTACGATTTCCAATTACATCTTGCATCCATGTTTCTAAAATCTAGAAAATCAATCACAAAAGAGGTCGATTATTTTTCTGAGTATGAATTTATAGGAAATTATTACTTTTTGTGGATTATTGATGACACCAGTATTATAACCATGTTGGAATGCTGAACCAAACGCTGCGGCCACGATTGCAAAGGCTAATTTAGCAGTCAGACCCTGTACAGACATTTCAAATAATTAGATTTATTACACATTAAATAAAAACAGTTTGACTTTAGTCATAGCAACACCATATTTTTTTTATAAAAATAAAACTATATTGATTTCTATTAACATATGTGTAAAATCAGGTCGGCTCAATCAAATATTTTCATTGATTCATATACAACACTGATAAGGATAATTTAATTTTTGTTTTAAATAAACTGTTAATATCTAATTAAATCTATTAATTGTTAGTGTGTACATAGTAGCGGGAATAAATGTTTTCAATTAATTTGGTTTTCAGATTAATTTTGATAGAGTTTTGTTTGGTTTAATGATGAATCAGTCAGTACAAGTTTTAATCACTACTCTTATAAGTATACATAGACTTGAAGTAGTACTTGTAAGTTCTGTTTTAAACCAATATACAATGTATGTGTACGGTAGTTGTTTGGCCAATTTTATCTTTAATTATTTTAACGATACCAAAGTGCTTAAAAGTAGATGAGATTGGTTATAATAAATTCCGTTTTATACAAATAGCTAGCTTGCGTTAAAATATCAATCAATCCATGTTGAAAATATCTCAAAGTCCATATTCAACAAATATGTTTTTATTATATATATATTTTTTTTTGTAAGTAAAAAGTTACATAAAAACATTTTGATAATAAATGCGGTATTTTAACAATAAACAATCGTTGAGAATAAAATACACCCGCGCACATTAAAAACGTCTAATCTTTTATTTATTGCAAATCTAAATATTTATTTTACGCCTTCTATAAAATGTTAAATTCTAGAAGCATTAGGTGTGTAACTTTATGGCTATGTGTGCTTAATAATTAATAACATTGTTATTATTTAACAAAAAAAAAAAGAAACATATATTTGTAATTTCAACTGCACCAAACTTACAACACATCCGGTTTAATGGTTTTTGTTCTTTGGAGTATTTGTTTGTTTTTTTTTTGAATATTTCACGGCTAATAATCAACAGCTTCCGGTTATTATTAATTCAGATCAAATATAAAGAATAGAAAAACGACACTTACTGTACCCTCTTCTAGTTGTTTCCGGTCATTTTTACCGTTATTTCCAACATTTTTTAAATTTGATTGTAATGTCAATTGTTCACCGCCTTTTCCCATTATTATTCGCTATGTATTCAGTAAATTACTTTAACTATTATGAACGTTCTTAGCACTACTTACTAACACGTGTTAGATAATGATTGCATTAAGTTTGAAATACTCAACAAGAGCTATATTTATAGTGCTTTTTCTTTTCTTTTTTTTGTTTGGTGTGATATTTATATAGAAAGAAGGGTGTGCGACGTTTTGCTTAATTTGATTGGTTCAAATCGTAGGCGCGTCATTATCATAATAAATGATAACAGATGTTATGACGTTGAACAAACTTTTATGAATCGAATGAATTGTTGGAAAATTAAATTGAAAAACGATAGAAAAGAGGAAGTGTAATTTCACTACTTCTGTATAGTTGATATAGTTCGTCTATTTTGACTGGCACGACAACTTAGGACAGTGGAAGTAAACAGTAATTAAGCCAAGTCGGCTAATACTACTATCACCATAGTAATTACTTACTATTCCCAAGTTCAAAGATTACACGAGATTATAATTAAATGTAAATAATAAATAAAAATATGAATCCATAGTTCAAATTATTTATCGGTGTGAATTGATGATATTTTTCTAAGAATTCCAAATTGTCATTGGTTAAAATCGAATTAATAATAATAATAAGAAGAAGAAGAATATGACCAAAAAAAAACAAACATAATCTACCAGTGTTTCTATATGCATATCAATGAGATTTATTATAATTGCACTATTGAAATATTCATTATTGTTTGATGGACACAATGATAGAAATTCTACAATCTATTTGAAAGAATTGGAATATATCGCGAATTAGAAACCACAAAACAAAATTCTTTTCTTTCTTTTTAAATGTAACCCACGTAAATTTCTGTTTTCACAGAATATTCCTCCATCGATTTCAATTTGGCATGCTGCTGGACTTTGATTAAAATAACAGCGGATTGATGATTTACAGGACGTTGTTCATAAATTGCTCTATTGTTGGTCAATTTCCAAATCAATTAGAATTTTCGTGACTTTCTCTTTTTATATATACATATGTATATTCCAAAAACGATTTTGATCGTAAATTTCACAATTCATGAATTTAATTAAAATATATTCAAATGAAGTAAAGTGTTTACATGTGCACATTATAATTCTAGATGACCTCAAAATACTTGTTTAGATATCTACTAATGATTTAATTCGATAAACCACCCTCTATTAATACTTTTTTTCGTATATAAATAAAACAATTTTATACGTTTATACGTTCATAGATGTATTTGATCAACCGAACCACTTATTAGTTTAATTAATTGACACTCTTACCGTGCTCGAGACCCATGAAAACATACACTTTGTCTGTTTCGATTTAGTCGGCTTTACTTTAAGACTGAGTTCCGGAATTCGCTATAACCAGATTTTGTTGTTTTTTGTTTTTTACAAGACAAAATATAAATATGAAAAGTTTGTTTTCATGTAGAGTCAAGTCGATTATATAAAAATAGTCAGAGAATATGGAGAGCCAAATAAAATAATGACAATTTGAGAAAGTCTAAAAACTATATAGATAAATGGTTGTTTGAGTAGACGAAACTTTCTTTACTTATTAGTTTTACATAAATTAATGTCTCAAAATTGTTGTTGTTGTATTGTTTTAACGTCTTCAATACAATTCAAACTTCTTTTTTTTACCATTTACCATAATTTCAGTCATAGATAAATTTGACCGATTAGTACATACACATGATGACTATATAAAAAAAACAACAACAAATTAAATACAACTGGAATTAAGTTAACAGTTAGAAAAGGAAGAATTTTAATTTCGTTTAAATTTGAAGTAATTTCTATAAATAGAAAATGGAATTTTTTTTAACTGTTTTAACATTTCTATTTTGATTGATTTAAAATTGATTCACATTTTCTAAACATGTTAAGTACCTTGACCCATCTTTATTTAATATTATATAATGGATGGATATACGTGTAAATCAATAAATCATCGATAATAATAGCATTTTGCATATTTTTTTTAGTTAATTGAACAATAGCCCTAATAAACAACAGATTATTCTATCAAAGTTACTAGATAATATGTTGATGGGCGTTTTAACAAACAACACACACGCACACTTAAACAAATCATAATAGGTAGTTGTTATTTTTACAATTTTATAATTATTTATAATTAATTTTAGAAATAATCACTAACCTGTACTAAATCTCGTCCCATTTTGATTTATTTGAATTTTTTATAAACGAAAACACCAAAAAATAGACAAACATAAAAAAGTTGATGTTTGAATGTATAAAAGAACTGTCCACCTGGATACAACCGATGGAGTCCAGGTACAAACTGTTTCTGTAAGAGACGAACTTGGACAATTTAACAATTATGTTGTGGACTATACAACTGGTTCCACCACATAAAGCTTGTTTACCAACTACAATAAAAATGGTCGCCCCTTAAATGTCATACATATTATAATAGATAGTAATAGAAATTACAAACACACAATGGTTGAACGGGGGGGTGGGGGGGTCAAGACTAATATTTTTCTAACGTCATAAATTGGTAGAATGAATTGGATTAAATTAGAAAAAAATCATAAATGGTGGTGGTGTTGATTTGATTCATTGTGGTTAATTTATAAGAATTTTGTTTGTTTTTATTTTGATCAATATACTTCGTCTTATTTGAATAGGTCGACTTGACTTTTAGAGAGAGTATATATATATATATATATATATATATATATATATATATATATAAGTAATGTTCGTACCAGATGTACATAGTAGTAATTGTATTATAGAAACATGTGGTTTAAAGATGACTTAGTAACGGACCAAAATGATTCAGTTAATTCAACCTGTATGAACGTTTCCGTCCAAACTAAAATGAACAAACTATATCGTCAAAAGCTAGTTTTCTACATGTATATGTGAAAACGGATGTAAAACTTCCTGGGCGTACTTTTTCTAAACATTAACACTGTATTTACGATAAATTATTATTGATAACATGAACCCTACTATTCAATATTTAGTTTTTCTGAAAACAAATTTAAAACAATCATCTGTAATTCTGTTATTATTGAAATGACAAGGTTAATTACAATAACAAATGTTAAATGTATAACTTTCAAATAACAATATGGAAATCGTTTTAAATTTTTGACATACACGCATACACATAGGTAATGTTTTGTTTTTGTTTTTTTTTAATTTTTCCACTCTATTTCGGCGATTGTCAAATTAATAACAAGTTTGATATTAATTTAGATAAATTCGATACGATTATGCCGGTGTTCTTCTAAACGTTCATTGACCCTTTCAATTGATTATTTACTTCTTTTTTCTAATGAAATCCCCAAAATAAGAAACTCAAAGTATTATATAGTAAAGCCCTCTAATCTCTTTTTTAATCAGATATTTAGAATTTCGATAGTAGCAGCATTATATTGAACACAAACAGTAGTCGCCTCACAATTGAATCATTTAAACAAATATTTAAATTTTAAATCATCTTTATTATGATAAAGTTTCAATTGTAAACACTATTATCAAAACTATCAAGTGTAATTATTATTATTATTATTTACTGATAAGAGTATGTTTGAGAAAGAACTTACCAAATCATCTTTAAATGTAGCAGAAACTGTACTAGATGTATGCGAATCGTTTTCTTTATTTTCTAATTCCTTCTTCTATATTAATAAGCATTTTTATAAGAAAGCAATTACCTATTATTTAGTATTATTGTAAATGGAACATGTATAACGGGAAATCTTACCTCAGATTCCATCTCTGGCAGCAAATGAAGAGAAAGTGATAGGTTTAGTAAATATTGTTGGAAAATGATTGATTGAAACAAATGCGAGTAAATAATACACATATGTTAATGTTTATACATACGATAAGCATGAATTTTCTATTTATTTGTAAGAATATACAAATATTAATAGAAAATTTGATATTTATTATTAATTACAATAATGAATGTGTTGGCTGATTAATCTTAAAATTGATGATCTGATATATTTGTAATTTTCTTATCTATACATACCTATAGCACAAGGATTCGTTCGTACGATGTCACTTGGAAAACCTTATTCCGGAATGATCCAAAGCTATGTATGGATGACCTTCCATTGTCCTTAAAGCTCAAGCTTTTCCGAGTGACGTCACCAGTCACGTGTTTATCACGAAAAAATGTCTTGTTTGGTTTGTTTGTTTTTGTTTTTTTTTTTTGTTTATATTGGTGAAAACGTAATTTCACGTGCATCTGTTTGTATTGTTTTGATAATTTTAGACATGATTTTATTATATTTGAAAAGTCAAGGCAATGGCAAACTCCAAACAGGTTAGGTTTATTTTTAAAAATCGATAAATAGAGGCACGACCATTTAAACCAGTTTGGATTGGTTGAAATTTGCGGGTGTGTCGATGAATTGTGATGATGACGTATTATGAAATTTAAAAAATAATTTTTGAAAACAATTCAATGAAATATTTTATAAAAAGATTTAATTCAATTTACTTAATACACATAAAAATATAGGAATTGTATTGTTTTGTTATAATTATTCTACATAATAAGAAAATCAGTTACGCAATTTTGATTAAAATCACTGCGCAATTCACCCTATAATACTTTAATGATTTCAAAACAAAAAAAAACTGAATTATTCTTACCCCACTAACTGGTTGTTTGCGTGTACTTCTTGTAAGATTCTCAGATGAATATATGGGCATTTCTAAATCACTAACATTTGAAGAAATGCTATCCTCACGACCATCTCGATTTGGTATTTGTAAAAGAGCCATCGCCTGTGGTTCAATATCACTGCGTGAATTTTTCAAATAATGACTCTGCCGTATATAACCAATCCCATCATCATCATCATCATCAACATCATAATAATCACCACTAGCACCCCGGCGATCCATTTTTATTTGATATTTTCTATAAATTTATTATAATTATTTGCAAATTCAGTGACAGGAAAACCAGTTGCACTAGCTGTTAGAGAACTAAATGACCCTTTCAAAGACAAGTACATCGGCGTCTGGTTGCGTCGAGGTGTAAAGTATTTTTAAACCATCAACGTCATTTAATATATAGTTTAACGTGTACATCAACAGAAAACTTTTATAAATATATTCTGCCAAAATTCTATATTTACAAATATATTTCTTTAAATTAAGACAAGATAAGAATATATTCGAAATTATTTAAACAGAAATGAAACGAATCACATGCTGCAATAGTAATCATCATTACACAATTTATTAGGTTGTAGACTTTGAAATTTTCTACTGTTGGCAAATCGTCAAAAATTCTACAACTTGTATTTATCAGTATTGTATTGGATTGTATAACATATTAGTTAACATTTTTGTATAATTAAACGCAATAAACGTAATTGCCAATTAGCATTATCAAAATAAATATCGCAATTTCATGGAAATAAGGAGCTGAATATATAAATCAAAATCAATTTAATTACGGTCCTGTCTTTTGACTGGCTTTGCATATGTAATATTGGTTGCCTGCCTGTAGGAAGTGTTTCCAAAACAAAAAACATTAATAATTTATGCTAATCAGTCATACATGTATTGTTGTTATCTAACACTTAAATGCGCCAATTAACAGTAAAGTGATGCAATGAATGAATATCTATGGTTATCTATTATGTTGATACAACTGCACTTACATTTGTTATTTATTTATTTATGACTAATTGTAAGAAGCTGTACAGTAAGCAAGTTCTAATTTTATAGTGTTTTACTGTTGTATGTGAATACGAAAAAGTCATATTTTTCCACTTATTTATCACAAATTATATTGTTTTTCTCGTTGTTGTTGTCGTTTTTTTTTTTTAATTCTGATAACATTGTTTTATAAATATTCACCAACAATTAAATAATTTTAATGATAACAATGAAAATTATCAATTAGAAAATGTTGAATATATAAATTTTATTGATGCACGTTAAATTTCAATAATATAAGCCATAATCGAAATAATAAAAAGAAAATGAAATGCATAGAATGTTACATAAAGTATACGTAAAAGTGTAATTTACAAAATTCAATCGTTTTTCTTCCGTTTACCATCACGATTATTACCAAAATTCCCACTTTTCCGTTTCCTATTACCTTTCTGTTTTTCCCTTAATTTCGTTACAGTTTCAGCTGTACGTTTTAAATATTGTTCTTCATCATCACCTTCTAATAATTTAAATTTAATTTTAATATCATTTATTTCTAATTCACCATCATCATTCAATTTTTTCATTAATTCAACACCTGAATTTTCTGTTGATAAACGCATATAACCACCTGTTTCACCTTTACTGTAATCAATATAGGCAATATTGATATCATCATATTCTTTAAATTTCTCTTTAATATCTTCACGTGTTAATGTTTTATCTTCTGGTATATTAGAAAATTGTAGATTTGCACCTTTTGGATAATCCAATTTTTTATATTTCTCCTCTAATTTAGCTTGTTTCTTGTCTTTACGTGCTTTCACTCGTTCTTCAAATTGTTTCTTTTTATCAACGTAATAATCATTCTGATATTTACGTATTAATTCAGTATCTTTATATTTAATATGTTCTTCTTCAATGAATTTTTTACACGTTTCAATATCTTTGAATACTATAAAACAAGAACCTTTAAATTTATGATCTTTTGTTGAACGACGAATACAAGTATCAATAGGGCCATGAGGTTCCAAAAAGGTGATTATAGCATTTAATGGCTCATCTAATGGAAAACCTTTAGTATATGCTAAAAAATATATTTGTATATAAAAGTAATTATTGAAAAAACAATAATAGAATAAATTACCAGTTCTTTTCATTAATTCTTTTTTACGTTCATCAGTCAATTCTGGTATTGGTAAATCGGGATTACGACGAATTTTCTTTTTATCATCACTAACTTCAACTAATCCACTTTCAGATTTCTCAACAGCTGCAGCAATTTCTTCTGGACTTTTGGATAATTCAGCCAAACGTTTAAATGTTAATAATACATCTAATGTTATCCAACCATCATCTTCTTTAAGTTTTTCTTGCATAAATTTATCACGCGGTAAATTTAGATCGCCAAAATAATATTCAATTTGATGGATAATTTTCTTTTCCAAATCGGTAGCCATAGTTAATGCTATATTATTATAAAATACAATAATTATTTATTTAAACAATAGAAACGAGTAATTAATATTCCTAATAATTAAGAAACACGCTTATTTAGTATAACGCACTAGGAAATAACATAACCTTATTTTGAAATAAAAAAACGACTCATGTCAAGTATCCGGGGAAAATGGTAAGTAACCATTGTAGCCATAGTGTGTGTGTGGATAGAAGCGCACGCAATTCAATGCTGCTAATCATTGTTGCCATATTGTATTATATAGAAATAAGAATTTGATTCGAATATTATCTGCTTCTTAAATCACTAAATGATCCTGCAAATACCAAAATATTAATTTAGCATCTGTTTCTTAATTAATTATTAGATTATAGACTCAAATTATAATTGAATTCTGATAAAAATACATGTTATTGTTGTCGGAATTTTCTCAAATTACAAGAAATTTTGGTGACTTGACAAACTTGAACTTTAGTATAACGCGAATGGCGCGTCGTCTATATTAACTAATTGTAGTCCTAAACAAATTGTCAAACTATTTTTTTCATCATTAAATTGTTTCAAATAATATTCGATCATTTCAGGCAAATAAAGATTAAACGAAGTGTATTACAATAAACTAAATTCAATATAATTGTTTGTTATGTCTTTTATTGTAAATTAATTGTAGTAAATCAATGCGCGCGCATAGCGATAATTAGTTAATATCTGTTAAGAGTATCTAGCGACCTTTTCTGGCAAGGCCCCGTTAAAGACAGGTTGTTTTTTTAATAATTCTTAAATTATTAAAATAATCCTAACAAAATGAGGATCTACAAAGATATTTTCACTGGTAATTACCAATTTCTATTGATTTTACTTCAATATTTTTGTCTATTTACGTAATTCAAATAATTCTTAACCTCTTTTATTCTTTTGTCAAATCTGTCATTTGTTCAAACAGGTAGATATTTTGATGATTTGTTATTGACAATGTGGATGTATTTTTTCAGGTGATGAAATGTTCTCTGACACATACAAAATGAAATTAGTTGATGAAGTAATTTACGAAGTTTATGGTAAATTAGTTCAACGTAAACAGGATGATATTTTATTAGATGGTGCTAATCCATCAGCTGAAGAAGCCGATGAAGGTACGGATGTTAATGTTGAATCTGGTGTTGATGTTGTTTTAAATCATAGATTATGTGAATCATATGCCTTCCATGATAAGAAATCATATACAGGCTATTTAAAAGATTATATGAAAAAGTAAGTTGTGTTCTTTTCATTTTTTTGATGATGATGATTATTGTTATTACGTAATTGAATTGAATTTCTTATTTAGTTATTCACTGACATATGTATGTTGTTTTTGTTTATAGATTGGTAGCAAAATTGGAAGAGAAATCACCAGATCAAGTTGAAATATTTAAAACAAATATGAATAAAGTAATGAAAGATATTATGGGTAGGTTTAAAGAATTACAATTCTTTACTGGTGAATCGATGGATGTTGATGGTATGGTTGCTTTAATGGAATATAGAGAAATTAATGGGGACTCTGTGCCAGTTCTTATGTTTTTCAAACATGGCCTTGATGAAGAGAAATTCTAAATTCATTTGTTTTGCTACTGTTTGTTTAATCAATTTTTATTTATTCTATTTAATAGCAGAATATCAGCTAATATGGAAATTTATAAATAAGTATGCATAAAATTAAAAATTCTCCGTTCTACATTATATTCGTTGGCCAATTTGAAACAGAAAACAACAAAATTTATACTCTATGAAATGTAATAAAAGTTAATTTTCTAAAGGAATGTTTATTTACTGAAACATATACAACAACCTGTCTTCTTTTGAAGATGATAGATATCCCTACTGCTTAAATAATTTTATCAACTTTAAATTACAATAATATTTGCAAATATTGATTAATTAATTGTTTCCTATGTAGTAAGTAACTTTCTGAACGGTTTTTAATCAATTTAATTAGATTGTTTGCTAAATAATTCTGCAAATGAATATCAAGTGTGCTTAGATTTTGTGTACTTGTCATTTTAAAATCACTGTTAATTCTTTTCCGTCTACTGCTCATGCGCACATTATCAAATCAATAATTTTTGTTTGGTATGTGGGTTGTCACCTGTCAATTTCAAGGACACAACATTGATTTTTTAGGTTAAGCCGTGTTCGTTCAAATGCGCCTTCTTCTTCAAGGCACTAGTAGTAGTTGTTGTTGTTGTTGTTATATTATTGACAACAGTTGTTACAACAACAACAACCACCATCACCACCGCCACGACATTTAATAATGTCGACAAAAGTGAAATGTAAAATAAATACTGATGGTAGTGTATGTTTACTAAATATATTAAATTCATTTAATTCATCAATAAAAGAAGAACATGCATGGGCATTATGCTATCAATGTGCAAAATATTATAATGAATGTTTATTAATAAATCAATGTAATATATATGTTGCTACTGATGTTCAACATGTCTATCTACAAACAGATGGTAATGTACATGAGAATACAATTCTAAATAAGGATCCACCTAGACGTTTATATCAAAATGAAAAAGATATTGTAGCAGGCTTAGGCATTGTTATTTATAATGCATTAGATAAGAATAATGATAATGATGATGAACGTGTAATTAGTAATGATTTAGAACAATTAATCAATGATATGGTAACTGAAGATACATCAGTAGCATCAACATCATCACAACAACAACAACAGCATCATCATGAAACGGACGATGAAGGTATTGAACGTGATGCTGAAGAGAATAATGATGATGAACAAATAAATAATAAATCGACAACAAAACAAATGAATCTAATTGATGTTATACGACAATGTGAATTACATTTAGGTATATTAACAAAACAACAATCCGAAGCACATTATAAAGCTGTTGTACGTGCATTTGTTGCTGAAGCATTGGAATTATCAACATTTCTAGAACGTGTTGCACAAGGCAATGTTAATTTACCAACAAATTCCAAACAATCCGATTTGGAACATTTGAAATTCTCGGATTGGGCTAAATTCTGGGTACAAGTAATGAATGAATTACGTATGGGTGTGAAATTGAAAAAAGTTCATTATAGTAAAGCACCAATTGAATATGAATTAACACCATACGAGATATTAATGAAAGATATTCGATCGTGTCGATATAATTTACGGAAAATTATGATCAATGGTGATGCACCATCTAGAATGACAAAAGATGCTCATGCTATTATTTTAGAATTTATACGTTCTAGACCACCATTGAAGAAAGCGAGTGAACGTAAATTATTACCACCACAAATGCGCACATTAACGCCACGCGAACAACTACTCAATTCAATTAAAAAAGGGCGGAAATTGCGACCTATTCCAAGGTAATAATTAATTTTTTATAGTAATTAGTAGTAATTAATAATAGTTTTGTTTTGGTTTGTTTAACTACACAGATCAACTTATTTAAAAACCGATGTGAAGCAATCAGTACAAGAGGATACAAAGAAATTTAATCGGCGCTTGATTAAGGTTGATTTTTCTCAATTTAATGATGATGATGATGATGATGATGATGATGTGGATAATGATGATGACGATGATGATTATCGTGATGGTACAACAACAACAACAACAACAACAACAGCAACTTTTGATAGTCCTGATTCAACAAATGAACCAGGCTTATGGTCATCTGAAGTTTTACAAATATGTGATAATAATATTTTAGAACCGTACGATTTAGCTACACATGATTTAAATTTACGTTCATCAATACGTCGTCATACATTAGAAGTGTTTAATACTAATAATACACCAACAAATATTGGTTGTTATTCAGTACCACAATCACGGCCTGGTTCACGACAATCATATAATAGTTCAGAAACTGAATCGGTGCATAATTTAGAACCGGATATAGCAAAAGCTATACAAGATGAATTAATAAGTCCACGTACATGGCAAGATACAATATCATTAGATGATCGTTTATCATTAACATTATCAGAAATCGTACATATCCGTACTGTATTAACGAAAGCTGAATTAGAAGCATTACCAGTTGAGGGACGTGTACGTCATGATGTTGAATCTAGAAAAGTATGTTTTCTATGTTTAAAAACACGTTTTGGTATATTCGGACCATGGGGTCAACGTTGTACATTATGTAAACGTACAATATGTACTCGATGTTATTGTAAAATGAATATACCAATGGAACATTTCTCTAGTGTTCCTGTTGTATTATTGAGTCCTAGTATTATGTGTTCACCAGATGATGAGCATAAAGATTCTACATTCACTAAAATATTGATTAATAAAATGACGATAGAACCATCATCATCATCATCAACAACAACAACAACAACAACAACAACAACAACACCTCCACCACCACTATCATCAACATCAATTGATCATAGTCCTATCAATATTTGTTCAAAAGCAACAACATCATCATCATCATCATCAAATATGACAAGTAGTACAATTAGTGATCCAGGATCATTAAGTAAATTACGTACACGTGCAACAGCTGTTGGGCGGGCTGCTAAAGTTGTTGATAAATTCAAAGGGTCACAATTAGTTGTTTGCCATGATTGTAGAATGCTAGTATTGCAAATTATTAAATCAGCACGTGCTAATCGATCTGCTATACGAAATAAAACGCTACAAAGTCTTACCTTGAATCTATCACCTGTATTTTAAGTCATTTTAGAAACCAAAAAAACCAACCAGAAACAATACCAAAGGAAAACCCTAACTCATTATAGATAAGATAGTAGTAATGTAATTTTAATTTAGACATTGTTGAATTATTTTGTTGTTTTATTTCATCATAGATATTTAAAAGATATAATAATAATAATAATAATAATTCGCGATATTTTAGCAAATAGAAGATTTTATTGTATATTCAAAGTTTAAAAAGAGGGCGAAAATATATGTATATTAGAAAGGATTATTTAATTTTGATAATTGTAATTTTATGTAATGAAATCTATAATTCAAAGTTCAAATTATGTCATAAATAAAAACGTTTATTGTTGAAATATTTGTTCATATAGAATACAATAAATACACCAGGACCCTTCCACAATCATGGGGAAATCGTTCTCCTACCATTGACAATATATTCAGAAACAACATAGTTTTTGAAAGTTTGTAAAAATGAACAAATTCCAGTAATGTGTGTATGTGTGTGTGTGTGCTATTTTCCACACCACCGAGGAGGTAACGCACAAGGCGTATTTTTTTGTAGTGGTATCCCCCAGTTATCCTTAAAGAAGACCTTTTGTCCTGGCCAATCAGCACGCGTAAATACTGGCTTGGCAGCAATGGCTCTGTTGTCACATTACCAATGAACTGACAGTAGGTCAAATATTACGGAAACTATCTACGTAAAGTGGAAAATTTTCCAATTTTTATAATTTCCACACACCAACATTTAATGTAAGTAGAAATATTTTCCTAAAATAATAAAATCTGTTCGCTGTAACAATTACATGGCAATTATCAACATCATCATTATTGTTGTTTAAATTCAAATCAAGAACAGCAATAATTTCGATTATGGATAAACTGTGGATATTTGTTTATTGTCAATTGGAAATCTATAAATCGTCAAATAATTGTTGTTTAATTTGGTGGTATATGCTTGTTGAACATTCAATTGCCTTATCAATGATTTCAATTAGAATTTCAATCCTCCATTTATTTGTTACTGTTATTATTATTATCATCATCATCATGCGAGGGTTGGATGGTGACGTCACATAGTGTGAGTCATTGTGTATGCCGTCGCGACGCTGGCGCCTCACGCTAGATAACAATAATATGTAGAGTTGGCGCCGGGTTTATATACAGTCGCGACCGTCATTTATTTTCACATGTAGTGGTTTAGCCTGTGTAGATAGATGATTTCTTATGTAAATTTCTTGCAAAAATGTTTAAATAAACAACATTTATATTTATTTAACAATAATGATAGAAACCAGAATGGATCCAATAGTTGATTTCAATAAATATCAAGGTAATACATTTGATCATTATTGTTGTTATTTTGATTAGATTTAATTAGTAGAATTATTATTATTGTTAATATAAAAAAATAGAATTGTAAATTTCAATTGTTATTGTTGTTGTTGTTGTTGTTGGTTCAGATTCGGGTCACGTAATAAATTTTTTCTAAACATCAATATGCAGTGTGCATGTTAGTAATACAAATTGATAAATTCCGACACACATATAGGCATACACAAAAAAAAAAGTAGTTTAACGAAATACATAAATAAATTGTTAGAATATGTATAATCTATACATTGTTATCATTATTATAATGAAGGTTTATTATTTATTGTCTTATCGCAATAGGAAATTGTTACGATATTTAATAAGGACACGGCAATATTCTCTCTTAGGGTTCCTGTTTTCATTAAAATACAGTTTTAAATCGGTATTAACTGTCATTGAATATTCAAACAACCATCAAACATCAATCTTTAATAAAACATTTGAGTTGTTGATGGTAAAAAACAAACAGACAAAAGTAAATTGAATTTTGCAAACCGTAATGTTGCGTATTAAATGAAAATATGAGTGTATTTAAAAGTATTTTATCAAATGTCCTTCAATGTCTTATTGTTTATTTTTAGAATTTGTATTTCTTTGAAAATCAACATTTCGTTGCCAAATTGCACATAGAAAACTTCTGACCTATTTAATCCCCAAAATTCACTTTTCAATATCATTTTATCGTTTTTCTTCTTCTTCCATTAGATGATGCAGGGTATATGTTGGATGAGAAGCCGGGTAGCCACGTGCTGCAACAACAGTGGGTTACGTTGACGGCAAGCATGTGGCCCGAACCGACTACTGCCTCATCGAGAGGCTGGCGAATCTCAGCTGAACGTCTACCAATCTTAGCTGCTGTCTTTTGTGGTGCCGCTTTGGTTGTTTGTTTATTTTGTGCGTTTCTCTTCTATCGTTGCTGTATTATGCCACGTAAAGATAAACATTACTGTAAGTAAATCGAAATATTGTTAATTTCCGGTTATTTCGATTTCCTAATTATACGAACAGGTTTCCGGAAAACAGATGTAGCTTCATGTGGAACACAAATACCACCGCCAATTGCTGCATCAACATCAACATCATCAAATTATCAAACGAATCATCAAACTGCTGTGTACGCTGAACAACAGAAAGGTTCTAAATGGGGTTATACAAATCGAATAGTAAATACAACAACAACAACAACACCAGCACCAACAACGATTTGGCAACAAGCCAATTGGGCACAATGCAAACAATGTACTGGATTATGTGCACCTGTACCTAGAAGTAGCAGCCATCCTGGATCAACACAAGTTAGAATTCTAGAAATTGATTTCAAATAAAAACGTAATAAATTAATTCTATTTGTAGAATAACAATTCCAATAGAAAACAACGACCTGTTAGTCAACCAATACAATTATCAATGCCTACAAATAATGGAGAAATTGTACCAAAAACACCAATGCCGGAAATATCTGAATTTTCAACTCAAAATGTACAATATGCTTCCAGCAGTAGTAAGTTGATTACTTACTTTCATTATGATTGTTGATTAATTATTAATTATTTTTTTTCGAAAACAAATATAAATAGTTCTAGATGAAGTATGCTCAAATGATGACCAACAAAACAACGAACCTACTTTAAAAACTCGCAGTCTACCAGCATGGGTACGATCGAAACCACGTCCCCTTTCAACTGAAGACGATTTAAACAATCTTTACGCTAAAGTTGGTCTTTTTCTATTATCTATTATTTAATACGTTGCATTCAGTCGTATAATAATTTTCTGAACAATTTCAGGTAAACTTTAGTAAGAAACGTAAGAATCGAATGCGCAACGATGAAGCTGCCATTATAGCATTAAGTAAATCGAGAAGTCAGTTTTTACATAAAGATACCGATTCGTTAGTTGATAACGAAGCGATTATTGTTTATGATGAACGTACAGCTCTTTAAGATTCATTTCTCTAGTCTTCTTCATATATTTCCAATAAAATGATCAGATATCAATAAAAAACGAATTGAAACATATCGTGAAGACTTTGTAACGTGACAAATAATTTTTAACGTTTATATAAACGTTAAAAATCATATTTTACTGTGATAATAATCCACATAGCATTGTTGATGTATCAGATCTAAATAATAAGACTGCATTATTGCAATTTATATCATTTAACAAATGGAAAAATCTGAATTTATCATATTTAATCATAACTTTTAATCAATAACAATAATCGGTAGAACAGGAACGTATCATATATATAGTTATAGTGTTATTTTCAAAACCAAAATAAAAAAGAAACATGTAGAAAATCAATATCGTAAGTAGAAATCATGAAATTACCTAAAAGAAAATAAATAATAATTGTGGGCCAATATGTAAATTTGTAATCGATTTAAAATCTATTAGATTGGCTTTAATCCAATACTTTCTTTTAATTTTTGGTACAAAATTATTTAATTTTCTTTATTTATGTATTTATATAAAATAAAAACACACCGCAACAGTCCGAAATTCTTCGTTATTAATTTAAACTTGTAGCTGCACTAATTCCTTTAATAATTCATCTTCTGACTTTAATTTAGCCATTTGATTCATTTCCAATGGTTTACCTTGTGCTTGTTGTTCTTTCAATTTATCAATGGCATCCAATTTCTAAATATTACAAAATGATATAATAATAATAATAATAATAATAATTGAATTAAAAAAGATTCACCTTTTTGATATTCTTCAATTTTTTATCCTTCTCTGGATCACCAGTTAATGCAACTTTTATATTGCTAACAAATCCTGGATTATTGCTACTGTCACCATCATCATCATCATCATCACCACCACCTCCACCACCTTGTTTACGTGCCTTCTTTGCTTCACGTTTTTTCTTTTGTTTCAATGCCGCTTTCGATTGATTCCCTTTAAATTAAAAATTAAAATTACAAGATTAGAATCAGAATCGGAAATCCAATCTTACCAGATTTTAATGGCCCAGATGGTCCATCATCATCATCTAATTTAAATCTAATAGTTGGACGGTTCCGTGCTGACGGTGGTCGATAAACTTCTTTCGATGCTAATGGTTGGCTAGGTGTAATACCTTCAATTTTCTTTGATGTAATTTCCGGTTCATTGAACGTGTGCTTTGGATAATTCTATTAAAAATAAAATTTAACTATTTGAAATAGAGAAAAGAAAACTATAAAATACAGACTTTCCAACAAACATCATACAATTCTTCTTGTTGTGCCATTAATTTTTCGTGAAGTAGAACACCTGAATAATGCCAAATTTTATAACCATTCCCGATACGTAAACGAGGGGCTGTTGTTGCTGTTAAGAAATGTACACCATCCGGTGCCCAATGTAGTAATGTAGTATCAGCGGCTTCACAAGATCCTATAAATTTCCGATTCAAATTATGTTTGTTTGTTTTTTCTTCTCTAAATTAAATGTAATCTAACCGATTAATTTCCGTGTTGCTGTATCCCATATTTCAACATGTCCACGTAAATTCCCAAAACCACCTAAAAGTATGAAATTCCCATGTGGATTATAATGGATGATATTCCGTGGTCCTGTGCCAAATTCAAAAATCGGTTCACATTTCAAATTGAAAATTGTCGCTTTCGCCGGCACAAAACCATAAATAACACAAAATTCATGATTTTTCGGTGACCATGCAACACTATAAATCGGACCATCTTTACTCATTGTTATCATTGCAGTTTGTCCTGTTATACACATGAAATGTAAACCTTGTTTACCATAATATGAACCACCAGTTTTATCAACTTCTGTACTTGTTAATAATAATGCATTATTGCCTTTTGTATTCCAATAAAATTCAACTTTATCAGCTTGAAAAAAACTTTTGTTGGCTACAGCATCTTGTGCACCAAAATTTGGATATTTAAACATTTTGCCAAAAGATGGTTGACCAGAAGCACCTGATATATGTGTTAAAACAAAATATGTACCCAGATTCGGTGATAAACTATATGATGATATTTTATAACAATTTAATCGTGTAACAATACGTTCAAAATTTAAATCTTCATAAAAAACAATATCATTATTAACAATACGTGTGAATAGTTTCTCATCGGCGCTCCATTGGGGCTCCCTAATAATTCATAAAAATTTAATAAAATCCTCAATTTGAAATTTTGAAAACTTTACCAATTTGTTTGTTTCTTATGAACGAAACTTTTCACTAATTCCCCATTCTCAGTTTTATAAATATTCAAATTCGGTTTACCTTGTGGGTCAGTTTTCGTTACAATAAATTGTTCCCAACTCATTAAAAATGTACTTTTTGGTGAGAAAGCTAAATGAGATGTTTTTGTATTTTCTATAATTGCCAATGTTTTCCATGTTTCTGTTTCGATAATGTTCAAACTATAATTAAAAATTATTTATATTTCAGTTGATTAGCGAATGCAAAACTTTACCATAAACCATCAACATAAGCAAAATATTTGCCCTCAGGACTGAACAATATCGTTTTACATGATTTAGTGGTGATTGGTTCAAAATCTGAAAGATTCTCTACACTAGGTAATCCATTACAAACGGTTAATCCAGTTGAACTGCGAGCTAAATAAATTTGTGTTAATTGAGATGAAATCGTAAAAAAATTAATTTCATAGAGCAACAACACTTACTGGCAAATGGAATAGTGGTTGCCATTTTTTGAGGTTAGCGGCTGGCACGTGTGTTGCAACTAAAATAACAAATCTTTTCAACTTACTTGTCCATCAAGCATTTTATTATCAATAAGACTAAATATTTTTGATGGAACTAAAAACAAAAATCATTAAATTATTTAAATATTTTCAATTTTTAACGATTGTACTTTCTCTAATGTTTACCTACTCACACAAAAACTATTTATTAAATAGTTCAATTTGAATCCAGGGTTGCCAGATATGGCGATTTATCACCAAACTGGCTACTGCTGAGGTATCTATATTATAAATATTCCAATAATCCAGTGTCATTTATCTTATTGTTAATTGTAAAACTATGATTATCTATAATGTAAGAAACTAAATTTCACGGTATTTAATAATGAGTAGTTTCATTACTCAGAATAGTAGTTCCCACTTCGAATCATTTACTTAAATTTTCTTAGAAAAATTAAAATTTTAAAATTGTCCACCGGCGCATCCACCAAATTCTGATGTACTGTTTTTCAATATAAGAAGAAAGGACCATGAAACTCTTTGACAATGAACCACAATTTTATAGAATAGCCATCACTAGATTTATTTTCCATAAAAAACTCAATTTTAACAATTAGCAGATCATACAGCTTCTATAATAATATAAATAATGACGGTAAATTTGAATTTGTTTTGTCATTCAATACCACTTTGTGTAATTTGAAATGTACACGATTCATTTGACGGAAGATCCGGTGCAATGATTATTTCAAATTTACGTATCAGTGATAATGGTGAAATTCGATTGATATTAAATCGATGTGTTATCAATGATGACCATGATATACCAAGACATGGTTCAATATTGCCATTACTTGGATTATCCATTACTTGATTCACCGTTATTACAACTAATTGATATTCCTTGGAAATATCATGTAATTTTTGAACAATCTCTATAAACTGTTGACTACGTTTATAATAATTACTTTCTAAATCATTATAACGAAAAATACCGGCAATAGAATCGATTATCAATAAACCAAATTGTTTATGTTGCAATAATTTTGGTAATTGATTAAAAAGGCAGAATTTTAATTGATCCTAAAATAATAACAATAATCTATTAATGAATAAACAATAAATATACTATACATAATCGGTTATGTTCTTTAGAAAAACGTTGTCTTCAAATTGATTCCCAAAATGATTGAATTTTCTTCGAAGATCTCCCGATAGTTGCGTAAAACGTTTCGATGGAAATGTATTATCATAAAGATAGATACATGATCTATTTAAACCACCATAATTATTAGATAATTGTACAATAATTGATAACTGTAAACATAATTGTGTTTTACCAACACCACTACAACCAACAATTTCTACAATACCATTATTAACCGGTATACCACCATTAAGTAACTTATCGATTTGTTTACAACCAGTACTAAGATATAAACAATTTAATAATTTATCGAAACACGACAAAATTTGATTATGTTTTAAAATAATTTGAGCAACATGAAATTGTATCTCATCAATTGTTGTTAAATCTAATTTGGTTAGATTTGACAATTTTCTACGATCACAACTGATAATTGAAGATAATGTTTTAAAATCACCTAAAAATGTATTAATTAGTTATTTATTACTATTTAAACGATTAAAAATTACTATTAATTAAAATATTAAAGTTTGTATTCGAAATTGTTGTTTTTAATTCATCCATTTTGTCACTAAACAATGTCTTAAATCAAAGCATTTCAATTACCCTAAATTTCAACGAATTTGATTCGTTGTAAATAGAAATTCTTTTCTCATGATATTGGTAATATTGTTTGAATGATATCAAAATTAACTATTTGTAGCTCGAGTAAATAAGGTATGTTCATACCAGCAACAAATTAATAAACTACCAAACAATAAATTGAAAATATCTAAAACTAGTGTATGAAAACAAATATTAATTAATCGAAGTGTAGTTTTATTTAGTATGGAACAGAAATTCATGTTGTTTCAAGTATTGATGTACAATTTGAAGTCATAACAAAACTTAACCGTTTCCCTATAATTTGTTAATTAAAAACATTGATTATTAGAAATCGAACAAAAAAAAAATCGATCAATGAAAACATAATCTATCTGATAACTATACAAAATATTTATATGAAGAAATCTATACAAAGAAGAAGCGAACAAAAGAAAAAAATCAATAATAAAAGCAGCAAGTTTTTTAATAAATACACACAATCATACTATTATTAATAATTAATAATAACATGTACTATATACATTATAATAGTAATAATAATAATAATATTTTTTTAATCCTAATTCGTCATATAGCGACAAAATGTTTCATCATCATCACCATCATCATCATCATCAGCTTATATCATCATCATCATCAAAAATTATTCTCAATGATAAAATTAATTTGTTAAATTTAGTTATGACTTTACACAGTAGGACAAAAGAGCGCTAAAATGTTATCAATTTTTTTTTGTTTTTTCTCTCTTTTAATAATTTTTTAACCATAGCACATTTTACTAAATAGGTATTTACATTCAATTATTATTAATAATTATATTTTTTTTAAGAATTTTTTCTTTTATTTAAATATTACTATCTAACTATATTCAAAAGCAATCAAATTTACCATTTGAAACTCAATTATTTTTGTTTTTTTGTTTTTTACTATTACAAGCAATATTCCAATTAAATTTTTTTTTTACTCTTTTTTAAGGAAATAAATTAAACATGGGACTGATTCGTTGAAAATAATAATATTATAATAAGCGAAGAAAACAAAAATGCATTCCAGCTAATAATAAAAGAAAAATGCGTTGATTACTTTTACCATAAGTAATAATAAAAATAATAATAATAAAGTGTGTATATATATACATATAGATATATACATAATACATATCACATGTCCCACTTTTTTTTTTCCTAAATAAATTAAAAGACAACTATGATTATTTATACATTTGTTTTGAAAAGAAAAAAAATAGAGAAAGAACACCATGGTACAATATTTATGTGTTGTAGAATCTGTTTGTTTGTTTTTTTGATAATGAAAATAATAAGTAATAAATATTGTAAGATACAATAATAATTGTAATAATGATAGTGTAGGCATTAATTGTTGTAGTTGTTTTTTTAAAAATAGTAACAGGTGTCAAAATAATTTTTAATCAATTCGTTAAGAATCAATAAATTAATTGTCTGTAAACAACAATTATTGAAAAACCCCTACTAAAACAGACTTTGGATTTTTGTTGAAAAATTTAAATAAAACCCATTTTGACACCAATTAATAAAGTGTAATTAAATTTATACCGTGCCTTGTTTTTAGTTTTGTTTGTTTTTTTTTTAATTTTTTGGTTAATTTGATTATTTCTTTCAATAAGTATTATGTTCACAATTTTGTGTTAAATCAGGTAAATCTGATGATTTATTGTTTTCATCATTTTGTTGTTGTTGTTGTTGTTGTTGTCTATCTGTTGTTGGTGGTGTTGTATTTGCTACAATTCTATCAATTGTATGATTACCACCATTATTACTACATTCCTCTTGAGATTCTTGTTCTTCACTATTAGCACCACCATCATCATCACCATCACCACTACAACAATCATCAACATTAATTAAATCAGGCATTAATTCTAATGCACGTTCTAATGTTTTCCTTGCACTATTTGAACGTTCCAGAAAATAGCCATTTGAATTTTCATTACTTTGTGCTGGCGGTGACCATGTACTATATGTATATTGTGATGATGTTGTTGATGTATTTGTTGGATATTTCCGTTCTAATTCATCTTGTAACCATGCAATTGCAATTGTCCATGAACGTTTCAAATCACTATGATTATTTAACATAATTCTAGCTGTTTGACATTTACCAAATAATGCTACCATACATTTAATACATTGATAAGCACGTTTTTGATAATGATTTTTAGCACGTGCTATTGTTTCTAATAAACCTTCACGTTCATCTGGTACACCTTTTATTGCATTATGTATACGATGTGTTTGCCATGAATCATCAATAAATAATATTGATAATAATATTTCTATATGATGACGTAATTCTTGACAATATGCAAATGCTATTTGCCATAATAATTCTGATAGGATGATACGTGAAAAATGTGGATTCTCCCATGATAAAAATTGTAATAATTTTATAACATCATCTGTTAAATTTGTATCTTCTATTAATTTTTTGATATAACTTGTACGATTATATAAAATATCAGCTGATTGTATTGATATTGTTTGTATATAATCAGGGCATGATGGTTCAATATATGGATTAGGTAAAATCGGTCCACCTGTACTCGATTGACATTTCGAACTAACATCACAACAACGTACCAAACATGATACTAATTGATTCAATTTACTTAATTCTGTATATTGATATTTTATAGCTGGACCAGGACCTTCATCTAATGCAACTAACATAAATGTTGCTGGTACATCCATTCGCAATAATTGAGCCTTCTCTTGTATACCTATAATAATCACATACATTCAATTATAATAATATTTGTCTGTTTGTTTGCTCAAAAATATTTACCTTGATTAGCATACATATGAAAGACGGTACAATAGTGTGGCAAATGTCGACCATGTTCACTAACTTCTCTTTGTAATAAACTTAATAATGCCCATAATATATGATCACTTAATGTTGCATTTGGATCGGGATTATTTAGATTTATTGGTGGTGGTGGTGGCGGCTGGCATGGACCATCATTTATTGAGAAATGTGCTAATAATACAATAATCTTAATAAATGCTGAACGTACTTCATTACTAGGACAACTTAATAAATATTCACAAAATCTATGCATACAATTAAATAAGATATTATGAGCAAACCATGAACGTATCACTGGTGAATATCTTAAATGTAAACATAAAATATCACACCTACAATTATAAATAAATAAATTAATTATCAAAACAAATAACAATTTTAATGCTTACCATTCCATAGCAGGTCCGCGCAAATTCTTTTTCGTATGCCATCCTGTATGAAATAAGAAATTACTAACTAATTGACTACTTAATAATGTTTGTTGTTCAATTAAATCATTCGCATGGTGATGACTATTACTGCCACTGCCACTGCCACTGCCACTACTACTATTACTAGCACCACCACTACCACTAGATCTTGGTATAATTGGTTGTAGTTGTGCACAATTCGATGATAATTTTCTAATGAATGAAAAATATTCAATTGAAAATTGGCTACGATGATGTAAAAATTTTATATTTTGTTTCTTTATACTATTATCAATTGCTAATGGCATTTTTAAATGTGTCTCTTTACGGCCAGCTGCTAGAAGAAATAGAATTAAATTAAAAATAAAAATCGAAAACAAAACTAAAAACAATTAAACTAACATATTTTCATTTCTTCCATTGCTTTAATTAGATAATTCTCTTCAATATCTTGTCGTGTATAAAATAACATATAAGCATTCCACCAACGTTTCTGTCGTCTATATGTTGTACGTTTTAACATTGGATCAAATACTTCACCCATATAATCACCACCGAAACATTGTACTTTCATTTCATCATCTTCACCCATCCGACATTCAGATACATCACCATCATCAAATTTATACCATCTAACTTCACCAGATGGATCACGATGTCTAATATATGAATAATAATGACCACCTGTTGTTGGTGATTTACAAAATTTGTAATTATAATAATTATTTATTTATTTATTTATTTATTTTAAAAAAGAGTTATAGAAGGAGAGAAATTACCTGAAGCTTGTCCAGAATGAACAACAATACCAGATAGATGATATTTTGTACAAATATCATTAGTATTCGTATCTAAATCACAGTCAATAATTTCACCTTCAATTTTAACTAAGCCAGATACAGTATATGGTTCCATATCTAAGTCTCTTGGAAATTCAAAATAATCATTAAATTTTATAGCACAAACACGTTCAAAATCATATTCAAAACGTTTCAATTGTATACATAAAATTGGTGGTAGTTTTTTAACACATAATCGTTTCACTGTTACAACTTTTTTCGAACATTTCTCACAATAATATGAATCAGCACCTTCTAATAATTCACCTTTAACATATTGTTCCATTGAATCTTGTAAACTACTATGATTTCTAATATCAATACTAATAACACTAAATGGTTCTTCTTTTGAATAACGATGTGGACATTCTTTACATATTTTTTGATCTGAATATGAGCCACCTAAAATTTTCGACATTATCTGTTCATATCCTAAACTTTTTAATGCTTCGTCTAAACTCTCAATTAATGACATGAAAAATTCTACAGCGTCCTGTTGTTCCCGCAAATTAACCGGTTCACCTATTTTCAAATAAATAAATAAATAAATAAATAAACAAACTATAATTTAATCATTGATAAATTAACAATAATAATTACCTTGAAGTTTGAAATGTCTCCAAAGACCGCGAGGCACATAATATTGAAGGCGTGAACAGGCCAAGTGTCCAAAAATTGCTTGTACCTGTTTTAATATACCAACATTATAATCTTTTCTATTATTATCAATATCATTATCATTATTTCTATCATCTAAATGTGCTTGTTGTTGTTGTTGATGATGATGATGATGATGCTGTTGCTGATGATGATGATGGTGTTGTTGTTGCTGTTGTTCCATCTCTAAACGTTCATCTCCTGTAAAATCTTCATTTGGATCAATACATGCACCTTCAGCTGATAATATCCCTTCACGTATACTATCAACCATATATAATTGTTGTAAAACTGAATTCATATAACATGTGGCACCTGCATTTTTTAAACCAACAAATCCTTGACGCGGCCCAATTGTTGGTAAATAATCCCATTCAATAATTGCTGTTTCAGGATCTATAAAAACATATTATATTACAAATAATGATGATAATAATAATAATAAATATAATGTATAGAATATTACCTGAATAAAACATTTCAGTCAACATAGTGACTAATTGTTTGAAATTTTCACAACAATTCAAACATAATGGTATTAATAAATTGAATGCAGCTTGTTGTGTTTGTGGTGAATCACATATTGGTATACATGATGTATCATTATTATTTAAAAACTTCCCATATTTATTTAATTGCAATAATAATTTACTTGCTGGGAATAAGAAATTATTTAATATATCATTAATAAAATGATTTGTTAAGCCTAATTCAATTTTTTCATCAATTGTCAAAAAATATAATAATTCTCTTGTTATTGCTAAATGTCCTTCAATCAATATATCCGATTTATTTTTACAATTCTTCAACCATAATATTTCATCTTTTAAAAATTGTTGATAATTTGTTATTGTTAAATGTATTGTACGTGCAACATTAATTAGTTGACTTAATAATTGAAATAATTCATGTGATGTATTTGAATTATTTAATACTAATGTATCTAATATTGAAAATAATAATTGTATTATTAATTGTAATGCTAAACGACTTGAACTACCACATGTACATATTATTATTAATTGTTCAGCAATTGTTATACGTATTTGACAATGTGGATTAAATAAAATTAAATCTATAATAAAATAAGGCCACCATTTATCATTATATAAATATTCTAAATTTTTCGAATTCAATATCAATGATATACTTAATAATTCGATTGCCTCCTTTATTAATAATATATCATTTGTATTTAATTCCAATTGTTGCAAATTCTTTGGATCAGATAATGCATGTAATTTATCAAATGTTGCATTTATTTCATTTAAATTATTACTACTAGATGCCCATATTAATCTTATTATTGATAATGTTGTATTTAAATCTGGTAAATCCCAATTTAATGCTTGATTAAATAATATTTGACTGTTATTCGTTATTGTTGTTGTTGTTGTTGTTGTTGTATCTGATACAATTAATTGTGCTAAACCTTGTGATAATTTTATTGAAACTTGTTTTAATATATGATCACTATGTCCTGGTACTGATTTTAATGCTAATCCTAAATGTGTACCGGGTGTTGTTATTAAATTATCTGAATTTGTTTCATTTTCTGATGATGATGTCGTTGTTGTTGTAGTTGTTATTGATGGTGGTAGTAATGGTGGTGTATGATCTTCACTTAAACGTACTAAAACATGTGCAACACTTGTTAAAATTAATTTGCAAATTTTCAATACAACTAAATATGCTGAACGTTTTGTTATATTATCGTTTGTTGCTGATAAAAAATTGTTTTTTGTTAACATTTCTAAGAATTGATGTGCATATCCTGATATCATAAAATTATATTGAAATTCATATGTTTTATCTGATAATGGTTCATAAGCTGGCATTAGCATTGCATATAATACTTCTAAATTATATAAAACTTGTGATGATGTTGTTGTATTAAAGAACATATTCCCCATTGTTATATTCTCTTGTTGTTTATTACTATCCACATTATTCTCATTATCATCATTATTAATATCATTATTGATTGGTGTGAATAATATTTTTAATTTTTCCATTGTATCACCATCGCATGGCATTATTTGCAATAAACTATATGCACCATCACGTAATTGTGGATATTTTAATTTACAACCCAATTCGGATAATTGACAAAAGAATTGCCCATAAATATTTTGCATAGCCATTAATACACCTGGTAATAGATTTTCAGCTTCTATATTTGTATTAAAACCACCACCACCATCATATAATAAATGATGTTGTTGCTGCTGCTGCTGTACTTGTTGCTGTTGTTGTTGCTGCTGTTGTTGTTGATGATGATGATGGTGATGATGTGGTGGTGATGATGTTGAACTATCTGAACTACTATCTTGTGATGATGCCATATTTGAATTGACTTGCATCACTTTGGCCGAAATCAACTATAAACAAAATGAAATAATAAATTATTAAAAGATATGAAAAACAAAAACAAAATTAAGAAAGAATTATTGCAAGTCTCGTACATAGGTCATGTTCAAGGCTTATATATATATATATATATATATATATATATATAATCTTTTTCAATTTTTATTTATTTACCATTTTATCTCGTATAGGCAATTGTGATAATAATTTCCTATCATCAGCTGGATCTAATGGTTCACCATTTATATACAATTCTAATTTACACTGGATCATAGGCCGGATACGTTTTAAAATTTGTTTCCTCAATGAACCTAATGTATCATTTGTATGTGTAAATATTTCCATATCTTCAACTTGTTGTCGATTTGGACTTGAAAAACGTACAATAAACGCTAAATGTTTACCACGACATGCCCGATATAATGGTAATATTTTACGTTCACCCAAAAAATTCAAATCACATTCATTTATATATTCATATAATACACGTATAATTCTACAGATTTTCACAGCCTCATTACGAATACGATTTATTAATTGTTTCTTATCATCATTATCATCATCATCATCATTAATCACAAGAACAACACCACCACCCCCATCAACAACATTATCTTTAATTAAATTATTATCAGATTTATCTAATAATTCTTGTAATGACTTTTGTAATATTATAACAGTATCATAATGGGCACGTAAACGATCATAACATTCTATTATAAATGTTTCATGGAATTCTAATTGGGATTGTTGTAATTTTGGACTTAAATTTGTACAAACTTCACGTAATAATTCTATAGCACGTTCAGCAATATTATCATTACACATAATTATAATTTTCCATAAATAATCTAAACCAATTAAATCATAATCATCTGTTAATAATATATTACGACGTTTTATTTTCAATTTGTCTAATTTCTTATTGACTGCTTTAAAAAATCGTTCAAAACATTTTATACCACTATCAGTTAATAATATTGGATCCAGTTGTAAAATATTATTTTCAAAGAAATCTTTATTAATACCAGGATCTAAATCAGGTTCTTCGCCCATCAATTTTGAAAACCATTTAAAACATTGTTCACGGTCTTGTATAAATATTGAATTCTCTGTTAAACATTGCCATATTTGTTTGGCTTGTTCTTTACATAACCATAATTGTCCATCTTTTAATAGAAAACGTAAGAAATTCAAACGTTCCTGTATTTGCAATTGATGACAATAACGTCCATCTGGTATATATGTTTCACATGTTATTTGTGAATTTCCTTTATATAATTCACGTAAATTATCCATATATTGTGTTAAACTATTTGTTACTAATATAACTAATGAATGTTGACTTTGTAATCGTTCAATAATATCTTGTCGATAATATATATGATGTGTACGTTGGCTGCTATTATGATGATGTCCACCACCACTACCACCACCACCACCGCCAATACCACCAATACCACTATTACTACCACCATTTGTATTTTGTTCATATAATAAACATATTTCACGTATTTGTTTTAATGCTGGTAACACCCATTTACCATTATTATTATTATTTTTTAATTCATCAACACATTTATCTAGCCATATTGTTTTTTGTGCATCGCGTTCTTGTGAACAACTATAATCTAAGATTTTGACATGTGCCGATAATGCTTGATCCATTATTTCAGTTGATACATCATCAGCATGTGCTAAATTCCAAAATAATGTTAATACTTTATGTGCCATCACACCATCTTTATCATCTTCAGCTAAACGACGTATTAATTCTAATAAACGTTCACGTTGACGTTTCGTTGATGCCACTGTTGTCCAACTTGTTTGAAAACATTCAAATAAATGATCTAATTGTTCAGCACTAAAATCCCATGCTAATTTTGCTAATAAATCATGAACATTTTTAACAATTGCCTCATGTTTACCAACTTGTGATAACCAAATTGCATCTAAATCTTTCAAACTTAATGCACGTTCTTTTATTATAAAACGTAAGATTTTCTCCAATTTCTCAACGTATTGAGGCTGATGTAAAGAATCACGTAATACAATCTCTAATACACGATTCTCATTAATCCATTTCTATCAGGAAATTAAAAATTTTAATTATTAAATAATAAAAGAATATTGTAATACTTACAGCCATTCGTTCAGGTGTTAAATACTCTTCTTCATCGATACTATTATGATGTCGATTTGGGAAATAGCTAACACTTGAAATAACTTTATTGATTTCATTTAAAGCATTCATTTTACCATTAAAACTTGATATTTGTAATTGTCTTAAAATCATTGTTAAACGAAAACTTTCTAATGTACGTATTAATTCATCTTGTCCATTAATTCTAGATGCTAAATTCTTTGATGATTTTATTATTGCTGATATTATATCACTTTTATTCTCATTTTTAGCTTCACGCTTTAATTCATCATCAGTTAATTTTTCTAATATACCAGGTATTGTCTCCAATATTGATAAAATATATTTATTTATTGTATATGATGTTAAATATTCATAACATAAACCAAATGGTCGTAATAATGCATATACAACAGATACAGTTAAATTTTTACCACATTGAAAACGATCAAGTAATTTTTGAAAACCACCAAAATCACCAAAATGATTAATTAAATCAATTAACCAACCACGTGGATTACGTGGATCGTTTATTGGTGGTTTTGCATATAATTCATTATCATCAGTACAATTATTTATTGTTTCACTTTGTCGTGTTGAATTGTATGTATGGAATTTATTATTCGGATTTAATGCCATTGCTAATAAATCTAATAAACAAAACCAATCATATGGTAATTTTATACAACATAATTCAATTAATTTTAAACAATTATGATTTATACATATATGAATATTTGGTTTCCAACTTGACACAGCATCATCTGTTAATATTTTTGTAAATGATATTGTTAAACTATCACGAAAGAAACGTTGACATGGTTCTGATTTAACATCTAAATTACGTTTAGCTAAATCAATTGATACTTTTAATAAATATTCTAATTCTTGATCAGGTAATACCGGTACAACCCATCTAATATTTGAAATTTTCTCATGTAATGAATCTAATTTATCTATTGGGAATTCTGGCTCTGCATTATTATCATCATCATCATCATCTTGTTGTTGTTGTTGTTGTTGTTGTTGCTGCTGCTGTTGATCTTGATGTTGTAATTCACTTGTTGTTGGATTAGAAATATCCGAATTTGCCATAACTGGATTCTATTTGATACAAAAAAAAAGTAGCAAAATGATTTATAAATAAAGCAGGATATATAATAAATATTTTTGCCATGATATATTTGAAAATAGATTTACCTGAGTAGAATCTAAATTATCACCAGTCACTGGTGCTTGTCCTCTTGTAGCGATCGTCATTTTCTTCTCTTTTTTGTTTTTTTTTTTTGTTTAAAATCCTAACTCGATCATTCTCAAAAGCACTCTACAATTATATGAGAATAATTCCAATTTATTACCCGATTCTTTGATAAATTTAACAATTTGACAAACATAAAGGGAAAAATGGTGACTTACCTAAGTGTTAAATAATTGTGATCGAGAAAATTTGATCACCCCCCAAATAATTGTCGTTTATTATAACAATCTCAAATATTTTTATAATACGAGATTGTTTTATATGGATTTAAATAAATTAAACAAAATTCTCAGTTATATTGGGGAAGGATACTTGTATTTTTTTTTGACAAATGAAATAGTAAGGGAAAATCCACCGGCAATTGTACACAAAATGGCGCCCCACAGACACACAAAAATTAAACGATTAAAATTTTCGTATTAAATTAAGCGTTAAACACCTACAAAATATCAACACAAACTTAGTTAAACTTGCCTTAATTTAATTGTAATTAAATTTTTCATTTATATTGATTGCACAATTTTTTATAATCGTTTCAAAAAAAAACATATATTAAAAGATCTTTTGATTGTTGTTGACGTACAGAATTATTTTATTTTTTAACAGGCACGTCGTGATTTTGCAAATAAAGCACTACCAATATTTACATAAAATATTTCCCTAGATGTACAATAACAAGTGATATTAGGGTTTTTCATTCTTACCAAATTTACATTGAAACAGGCACAACAATGTTGCCATGTTAAGGATTAAAGACAAATGTCCCTATTAGAAATTAATAAATATTTCATAGAATTCTTCTATTAATGATTACATAAAAAAACAAATTTTAGGTCAACGATTATTATTATTGATTAGAAATTCAATTTCTATAATTTCCATTACCGACAAAAGATTTTTTGTTTGACAGTTGAGTTATAGGTTACATTCTTCAATCGTTCGTTTGTTTGTGATTGGCCGGTCTGTGTGTTTACTGCTACTCAATTATATTAATTTTCACTTAAAATGCCGTATGCAAATCAACCATCTGTACATATAACCGATTTAACAGATGATAATGTAAAGTTCTATATTGAAGATACAGATTTAAGGTATATAGATATAAAATATATGATTAGGAATTTACAATTTCGTTTTGTTTAATTGTTTGTTTATAGTGTTGCAAATAGTATACGTCGTGTTTTAATTGCTGAAACACCAACATTAGCAATCGATTGGGTGAAATTAGAAGCCAATTCAACTGTATTAAGTGATGAATTCTTAGCACATCGTATTGGTTTAATACCATTAATCTCTGATGATGTTGTACAACGTTTACTATATCCACGTGATTGTGGTTGTACAGATTTTTGTCAAGAATGTAGTGTTGAATTCACATTAGATGTTAAATGTACAGATGATCATACCAGACATGTGACAACGGCTGATTTGAAATCCAGTGATCCACGTGTTATACCAGCAACATCAAAACATCGTGACGATGAATCTAGTGAATATGGTGAAACTGATGAAATTCTAATTATTAAATTGCGCAAAGGACAAGAATTAAAGGTGCGTGCATACGCAAAAAAAGGTTTTGGGAAAGAACATGCCAAATGGAATCCAACAGCTGGTGTTGCATTTGAATACGATCCAGATAATGCGATGAGACATACGTTATTTCCGAAACCAGATGAATGGCCCAAAAGTGAATACAGCGAATTAGATGATGACCAATGTAAGGCAGATTCGTTTCTATTCTTTTAAATTTCAAATACACGAGCATGTAATTATCTTGCTAGTTATTTTACAATATTTTTTTGATTTGTCTGTTTGTTTTTTTCCCCATAGATGAAGCTGAATTCAATTGGGAATTGAAACCGAATAAATTCTACTATAATGTTGAATCTGCTGGTTCTTTGAAGCCTGAAAATATTGTTATTATGGGTGTCACAATGTTGAAAGAGAAATTATCGAATTTACAAACACAATTAAGCCATGAATTACAAAATGATGCACTTGCTATTTAATTATATTTTTTCTTTGTTTTAATCAAAACTTTGAATTTGTTTAAATGCGCCATCTATTGACTACCTTTAGAATTTTATTAGCTACATTTCTTTCATAGTAATTTTATTGATTTTCGTTGGCAATGCGTTAGCAAATTTGACACTTATTTAAAATTTTGTATTAGATAATTGAAATCATTCAATAAGAAATTAATGTTTATACAAATTAAATAAAAGGTCGATAATATATTTTTGTTTAAAACATCGATAAATGTTTTTTTTTTATGAAATGACGTCACTTGTTTTTCTTTTACTAAAAATAAGTTCAACCTTGATCCGGTCATTGCCACTTTTAGGATTCCGAATTTCTCCGGAAATGTCATGGAAAACCTAACCTAAAAATACTGAAACACTTCGAGTTTTCCAATGTTCTACAACAACAAAAATTTACCGGTTCTGAACCGTTTTTTTTTCTTCTTTCATTATCAATCCCTTCAATTAATGCTAGAATGAGATAGATTTAGTATTTAGAAATAGTCAAGAAAAAGCAAAATATATGGAGTGCTTTAATTGGACGCAGGCGCAAATTAAACTTGTAAACGATGAGTTATAAAAGGGCGTACTACAGTCGGCGTTCGACCATTTGTGGTGGGATATTTATTGTTTAGTTTTTTTTTTAATCGTATAATTACCTCTCTGTATTTAAGGTATTCTACCAGTTATTAGAAGTAAGATTAGTGAAAATTGTTGAAGCCAGTTGTTGATTATTTAAGTGTTTTATATTTCATATTAAGAATAGAAATGAAAGAGTACAATCAGGTCACATTACCAAATTATTCTTATGTGTTCAATTTTGAATCGGATTTTTTACATCAAGAGACACGCACATGGATGCAAGACAATTGGACATTAGGTTTTTATTATTGTGGAATTTATATGATATTAATATTTGGTGGGCAATATTTCATGCAGAATCGTCCTAAATTTGAATTACGTGGTGTATTAAGTTTATGGAATACATTATTAGCAACATTTAGTATTATTGGTGCATGTAGAACGGTACCAGAATTTTTACACACATTAACCCATCATGGTTTATATCATTCAGTTTGTGAACCATCATTTATCGAACAAGATAAGGTTTGTTGTATTGTTTTCGAATAATAATTGATTGTAGTAAGTAATCATGTTGATATTTAGGTGTCTGGCTTCTGGACATGGATGTTCGTTTTAAGTAAATTACCAGAATTAGGTGATACTATATTTATCGTATTAAGAAAACAACCGTTAATATTTCTACATTGGTACCATCATATAACTGTTTTACTATATTCATGGTATAGTTATACAGAAGTTACAGCAAGTGCTAGATGGTTTATAGTTATGAATTATTGTGTACATTCAATTATGTATTCATATTATGCATTACGTGCAATGGGCTATAGTCCACCAAGACAAATAGCAATGTTAATAACATCATTACAATTATCACAAATGGTAGTTGGTTGTTTTATAAATATTTGGGCACATCAATTATTACAACAAAATGCTAAATGTCAGATAACACCAATTAATATTAAATTATCAATAGCTATGTATTTTAGCTATTTCGTTCTATTTGCTAGATTCTTTTACAAAAACTACTTATCCGGTGAACGACGTTCATCAAAGAAACAACATAAAACATCAACAACCACTGATTATCCACTACTTAAATCGAAAATTCATTAATTGTTTCATTTTCGGTTTGTTTGTTTGTTTTTAAATTGAATTGAAGAAAAATGAAAATAAGGCTGGGTTGGGGGGGGGGGGGGGGCATTAGTTTTTGATGTAGTAAAAAATAAATAAAATAAAAATAGATATTACAAAACTTACAAGATTTGTTCGTACTTAAAATAGAAATTTTTCGATTATATTGGATTTACAAATTTTTGAATTCTGTGATAATATTCTTTTCTGTTTCTTTTTTTTAAACATGTACACAGTTTTGCAGTATCTTTATTTGTTTTTATTTTATTTGTTGTATTTTCTAAGTAATTGCTATCTATATACACCTAGTCATTGTTATTTAATTGAATTTAACTAAAACTAAATAATTAAAATGTGAGCAGAATCACAATTATGAATTTATAAACATCTTTAATTTTGCTTTTTTATTGTGTGTTATGTAAAAATAATTAAATCATTTGGTTTTTTTTTTAAGTAAATTTTGATTGTTTCAAAAAGAAGCATAATTTATTTATGTTGATTTTTTAAACACTTGTAATTTTTCTATCATTGTTCATTTTCAAAAAGTGATGGACTTTATTGTTGTTTATTTTATAATTTTTTTTTAATATTATTCGGTTATCAATAAGAATAAAAGTAAAATCATGTACAAGTTCTTATTACTTTGAAATATTTTTTTATCTATTAATTTAAATTGGCGAGTTAATATAAAATTCTTTTGTGTAAACATGAAAAATTACTTTGTAATTGTCGTTTTGTTTTTGTTTCAATTTTAATATTGTAAAAATAATTATATGAAAATAATTAAAAACAACATTGACATTGAACTCGTTTTTATCCATTTGTTTGTTTGTTTATTTATTATCAAAAATTCGATGTTATTTAAACATTTTCGTAATAATAACATCAGAGCCGTTCTTAATGACGACGAAAGGGGGGGGAGGCGTCGTTGAGTTAACAGTTTGCCGACTGAATTTTTTTTAATGTCTATGTTGATACTATGTATAGCTACCTTCACATAGATAAACAAAAAATAAAAAAACTACAAATTTATTCTACGACTTTTAACTACGCACAACTTTTTGGCAATAATTTCCAAATCAAAACTGTCCAAAATTGCCGATAAGCCTGAAGAAAGTCCATTCGTTACTTGCCGTTGCTACAGGGAGCGGGGGAGTTTTTTTAAAACAAGCTGCCCTAATTTCCAACTTAAACAAATTCGCAGTTATATAGGTATTCAACAGATAAATAAAGATAATGAAATGAATTTTTCAATGATGTTTTTCTTGCCGACTTCCTCAAAAACGGTCCGGCCCTGAATCACATAATAATAAAGCAGTACACTTAATAATCCAATCAGAATAATGAGGCAATAGGGTGTTTTTAATTACAAATAATATTATCATTATTTTCCAAATAGACAGCGTAAATCTTCATTGATCTTTATCAAAGTTTTATAAATACATACAATTAGATCGATATATTGTTAGATAGAGTCTATCTAATGTTATTTGGATGATTGACCAACGATTAACGCAAATTCTTTGGTTTATTAACTTCCAATTAGACGGATGATAATCTTTAGCCGAATGATTGGAGAAAGATTCTCTTTTGGTATTCAAACAATTTGTGCGTCATTAGTTCTAACCGCGTTTAACCATAAAAAAAGTAATTTTGCTAAAGTTCAATATGCAAATTACGGTAGAAAAACCCAAGATCATATCAAGGATGAAAACCATTTCAATCATTCATTTATAATTTCTTCTGAATCAATATAAACACTCTTTCTCTTCATTTTCCATGTCAAATATTGAATAAAAACAATAAAAATGTATCTACATAAAGTACTGAATATATACGTCAATAGGAACAACAAATTATAATACAAATACCTAATATACATGTTTCAATCGTCATAATTGTTTAATAAAACATAAAAACGATCATTAATAATAAATAGACATCAACATAAAAATGTGTGTTGATAGATACATATCAGAAAACAATAATGCTAATAACAATACAACAATTTTAAACTATTAGAAATTAATTAATTATTAGGATTTCTGAACCAAAAATAAAATGTACTTTAATCTTGGTACGTACGTGCGATATCTAATTGATGTCTATTTACTACATCATCCAATTAATTATAGGTATATCAGTTGATATTATCCACATGAATTCGTGTCCTTAATTGAAAATAATAATAATAGAATTATTTATTTGTTGAAATCAACAAATTACAGTAATTTCCCAAATTATTTAAACATTCAAATTCAAATGTAGGCAAATGTAAATTTTTATGAATATTTTAATCAACTCTATGACAATGCATTACGTTTTAATTGCTGTTGTTTTGTTTTGTTTTCCGAATAATGGAAAATTCATGAATGGAAATATACGTATACACATATAAGAATTTCAAATTTATTTATATTTATGGTCACGGCTAAGTCGAAAGCAATTATTTTTAAAGAAAACGAGTAATTGTTTGATTATTGCAATTGATTGATTGATTCTTTTGTGAAAAATTGAATTACAATTATAACAATTAATTCAATTTCCGCTGTTTTAGATCGATCGATTCGTATATATATATATATATATATATATATATATATATATATATATATATATATATATATATATATATATCTGTTAAATAATAAAACGCCAATTTTTTTCGTTATTTTAATATTTCCACTCGATTTCCACTGTATAATGGAAACACTCTGTATAATAATTATCCAATCGTATTCCCTAAACTAGCCATCATCTGTAAATGGCAATTTATACAGTTGACCAATAAAGTTCTAATCGAATTAAAAAAATAGATATTCTTAATGAATTGAACTACGGTTAGTATTTAAATATATATATATATAGATGACCCAAATGAACATCGTATGTTTATAAAAAAATTATTTAAAATAAGATAAGATTACTGTTGCCATGTTTAATGCAAACTTAAAATATGAATCTTAATAAATACTTCGAAACTTAGGAATAAATCAAATAGGAGTAAGTATGTATCCATCTATTACTACGTATATAGGTATGTATAGGTACTTAATTTGGATGATTTTAGAGAATTTAAAATGATTGAATCCTGATACATTCAATTGAATTAAACAACATCATCATTTAAATGCGTATCTTCCTTAATTGGAATTGTTTTGTTCCTTATCAAATTTCATACACTTTGATTTCACCATTCAAATAGACAAAGATACACAGACAATTTTGTTATTGTTTGTATCGTTGAAGGTAAAAAAATTCCGAAAATATTAACAAATACATTTGGAGGACACATTCAATTGAAAATAAAAAGCAATCTATATGTTATTCGATTAAGATTTATACCCAATGAATTATAAATACTTAAATAGAGGAAATCAATTTAAATGTACCTAACAATTTCAATGATCTATTGTTATTCTCTATCATTATAATTGTGTAATTCGTTCTTGTGTTAATTAAATTGCCGCGCAACAATAAAAATAAAATAAATACAAAAAATTGAATTGCGACCTAGATAGTAGGTACAAGAGTCTAATAAAACAACAAACACCTGTACTGGAGATACATAGAATAATCTTCGTAATAAATAACATCAAGGTTTAGAATCAATACTAATAAATGGAGAAACTTTTTTGTTAAATTTTAATAGAGCCACACCACTGTTGTTTCGAAACTTGTTGAGTCCTAGTTTAAATAATCCACCCTCTATTTAATGTTTAAGAATATAAATATCGTCAAACGCCGGTGGCAAAAGTTCTTGTTAGAATTTATACACCCACTTACAGGTGGATTTTTGTTTGTTTTTTTTTTAAATTCACCCTCTCTACAATTGAGTAACTGTACGAAATTTACAGGACCGGCTTTATGGCATCAAATAGGCGAATATTTATGCGCAACGTATTTTCAACAACACTATATAAACCACATCTATGGGCCCTAACCAAACCTCATCCTCATCCTGTCTAATCGAAAAACAATTTTAACATCAGCCAATATAATCAATAATTGAAATTATTTATTGAAAAGTTTCATTCGTTTTCCATGTATAAAAGGGAGCTTTAGAAGAAACAGAGTTTCCAGTATTGTTTAGATATTGTTGTTGTTGTTTGTCGAAATGGAGAAATTGTTGAATAGTTTTCAAATTAAAGAAGGACATCAATTAACAAAAATTCTAACAATACCAATTTTCGGTTTGAAAATCATCGGCATGTGGCCAGAAATTGATGAATTCCAAACAATTTATTATAAATTATATGGAATTGTATTGTATTGTTTGTTAATTTTCTTACATACATTAAGTCAACTTGCCACAATATTATTTGTTTATAATAATCTCGATTTATTATCTGAATTAATTTATATTTTATTCACTGATGTGGTTGTTTGTTTGAAGGCAATTTATTATATGAAAAATCGTAAATTATATAAAACCGTTATTGATAAATTAAATTCGGATATATTCCAACCGAACAATGAACAACAAATACAAATTATACAAACATTTATTAATATATGGAGGAATATATTTTTATTCTATCAATTAACAGCAATATCAACAATTTCCTTATGGATTCTTCATCCATTATTAGATCAACAATTAAGAGAGAACAAAACGTTACCATTCGTCTGTTGGCATCCGTTTGATACAGCAAAATCACCATACTTTCAATTGGTTTATATACATCAAACATTTTCAATAATCTATGTTGCATTTTTGAATGTAATGGGTGATAGTGTATTGGGTGCCATTATGATCTATTGTGCAGCATTATGTGCTATATTAAATCATAATTTACGAAATATGTATGACGTAACTAAAGGGAAACTACTCAGATTTGGGAGAATCGAAGATGATTCATCTGATGAAAATAAAGAGAAGATTTATCATGAATACAATAATACTCTTGATGAACTAATCGACTATCATCATAAACTTCTAAAGTACGTACCTATTTCATTTAAAATTATCAAATCTATCTAAATCATTAATTCATAATTTTAATTTCAAGATTTGCTAAACTTGCTAATTCATTATCAGATCCAATTTCTATGTGCCAATTTGCAACAACACTACCAACATTGTGCATAACAATGTACCGTTTAAGTACTGTAAATGATTGATAATTTTCTAAAAATCTTAATCTACAAAATAACAATAACGTTTATTATAGGTAACACCAATATCATTGGAGTTCTTAGCTTTAGTCTCTTTCCAAATTGCTATTTGCATCCAAATAATTACGTATTGTTGGCTGGGAGACTATGTCATTGTTGAGGTGATCATTTATGTCTTTATAATCATTACCTATCTATATGGAATTCTTTTTTTTTTGTTATATTTTAGAGTATGCAAATTTCGAATGCTATCTACGAATCGGATTGGTATAATGCGCCAATTTCATTTCAAAAAAATATGCTTATTTTCATGGCATACAATACAACACGTCCAATACAATTTCGTGCTTTACGCTTCTTTATACTGTCAATTGATACATCTGCGAGAATTTTAAGATCATCCTGGTCGTATTTTGCTGTTTTACGTCAACACAGCCAAAAGAAACGAATAATGTGATGTGTTTTATCAAAAAAATATAAATGCAGAAAAACAGAATAGTTTTAAATGTTCGCGCACAATTACATACTATTTACCATTGATCTCACTAGAGGTCAGCACTTTACCTACAAAGTTCTCCACTATGCCAAATGAGAAATATTTTCAGTAGATCTGCCGACCACTCATGTGTAGTTCAACAAAAACTAGATAATAAACATCTGTTGTAATATTCTAGCAAATAAAGATACAAAAAATTCACTTTTTGTTTAATTAAGAATCTGAATAATGTTTGTATTGAAACTATATAAGACAATTCTCAGGATGTTCAAGGTGATCCTAACACAACTGATTACTCCAAAAAGAAAAACTATTTAGTACTAATGGCTTTTACTCTCGAGAATATTTTGAAAAAAATGAACAACCTGCAACTCAATTATAGAATAATATATGCAAATCAATTTTGTATTTTTCCCTAATCAACCCTTGAAAACATCTACAGAAATTTCCCATTTGCTGCTGATTTTTCATTAAACACAGTTGGCACCACTGACTAGTTCTTACGATTTCCGATTTCTAGGTTATCTTTTAGAAAATGAATAGAATTACAAATTTTACAACATTTCTAAAACAATTGTCGAAATTATCATTCAAAAATGAACAAATTCTAACAGAAATTAATATAATTCAACGGTAATTATCAAATATAGTTAATAGATTTAAATAGAAATCATAAAAAGTTTCCATGTTATTGTAGACGAAATCTTACTTTAACATCAATAAAATGCGATTTAATGGAATTTTTCGATGATAAAAAGAATTGGGGTGGCCAGGAAGTGCGTAGTGGTCGTTCATGGAAAAGGAGGAATTACGTTTAAAATCTAATTTAGATTTACATAAACTTTGGTACGTTCTTTTGAAAGAACGCAATATGTTATTGACAATGGAACAAGATGCTAAAGATCAAATTCGATTATTCCCAAGTCCTGAACGTTTAGATAAAATTGAAGAATCAATGGAAAATCTAGAAGTTGTTGTTAGAGAACGAAATAAAGCTTATCATATGCTAGAAACAGGTGAAACTGGTGAACGTCCTGGTAAATTAGTAACAGGACAATTTGGTTTACGTTTTTATTATCGCATGCGACAACATATAATTCCACAATTTATGAATAGACGACATTGTCAAACGCATCAATTAAAATATTATCCAAATAAGGATACTGTAGCATTTTTGGATAAATATAGAGAAAAATTGTATATATCTAAAAAGCGACAACAACGAAGGAATTTCTATCATGTAATTGGTTTATTGAATCGCTTCCCAAATATGGATATTGAAGCATTGAATGAACAATATCCTGATGTTGATATTGAGAAAGCGAAACGTAATCGGAAATTTGGTGGACATTTTGTACCTTAATCATTCTTTTAAGAATACAAATACTAATATATTGGATTATTTAATTTTGTTTTATTTAGATAATATCAGAGGTTACCTACAATCATACCTTGAGTTATAATGATTCAAATTTTAAAATTGCATTATAAAACACTACGAAATTTGATAACAGTCAAAAAAAAATAAAAAATTGAACTAAAACTTCACTAGAAATCAAGCACCATCATTTCATTAACATGAATTATTCAAGTGAAAGGATAACACCACAAAAAAAAGCGATATTTACATTCTAAAAGAGCATAAATATCCAACCTTTAATTATCAGAAATTCAACGAAATAATAAATAAATTCCAACTAAAATTTACACACGAAAACAACATATCACAGTTATGATAAAAAAAAATTGTTTATAATTATTTCCATAAAGAATCGATTATTTGTTTTTGTTTTTTTGGTATTTTTTGAATTTGATAATATATTTAATTATTTATAATTAATTAATAAATATGTGCCTTGTCTACATGTGCAGTTTACATAATAAATATCAAGCATATAATATACGCTAATTTATTGAAAATAAAATCCTCCCCTTGGAGAATGTTAATTTCAATAAAACCATCTCATCAACTATACGATTATTGTTCATAAAAAAATTATTGAAACGTCTATCACATTTTTAATAGAAATAGAATAAAATGATAATTTGGATGACTAGAAAACAATTCGTTTAAATCAATTCAACATAATAAGAAAGATCAATTAAAGAAATTGTAAATGAACGGTATTATTTGTAGAGGGCCAGGAATTCTTTAACGACATATAAATATCAACACACTTCTTACTTAATGGATCCGTCTCCGGAATGGTACTTAATGGGAAACTATCATCACCCTGATAACAAATGTTGAATTAATTATCTCGTTTAATTACGACACTTTGTATGTTTTCTTTTTCGAGCGACTTACATTTTCACATGTATACGACCAAAGTATTTCTAAAGTTGAAATGAAATATTCCAACTCATTATTTGTAGCGAAATATAGAATCCAATCACCACTACATTCATGGACTTCTCTACATGCAAACTCCTAAAGTTTAAAGTTGAAATACAAGCCGATACTAATTAAAATTATTTTGACAGAGAATTAAAAAAAAACTTACTAAAACACACCAACTTTGTTCGGATGATGGTAGCCTGAACGATACCAAATCAACAATAGCAGCACAAGATAGAACTTGTGCCCCTTTTATAGGTTCATGTTGATTTTTACGATATGGTAATAATGATGGTATTGTACATGGGAATGCTTCACGTACTGTTAAAATATGTTCACTGGTCATAAACAATGAACAGGATTGTGTTAACATTCTTTCACGATTATTATAAGCCTAGAATTTTTTTTTTTTGATAACTATTAATAAAATTATGTGCGATGGAACAATTTACCCCACTAGCTGCATGTACTAAACATTGTAACCAATCACTAGCTACATACTCATCGGGTGCTGCTAAATGTAGAATTTTGCCTTCAATTGTCAATTGGAATGTGTGCGGACGGGGGTAATTGTAGACACGTCGGGCACCTTGACATGAACCGTTAATTAATGGAAATACACGCATTGGGACACGCTGTGAGGCTGATGAGAGCATGTAGAGGACGCCGGCTCTGTTTATTTGATTATGTATTGTGTACAAACATTTCTCAATTGAAATCAATAAATGGTACTCACTTTAGAATGAAGTATGCAGTCTCCCATCGTGATTCAATATCGCATATCTTGAACATCAACGGTCCTTCTTTATTCGGTCCTAACGGTGTCACATCAATAGAATCCGGATTGAAATCTTGTATATTAACAATACTATAATAATAATACTCTTCATCCTAATCAAAATCAATTAAATCAATAACAGAAGAATGATAATAATGCAATAATAAGATAGGTACTTTATCAACGGAAGTTTGTTTACAGATTGCTCTTCTTAAATTCATCATATCCCTCATGCATAATTGTTTAACAGCTGGTAATGCTGGTTTATTTAAATCTCGACGCATTGCATATTCTAATTGTCCAATTAAATTGTTGGTAATTGTCGAACAGCCTGTTGCTATTAAACATTGCATATCTTTATCATAATTGGAAAAATGTATTGTTTGTGAATTTGGTCCAATCAATATTGTATTTAATTCAATATATGGTAAAACAAAATGATTACAATATGTTGTTGTTGATGATATTAGTGATGATTGAATACCAACAATATATAATGTTGTGTCTGTTAAGATTACCAATAATGGTTTACTATTACCATTTGTTGTATAAGCACTACGAACTGGAAAAGTCTAAAACAGAATTAGAACAACAAACGTTTACATTCTCAATTAAGATTTAAAAACTTCATATAATTTCTACCCCTAAAAGTCGTTCAAGGCTATTCCGAAATATCTCTTTTCTCAATTGCATTGTTAATTTTTGATCAAACATGTCAATCCTTTGATTTCCTTTCCCTTGATGTATCTCTTGTTCTAAACAACGATCACAATCATCTTGTCCTTTATATAAAAATTTCATACCATTCACATATAAATCTAGATATTTACGTGAATTCTTCGGTTTACATTGTAATTTAATTTCCAACATTTTCTTTAATGTTACATTACGTAAGAATCGATTAATCAATGATGATCTGGATGATGTACAAGATGTTGTTGTTGTTGTAGTTTTATCATCATTTCTACCATTCAAATCACTATTAATTATTTTAAATGGTGATAGAGAATAATGATTTGTTTTATTAATTTTCTTTTTAGGTGAATTCAAATGTCGCGCATTCTGTTGTTGTTGTTGTTGTTCATTTATTGTTATTGTTGATAAATCAGAGATTGTTTCATTATCAGACCAATCCATTTTAATAGTTGTTGCATATTTATTAATTGTATTTTTCGGACTTTTCATATCGATTTCTTCAACCTCCTCAATATTATCATCATGTTTATTAACATCATTTGTATTGGACGGTATTATTACTTCATAATCATTAATAATATTATTATCAGTATCAGCATCAGCATCTTGTGTTTGTTGTTGTTTTGTTTTCTTACGCCAAAAATTCAATTCATTTAAAATCATTTGATAAATTGTTGAATTTTTCGGCTTCTCTTTTTACAATTGTTTTCAAATGATTTTTGAAAGTTATCATATTCATACGAATAACTTATACCTTTATGTTCATAAACATTACTATCGCATACAATAATATTTGTTGGTAGATTTGGATTCATTTTTGGATAATTCGGATAGAAGCCTTCACTTGTTGTTAATTTCAAATTATACGCTTTTGGATGTTTCAATGGTTTCGTCTCAATAAAAGAGTGTTTATTATTTGTAAAACCATCATGTGATGTTGAATAAATTGTGAAATCCTCTTGTCCTTCCGATACACCACGTTCAGCTAATGGGACTGATGTTGAGAAACTTAAAATACTCTTCAAACTACCAAAAATATTCGAATCCAACAGATTTGTATCAGATTTCTTACGTTTCTTGATCTCTTCTTCAACAATATTCGTATCAATTTTTTTCGTACGATTACTAGTTTTCTTTAAGCAACTCGATTTCGGTTGTTTAAATGTTGGTACGTTTTTAACAACATTCTCATCGTCTTCATCAATCGACGAACTCGATAAACTACCATTAGATGATGATGATGATGATGTTGTTGATGATGATGATGATGATGAGGATGATGATGATAAGCTCGAATTATTATTGATGTATAAATCAGATTTGATTTCACGATTGTTGGATTTCTCATAATATGGTGCATCACCTTCAGCTGCCCAACTATAACGCCCTTTAACAACATCCGGTTTTCGTATAAATGTTCTTTGAAAGAAACTCAACGATACATCCGGTTCATGTGTTATAAAACCATGATTTATATGGATATCATCAATTTTCGTACTGTTTAAGATATCTTCATGGAATGATACACGTTTTTTTGGTGTATCCGATTTGGATTTTTTCTTACGTTGTCGACGGAATACGATTTGATCTTCAACAGGTTTAACACACACATCCTCTGGGATATTTTCAACAATTGGTAAGACTTCAGGATTATGTTGTTGTTGTAGTTGTTGTTGTTGTTGATTGATTTTTAAATTTTCATTAACCTCCTCAGACATACTAACATGCATCTCTTCATTAACATTATCAATGTTAGTAATATTTTTATTTTGTATTGTATAATCTAATAATTCGTAACTGTTTAATGAAATATTCATTGAATCGGTGTCTTGTTTTTCTTTTAAATTCTTTATTGGATGTTCCATTTCAAAGACTTCATCGCTTAAACTATGATTAAAAATCTCTTTACTTTTCTTATCTGATGATTGCATAAGTTTAACACCATCAATTTCAAATTTATGTTCGAAACGATCAAAATAATTTGGTACACTTTTCGATAAACCATCATTATTATTATTATTATTATTATTATTATTATTATTATTGTGTGTTATATTCTGATTTACAATATCACTCTTTGTCATAATATTTGATTTCTCCATTTTATTACTATCTGTTGTAACAGTTATCTCATTATCACTATTACTATTACTACAATCAATTCCATTACAACTTATCATTGATGTTATGTCACTCTCACTATCAAGCAATTGTACACCCGAATCACCAGGTGATGCTAAACTTGATACTGTACTAGATGTCATTTGTTGATCTTGACTTAATTGTTTTAATTTTAATAAATCTTGATTCATTTTGTATCGATCATCAATGTCCGTTTCAATATCATGTTGTTGTTGAGATTCCATTGTTTTTACTACAAACAAAAACAAAACAATAAGACTACTACTAGATAGATACTACGACATTCTCATTGAAATATTGATTTCTTGTAATAAATCAACGATAATTATTTAAATTTGATCATCTACCAAACAATATTAATTCGTTTTGTTAATTCTATTGATTATTATTAATTAATAGTTGAAATTATTCAAATAATAATAATTGAATAGTTTTGGAAACAAAAAAATGCAAATACAATTATTGAATGAAATCATGACATCAAGTTGTTTTTTTTTTTGTAATGAATTTGTCAGTTGTTTCTCTCACCTGAATTTTCCATACGTGTTTTATTAAGGATTTAATTTAATTTTATTGGGATTCAATTCATTTTTAAGAGAGAGCAATTTTATTAACAAATTAAGGAAAAAAATTTAATTTTCACTACAAAGATGACAGAGGTGATTGTTTTGTCTTGTGCACATGCGTCATTATACCCTCTCTTCATTATTATTACATTGCATTGATTTTACGGCGGCCACAGTGCCGTAATTGAGAAATAAGAAGATCATTAGGGCACCCTCTTTCTTAGTTTTCTAAAATGGAATTTCTACATTTCCAACTTTTTGGGACTATCAAAATGGAATGACCAGTGACTTGACAACAGCAACTCATTAAGTAGCTTTTTTATACAATTTCAAATCAGATCACTATGAAATCACTTTGTGACACAATCACAATAATCTAGATGTGAACTTGTATCTCAACATTTTTCAATTCAAAAGCTTGAATATAAATATTGTACATTCCAAGAATTGTGCCCTCACATTTGCTCAATGTGAAAAATTAATACGGTAATGGGAAATGAATGATATACTTATTTTAATGTATCTATCAAATTAATCCAATATTGATCTACTTTGAAACAATCTAATTACCATAAAGATTATAATTTTTTTAATCTATGTTATTAATTAAGAGATAATATCTGTTTGTGTACACCACTGGTTGCATCCATTAATTAACAATAATAATAGATGGCGCTTTTTAAATTAATCAAAGGTGGCCGTGGATTAGCATATAATTAAATAATTGTGCAAAAGTGTATTTTCCCCAGGTTATCAATGCCATATTACTACCCTTGTGTGGCAAATATGTTTATATTATCACAAATGTTATTCTAGACTGAATATGATAATGATAGTGGCGAATTTATTTGAATTTCTTCATTGCGATTCTAGAAAAAGAGAAGAAATCTGTAATTGTCAATTCTAGATAATTCCAGTGGCGTCGAGATTATTCTAGAAGATTCTAACCTTATATATAGTGGTGGAAGGAGCGTTCCCGTCATCATTGCACAGTTAGATATCAGTTGAGTTCTGTGTTTGTTTAAATAAATCATCATTATTATTATTATTATTATTTTTCGGTTATATATTGTCTATACAATAAAGAGAAACATATTGATAGGTAATAAATATTTTTTGTGGTGAATTATTACCAATAATAATAGAGTAAATAAGTGGGATTATCAATGGGTAAAGATTATTATAAAATTTTGGGCATAAATAAAGGTGCCAGTGATGATGATATTAAGAAAGCTTATCGTAAATTGGCCCTAAAATATCATCCAGATAAAAACAAATCGAAAGGTGCTGAAGAACATTTCAAAGAAGTTGCTGAAGCTTATGAAGTATTATCAGATACGAAGAAACGTGATATTTATGATAGTTATGGTGAGGAGGGTTTGAAAGGTGGTATACCAAATGAAGCTGGTCAACCAGGTGGTGGTGGTGGTGGTGTTGGTGGCGGCGGTGGTTTTTCATACACTTATCATGGAGATCCACGGGCAACATTTGCACAATTCTTTGGTAGTGCATCACCATTCCAAGCATTCTTTGGTAGTGGTGGTGGTGGCGGTGGCGGTGGTAATCATCCTGGCATGTTTACGGCATTCCATGATGATGATATAATGGATATAGATGATCCATTTGCATCGATGAATTCAATGCCCGGTAGAGGACCAGCTGGTGGTGCATTTCGTAGTCAATCGTTCAATTTCCAAGGGAATCCAAATCGTGGCAAAGAAAAAGTACAAGATCCAGCTATTGAACATGATTTATATGTATCATTGGAAGATATTGCAAAAGGTTGTACGAAAAAAATGAAAATCAGTAGAAAAGTTTTACAACCAGATGGTTCAACAAGAACAGAAGATAAAGTATTAACAATAAATATCAAACCTGGTTGGAAAGCTGGTACGAAAATCACATTCCCCAGAGAAGGTGATCAAGGTATGAATAAAATACCAGCTGATATTGTGTTTATTATCCGTGATAAACAACACGCAACATTCAAACGTGAAGGTAGTGATATAAGATATACAGCGAAAATCACATTGAAACAAGCATTATGCGGATGCACAATTGACGTACCAACAATGGACAATAATAATAAAACAATACCACTACATTATAAAAATGAAATTATCAAACCAACAACAACAAGACGAATGCAAGGATATGGTCTACCATTGCCAAAAGAACCATCACGTCGGGGCGATTTAATTGTTAATTTCGATATTAAATTTCCAGAAAGACTGTCACAATCAGCCAGAGACATCATCTTTGATACATTACCAAATTAAAAATAATTCTCATAAATAAATAATGATGACAGTTTTTATGTTAAATTGATGCGTTTTTTAATTTGTTGAAATTTCTAGCTGTACGTTTTAGTACAAATCTTGTTAAATTCTAATCGATTTTTGTTTTGTTTAATAAATAGATGCCCTAGATGTGATTTATTTTGTATTATAACTTGTAATAGTTGTATAAATAAATGTTATTTTCGATTTTTAACATTTGTAGAATTTTTCATTTCAATACTTACTTTTATATGTGATATGGCGATGATGGTGTTGATGATGATTTCTATTTCTTTAAAAGGAAAACATCTAGAATAAAAGAATAAACATTTATTTTATTTTTATTTGAAAACAATTTAAATTGAACAAATTGTCTTAATTGTTTGTCCTTCAATTCAATTCGATTAGAAGAAAATTCGTGGGAAATCATTATATAAGAAGAAGAAATAATAGTGTAGATAGAAAAACCAAATTAATAATAATAATAATAATAATCAGGTAGCAGTTTCATAATTAAATATAACAGAAAATTGTTTACCACCTAAACGTTGTGCTAACCATTCATTTTTTAATACAGCTAATTTAACACAATCTATATTAAATTTTGCATATAAATTCGTATGTACAGCACGACCCATACCTTCCAATATTATTAAATCGATTGTTTCCATTAATTGGCATAATTCTAAAATTATTTTTACATCTTCTATTGTAATGAAAAATATAATAATAACAAACCTGGTGGTAGATTTGTTAAATCTAAACAAGGCCCCCTTTGTCCATTTTCTACTGTTAGTAAATCACCAGAATTAAGTGCATTTTCAAATATTTTACAATAACGTCCAGCTTCATTACAATACAATTTCAATTCAGTTAATGTAACATCATTTAATGCAGGTGATGAATTTGCAGCCAATACAACTTTGGTCCCCTCTTTCAAGAATTGCCGTGCCAATGGTAAAATACCTAATATAAAATCTATACCAGCATTATCAACAAATATAATCGCTTCTTTATATGGATTCGATTTAAGTTTTGTTATCCATTTATCTAGTTTATCACATAACCATGGTCGTTTCTCTATCGTATCAATAGCATTTGTTAAATCGAATGTTGTTGATGCTTCCAACATATTAGAAACAATATTTGAGCCCCAATCGAATACATTACCACCTAAAACACCTGTAATTATCTCTAACCATTTCTTATCGTAATTATCAATTGAATCGATAAGATTTAAACGATTTTCAAATTCTTTCAAAGCAATTAGACTTTCATTGTGTTTCTGTGTATACCAGGCATCTTTAAAATCATTATTACGTAGATTGTCCTCATTGAATTCTAATAATGTACGTATGCTTAATGGTTGTAGAATTCTAAAAAATTTTACAACATTCAATACAATACATTGTTTTATTTATTTATTTATTTATTTATTTATTTATATGCCAGAATATAGGTTGTACTCACTTTGGATTGCCATTTGCTAGAAATACGAGATTATGGAATTTGTCTAGACATATTTCAGCATTTTGTTTAGCATCAGGATTATCAGGATTCAAATAACTTGCTTTATTCACAAATTTCTTCACCATATTTTCTAAACAACTCAACCAATATTGTCTAGCAGCCTCATCATTCTCTAAATCGATTGTATCAGGTTTGTACGTTTCAGGATTCTTTAATAATGGACAAATATAATGTTTTCTCATCTCATTAGCCATATTCGTTAATTTACAACTCATTACCATTTATATGATGATAATTGCATTATAAATGATGCTAAAATATCTAATTTAAATTAAATAAACAATATTCTTATCATATGCTGAATTAATGTATGTTCAATGATAATGTTGAATATGTATGATTTTTTTTCTTTAATAATAAAATCCAAAATCCATATGAAAGTCGTCAACTGTGTTCCAATGATCTAATAACTGATCCCATTAACAACAGTTACTTTCAAAATAATTTATAGATAATTATCCACAATTAATTATTGTATTTGTTTTTTGTTTTAAATTAAATACTACGATGAATTTGTATGTTTATTGTAAAACAATAAATATTTTCTCATTTTCGCAACTTATCGTAGAGCAATTTTTTTGAATAATTGCGAATTTACGACACCTGTCAACTGTCATTCTTGTCAAACAAAGACTGCGTTCAACAATTGCGTATAGAACATGTAGTGCAAGTTGCATATGTTTACACTGTAATTTATTGTTGATCATCTGTCATGTCACAAGCTAGAGCGCCCTAATTTAGGGCAGATTTACCATCTTTAATCATTAATTCTTCTATAAACGCAACTGTTTTCACTATTTGTGAACGTATGATAATTATTTGTTGATGATAATTGTTTTTTTTCTATAATTCCCTTATCTATATTTACACCATTTATTGTCCAATTAGTAACGATGTTTATCTCTTTGAATTCTTTTGTAAATATTATTATATCACTCTTGCGGTTTTTATATAAACTAGACCAACTGATAGTAGTCTTTGTCTCTTTTTTTTAACTGTAAATTAATGTCCTAATTAAGCATTTACGTCAATAGATAATTGAGTAGTACTTCTTTTTTTTTAAACAATAATCAATTAATAGAAATACGATGATATGTTTCATGTTTAGTATTTCTATTTCTTCTGTTTGAAAACTTTCTATGAGATAATGTAGGTCAAGCGGCCAACTTAAATCCGGGAATTTTCCAATACAACACTTGTATTATACTTTTGAATAGTAATAAAATCCTGGAGATGTTAAACCATTCCATGTAATTATTCCAAAATACTTAATTAGAGAAAATTGATTATCATGAAGACGACACCACAATAATTACCCCAAACAAAAGAAATACAAAACAACACGATGAATCATTAAAAGAGAGAGTTTGGGTGTTTGTTGTATAAAACTTCATTATTAACAAATTAGTTGTGATTGTGTACAAACATGAAAATATTAATTAGTTTGATAATTTTCATTAATTATTGTTGTTGTTATGGATTTTGTCAAACACATTCGGAAGTTATTGGAAATGAAGATCTATGGGGATCTGTATTAGAAGAATGGACTTTATCGGGAAGTTTCAGGTAAACTTATATCAAATTTTAATTATTCTTCCAAATAATATTCGTAATAAATTTAGAGAGAAACGTGTAATGATTGATAAAATTGATAAAGAATCCAAAGTTATACCTGGCAAAATTATCAATAATAATAACAATATTAACAACAATCCATCAGTAACTGAGACTGACCTATATTTATTAAATGCTATAGAAAAATTAGTTTATAAAGTTGATTTTATCGAAAAACGTTTACGTAGAGTTGAACAAATGTTATATTACACAGTGGCTGGCAATAGAATTGATCAAGGTATGTATATCTATATCTATTTGGTATATTAATTTCTTTTGTTTCTAAAAATTAAATAATTATCATTGTTCCTTTGTAGATCCATGTCCGGATAATTTTACACGAATTTCAAATAGTTGTTACTCATTCATTACAAATCAAGTTAATTGGAAAGTTGCAAATAAACAATGTAAAAAACTAAATGGAAATTTAATCGAAATGGAAACAATTAATGAATATCAAGGATTAATGGATTTTATACAAAACAATCAATATTTACGCGGCAAAGATTATTGGACTGGTGGTTTAAATCCTGGCTTATTATGGATATGGAGTAATAGTGGACGTCCCATTATCGCTGACAACAACAACAATCAACTAACAATTTTAGGTGATGGTCGTTGTTTACGATTTGCTTACAATTCACAAAAATATTCGTACAATTATTATGGTACAGATTGTTCGAAACATTATAATTTCATATGTGAATTACCGGAGAATTCAACAAGTAATCAAGTGTACAGATTAGGAAAAAGTCGAAAGATATTTGACGAATTATAAAGATGAAAAATAAACAAAACTATTTATTCGTTTTTACCATAAATTAAACGACTTTATAATGTAGTCGCTTGACTAAATTCATGTAATGTTTGTAAGTCTTTTATTAATAAATTTGTAGTTTGTCGTATTTTTGGATAATTCTCATCAACATCATTATCATTATTCTTATCATCATCGTCATCATCATTTGGATTTAAAGAATTATCATCAATTTCATTTAATTGCCTTTCAAAATTATCTAAACGTTCATCTATTAATGATTGTACATTTTGTATGTGTTCTAATAGATTTAAACGACAATCTGTTGAGTTTATTGCAGCTTCCGGTTGGGGTATTTTTGGTATTATCATTTTATTATCACCATTATTATTATTATTATTATTAATTTTACTATTATTACCTTTCAAAATTTGCATTAACATTGATTCATTCTGTTCTTTGTTATCATTTATTTTATCATCGTCAACAACAACATCATCATCATCATCATCATCATCAATAGGTTCATTTTTAATTTTTTTATCATTATCATCATTATCGATTTTCTCAGGTAATGATAATTTCTCCCATGGTTTTGACCATAAATACAATTTCGGATGATTTTTAGCTCTGAAATATTCAATCAATTCAATTGTAATATTTTTGTTTTTCAATGAATAATAATTATATTAAAACTATTTAAATACTTACTCTGCAATTTTCAATTTAACTTTAACAGTATTTACGAAATCTTTTAATTCTACTAAACCACCAGAGATATCGTGGCTTCTTTTCAATTTATTAAAACGTTTATTTAATAAATCATCATCTTTTGTATGATAACTACCAATTGGTAATGTACCTTGTTTTAACCAATCTTGATCATGATAATATTTTCTTGATAAACGTTGTTTTAATGGATTTTGACATATATAACAGACATATTTTTCTGGTACTTGGTTCTCTGTATAAATATTATTACAAAATGCATGTTGCCAACATAAACATAAATCACATTGTATCATTAAACCATCTTCTTCTGTATAACCACATGTACAATTGATTATCTCTTCTTGTTTCATACGAACAATTTTTATAACTCTACCACCTTCAATTATAATATTATTATTATTATTATTATTACTATTATCATTGGGTTGTTGTAGTGTTTCAATAGTTTCCCGATTTTGTTGTTGTTGTTGTTAATAGAAGTGGAGGTGATGATGGTGTTGAAGTTGTAGTTGTATTTAATGGATGTTTGTCATTATTACCTTTAAAATTACGTTTAACTTGTTGATTCTTATCATTTCTAACAACTGGTAACAATGTTTTTATACCAGTTGGTGGACGTGTTGTTGATAATAATTTTAAATTTAAATCATTCGGTGGTATACCTTCTGATTTCTTTAATAAATCTTTCAATTTTATATCTGGATACATATTTGATGGTAAACCTGAAGGTAATGGTTGTACGTCTTCTGTTTTATTACCATTATTATTGTCATTTTTATTATTATCATTACTATTACTATTATCAGTAGATTTGGCGTTTAATAATTTCAAAATCTCAGAATCCTTACTATTACTTTTATTTGATGATGATGTTGATGATAATGATGGCGATGATGATGATGTTGATGACTGTTGTTGAGGTTCATTTTCTTGCTCTTGTTGTTTTTTTATTTGTTTATTTTGTGAAGTTATTTTATTTGGTGTTGTTTGTTGTTGTTGTTGTGATTGTTGTTGTTTATCTAAATCACCAACAGTACGTGCATAAGCTAAATCAGCAACATTTGGTGTTGAATTTAAATATTTTGTATATTGAGGATGATAATGTTTTATATGCATTTGTGCTAAATTCTCTTTACGAAAAATCTTCTTACAACCATCAATTGGACATTCATAACCATCATCGACTACTGGTATTTTTAATGTAGAATTTTCTATCGACATTAAATAATTATTATTATAATGAAATATTGAAAAATATAAATAAACATAAACGAAATATACCTCCTTCTTCAATCACATCAGTATTTTGATCATCACCAGTTTGACTATCATCACCATTGCCACTAGTTAATGATTCATCATTAATACTTGTATTATGGCCAATCAATTCTAAATCTTTACGTTTATTTCTATGTCTATGTATACTAAAATCAAACATTGACCAATTATATTTCATTAATTTCGTTTCATCTAAATATTGTTTAATTTCTGAACGTGAACGAAATCTACGATTATCAGGACTTAAAATGATTGTATCCCATTTACCAGCTGATGCACCACTTATACGTTGTGTCAAATGTTTTACCCAACCAGTTGGTAAACGTGGATCTGGTACAATTATTGACTTTTTTATACCATCTTGTATATCGATTTTTGATTCAACACCAACAGGACGACCATTCTCCCATCTGAAATTTAAAAATTAAAAACAATACTAGGTTCAAAATTAAAAAAGAAAACATACTCAGGCACCCATGGTTCATAAATTTCATCTTCTGTAACTTGTTCTGGATTTGGTTTCGGTGATGGTATTACAACGGTTGCATTAGGTGTCGTTTTGATTCTATCTTCTTGATTATCCAATTTTTGACGTTTACCAAATAATGCAGCAATATCGATTTTACGTTTCTTTTCACGACGTTCTTGTTTTGAACTTTGTACAGGATCAAATAATGGCGATGATTGTAAATGTTTACCTTCTGCTTTACTTATACGATGCGCTTTTAGGCTTTTAACAAAACCATCATCAAATAATACTTCATAAGTATCTAAAAAGCATTTTAAAATTACTTATAAGAATCTAATACAATTAAATATTTTATTACCATTTGGTAGAAGTTTTGTAACAGTTGCTGGGAACTTCCTAGCATCACTCCATGATGCTAAACAACGTTCACCCATTAAATACTTTTGAACAGCTTTAGTTGTAGTTGTTGTTGTTGATGATGATGTTTCTGTGGTTGATTGTAATGGTCTTAAACGTGGACTATCCATACATATCCATTCATCATATTTATTTGAAAATTTCTCAAAATGTATTAATACTTCATTCTCTTCATAATCTTCTTCAACTATACGGGCTGGATACCAAGTATTATTGAAATCTAATGCTTCAATACGTGAATTTATCGCGAAATTTATAGAACGATTAAGTGGTTTTCTTTTTTCTTTATTTTCTTCTCCAACAATTTCCTGTTTCTGTTCTTGTAGTTGTTGTTGTTGTTGATTTTCATCAATATTTTTGGAATTACCTTTATTTTTAACCACCATATGACCATCATCAGTTTCTATAGGTATTGTATCAGACTCACTATTATCTTTTTTAACTTTAATAGCCTCTAATTTAGATTTATCCCATGGGAAAACACTAGGTAACACACCTTGTTTTAACATGTACTTTTTACCTTTAAAATTACAAAAATCCATACGTAGGAAATGTCGTGAACATACATGTAAGACTTTTGTTGGTTTTCTATTATCATTATCTGTTGTTATATGACATAATGATAACCATTTTGTACGAATATCTGGTTGATTTGGTATTCGGTGAAATGTAACACCAGTATCTTCTTGGCGATTTGATTCGGATAAACAACCATCAACAGCACATTTACGAATCATTTTATTTCTCGTATTCTATAAGAGATAAGAAATTATTAACCATTAACTTTTATAGAAACAATATTATTATTATTATTTTTTTCTATTATTACCATGACGAAATATTAAATTTTGAAAGTCAAATTACGTTAATTTCTAATAAACAATTGAACAAACTGACATTTGACAATGCAATAAAAACAATTATACCAACCTACGAAATATTTTTTTATTTGCTTGGTGCGACTGTATTTTGTTGACTGTTTCAGCAACAGTGACCTCTTCCTCGTCCCATTTGAAGCAAGTGACTCCGTGCTTGTTCTCTATTTTGAGCTAAGGCCGAAAATTAAGGCGACTTGCACTTTAAATTACCAATAAAATAATCGAAAAAAATGGCATCAAACGCTGAATTAGCCTGTGTTTATTCTGCCTCATCTTAGCAGATGATGATATTGCCATTACTGTAAGTAAAATTGAAAATATTCTTAAAAACTTTGGTTAGGTTGCATGTCTTGTGGCAGTTTAAATCCACAAATATCTTAATCATCTTCAAATATTTCTTATAATTTTTATGTTATTCCAATTAAATTGATGATGATAAATTGTTGAATTTCTATTGTAGGGTGAAAAAATTCAAACAATTCTAAAAGCAGCCAGTGTTGATGTTGAACCTTATTGGCCTGGTTTATTTGCCAAAGCTTTAGAAGGTTTAAATGTTAAAGATTTAATCACAAAGATTGGATCTGGTGCTGGTGCTGCTCCAGTAGCAGCGGCAGCCGCAGCTCCAGCCGCCGCCGCTGCTGCTGCTGCTGCTCCAGCTAAAGAAGAAAAGAAGAAGGAAGAAGAACCCGAAGAATCTGATGATGATATGGGTCTAGGATTGTTTGATTAAATAACAAAACAACAATAATTGTAATTCAAAGTACAATTAAAATTATTTTATATTGAAGATATTGTTTCTATTTATTTATCTATTCCAACAAATTTAACGTAAAACAAAATTCAGTATTCTACCTATCTACCACAAAGCTCTTTGTACACCTGCTAATAAATTGTGATCAGCTAAATCACGGAATACAATACGACTTAAACGCCAACGGTGTACAACACCACGTGGTCTAGATGTTAATATACATCGATTATTTATACGTAATGGTGTTGAATCTTTTGGTAATGCAGCAATTTCACTATCGGCGATCTCACGTAATTCCGGTGGTAATATATCGTTTTTACGTAATGAATTGATACGTAGACGTAATGGTGCCAATTCTGTTGCTAATTTACGACGTTTCACATCACGGATCATCCAACGATTCACCCATTTATTTCGAACTTGTTGGAACTGCAAACAAACAAAAAGTGAGGTTATTTTTTTACACATTTTTTACAAATAAACAATTAACAATGTTACATTTTGATTTTGTTGAGTTGCCACTTGATGACGAAATAAATTTGTGATTAATTTAACACAATTCATATTTTTCGTTTCGTATTTAATTAATAATTTATTTATTCAAACAAAAATGTCAAAAATCCTAGCTAACTAGTCAACAACATTGGAAAACTAAATGTAACTATATAAGAAAATATTTAATTATGGGATATTCGTAGCTCCAGATATGGCGCGAAAACTTAAATTGCTAATAGAAAACACATAAAATCTGATAAAATAAATTGATAAAATTTCAGCAGAAATCCATAAGAATGTTCAAAAATGCATTTAAAAATCTCTGGAAGATTTCTATAGTGCATGGTTGACAAATTCGTTAAATTTTGATCAAGTATCAAAGGGGACGAAAAGGATTATCAAAGAAGCATCATACCCCATGTGTTATGTAAAACAATGATTGTTCTTCTACATACGAATCTTTCGGTTGTTGAATGACTTTTTTAGCAAACATTTTAAATTCGCTGGTTTGATTGAAGAATCAAGAAAAAATTGTTTGCTAATAATTAATAGCATTATCATTTGCATGCAAATTAAATTAGTTCTACTATTGGAAATATTCGAATTATCGAATCAATATTAGTTGCATCCTACTATGATTAATGGTAATATTGAAATAGACATTTGTTTGTGAATTGTGGTTGTTTTAGTGATATTGAAGGGTGAATTGTACAATAAATATTGGTTTCTAGAGGGATTGTATTTCTTTTATTCTCTTTATATCCACCCACCACCATTCACCACCATTAAACATTTCGTAACATATTTTAAGAATTGTTGCTGTTATTGATAGCTTTGATAGCTCTTGATCGAATCTAAATTCAATTATTATCCTTATTATTATTGTTATAATTTGAATAATCGGTTAAATTTGTCTGACAATAGTACCGTTTTAACGACTATCATCCACATATAAAACTTGACCGATTCTTTGAACGTTAAAAGAGAGCGATCGGGCTTAATGAATCAATTGATTGGTTGCTTGGTTAGTTCGTTAAAACGATAAATGGGCAAACTATAAAGACGACGAATTACAGGTCGTAAGGCCTGTGTGGTAAAACAGATCATGATCGAGATAAAAAAAGAAAAGGAAACGAGAACACACACACACTTACAGTCAATTTAACAGACAGAAGACCTGCCACCACTAATATTTAATTTGAAAACCCCATTTTAAATTAGAAAACTGAGAGAGTACGAGGTCGTGTAATAATTGATTTTATCGAAAATTATGTGGTATAGAGAAACGATCATATACATGGAAATTTTTAGTATCTAGATAGTATATTTATCGTTGAATTTCTACTATAGCATTATGTATCTAAATGCATCCGTTTTATTGATCAATTTAATGGTATTAACATAATTTAGACGATGCTTTTTTTTAAGCTGGCAATAATTGGCTGGTTTTAGACTAAATCCAATCCATCCAACACGAACGTTGCGGATAAGGCATCTATCTAGAGATATACAGAACGTTCCACTTAAGCGGATATGTCTATTGATTTATATTTATGAAAGTGTTAATAATATTCCTGTTCCATAGTCCATCTAAGTAGGTATATGTATAACATGTATGTATGTATAAGGGATGTTATTGTTGATGAATAGGGGAGAAGAAATCTTTAATCCCCTCTAAAATTCAGACTTTATATTGTGGGGTAGCTATATACATATAGCGAATACCATATAGAAACTGGTTTGATATTACGCCGCGATTTGAACGTTTTATAGACACGTGCGCCTGACGGATGCAGCTGCTCGTACTACACTGTTCAATACTCAAGAGGGAGCGTTTTTCTTTTTTTATTTCGTCGTCATCGTCGTCGTTATTTGTTTGAAGGCTTTTTGATTCTGACATTGTACAGGCGTAACCATCATCATTCATTTCACTCTTCTAGAAGAAGTTATTAAATGAAACGTACGACGTGTTTATTATACGTCGACTATTTCGGCTTGACTTCACAACAAACCTTCGTCGACGAATGATCATTTGAATATTATCCATATTATGATTACTACCCCAATTTCTATAATGGAAGAAATGCAACTCAATTGAATATTTCGAGACAAAACTAGACTAAAGACCCCTGTTCTTAGTGATTTTTAGAATCAATTCCAATTGTTCTTTCTTGTCGCCAAATTAGCGACATTAATTTGTTCTATAAAAAAAATAAAGAAAAATTATGCCAACCATCAGCAGCATGAATAAAAAGTGATATTTTTTTGTTGAAACTTAATCCAAATAACCTTGTCTAGTCATCTATCTAGCTATTTCATTAGCATTTCAACTCCTTTATAAATAAACAGTCCTCTTTTGTTGTCTTTTAATTATCGTTATTTTATCATTATTATTACTATTATTGAACAAAATGATTGGTAGTCTGTTTAGATAATAAAAGCTTCTAGTTTCCGGTCGATTATAGATCGTTTCCGAATCAAAATAAAAAAATAAAATACAGTTCATCATCATATCATTATTAAAAGCAATCAAATGGCGCGTTATAGCTTCATGGGATAGCAAACAAAAATTTGAATTTGCGAGCTCCATATACAGTGTTGTATTCAGATATTTTGCTATGGCTCCCTTCACGGCTCCAATATTTCAATCTCTAAATAATTTTTGTTAATTTGAAAATATCATTTTACAAATTCAATATGTTTGTTTGTATTGATATGTAAATTTAAGCAAAAATTTCTAATTGTCATAAATATTTATGTTTGTCAGAAGGGACAGCCAGTCAGAACTAGTAGTACTAAATAGTAGTCGGTAGCTTGACTATAATTAGATTTCAAGACTATATAAGAGGGATGAAACCAACTGATAGACCATACTTTTCATTTCATTTTATTTCCAGTTAATTGAACAATCAATGATTGAAGTTGATTGACAACAGACCATCATCTGTTTGACAAATCACACCAATAGAAAACCTTTAAAAATCTTCAATATATTTCGATCGATGATTGCTGAGAGCAATTTTCGAATCAAACATTATTTTACCAAATAAAATTTTCATTTTATACGTACGTTAGACATTTCTTTTATTTTGTAAATAAATTGAAATTTATTTACAATTTAAATATGTTCGAAAATGTTAATAGTTTCGTTTTTTTTTGTTCTTTACAATTGTAACAAATTCAAATTCGTCACACGTAAATACATAAAGAACAACCCCATTTTATTTGCAAAGTGATTCGATGACACATCGTGTTGTAGATTATGTAACAACCCTTTCAAGATAAATTTAGAAAATTGCAATCGTTGCATATCAACCCTTTACATACTATAAAAGCATCCCTTTATTCGACTACAATTTTTCTACATATAATCAAACCATCGTGTTCTACGGGGGCATTTGTTTTTATTGTTGAAGCTCTGTTTCTAAAAGCTCATTTGTTGTGTGTTTCAACAAATCCATTCTCATCTATTTGAAAAATTGAATGAAATCAACGGTGCCATGTGTGTTTGAAGCAGTTTGAAGATACAGATAGAGGTATGGCAAAGCTCTAAATGCGCATGTGTTGTTGTTGTTGTAGTAAAATCGAAACGAATGATCAAGCTTCTGTAATACTACGACTACTATAACAACATACACAGAAAAAGCTGTAAATTGTGTGTGATATGCGTGTTGTACGTGTACTTAATATGACACAAAACTACTACTAGATAATATCTAACAACAACAACAACAACAACAACAACTATAGATAGTGGTTGAATTGATATCCAAAACAAATCTACACGTGATTACGTTCAATTTGTGGCAGAATTTACACCTTGACTGGCTGTCGAAAAGAAAAACAGAATAAATTCATTAATCAGGTAAAAATGTTCATTCAATTCCATACATTTATTATTGTTTTAAAACTGGAGCTTTGAGGGGGCTAGGGATGGGGGCAATGGTAAACACACAAATTCTACCTGCCTCATATTGAGAAATACCTTCAGAAGAATTCTTTTATTATTGTCCTGTAACTGGAATTCGCTTTTGAAATAAAATCGCAAATAAAGCAAACATAAATATCTCCTATAAAGGCCACATGCACAGATCGCAATTTTTTTCATATTTCGAAATAACAAAAAAAAATAAAATGAATTCTAATTAAAAACATAATACTATTCCACTTGTTTTTGTTGTAGTCTGCTTGTTATATTAAGGTTTTTTATTTGTATTTTTTATGTTACATTTTAAAATTTGCAATAATCTCTTGATATTCGTGTGAAACAGCTTCAATATTTCGTCTTCTCTATTTGTGTACAATTTTTTTTCCACCCGTTTATGTGCCACATGTGTTTTCAACAACAACAGAAAAAAAGAAAAGAAAACACCAACTGGTTGTTTTATAAATTTCTACCCTTCCATTTTAAATTAATAATAATAGTGATAGTGATAAAACAATCGATATTTGTTGTGAATTAATCGAATCTAGTTAGAATCCAATTTCCTGTGGTTATAAAAGGGGGACACATTAATGAGAAAATTGTTATAAATGTGAATTGTTATTTAATACTTGACTACTATTTAACTGTAATATTTTTTTTTTAATAAAAGATATGGCGGAATTATCTCAATTTCTATCTGTACTTTGTCTATATTACAATTTGATTTCTGTTTGAATTTTGTCCAGTTGATGAGTTGTCTAACTGAATGGACAGATGTCTGTAAGCGTCGCGACGCCCGATTCCAAATCGCTGCCGCCCTCTATGAACGACATTGATAAAGTTCACATGGTATACATACCGGTGGTTTTGTTTTATTTCGAAAATTTCCAATCAAATCTATTGCTTTTTAATTACACAATGTTTATCTATTCTATTTTATTAATTAATCAGTTTTTTAGATAATTTTTTGTTGTTTTAACTCTCTCAAAAATTAATTGAAATTCCCATAAATACACAAAATTAAAACGAACAAGTTAAACATTAAAAAATAGACATCCCGGAAATAATATTGTATTGTAGTATATACATATGTATAGTTTGTATGTAAATGTATTGGATTGAATTAGTGTTAGTTTCTGCACTTCCGATTATCATTATCATTATTATTGGAACTACCGTAATTTCCGGCCAACGTTAGTAAAAATTAAATTTAACGTATTCATAAGTAAAGTTATGGAGAAGTTAAAAAACTGTCCGTATTAGAGAGGTGGATTTACGTACAATTGGTGGAGGCGAGCAACGTCTTTTATAATATAAGATCTTCGCATCTATTTAATATAGAGAAATAAAAAAAATTATTGTAGAAGTGGAATGTTCACAAACAAATTGTGTCTGTCCTCTGTACGTTCTTATTAAAACGTGCTAGTCAAAAAAAAAACACACACACACATACACACACACACATTCACTCATACATACACAATGTTTATTCTTCTTTAGTGTCCATTCCAGTTTCACACAAAATTTGGAAAATGTTAACAAGAATCCGTTTGATCAAAGGGTCCGTTTGGCTAGAGGAAGTTTGGAACAATTTTGTGTGTAGTCGTTGTTAGTTACGGGACTTTTTAATTACCAATCAATTAAAGGTGTGCCTATATATTTATCGATAAAAGTGTCACTTCCACTTCTCATAACTATCAAATATCATTGTTTAATTTATAAGGGGTCGATCTCTCTATAATGGAAAGTTGATCTTTAATGTTGTTATAACCGGTGGAAAAACCTCACCTAGATAGATAGAACACGTATATTATCTATAACAATGTTTATGTTTAGAACTTGTGTGCATGTGCGTGTGTGTGTAGATTCAATATTGAATAGATTGAAACAAAAGGAATACAAACTATGGTTGGAACACCATCATTGTTTTGGTTTCAATCTAATCTCAAATTACCCCCCAGTTGGTTTTGATTGTTTTTAAAAGTTTATTTGATAGAAAATGAAATCAAATAGTGAAAATAAGTTTATGCCCAATATTCCATTCTCACAAATTCAATTTTCGTTCCATCTAACTATTTGAACGAATTCCATCTTTCTCTTTCATTCATAGAATTAAGATTAAATAAAAATACACACACACACAATATCGGATTAATGGATTGTTCTTTGAATTTTCATGTGTATCTTATTGTTAGATAGTGTAATTATTCGCTTTATTTTAGATTTATTGTGACAATTTGGATCCACCTGCGTCTCTATCTCCATTTAACCATCTGTTTGTTATTATTATATAAAACGCTTTCGTCGTTTGGTGTGCCGTTTTTTTATCGGCGCCAGTTTGTGTGTTTAAATTCAAGTTTGACTAAAGCGACATGTTACAATTATTATCAATTGAAAAATCAATAAAATGAAAGTTTTCGCATTTATCGATTTTTAACGAATAGAAGAAGAAGAAGAAATTTATCTTTTAACTTTTGCAAAACTGTTTCTTGATTTCCATCATTTTACGTACAGTTTTTGTAAATTATGATAGAAACTTTTTGAATCTATGAAAAATACGGTGTCAGTCTCAAGAAAATGGAGGTCTTCTTTCTATCTTATTTGAATATTACAAACAAGAGATAGATTATAGCTCTTCATGTGGGGGGGTGTAGGTTCAAACAAATTTGAATTTGGTGGCCACCATTTGCAAATTCTACTACAGCAATGAGTGTACAACGCTCCAATTGTTCCAAAAAAATTCCAATTGATGGTAGTAACAAACCTTATATTTACAACTGTCCTGTACACATCACGTTTGTTGTTGATAATAATGAGAATAATTATTTTGATAATTAAGAATGTTCTGTAAGGGGATTAAGCATCATTTTGTTCCTGTCAGGATTCCTTAACCGGCAATTTTTCATTTCTACGTTAACAGTAATGGGGGGGTGGTTGGTTGGTTGGTTGTAATGGTTGTAGTATCTATCGTAACAGCAGTAGTAGGGAAAACGTGACGAAATGATAAATCGCATCTATGTATTACATTGATTTTTCTTTTTGTATTTATTACAACAACAACAACAACAACAACAACAACAACGAGAAAAAGAAACTTGTATCATTTTCTTTCTATTATATTAGAATAATACTATTTGAATTATTGTACCTAATATCGGTTATTAAATGGTAGAAGGATGATGTATTAAAAATGGTGATATAATAGTAAAAGGGGGTGTTGGTTGGTCACCTTTCTAAAATAAAGTGGTGTGATCTTCAATTTCCGACCCATCTTTCTGTAATATTTATATACTATATGTATGTACATAGTATGTCGATCTATCTCTTTCTAGTTTTCGGTTGGCTACTTTGATGTTTCGCCACCATCCCATGTCACCGGTACAGAGATCGTTTTCTGATAATAATAATGATAATAATAAATGTAGCAGAAGCCCTTGTTATTGACAGGCATGTCATCAGCCATCCCCGTTTAACAGTAAATATAAAATTTCCATTTACGGTATATGAACTATCAATTTAATCAACATTCACACGACCATTTCGTCTTTTATTTACTGTTAATAGATATCTGTTAATTATATTTATTTAATAAAATGAATTTGTTGATGGGTATACTTATTTAATCTATCTAAATAGCTTCTCTTATTCAGCACATTATTTATTCACATTGACTGATCCATGAACAATACAACTATTTATTCATCCCTCTATCTCATTTATTATTATTATTATTATTATTATTATTATTATTATTAACTTCTCATTGAATTATGCCATCCATAACAATGGTCTCTGTTGTTTGAATTATCACACAATTGTCTCTATTTCCCTTTTCATCACAAGGAGGAAAAAATATTTGAATTTCTAGTTAATTTAGCAAATTTTGGCAATATTGGGGGGTGGTTTCTTATATCGCCCGGTTTTTTTTTCTATTATCATTTGAGAATCTGTCAAATTCGATGTTTCTTCTATTTTTCTTTTCCTGTGTGTACATGTCAATGATCTTTTGCCAGCCCATCATTCATGCTATCGATAATATCAGAAATCAAAAAAAAAAACAACCGAAAAAAGATTGAAGAATCGATTGGATGATAGATATTTGTATGTGTATGTACATACATATGTGTTATGTGATCAAAGGATTGATCTGTTATCGTTGTTTTTGAGGCTAAAGTTGAAATACTAAAGAACATCAATTATCCGAACTACATTATTGCATCATTTATTAATATGAACCATGTTGACCACACAACTAGGTTGGTTAATTGAGGCTTGTGATATCTAAAAAAATAAAATTGAAACAGCTTAGAGGAGCAAAATGATGTCTCTCTCTCTCTCTCTCTCTGTTCCACCCGATGATTTAAACTACTATATGTAGAGCAGCTTGGAAAATCTCTTTTTTACCCAACTATCTAGTAGCACAAAAAAAGAGCCAAATAACTTCTAGCATAATAAACATTTTAAATAAGAGTAAGTGAGATAGATGGATGGTTGGTTGGATGGATGGATAGATAGATAGATAGATAGATAAATAGATAGGTTGATAACAGTAGAGGCTGATTTATATTTTTAAATTACAAAATACTATCTTTTAACATTTAACATATAGGAGGTGGTGCTATATACAAAATGGGGTTAATTTGTCTGTGACTCTTTATTTTATTTATCTATACAATGTGACAAAAAGAGATAAATATTTAAATATAAACTCGAATAGAATAAAATGGAGATAGAAATAGTTGAATGTTAAGGGCTATTATTGTCGAGCTGTGACCGTGGATTGTTTTAGGGGGAGAATCAGAGCAGCAAATTTGGCAAAATTTGCAGCTTCCAACATTAACACTTATGTTTGAAGTGGTGAATGGTGGTTGGGGGGAGGTGGTCTATGTTAGCGTTATCGTTTAAACTGCGGAAATCACAGTGGTGAATTAGAATTTCGTACCAATGTAACAATGTTGACGATGTACTTTTTAATCTAGTTGGCTTTTTTTCTCTAAATTTCAAGTGTAGGCAAACCACTGAAATGTAAAAACACATTATTTCCCCTATAATCTCCCCGTTTTTTTTCTAAATAGTTCACCATGATATAAATCCATTTTAATGTTAATTTTTCTATGTTAGATCCCGATAATTATAAACAGAATTCTATAAAAACATGTTTACCAGATGGGTGATTTTGTAGTGTAATAAAGAATGAAAAAACAATGTTTAATTCTAGTTGGAATAAACGATTTTTTAAAAAGGACCGGTATCCAATTTTTAAACCATTTCCATCCACCAATCTTTCCTCTAATATTATTGAAAACGTTTTGAAATTGTCCACGTCCACCCCATCTTGGGTTTTTTTTTTGTTTTGTTTTGTTTAGGGTCAGTCAATATCGTAATTCGAGAATATAAAAGACGAATGAGAGCATGTTGATAATAGGATTTCTGAAAAGGCATCTTTTTTAAATCTGATAATCTCCTCCTCACTTTTCAAAATTCAGTATTGACCAACAGGAAGAAAAAAAGATAGAGAATAAGATTCTAATCACGTTCAAATTACACATTACTTGGATTTGTAATAGTCAAGAGGGCTTTCACCTTTTTTTTTGTTGTCGTTGTCGCCACACAAATTTTTAAAGAACAATAAACAACAACAAAAAAAATACCACATACATATGTTGGATTAATAAAATTAACGATAAAAAAATTAGTTATAGGAAAATAAACATTTGGGATGTGTTAACGATAACTACCAGAGATGTTGGATGTTTCTTCTTAATTTATAATGTCGTTCAATTATTGTGGAAATCGTGTACTACTGTCTACATATTAATTCAACATACAATAGTGGTGGTTTGGTTTTATAGTAGAAAATCTCCTTTTCTGGGGTTATTTAAAGTGGTGCTAAATTGTTGTAGTTTTAGTTGTGTTTAACGACCATCGAAACAACGACGATGACAATAACTACACAGCGGAAAAGGTGAGAAGTTTTGAAGAGGGTTAAAAGTGTTTTGTACGAATAGCATATACTACTTTTATTATTGTTGCTTACCCACCCCCAATACAACAATTCGTAGTATATATATATATATATATATATATATATATATATATATATATAAAACTTTATTTGCCAGTTCAAATATGCCCGAAATATTTTGTTATATTTCGTCGAATATAAAACTGAAGAGGTCCATAAAATTCCGGATGACTTATTAAAATTTTATTCGTTTCGTTTCCAAAAAATCTTTTTGGCTTTGAATATGATCTGTGTGTGTGTGTGTATGTGTGCGTGTGCATGTGTGTGGCGATTATTCAAACGGAATAAAATTGAATGGAAGGAAGATAAGAGATAATAAAGAAATCTCCAAATAAAGTCTCTTGGCAATTTTGATCTGGTTTCAAGGGATCTTTTTTTTTATCATGAATATTAATTAATATCGACCCGCTCCCCGGATATTGTGGTAGACAGCCCTCTCCATAATCATTTCCTTCTTTTCATCGTTAGTTCATAAGACACTGATACTTTGTGATCGTTTTGGCATATTTTAATAATCTAGAACTATATCTCCTTCAATATATATAATATTTAATTAATTATGTAGATCTCCAATTACTGAGTAACTTCTAAACCAGTTATTTGCATCAGTTTGCAAATAATCTATCCAAGTATAGTAAAAATGACAGGATGTGGCCAACTTGACAACAACACATCTAATCTTAACATAAGCACATTACGATTGTGTTCATCTTGCCTTCCTGAATCCTTAACTTAAGCTCGTTATTTCGTTAACTCCTAACTGCCTAAGAGCGAGAGAGAGAGAGAGAGAGACTTTTAGATGAAAAAATTAATTCCAATCTTCAAATTTTGTAGAATATTAGAAACATTTAGCCCGAAAATTACCTAGTATTTTATACAGAAATGGTTGTAGTAAAATGAATCTGTGTCCATGTGTCGACGCAGTTTTATGCTTTATCACAACTGCTGTTATCACTAACTTTCCCTTAAGTTTCTTTTATTAGCTCGAAATATTTCAAGATTTATTTGGAGATTATGAAAGACGGTAGGTACTTGCTGAAACTTTCAAGGACCGAAAATGGGATTTCTTTCTTTATCCTTATATCTTTTTGTTCAATAATGTAAAGATAATTGCAACAGGTAGTCTAAGCTATCCAATTTCTTTTTGTTTATAGTAGAATTACACGGAAATCTTTGTAACCCTAAAAAAACTGGGTCAACGATTATCTACAATAATTCGCCACAAACGCACACACTCACACATACAAATAAAAAAACAGCAACATTGTGTAAAGAAAATGGATATTTATCGTTGTTCTCCAAGAAGTCATAGGACATAAATTGAGTTAAAATAGGAAAAAATGCGGATAACAACAACAAAAATTCTTGTTGTTGTTGTCGCTGTTGGCATTGTTTCTGCATTTTTTTTTACACAACTATTATTTATCTGTTTTCAGAGATGCGCCGATAATTTCTTTCGTCTACAATTGCTGGGTTGCATTTCCGGTTTCCAATGTTAAATGTTTGTGGTGGTATATGTCTGCATAAGATGTTCTGTAGACCGGAACAGATACTAGCCAAGATCCGGTATTTATTACAGATTTCAGAACCACACACACACGCATATGACTTGGTTGAATTTATTCAAATTTTAGTCGTTATTCGTAGTCGATCTTCTCCACATTCGTCGTGCAGTATCTATACTAAACGAATCAATATAATTGAATAAATGCCACAAACAATATGATTGTAACCCCCCCCCTCCCCGCCACCCTTGTAATATAGAGAAACTTTTTTAATATTTCTGTCAAAAGATACAAACAAACAGACGGACAGAACAAAAACAAAAAAAAAGACATTATTGTTTCAATTTATGTGAGTTTCATTTTATTTTTTCCAAACGAATTAATCCACATATATGAAATCATTAAAATATTGTTTCCAGATGAGGACACTCAATTATTTTTAAGGACACTTCGAAAATAAATGATCTGCTCGGTTTGGCAACTAAATCGAAAAAGATTTCAATTGCCATTTGTCTTCAGATTTATTGCATTCTATTCCGTCTAGTTTATGTTGGACGGCTTGACTTTTAGTATTATTACACACACTCTCACTATCTCTATCTTTCTGTTTGGGTCTTTGTGAAACACACACTCATATATTTCTTTGTTGTCTTCTTTACATTCTTAGAAAGGTATGGCTCAAGTCAAAATAGATGAAGTATAATAAAAGAATAATTTATTTCAAAACATTAAATTAAATTAATAACAAATAGAAAAAAACAATGACACAATCAGGCATTCCTATGATAATACTGAAGATTATCCTTTGTTCCTCGACTATGAAGGATATTCACATTCAAATTTAATTAGTAATTAACTAGATGTCTTAAATAGACATTAATTAAATCTGTGTGTAGAGAGCATTGTGTATAAATAAATACAAGAACAGGTGCATACATACATATGCATACGTTGATATAATTTAATATCAGTGTATGAAATAGAGATAGATAGATAGATAGATAGATAGATAAATAGATAGAAATCACAAAATAGAATTAGATTTTAATCTGATGTAAGAAATACGTCGTTTAATAATAATTAAAACGTAATATTGAAGAGAATATGTTGTGTAGATGGTGTTGATGATGATATATAGACCATTATCAAAACTTACTCATAATTTATCTCTTTCTAAAACAACATTTCTATCATTGCCTTATACATTATCTAGTCATCATCATCATTAATCAAATATATATATATATATATATATATATAAATTGTGTATGTACGTGAAAAGTAGACCATTTGTGACACTCATCATCTATCCTTCTCTACTCATTCTTCAACCATCTATTTTCTCAACATGTTTCAATGGGTGTTTGTTTTATGAGATTTAATTCAATTCTTTAGTTTTTAAGGTGGCAAATTTGATGGAGTTGGAGAAAAATAACATTGACTTAAATACAATTTAAGAATAAATTGAATTGAAATAGGTGCAAAACTAGACGATATCTGAGATAATTTGAAAATTGATTTACCAGAACCAAGTTCAAAATTCAATATGTTCCCATGAATTAGTTATGTAACTTCGCTTTTAGTTTAGAATTTACTTTTCTGCTATGAAACCAAAATGCAATTATAAATTGAATTCATCTTGAACTTTTCTACTGTATAGAAGAAGTTTAAGGGGAGTTCTATACAGCGTGTTCCATCTAACAGTAGACACCATACACTTGAAGACATTTTCAACAAAGAATAGAACAGTAGTGTTTTGTTTTCAGTTAATAATCGAATGTAGGAAATTTCAATGAATTTCCTATATACATATATTTAATTATTATGCATAGATTTTTAATTTAAAACGGAGATACTAAAACAGTGGGCCATGACTAGTATTAATTAGATTGTTACTAGGCGGAATGATAAGCAACTACACAGGATGTTCCACCCGAGAGACTACCCTTTGATGTACTGAAGCATCAACAAAATGTATTTATCGAATATATATATATATATATATATATATATATATATATATATATATATATATATTTAACAAGTAAGCATTCCGCTAGAGCCGACAGCAATATAAATCTGTAATGTAAATAATCACTGTTTAAAGATTATATTTATATTTATTTAGAAATTTCCAAAGTTAAAACGAGAAATGAATAATTAATAAAATTCTGCTTGTTATTTAAGTTGAAGTATGTGCACGAGTGAAATGGAGGAGTACGTAGGACCTTTTGTATAATGCAGAAGACCGCAACTTTCTAGAATAATCCGATTATCACTCCACTCTTTGCACATTGAATTTCTCTTATTATAATTGGTTTTAGCATATTAACATTTTATGTTTTTTTTTGATCGTTCCTTTTGTGTTCGATTATTCTTGTGAATGTTGTTTGATTCAATCAATATCTGGATATAAAATTCACAGAAAATTGTATGAAGAAAATGTGTGAGAAAATCCCGGTTAACAACAGTCTTACCAAATATCCCCAAAATCGTTCTATACGATCCACTTAATTCAATACTGCTTTAACATTTATATATATATATATACATATATAGGTTTAATACTGTCTGTAGTGATCAAGCGCTAGATTGAAAGGATAGAAGGATGAGTTAAATTTGTGTTGTAAAGCAATAAAAAGACTACGGACCGTTCCACTTTAGTGTTCGGCTTGCTTGTCATTAAAGCACACTCAATTAAAAACAATTGATTAATGTGTCTCGTGTTCCCCTTATCTATTACAACACACTTACTTTTTAATCAATTTATACGATAATCGACATTTCGTTTATGTAGTAGATACAAGAAAATAGAAAGACCAAAATGCAATAATAATTCATAGTGTTATATTCTTCCGGAAATGGAAGTGGCTATAGTAGCGGAAGTCAGGTAAAACTCGACTGGCGGTCACGTGTTTTGTATGTCGAATTCTATTGAGACTGGTTTTCACATTTCAAATAACTGTATAGACAAATTCTATTATTACAAGATTGAATCGAATACAATTAGGAAAGTACAAACTTGTTACAGTGTAGGACAATGAAATAACATTCCCATTGACATTTTAAGCTTAAAATTATCCAAAAATAGACGAAAAACAACAACAACAACAACAACTTGCCAAATGGATTCTAAATATACTTACAATTATAGTTTTAATGGAACAGTTAACGAGGCTTTATATAATCTATCAAATATTTCTAGACAATGTGGTGTGTATATTTGAATTTAAATGACTTTGAACAAAAAGTGTTGAAAATCTGATTTCATGGCCGGTTAGAGTAAGTTTTGAAGCCAATAAAGAAAAAGTTACCAAAGTTCATGTGTTTCATGATGTGAAAGTTAGGAGGGTAGAGAGAGAGAGACACGTCTCTTTTTTGCTTGTGTGGAACCACTGGAGATTTTCAACACATCTTTGATGGCAACAAAAAAAATATCGTAATTTACATTAATCCTGTAGACATTGTTTTGTAGAGTTCACTTGAATGTTTTTGTACAATTAGTACAAATATGTTTCAATCCCGGTCTAAAAATGGGAACTGTGGTAATTCTGGTGGAGGCGGCACAATTAGATAATAAAAGCTTTTCTGATTTTAATAATTCCCCCCCCAATGAAACGATATTAATTTGCTTAATCGCTCGAACAATTTTCCTTTGTTATTAACATTTTTCTAGATAATCTTCTTTCCACAGTTTTTAATCAATGTTCATCTAATTATCTTTTAAGAGCTTTTGCGGATTTCCTTTTTCCAATTATTAATTTCTCTCTTGGAATATTCCCGTCTTTTTGTATAGATTGCTCGCGTTAATCTTCCATTTTACATTGACAATAGAGGACAATGTCAAATACATAATTGCATAAATAATTTTTAAAACAGTTATTGATTTTCTTATATATGCATGTGTGAAGAGAGGTGGCATTTTGCATTGTATTTTACCAATGATTTTACACATTTTCGTTTAGTTAAAGTCAATAAAGAATAGATTTTCTATCTAGTAACTATGTTGTTTATACCATAATTTATTTATGTTTGAAAATGTTGACAATGTAATGCATTTCTTTAATAAGTTCTACACTAGAAAGCATCGCTTTAATAAATCAATCGTTGCATAGTTATAGGGTAGAGGATAGTTTCATGAAAATATCAATTTGATGATAATGGAATTCATCCTATCTTATTATCCATCAGAGCTTTTCATATTTTCTTGCAATTTCATACAAAAGTCTTTTTTGTTGAATATATTAGTTTGTAAAATTGCTGTAAAACCATTTGTATACAGTTAAGTGATTATTTAACCGATTAAAATGGAATTGTTACAATATCTCTGAATTTTTCGTACAAATATTTATTTTACATTCAATCACTGTCACATCCCATCGTTTTATTTTCAAATGAGACTTGTAAAACAAATGTAAACCCTGTCACAGCCAATTAGGGAATTTTTTGATGGGCGTTTAGAATTGTTTGAGTGTGTTTGTCGATATCAAAATTTAAAGAAAAACTGCAATTGTTGTGTTTTGTGGTGTGATGAGATCGTTGACACACACGCTAGACTCAGGTGTCACTGATTATTATTTTTTGTTACAGAATGGTCCGCTTGAAGTCTTCATCCACAAGATCGCTCCTATTACAATTCGTTATTCTAATAATCGAAATAATATCCTCAACGACGTCCTGTCCAAATAAATGCTTATGTTATTTAGATAATAAAGGTCGTGATACAGTTTTGTGTAATGAAGGTGGCATGATTGGACCATTAACATTAACAAATTTAAGTGAAACAATCGAAATAATTCTAATAACACCACCAAAACATAAAGCCAATCAATTAACAATGAGTCCAATATTTGCGAATTTCAAAAATTTAAAACAATTACATTTAATCCATTCAAATATACCACAATTAGGACAATATTTCTTTTATAATTTGAAACATTTAGATATATTGAATCTGTCATTTAATAATATCAAACAACCATTGGATCATAATTTCTATGGTTTGTTGAATTTAAAAGAATTATATTTAGATGATAATTGTATACATTCATTGCCAAGTGGTACATTTCGATTTCTACAAGAATTAGAGATTTTATCAATTAAAAATAATTGTTTTAATGAATTGATGCCGAGGATATTTTTGGAGATTAAAAAATTGAAAGTTCTGAAATTGAGTGGCAATGATTTGGGTGAATTACATCCAGTTGTATTTGAAGACATACAGGTAAGTGTCGAACAGTGTATATATAAGTAAATAGGACTTTGTCATTTGTTTTTATGGAAATATAGGGGGAAACAACAGTAGGTATAACATTGCTAGATACGATCATCTTTCGAATGATTATTCTCACTGACAAGCTTTTAGAGGATTATAGGTCAGATTTTAACGAAACTTGGGATTTAACACACATCCACTACTAGAATGTGGTCTCAGGTGTGCAATGCGTAAAACTTTACTATTGTTGTTACGACCTTAGATGTTGTAAGTGGAACTAAATGTTTGCAATTTGTACGAGTATGGGAATTAACAACATTTCACCATTTTATTGTCTACATTTAAATTAGACAAATTGCAATAATATAAAAAGTATTATGAAATAACCCTCCCCTATTTCGAACTATTCAATATAGATACGTGCACTTGGGGTTGCTTCTTCATCTATCGTTAAGCTCGAAATCTAAAACTGAACCTACACTAACTTTTGGTGTAGCTTATCAAAGTTTTAATGGAAATCACTTAATGTTATATACTTTTATATACATACGGTTCATAATTATTAACAATTCATTAGATCAAGAAAACTTCCTTAAACAGCTTTTTAGATTGTCACACATTTCGATGTGACTTTATACGCATTTGATCTTGTCAAACATCAAACCAACGATAACACTAAAGAGACTGATTGATAAGTTGCCAACCATTATATACCACCACAATATTTGCCTCTTTTTTGATTGATTGATTGATTTGGAAAATAACATATTTATTAATTTCAGGAGTTACAAACACTTGAATGCAGTTCATGTGGCTTGAAGAAGATTGATAAGAAAGTTTTTGAATTAATTGTTAGATTAAGATATTTAGATTTAAGCAATAATCAATTAACAATTCTAACTAATGATTTATTTCAATCATTAAAACAACTGCAATATTTATATTTGAATGGTAATCAATTGACTGCAATAAAAACTTCAATATTTTCGAAACAAAACAAATTGAAAGTATTGAATTTGGCACAGAATAATTTAAATAAAATTTCAACAAATTCATTTGATCAATTACAAAATTTAATTGAATTGGATTTAAGTTATAATAATAAATTGGATATAATTGATAATGAATTGTTTGCAACAGTGCGGGATAATTTGAAAATTTTGAAATTGAATGGCAATAGTCGCTTGAATTACGTATCATTGAAAGAATTGTTGGGAAATCTAACAATCGCTGAATTGTCATTGAACGATTGTAATTTATTTGATTTTAACATACCATTACCGGTAACAATTAAAAAACTATCATTAACTAACAATTATTTAACAGTAATTAATTACGATTTGATCACGGATAATTTAGAAGAATTAGATATCAGGTCGAATCGTTTCCGTGGTATAAATGAGTTATTATTGCAAAAATTCGACAATTTGAAATTGTTGAAATTAGATAAGAATCCATGGTCGTGTGATTTATGTTATATTGTACCATTATTAGAACGTATCAATCGAACAATACCACCATATAAATACAATGATTTAATATGTTCACAACCATTTATTGTGAAAGGTAAAAAATTGGGTTTATTAAAACGCAATGAATTAACATGGTGTACAATACCAGGTTATACAACAGGTGATGCCAATTTCTTTCTATTGGGCGATGATGGGCGTATCAGTTTAATTGCAACAACAACATCAATTGCTTTATTATTTCTTATCATTATTATAATTATCAGCTTTCTAATTTATACACGTCGGCATGCTGCTAAATATTATACAAATGAAGATAAATTAACAATTGATCATAATTATGATAATGACAATACGAATTTCATTGATTCTAATAATCATAGTCCATTATTTGATGATGAGAGAGAATTAAATTTTAAATTTCCATTAGATTCAAAAGATGACAAGAAAATCATTACAATCGCCACAATTGATAATGAATTCAACAAAGATAACAATACAACAACCAACAACTATCATTAATCGAACTATTTATATAACATAAGTGTATATCGGCTACCTGAATCAATGTGTTTTTGATTATTTTTTGATTCAACCAAAAAAAAGACTGAAATCTATCAAGAACCTTTCCAAATTTTATATAGTAAAAATATGCGCTGTGGTAAATGTGCTAAATGTCCAGAATTATTAAGAAAAATGTATTTATTAAGCAACGATGTCTATAAATAAATAAATAAATAAATAAATAAATAAACTATATAAAATGGCCTAATTTACCGTAAAAAGTCAATTTTATTCATATACATTTTATACTCCGACTATTGTGATTAGGTCAGCTTGACTTAATTTAAAAATCAAGTTGGTCGAATTCAAATAGATTAAGTATATACGTATTATTATATACATATATTGCATTTATTATTAAAGTATTTTTATATTGAACTTTTCTTATATAAACTATTAGTTATTTATTTTTCTTTTCGTTTGTTTTTTTTCAATTTTATACCTTTTTTACAGTCACTCTGTATATTTTACTTTATTAAAAGATGCATCTACACGTGTACAATTTCGTTTACTGATTGACTTTTGTTAATAGTCGTTTAGAAGACGTCATCTTGCACGTGCAAATGCACCTTTAAATTAGCACTTAAAAAAGCGTGTGTGATTCCTTTTTCAGCTTTTTACAATAATTATTATAGTTTTCAACTATATTATGTATAAAATAATTTAAATATTATTTAAAAGAGTAACTATACTATGTGTAAAGAGAATTATTGTAAAATTGTTGAAATAAATTAATGTTTTTTATATACATTCATATAATTTTTTTTTAATCACCACATTTATAAAGCTGTGTTCACAATAGAGCGACAAGTTTTGCAAAACCAGCACGAATGGTTCAACAATCACAAACGTGCCACAACAAATGTGTAAGCGAAAGCAAGCCCTTGTGTTCTAATGGAACAAAAAATGCAACCTACAGATACATGGATTAAACTGAATAACTTAAAAAAAAACCCGTCATGCTCCCTGCCACATTAACAAAGTCGAATGAAAGGCTTCCCCTAAAGTATCTATATATATATATATATATATATATATATATATATATATATATATATACCTTGTCATATATATATATATATATACTGACAAAGGGTGTATCGTGGCGTATTGCCCTGCTATCTAGTATTGTTTGTTTATGCTCGCTTGCGTTCGTTCATGCTGGTTCGTTAGGCCACACCAAATAGTCATAAGAAGACAGATAAAAAGAGTGGAGAGCGGCTTATAAATTTACCACAATTTTCTTCGGCATTTTGTTCTCCTCCCCATTACCATTATTTAAATATCGTTATTATTTAATGGTCGTATCAAAAAAAACAAAAACAAAAACAGAACATTTTATTTTATAAATAACTGCCTGGCTTGGAATTTTAATTTTAAACTAAACTTTATCTTTTTTGTTCCCCCTACCTACCTGGTTAGTTAATTAATGAATTAATTATACAAATCCGTACATCATGTGTTTTTACCGGAATTTTTGGGAAGTTTAAAATTTGTTTGTGTGTGTGTGTGTGTTTTTTTTTATCGAGAAACAGCCCGAAAGGCAAATTCTCCAACCATAATTGAGTTTGTTTTTATAATTCGTTATATCCTGTCAAGTATGCATGTTTACTGCTGAGAATAAAATAGTAGACTTTTTAACAAAATTACCAAAATAAAAAATCAAACTTAAGGTTCTTTCAAAGAGAATCAATGGAAAATAATAATAGATTACAGTAGGTATGTACGTAGGGCTCTCTTGTAATCAATTATTACAAATCACATATTGCATCGATTGTATGTTGTTGTTGTTGGTAATTCTTTTTTCGATTTGTTCAATTTATCAATACTCGAATTTCCAATATTTTTAAAATGGTCAAAGTGTACTAACTAGATAGATAGGTATGCATTAATTTATTATTCCACCATGAAAACATAGTTAGGTATGGACAGTACATGTGTATTAAATTTCTCTGATTTAAATATAATGAATATTCTTATATAGATAAGAGAATAATTATATAATTATTGAGTTCTTGATTGCAACGTGTTCCAGTGGAGTAGAATGAATCTTATGCTCAAGGCACTTCAAGCTGCTTTAAGCCAAGATCGATCTTAAGTTGAGTTCTATATAAATTGCAAAGATGAACAAAGATTAATAAATTGCGAAATGTTCGGTGTGTCTTTGCCAAAACTACAAACTGTTATAAATTTACTAAATAGAGAGAACTTTTCACCAACATATCTATCGTTTCTAGTGGTCTGAATCGTATTTAGTAGTATACTTCAGTTTATACGTACGTAGATATTTACTTTAAAGTAGAGTTTTCCATTTGAACGATATTTTTTATTTGAAATCAAAGTCACAAACTATAAAGCAGAAATTCATTAGTGACAAAGCGATAAAATACACAATAGATAGAAGATAGCGCAGATTGTTAAAGGATCACACACACACACACACACAATATGTGCAATTTAATGTGTAATTTAATCACACAAGAAGCACATTTTAATCAAATACAACTTTCTCTAATATCATATGTTTTCGATGATAAAGGACACATTTCCAATTTTGTATAATTAATCAAAATGTTGATTCAAGCGACAAAATACATCTTAAATGCATGATTTTTGTCTTTATGATTGTCACACATCAAAACGAGAGAAAATAAACTGGCAACCATCAAAGAGGAAACAGTTTTAGATTTATGTAGCGTTAAAATTTTCGAACCATTTTCATTTCTTCTCCTCTATTACACGTTTCTCCATATATATATATATATATATATATATATATATATATATATATATATATATATTTCCATCTTATCCATGTGACATATTTTATGATTAACGAGATATAATTTCATCGTCATCGAACTTGGATTCAAACAATGTAATTGGATTGAGTTTAATCATTTCCGAACTACTGCAAAAAATTAAAAAAAAACGGGAACAACAACAACAACAACAACGATCTCTGTTGTGCTATCTAATTCGTTATTTCTATTCCACACACAAGTAATTCTTTAATAATAGCAAACATACAAAACCATTATGAAGAATTAGGGAGGAAATTCTTGTCTTCAGGGTAATATTTTTGTGTATTTTAGCAATTGTGTTAATTATTTCAAATTTTCTCGCATTGAAAATACATCTTGTTTACAATTCGATTAATTAGTTTACGACTATCAAAAACAGAATACGAGTACATAATCGGTCCCTATATGCAATTGTCCGTTATATCGAGACAATTGACGTTTAAATGGTGGACTTTGGTATAATTTTACCGCTTTTCAACTTCGCATTGTTATTAGTTTGTAAAACAATCAAGTGAAACACGTCCTGTATATACGAAAGTTTCTCCAAATTTCCCAGAAGTTAGTTCTTATTTTCTTATAAATAATATTGGAAACTTTTGAAATATTAACGAAGCCATCAAAAAACGTTTCAAATTTAATGGAAAAGATGTTCATATATAGATATGTGTGTGTGGATGTGTAAACACGAACGCTACTGTATTCTATCTAGCAAAATTTCAAATCATGTACATGTAGAAATGGTTATAAATAGTGGTCACGTATAGGGACTTTAGAGTCCTTTTGTGGCATTGGTTCCCCTTTTTGTTAGTATTATTTCAGTACGCAAAGGTTACCTGAATTACATTTAAATCCGTCAGGAATCATTAGAACTGTACGAGACTTTTACAGGTCTAGTTTTATTTTAATTTATTTGATCATTCTAAGCTATTAACAATTTCAATTATCAAACGTAGAGACTCCGATAGAAGGTTTCAGCAAAAAGGTCTTATTTGGAATATTGCGAATTTAATCTATGTAGTAGAAGTGAGTCATCGGTATTTATTAAATTCCTACCGCAATTCTATGAATTGAGCATGAGTGACGACGATAAGGCATATCATAGAAGATGCGTTTTCTTTTTTTTTAGGCTTATTCTCAATGCAATCTGTTGGTAATACTGTCGTAATGTCGTAAATACAGTAAACCAGTACGTGACAAGAATGTTGTTTGAGCTATATAGCTACATAGTAACAATTTTTTTTCGGTATCAACATTGTTAAAATTTCGGGTGGATTTCAAATATAGAAATAAGCAAAAAACAACTAAATAGAATAGGAAAGGGAAGAATTGCTAATACCTTAGAGATTCAACCATTTTATCGTTAAATATTTAAAAGTAACTCTGTTATACACGTATAGGGGCTTCAAGTTTTTTTTTTCTTACATGATCCCATTGGTCGTAATTTTTTTTATATCTTTGTACTTTTATTTTATTTTCAATTGCCAATGTTCTCTGTCATTGTTAGTTTGTTACCGTTTCATCTTCACAAGGTTTTTTCTTTGTTTTTTTTTTCTGTTCGTTGTTACCGTATTGTATTTCTTTGTTTCTAGTGATTTTCTTTTGTAATTTCCTATGATGAATTGAAGGAAATACCATGGGATTCGTACACATTCACTCATAGGAATTTGATTCGATTTCCGATTATTATTAGAAGAAAATTGCAATTTTACCTCTTAGAAATGTGTATATTTTATACAAAAGAAAAAAATGTAGAAATATTTGCCATGTTGATAGAGAAAGAGAGAGTGAGCGAGTGAGCAATACTCAAATACTCAATTGATTGGAAAATTAAATTAACAGATTGGCTGTATTGAATGCGCCTAATAAATGTATTCACTTGAAATTAATAATTAGACAGATATGTATGATTGGAATAAGGAATTATATCTATCTCATTTCATTATGTTGTATAAATAAACAAATGTTTCGTTGCCAATTTGTAATAACAACAACAATTATATACAGCAAAGAGATGTTGAAGCTAATGAAGTTAAAAATCACATGATAACAGCTGGTAATTTAACAAGGAGATTTTATGAACATATATATGTAGAGTGTATGTGTATGTGTGTGAGAGAAAGAGAGAGAGACGGATTTGTATTATAATCTCTATAAACAGTAGTTGTTAAATAAAATTGATACTAAATTTACATAAGTCAGCTTATAAATTTTTGTCTACTGTAACGTTAAGATATTCATGGTGCAATCAATATCTTACAGTTGGCTGTTCAACCCTCCCTCTATGAAGTTGAGGCATTAAATATAAATAGGAAATGTTGCCTTTCGATTCCAAATTGTCAAAGTAGTTAATGTTGAAAATATTAATAAAAATAAAACGAAAATTGTGTCAGTTAATGTAGCGGCTGTGATAGACGCCAACCACCACACATCATGGCACTGTCTTGCTCCGTTATTATTATTGTTACTATTATAACTCGTATTTCTCCAATCTTTCTCTATTTAATAACTATTAAAAAAACAACAACAACAAAACATTGTTAGATAGGAATAATCATTTATGGACTATATAAGCATTATTGCAAAATTGCGTAAAATAGAGAGAAAATATCTATAGTAGCTAGTCTAAAAGAAAAATAATGATCGACCACTGAAAACCAAACTGGCTTAGGGACACGCCTTTACCTATACAAGAGATTTGCATAATTTTTCAGAAGATTGCAAAAAACATCTAATTTGTAGTTGTAGCAAGTAGACAAACAAACAAATTTATGACTGGCACGTGAAATATCTAATCTAGCAGAGAATAACGTGTTTCATTTGGCTCTGTCGTTCAGTTTGAACATGACTTGTCCTTTTCCATTTATTCTAATCCAATAATTGTCAATTGTTCAGTATAGACACACCAATGTATGTATGTATGGAAAAAGTGGAGAGAGAAATAAAAAAGTAAAAAAAAAACTAGAACTAAATAGAAACGAGAAAGTCAATATACCTTCAATAATTCCATTTCCTACCATTTCCGTTTTGGTTTTTCCACACATATATGTACCTAAATACGTACTTACACATATGTACGTAATTTTTCAACACAGAAATGGCCATATTAGATTTGGTGTGATTGGAAAATAGCGTACATGACTTTTTGATATATTAGATGAAACATAAAATCGTCAATAGGTAAGAAATGGAATTCATTTCTTTTTCTTACATTCTCTCTGTCTCCATCAATCTATCACTCTCTTATAGAAAATTGATTCTTTTCATATTCAATCTATTGTCAAGATAAATCTGATAATAAAACAAAAATTACGAAAATAAATTGGAAAAGTTAAGACAATATATCTATAAAGATAGCTGAATAAACTTTTTAATTCCATTGTCTTTTCGCTATTTCTGATAATATCTACTAATTTTTTCCCTTCTCTTCAGACTCATTCCAAGATAACAACAACAAAAAAAAAACACACAACGAATTTATTATTAATTTATGTAGCGTTATATTCTAGCGATTTTCAAGAGAGATATATACAAAGGAAAAGAGGCAACAAACCAGAAGCAGTTTTACACATACCAAAAAGATGAAGAGAAAAAACAAAAAAAAAGAAACATCATGATTTATTCAGCTGAAAATTTAATGGATACTGAAATGGGTGGTATACCAGAGTTGTTGCAATGTTCTACAGTAGTGGCCTTTTACCACCGTTTAAATACTGGTGACAATTTCATTAGAAACGTGAAAGCCAAATAGACCACGCACTATGCATAATAATTAGCTATCAAGCTTATATTACCGAATGTCCTTTTCAGTTTGTTTAATAGAGAGAGAGAGATGGGAAAGATGATCAAATCGACCTCATAAAGGAGAAGTTATAATTACCTATAGTTATTGCGGTCATAATTCTTGTACTATATATACAACCAATATTATCCACCTATCTATATTATTATTATTATTTATAGGCGAGTATCTAGATTATAATTGTGAATAATATCTGGAAAAATATAAGGGTAGACAATTTAACGCTGCAATTCATACAAAGACGAAACATAGGTAGATATTATATTAACACAGTAATAAGTCATACTTGCACTGAAAATAGACGCTGTTTGTTTCATATTTGACGACAATAGAATGACTTATTGAATAAAGTAAACCTCGTTTAGTTAAAGCCGAAGGTGCATCATTTATTTTAAATGAATTTATTCTAAATACTCCAAAGTTTATAATAAATTTATAATTTTCCAATACATGTCCTACGTCCATCTGATTACATAAAAATTGGCTATGAATGTTGTTGAATATGCGTTTTTCCATGGGTTTTTTCCCAATACACACCTATGGTACTTTCAGCCAAATAAACAGCCCATATTGAAATATTGAAATAAGACCAACAAACGATTGCAATTGTTCAATTTAAAAACTCCGGCCAACTTAGTATCGGTTTGTTGCATGACGAATTAGAATCAAAGCTCTTTTTACACTAGGGTCAAGCTTGCGACAGAGTCGCCGCGACAGTGTCGCCAAGTGGTGAACACATTTGTAGGTGTCAAGCTAGAGCGACACGACAGAATGAATCATGCAATTTAACATCTCAAACAGTTTAAAATTCTCATAAATTACTAGTTTTATGACGCCCCTACCATCGAACATCTCAAACAGATTCCAATTCTTATCTTTTTCCCAAGAATTCTAAGTAATATAAACAACTTGGGCCATAAAAACGCCGCGACACTGTCGCAAGCTTGACACGCTCCATAAGAATGTATGGTGAACGTTTCTGTCGCCGATTTCCAAAAACGTCGAGCTCGACGTTTTCTGTCGCCAGTCGCAAGCTTGACAGCCTACATAAGAATCTGTGTTATATATACACTTTGTCGACGCTGTCGCGGCGACACTGTCGCAAGCTTGACACTAGAGTTAAAGATAACAGAAAGGACAGAAATTAGATAAGCAAATGTGGGTATAAATACTATCTTTTACTAGATATATAATCTACAAATAAACAAAAATAAATATACGTGATGTTCCAGTAATAGATACACTACATACTTATAAATTGATAAATTGTTTATAATTGTAGATAGAAATGATTCAAAAGTACTCACCGTTATAGTTGTTGTCGTTATGGTTTAATTATTTTTCAATTTCACTAATCACAGTTTGAATTTGTAACACAATTTGTTTATAATAAAAATAGATCCGACCAACTAACCACAGAATATTATAAATAATATTGGTGTATATTCATCCTTTTAGTTGGTATTATCTATGGTAGTACTGATATTACTAGATTGTATGCCATTTGTTTTGAAACATTAACCTATTTAGTGTAGTGTAGTGTAAATAGTGTAACAATGTTTAAAATATAAAAAAATTGATGTATCAATAATTAATTACTATCTAATTACCGAGTGGTTTTAATACTGTTTTGTGATAATTATCTAGTGACGTATTCTCTGAATAGGAAATTTTTGGTTGGATTCCTCAATAGATGCTCTGGGTAGATACAACAGTAAATAAGGTAAGTGTAATCATATGTACATACGATAAATTAGTGTTTTACAAATTCTTGTACCATTGTTCGGTATAAACAAAACAATTTTTTATATTTCTCGAGCGGTAATAAGTAGGGATTTCTGATTGCTGTAGTTGGTAATAGCATTTGTTTCTATCTAATAGGTTCTAATGCTTTCAAATATCTAACAAAATATTGAAAATTTCACAAATTAATCCATTTAGAACGTCTATTTATACATAAAAATATAATACAAAGGTAGCTTATTTTAGCATTTAATATGAGTATAATTGAATAGCATCGAAAATTGAGATGGAAAGAAAAACAAATGAATTAAATCTAATCATCCGGTGTGTTGCCAACATGACAAATGTCCCTAAATGCGAAATGTTCACGAACAACTCTAGATATCTAACAAACACATGATTTGTATTTACAATGTTATTTTTGTCCGATTAACCTGTAGAATTTTGAAAGAATTTCGTCAATTTCGATTAAAGTTGATTTGTGGTTAGTTTCTATGCTTACGTGAAAACATATCTACTTACAGATTAACGTTAGATTTTCCAATTTACGAGTACCTACTTGGAAATAATCACTAGAAATTTTAATGTGTCTTTCTTATTCATGAATCGTCGACACGAATGTGCATTTATGTAATTACGAATTAACATTATTTAATTATAAGTATACGAGATGTTGAAAATTCTCTACAACTATACTTGTGTTCACTTATCTTTAATGCAAGAATAGAAACATGTTTTTAAATTAAAATTAATGAAAAACTATTTCATGAACTACCAAGACAGCAGTAGATAGAAGAAGCTTTCAAAATTGAGAATACTTAAATAATGAACATCGAATTCATGATAAAATAATTGTTGTTGTTGTTGTTTTTTTTTTGTTATCCTAAAATCAAACCATTCTATATGAGGCTTCTAAGTATTTGAAAATATTCAAAGTTTATAATATCATAATTTAAACAGTTCGATTTTTTTTTCAAAGATGTAAAAACATGATTGATTGCATTTCTTTTAACTTATTGATAGATCCACCGTCTTTACGATTTTGCCTCCCAACAACAAAAACAAAAAGAAAGACTTCTTTTTTTAACAAGTTGAAATATCACCATCACTAAAAGGTTTATAACTTTTATTTTATTTTGTATTTCTTTCAACATTGAACAAATTACAATGTCCTGTTGTATTGTTTCATTCAAAAATTTGAAAGTGTTTTGTTTTACGAAATAAAATCTACAAACATTTAAACAGCCAGAACAACCACACTGAATTTGAATTTGCTAATAAAAAGTATACAAGTTGGCTCTTCTCGTCTTCTTCTTATTCTTCTTCATTTTGTTGTTAATTAGTTAATTCCAGTAGAGTGTCTGTTATGCTTCTGAAATACTTACTTTGTATTACAAATACATTGTTCAAAATAGGTACTTATTTGTTTTTTTCTTCTATTTTATCAAAAAAATATTTTATATGTATATCTCATGTTCATTGCATAGAAAAACAATTCTTGTTTAATTTTTTTTCCTTTTGAGTAATTTTAACACGAATAAACGAATACGGTTTTTGTTTGATCATGCAAGAAAAGTGTTAAGATGTGATAAGAGAACGCGACTAGAATAACACCAACACAAATACATGTTGTTAGTATAGTAGATAGTAAAGTACCTATAGAAAGATAGAGAAAAGGGGGAGTATGAAATAAATGTGAAGTTTTTATAGGGGTAGAGTAATATAGAAAGTTAAGTGGTTTTTCATTTTCATTTGCATCCCACAAATGCCGTACAAAACATTTTTCTAATGTTAAAGAAATCTTCGAAGATTTTGATTTGATTGGTTTGTAAATATTGATATTGTTGGGTTAAGTTAAACGATTGAATACTATTGTAATAGATGTAAATTTAGCGACAATATAAACAGATAGGTGAATTACGGTAGATTGAGATTTAGACCGTATTGCCCATAACATACCAGTATTGGACTGTTACTTTATCTCTCTCTCTCTCTCTCTGTCTATGAAAATGTCAGCATCCAAACATTACAAGAAGGAGGTGGGCTATAATCTACCTTGTTATCTCTGAAACAAACTATGCTAATATCCGGTTTGAATGTTAATCTTTAGGTATGGTATTTCACTTATAGTTTACGGTTATAGTAGACAGTATGTAAACGGGGGTTAAATGCTCACATATAAAATAATTCCATAGCAAACAGGATAGAATATGTTCACTCTCTAATAACGATATATCAATAACTTATTAATTAATTAACTATGTACATTGAAATTTCAATTTGATATATGTATGTGTGTGTGTGTGTGTGTGTGTGTGTGTGTGTGGTGTGGGGGTGTGATAAAAAGAGAGATAGAGGGTGGAAAGTGAAAGATTTCTAGAAACGAGTAATAGAGTTTTTGAAGCTTTAAGAGAATTTTATTTGTTGTTGCCGCATGACAAAGTCTGAATACAAAACAGAGAAGAGAGAGAGAACTTCGACAAGTCGCCGAGAAAAACATGAAAAACAGAATTCTCTTATTCGTACTTTTAAAACAAAACTTAAAAAACAAAAGAATCAGCTAGATAGATAGAAAATACTTACATAAATAACCGATGTTTCACAAAACTTTTAATAGAATATTCGATTAAGTAAATAGATAAATAACAATTGGAAAGAAGTAAGTAAAGATAGATTGACGACAAATAGAATGCAAACATATATTTTTCTTTCACTGTAATTATCTACGACTTTGGGTATACCTATGAATTTTACATGTGTAAGACAAAGATGACGTGATAACATTAAATTGTGTAATTGCACATTATTATAAGGCATCATTATATAAATTATAGTTAAATTTCTACGACAGTTATTATCCCAACATTGTAATTGTTGATTGAAATAAATCAAAAGAAGGTGGTTAAGTTTAGCAATAAATTGAAATTTATTAAGAATATGCTAACACTGGTTGTCATCATTGTTAAATTATACTTTTACTCTAAGATAATACTGTTAATATTATTCAATCTTTCTTTTATACTATATACACAAACATAAGAAATAGAAATATAATATAATGCAGTTATATTTATACCATTATTATTCTCTCTTTATTCTCCTTTATACACACAGAATATCTCTACTATTTAAACGTTATCCGTTTAATAAAAATCTAAAACAGACATCGTTATAATAAGATTTATTAATTTTGAAATACAGACAAATTGCACTGGAATTATTCTATCTTATGTCATTATTCTAACCATTCTCATCATATCAAATTAATTAAATTCGAATGGAACAATTATTTATCTTTCCAAAGACACCAACAAAAAAAAATAAGAAAAAAATATTGGACGAACGAAAACTGTGTGAGGAGGCAATTATGTTAATGGCAATTTTATAGGACAATACACAAATCATTCAAACGAAAATTTATCCACAAACACCACTCACACACAGTAGCGGGGAAAAATAGACGAGTTAAGATGGGAGGAAAATACGAAAGGAAAGTGTAAAGCTTTTGTTGTCTGTTGAAATTGCCGTCTATTTCAATTTTCTTTCAAACGAATTAAATTATTTTTTCCATAATTCTTTATTTCATTTGTTATGTAAGTAGTGTTTTTTGTTTTGTTGGACGTTCGTTCGTTTTTCCATCCATGCATTCTCTTTAATATTGCTCTTTGGTGACAAATGTTTAAGTTTCTAAAGTATGTAATCAATTTAACAGGACAAATTTGTTTTTCATTTAAGCGAGAATGGGTGGGGCAAAAAAGTATTATATAATTCATTTCTCTCTGTCAAATGTCCGACTTTGTCGTGGTAATTTTTGTCTAAACAATAGTGCGTTATACCGGTTGTAGTATACATATAGTGGTCTCTAGAGATTTCAACAATGAAAAGAGAATTAAATTATTACTGAGGTGTTTATTATTCATTTGGCAATCAAGAGTTTGTCTTTCTTTTGTTGGTATAACTCATTGGTAACAGCAAAGCACGATAATGATGTCACTTTACACGATATAGATGACAGTGGAAGATTTGAATTGACCAATTGCAACGATTGAATGGTCCATAAATTCTGGAATTTCTAAAATGGAATGAAAGAGTGAATAAAAGATTTGAGATGATAAACAAATATTAAATTGATCCTTTTAGATGGGATAATTTGTATAAATGTGGGGGATTGTTTAAATGAATACACTAACAGAGCTTATTATATAAGAAATATATCATCTATTTTTAGTAATCAATTACAATTAATACAGGTCAAAATTTATAGAAAAAAAAACACACACACACACACACACACAAAAACCAAATCAACCAAATCAATTAATACCGTTGACAATTATTAAATGATTGATTCGTACTATATGTTCGTCTATGCGAATTTGTCATATTTGTTGTATCAATAATTCTTATTGAAAAGTACAAATCACTTTCATAACAATATTCTTTTAATGTATTATAACTAAATACAACAAAATTGTCATCATCAATGATTTGATCATTTTGTGGTTGGTATTGTTGTTGTTGTTGATGGTAATGTTTTGTTAAATATTTACATGGTGCACGTATTGATATTTCATCATTACAGAAATAGACTTTTTGGAAATTAATTTCAAAATGGAAACGTTTTGAAAATTTACTTATACCATAATAACAACATTGCCATTTACATACATTTTTGTAATAATCACCATGAAAATATAAATAAAATAATTCATTAAATGCAACAAATATAATACACATATCTTTTGTTGTGCAATCATTCACATCAAATTCAATACAACGTATTATACGACGTGTTGTATGGAAAATATTATCTGAATGGTTACGATCACAATGACGGATTATATCCTTTTTTGTATAACCCAACCAACTACAATTTTCATAGTTTTTCAATGGACATGGCTCTGATGTTTTATGTTGGTGCTGCTGCTGCTGCTGCTGCTGCTCGTGTTGCTGCAGTTGCTGCTGCTGCAGCTGCGGATATTGCTGCTGCAGCTGCGGGTGTTGCTGCTGCAGTTGCGGATGTTGCTGCAGCAGGTGTTGTTGTAGTAGCTTCTTTGTTTGTTGCTGTTGTTGTAGTAGTCGTAGTTTCTGTTGTTTCGGTGGTAGTTGCTGTTGTTTCTGTGATAGTTGCTGTGATTTCTGCAGTGATTGCTTCTGCTGCTGTTGTTGTTTTTGTTGCTCCTGCTGCTGCTGTTGTTGTTGTTGTTGTTCTTGTTGTTGTTCTTGCTGCTGCTGTTGTTGTTTTTGATATATTAATTTGTGTTGTTTTTCTAACATAGAAGCATCTCCAATATCTTCTTCGATTTTAATAATTGTCGAATTATGATTGCCAGTAACACTATTATCATTGAGATCCTCCAAAATGTTTTTGAAAATCACTGATACAGGTAACCATTGATTGGATTTATTTGGACAACGTGGACAATATGGTATACGTTTCAAACAATCTGAACAAATATGATAATAACAATGACCACATTGATTGAATGAACGTTTTATAAAATCTTTACAATAATAACAGACCATCATATTTAATATTTGTTGATTTAAATTATCTGCCATTATTTTAATTAATTGTTTAATTATCAATTAAAACACAAAACTATATAGAAAACTGTGAAAGATATTCACACACACACGCAAAGACAAATCGACAAATAAAATATGGTAGAGATTAGAATTTTATCTCTTCGTTTTCCTGTTTTTCGGTTTTTTTTTTTGGCTTAAATGCTAATCTAGCTACTAATCTCTATTTGAAATCCTCCATTTATTGTTAATTTAAATTTGATCCACTTATAATACAAAGCAATCTACATACATCTAAAGTGAATAAAAGAATTTTCCATATTTACGGACGGTTGACATGAATACAGAGATGAGGGTAAAAAAAAATAATAAAAATGTATTCCAGTCATCCGCAAAAATCTCGTTTCGTTCGGTCAACAATATTATACAATACAACTTTCTCTCTCTCTCTTCACATCTTCATGTCCTGTTGGATTATTATTATTATTATTATTATAAACTAAAACTGTCTCGATTTTAAGTTCAGAGTTGATATCAGATCTTATGTACCTACATAGTAAGAAACACAATAGAATAAATGGGAATTTTATTACGAATACACAATACAGGATTGTTTTTTATATTCTAGAAATGTTAGAAATTGTTAAATCTAATTAGCGAAATGTGTTTTTTTTTTTGTTCATAATGTTCTCTATTAATTTTATATTGAGTTAATCGTTCATCAAAGCACTAATTATCAAGTTGTTTATTTTCATTACTGAGCCTCAGTAAGTTTGTCAAACAATTTTCAAAGTCGTTAAATGTTTACTGTTACGGTTAGAATTAACTTGCTTGTATACCCCGTCTATTTGGTTTAGTTGACTTGACTTTGAAATTGAATCGCCAATTTAAACAGAATCGACAGATACGTTGAATAACATACTTAATTTAGAGTGAGAAAATTAGGGCCAGTTCTGTAGGGACAAAAGCTGCCATCTTGATATGATACATGATGTTATTGTCATAGTTTTTAACAAGAAAAATTTATGAACAATGTGAGAAAATGGTAAAAATTTGCAAATTTCGAATTCTAACAAATTGTTGATTTAAATGTTTTTTTTCTTCTTTCAATTCTTACTCTTTTCTAATTAGTTAAGGATGATCGCGTTTACAGGGGGGTAGGAAAATCATTTTAAAAATTTCACAACAAACTAAATCTATTGAAGTTAATTAAAAACCTTTTCCACAACAAATGAATGGAAATTGTTTGATGTCTATGTTTCATTCATTGTGATTCTTTGTAGTCTAATAATAAATACATTCCAATGTCTAATAAATAAGACAATGATAGATCTACGTCTCGATAGAATTCAAACAATCTTTACGGATAGAAACTTATGTTGCTAAGACTTTGTCTACAGCTTCTATACAAAAACAAATATATATATATATATATATATATATATATATATATATATACATTTATATATATCACATAGAAAGTGATAAGGGCGTTGATGACAGAGATAGAAACATGTAAAAATATCTAAAACATATGCAAATCACAGAAATATATAGGTAGGTGTTTCCCATTATCTCTTTGTCTCTCGCTCCCTCTTGTGAGACATTATCTAAAACAATATTCCATGATATAGTAGAGATATAATCGTACTCCTAAGGATATCCTGTTCTTCTTTTTCCCCATCTTTCTTCAGTCTCCTTCTGTTCCAGAAAGAATCCCTTTAGTGTACTTTAAAACACTGATGCGTAGGATTTTTATTTCACATTCCTTAAACATAACATCTCCCACTAAATAAGTTTAAATGTATTTTATTCTTCTTCTTCTTCTTCTTCTTCTTTAAATACCTTAATCGTCTGGATCGTTATTTTTTAAAGGAATATGTAAAGTAGGTAAGTAGTATTCTATTAGTTCTGTCAGGATTCTAGTCACGTATTTTCTCTTGTGAGATAGGGAGGGACGACGGTGGTGGTGGTGGTGGTGTCGTGTCCATTTCAAACCAAACAAGCAAACTCAACTACCTATCCTATATTATAGGTACGAATTGGTCGTAAAACGAACGATTCAAAACTCCCACAACAATGAAATGTGGAACGGATGCGAAGGAAAATGGTAAGAGAAGTGAAAAAACTGTCGATAGTAGGCGACTAACGATGAACATTTATATAAATAATAGGGAGGGGGGTGCTTGCTGGTTTATTTTTGTTTTTGTTTGTAAAAAGGATATTTATATTACAAAGATATCAAAATGTTTATTTTAATTTGGGAGATTGCTGTCTTTGATGATTTGTGTGTGTGTGTGTGTTTTTTTTTGAATATAATTATGAGAGATGGAATAGGTTCCAATTAAAACAAATTATCTTTGATTCTATTTTGTGTTCAACATTCGTTATTTGAGTAAATATTATTATTTTTTTTAAATTCCTTTTGAATCCATGATTATTATTTTGTTTTTGTTTTTTAATTCAGTCAATTTAGAAAATATTTGCTTTCGTATGTTTTCTAATAAACCAATCAATGGATGATTTATGAGTTCATAATTTAATCGAACTTTCTCTAAATCCAATCTAGTGGTGTTGCCTCAAGTAAGAAGAGAATTTATAGTGGAAAATAGATAAAATCTATAATTGATCCCTTCGGACTCTGTGGACTGTGTTATTTGCCACATAATTCATTTGAATATAATATCTGAAATCCACAATCAATTGACTATAGTTGGTTGCAAAATCAAAATTATTGATTTATGTGAATTATCCCAAAATCGCCACATTCAAATTATCTATGCTTATACTTAGTTGTTTTGATAAACGTTCTCTGTCTTACGTTTGAAAATTGATATTTTATTCAAAAACGTCTAACACTAAACAATGACGAATCGAAATCAAAAATTCCATTTTACCTATTTGAAATGTGAATGAAAATTTTTTTTGAAAAAACTTTATATTTGATCTGTTTTAAATTCGCTGCCTTGATTGTAGATAGATAGTAATACTATAAATGATATCGTTGAATATATCGAATTTATATCACATTTTTAATGTTTTAATGGTTGATAGTAGTAATACATCTATTCCAGTGTTGATAATAATCATGATGACAGAACATAACCCGATGATATTATTGTGCTTTCAAACAATTCTCTCTGTCTCTTGTGTTTTACTCGAATAATTTCAACTAATTATTGGACAATATGCCAAGCAGGAAATGTGATAACATGCCAAGATACCTTCACCAATAATAATAATAATAATAATAATAATGGTGAAATTAATGAATGGAAATCAACGAAAATTCTTCTGTAAACAGAAGATTACAACGATTTTATGTTTTCAACACAATACCCAACGACATATGTCGGACTAATTCATAAAAATTATTGCTTTTATATTTTGTCTACTACGACTCGGCCAGCTTGACTGAATAATTATTTTGATCTTGTTTATGTTAATCGAACGATTAGAGGCTTGAGTCTGTTGTGCATTGAGAAGAAATTAAAAGTTTTTTTGTTGTTGTTCATCTCAATCTGTATTTGATAGTTTTTTGTTAGCGAGAAAAAATATTGTACTTGGAAAAATAATGGCGAATTTTTCCATTTTCTTTCTCTTATCACATTTTCTTCTTTCTTATTTAAATTGGATTGATGTCATGTTGCTTGTTGTTGTTGTTGTTGTTGTTGTTGTTGGTTGATGGTTGTTTTCAGTAACAGTAAAGTTGTATGTGGAAATTGTAAATAGGCTGTAAGAGGTTTTCTTTTCTTTTTTCATTTTTTGCCTTCGCTATGGAATTCAGTAGAAATAATCATATTTGTGTGTGAGATCTGACAATTTGGCAAATGATAGATAGATAACCAACCAGCAATGTAGTAGAAAATTCTGTACCATGCATGAGAACTTAATAACATTTCCAATCTATCAGGGTGATTCGTATGTTCTTTTTCTACACACCCACACACACACACACACACACATTCACACAAATCAAATTGAATCATGATTTATGATAATATTGATTTTAGAAAATATTTAATAATGTTCAAATAACAGGCAAAATGGGACAAATTGGGATTTATTCAAAAACAATCTAATAGGAATAGATAAATAAAGAAAATCAAAGAAAGAAAATAAATAAATCTTCTTCTTATCTAGTCAGTTAAATGGTTTAAAATTTCTCTCTCTCTCTCTCTCTTGTTTGGTATTCTTAAATTACACAGATGGATTTAATAAATCGGAATCATGTAGTAATCATTAAAATGAATATTCTACAACTCTACCAGTTTGGATTTACCATCGTTCTATTGAAATTTGTATGAGCAAAATTCAATGTAAATTATGTAGATAGATAGATAGATAGATAGAATATAATCAAAAGAAACGCTCACTATCTAGTCCAGAGACTTACCTATCCCACTAAACTCTTTACAAAATAAATGGGAAACCCTTAATAGAGATCTTTAACGAAACATACAAAAAAAAAAGAAAATTTAGTTCGGTACACGGATGGAAAGCAATGAATCAAACAATTTTAATTAGCTCTTCAACTGCTATGTGGAGAACGTTGAAACGATTTAAGCCTGCATTTAAGCTTTTAATAACTTTAGTAAAGAATTATATTGCTATCTAAACTAACCCCTTCACTGTCAACCCATTAAAAAAAGAATATATATATACACATATACATATATTGTATATAATGAAACAATAGTTTAAAAGAGTCTTCTTTTTGATAAATTATCTATCAAATATTTTTTTTTGCTTTTACTCACACCCCGTTAATTTCTTATTTCGGAACTAAACACGAATGAATTATGTGCCTTTTGTGGCAATGATCGTGGTGGCTTCCATTATGCTAAAATAAATAATAACACCTCCTCCATTTACACTTGGTGAACTGTCTCATAAATAATGTTTGTGATTTTCGTTTTCTAGTGAATTGAGAAGAAAGGACAGAAATATGATCTTTCCTCTTATCAGATTTATCTTCCCTTTTATTATTGTTTTTTTAATATTGTCGTTGCATAATTTTCAGAAATAATTATAATTTTTGTTATTTAATAATGGTTAAGTTTACTGACTAACGTTCTCTTTTGTGTTTATTTGATTTATCGTAGGGGTACTGCTATCGTATATTTGAAAATTTGATTTAGAGTCTCAATTTGGAACAAGAAAACGAACTCTAGTTGTATCAAATGAGGACAATATTTTTCTTTGGTTTTTTTCTATTTTTATTTTTTCACTGCCAATTGTACGTTTATTTGCACAGTATACATTTACAGATTTCGTTGACTATACCAATTTTTTTTTTCGTAAAGTATTCATTTAATGGCACGTTTGTAATGATAAAAGATACTTTTCTTTGTTGTTGTCGATGTTGTTCTTCTTTTTATTATTATTATTATTATTAAAGCAAAAACAATATGAAATCATGGCATGTTTGTGAATTCTATCAAATATCGATTGTATTTTGTTATTTTTTTTTCCAACGGCATTCTCCAAACTGTTTTTTTTACACCTGTTTTGAACACACAATTCCCATCGATACAATTGACAAGGCAACAAATACACATGTTTTTATCACCTTGTCAAGTCAACTCTAGTAAATGATAGTGGCATGTAGCCTTTGAAGAACAGTCAACATTTCGTTTCTTTCTGAACCATTTTTCGTTATGCGACAGTTACGAATAAGATCAACAATTCTTTCTTCTCCTTCCGCCTCTTTTTTTTATTTTCTGTATGAAATAAAATTGAATAGCTTTTCGCTTATTTTAAAAGCTTGGATCAATCTTTATTTGTTATATGTATACATGTAGATGTATGTTATATGTATATATGTGTACATTTGTTGAACATAAACATGAACGCATAGACTATACCTTTGTGTACCTACATAAATATTCTAAATGGAAATGGATGTGGAAATTAAATTGCTACCATCATATCACTAGATGATAGCATCATTACTTGTTTGTATTGAATTGTTAAAAGGTCTGTCAGTGTCGTTGTCATATTTGCTTAAATTGAGTGAATTTCAAATTTTCCACATTATGGTTGGAAAATTTTACCTTATTTTTCATCAAATTTCTATCGTCATATACAAGTACATAGGAAAATTGTTTGATGTAATTGCCATATTGATGATCTAACCGTTTCCAATTTCAATCCAACTTTACTGAAATGTGATATAATATAATCAAATGTTATTATTCTGAGTATCGGGTAAAATGTTAAAATTTGTGTATAGAAAACCCTGTCCCAATCTATTTGAAAATGAATTATATTTTTGATCAGCTTACTTCGTGGGTCCTTCTTACAACATGAACTTTGGAAAGCTTTGTTTATATTTTCGGAAAAGAATTGGATAATTTTGATGCGAATGTATTTCTCAGTTGTAATCTATCTGAAGTTTCACATTTGAAGAGTTTTATCTAAAACGGTATGTTTGAAAACAAAGAAAGAATGGGTGATTTCCAGTTTGACAACGATTCAAAACTTTCCCTAATGTCCTGTGTTTTGGACAATAAGCTCCTACACATTATCACTGAAGGTACCAACTAGAATCTGAAAGAAATTGGAGGAGACTATCAAGAGAGAGTTTCTTTTGATATTTACTTTAATTTAAAATTCGAGACTACCATTACTTGGTATAGTGAAATCATATGGAAAAATTCTTTTACTGTATAGGGAACAAAAAAACAAAGCATGGATATAAGCGACATTTATTTGAAAAAAATCAGAAAATTAAAGGAAAGGAACTTGTTTCAAAAATATCGTCCATTTATAATAAAGAACAAAGTGTTAAACAAAGCAAATCGTTAATTTATAGCTTTTTGAATTAAAGAATCGCATTGTGTTACATCTTCTATTCGACATTGGTTGAAACAAGCAAGATTACATGCTTATGTAACAACGAATATGAGCAAACAAAAAAAAACCGAATTAATTCATTAAAATTTTAACTATATATACATTATATATCAACATAGAAGACAGTGTAATATTTGCCACAATGGACAATTATGGCCGTTCTATTATGGATGGTATTACAGAGACTTGTTAATGATTCAAATAAAAAAGCGCCAAACAAATTAAAAGTGTATAATGGAAAATTTAAGAATTAAACAAAACGGAATACTTATAACAAAATAAATATTGACCTCATCGTTCAACGAGGCAAACGAAGTCATCAATTTCGCTAGGCCATTAATTAATGTTGATGCGTTTCTAAAACACGTATGTACCTACCTAATCTCTTCAAAATTAAAACTGAACATCTATTTTGCCTAATCTAGTTTGTATTTAAATGGAAAACGTATTTAAATGATTTTTCAATTTGTTATTATAACGTCAATAATAATTACACTAAATATCTAAAATGAAATTCTCTCCTCGATAAAGAAAAAAACAAAAAAAGAACTGGAGAAATTACTGAAGTGTGGAATTGTATGGGCTGATCTGTATACTTAATAAATAAAAAGCAACAAAAAAAAAACCTAGAAAGATAAGGAACAATCAGTCAGCGTGAATGATGGATTAGGTCAGTTCTCCCATTGGATATTCTCAATCTTTATTCTATTTATTCTTGAAACATTTAAAATTTGGTTAACAAAATAGCAAGAATTGTAGAAGAAAATGCTGGCATGTATAAAATCTACTAATACTACCACAACCACCACAACCACCACCACCACCCCCACATCAATACCTATATAATATAATATTGTAATTCTGCTAACGTTAGCAAAGGATTTCTTGCCGAAATCAGGTGCTTATTTGACACATTTTTAACAAACTCAATAAAAAACAAAAAACAAATAAAATTATGATTAACTGTAATCAATTGGAAATTAAAAATAAGAAGAGAAAACTTATGCACCAGCATTGTGACTGTTATGACAGATGATGTTAATTAAAGCAAAAAACTATATATGCAAATCGAAAACTTGTAAGCTTTTAATCCTGTAGCGACACATGACCTAGTTTAAATCCTATCATAAATCATCAATTTGATTGTATAATACATGTTGTTGTGTACATATGTACATATGTATGTATGTGTGTATGTATATATATATAATAGTGACCTTATGTTATACTTCTTTGATCTTTATTAATCCATTTTCGTAAATGATGATAACATTCGTCCAAATATCCGTCTGAAATAAATACAATTTTTCGTTTAAACGATACAACTACACTCCAAAAATAGAAAGAAAAAACACCTACTAAATAGATGGTGGAAATACTGTATTTTTATATCGATGGTAGTGGAATATAAACGTGGAAAAGTGTCATAAACTTACAATTTCCATCTTGTCCCTCTAGCATATCATAAATTTTAAATTTCGATAATAAATACAACAAAAATAACAATTATTTTCGATAAGACATCACAATTTTCATACATCTACTTTTCAGTGCCGCAAAAAAAAACAATACGATAGATTCTTTTGTACAAAGTGATCTGTAAATCATTTCTACACACACACACAAAACACATTGAAATTATTAAAAAACAATAAAATTCAGTACATTTTTAACTTAATGTCCTCTATCTCTCATATGAACTCTTTTCTATTCTTTTCCTTTCATTCATCCCCCGTTACATGTAGAAACTTTTATCTAAAGCCATACGTTTAAAACCAGGAAAAACAGACGACAAGTTAGAGTTTTCATCGACTTAAAACTTTTCTTAAGAAATGATGCCGCGTTTTTTTTTTGAAAACAATTTTATTTTCAAACGCGTAATCGTTGAAGATTTATCAAATATTTCAACCTGTGAGGAATCGGAAAAATTCTAGACGATATACTGAAAGAGTTTCCCTTGATATTTACTTTAATTTAAAATACGAGATCATCGTTAGCGTATTGAAAATGGATCAAAAAAGATTCTTTGATTGTATAGAAGCAAAAAAATTGGGCTTTTGATAGCGGAATTTCGTAGAAAAAAAAACCGACCAAAACTTGGCAGCCATCATCATCATCCGGCGCATCCACCATTTCTACTCCTCTACCTTCTTCACATCGTATTGTTCGTTTTTTTTTTGATAAATTTACAGGTGAGCGTATTTATTAGGCAACAAGTGATTTGTGTAAAGGATAAGCCTTCAATAGATAAGGATTAGTTCGAAATCGGTTGTAATCTCTTTACACGTTCATGTAAACATAAAGAGTTGATAGTTGATGAATATTTATTTACTAATTGTAAATATTATGCATTTCACTTGTATTGTAGATAATATATCCTCATTTTCTTCCTTCTACAGCACATATAAAATTAAATTTTGATACAACTATAACTTGTCCAAAGTGTACTCTAGAGGCTTTATATTTTATAATTTTATTCAATGTCTGTTTTATTAAACTAAAATAGAATTACGAAATATATAAAATTGCACAGCAAATAACAGATCAAAGTTTCGAATGTTCTTCTACTCAATAAAAAAAAAATGAATAAATCCAAATTATAAGTTTATCGGTAAGGCGGGGTTTCACATTAATTAGAGTGGGAAAATTTGCGGGGATTTTTGTTTTGTTTTAATATTTTATTTTAATTAATGTTGTACAGATATGCCATTGTAGAATGACAAATTGGATTTTTTATTAGAATATACATATATCTGTACGAAATCCATCTTTGTATTTTCTAATCATGGATTTGTTTTATAAAAGGAATTGGAATAAATTTGAATATGAAAAGAGGAAAAGAAATATACACACGAGAGATGTCTTTTGTTTGTTTCGTATGATATTAATATTATGATGAAACATTATAATCGTGTTCTTGTTACATTTCTTTATATGTATATTTGCGTATTAGATATAATATATGTATGTGATGTGATGATATCTTTTCTTCTTCCTCTTCTCTCTTTCTGTCTTATTTTATTTTAACAAGATTTATATGAATTCATGTGCTCTTGCCTACTTTACAACACAACTAAACCAAGCAACGCTAAATTAATATTATTTCGTTGTATATGTGTACATAAACCACACAACCGCAGCCTTTCTTCCATTCAGTTTAAAATCAACGATGACAAGATTACTAACAACATGCGCTCCGTTCAGAGATTTATGATACTAAGGTTCCTGTAATCTCTTTCTATCATTGTCTCTAACATATACAACATATCATGATGATGATGATGATATTTCTATTTAAATGCGAGATTATTTAGTATCTATTTATTTATACATATATTTTGTTGTTGTTGTTGTTGTTGTTGTTGTTGTTGTGAGAAATAAGACTGTCTTTGATAATTACGTTATTCTATTGGGAAATAAGGGTAGTTTTATTATTGAATCAATCAATAATAATGTTTTGTCTGTCTATCTGTGAATGTTGGCAATAAATTCTAGTTTTCACAGTCATAAAAATGGGTGAAGCTATAAATGAAGGGATAGTAGATATATAGAGTATTGTTGATTCAATACGTGGCATGTTTGGAAAGTTTGTGGCCTAAATTTTTAGGCCAACATCAACGTAGTATTGCTGGCTTCTTTAGCATTCCACAATATCAGTAAAAGGCAAAATGTTCAAGGATTTACAACAACGAATGGAATCTCTATTTTGTTCTATCATATAGTGCTTAATAGAGATTTGAAGATATTTGGTTTGTCTAAACTGGTTTGAATTTGTATTTCCTAATGGCTATGTCAGACTATTGCTTTGTAGAGATATAGATAGAAGAATTGCACTCATTAAGTTATATTAAAGTAGTCGCATTAACATTTGCGATAGTCTCTCTCTTCATTTGTCAAAGTTCATCTTAGTCTCAGATGTTTTGGGAAATATTAATCAAATGTAGGAAATCCAAGAAAAACCAACAAACGTCTCACAATTAATTAATTATGTTTAATCATCACACACAATACCATACAGTTGTAGTAGTTGACAGATATAGTAGAGGGCATGTGTACACTTTAAACCCTGCAACCCTTTTCATAGTCTTTGTTTGATTTTGTGTCAACTATTGTTATGATTCTAATGTCAGACAGTTGTTAGAGTTGTATCCTTCTTCTTATTCTTGTCCTTCTGTCATCTCTTTCCTTCTTGATGTTATTGTTGTTGTTGTTGTTGTTGTTTGAAGTGAATTGGTCATATTTGATAAGACAAACACAAGTTCATCAAACTTAACTAAACACATTTAGCATTAAGAATATGTTAAATGGCTAAACTAGATAGAAAAACGTCATATATAGCTCTATGTGTACTTATACAGTTTAAAGGCACATTAGTAAAATGTGTTTTAGTTGATCACTTCTTAAACAAGCCAATTTTATATCCTGTCTCTATCTCTGTTACCCTTAACGAAGTTGTGAACGTGACTGCTATTATTCATTCCCTTTCTGTTCTAAAATTCCACTTATACAGCACACAAACTACTAACCACTTAAAATAAATCTCAACATCTCTGTCATTCTTAGATAAGTACCAAATATCGAATTTGTTGTTTACCATCCTCGAAAATAACTATTTAGTAAATAGTTAAATTTTAACTTTGTAATTTATAGAAATCTTGAAGATTCAAACTGATTGTCTTAATGATGAAATAATTCGATTGAAATGACTGCTTGTTGGAAATTTCGATTGAATTAAACTCGCCAACTTTGGAATTAGTTGATTTAAATTCCAAATACATCTCGGTAATGTTAACATTAAGCAGAAGAAGAAGAAGAAGTAAAAAAAATACACCCTGCTAAAATTAAAAACATAAATCATATCTACTTTTTGTGTATGTAAGCGTAATTGTCAATCTTTATTATAACAAAAAAAAAAAACTAATAGAATTATATTTTAATTTTCGATACAAACTACAAATTAACTACGAAAATTATAACAACCGTGCTCCAATTAATCTGTAAGACATTTAACTATTTAGAAACGGCGGGATTTGACTGTAGTTTTGTTTCAATGTTCGAGAAAATCCATAGCTGTTTTAACAAACTGACAATTAATTTATGACAAATTCGACAAAATTGTGTTTAAAATACACATGTGTAGATACGAAAACTCCGCTCTATTATTATTATTATTATTATTATTATTAATTAGAGTCCGTTGTGTGTGTTTTTAGATTTAAAACAGTCGTAATAAAGTTTCAAAATAGTAGAAATTTAATTTCGCTAACTATATATATATATATATATATATATATATATATATATATATATATATATATATATATAGGTATACTGGTGCTCATTATCAACAAAACATTATTATGAACTTGGCTGATTATTAAGAATCACCCCTTTACTATAAATTTAATCCAAACTCTATTTGATTTGAATATTTTAGAGTTTTTATATTGTATATGCATATAGACTAAAATTAACAGCTTATGTAGGTACATGACCGTTTTCCATTTCTCCAATTTTGATGATTAGATAAATGTAATTCAATCATACATATCTACGTTATATGTATATACAGCCGCCACAAAGTACTAAAAGAGATGTAGCGGATGGAATATTGAAGAAAAAAGAAACAAAGAAAAAAAGAAAGACATCATCCAATTACGATATCATCTCAATATTCTTATGATCAACGTGAACGGAAGAAAGATCAAAAATATTTTCATTTCCGACAAAAAAACAAACGTATTTAGCTTCATTATTATTATTATTATTATTGAGATGAGTAATTTGTAAATAATGCAATATTATTGTCAAAGATGATGATGAAGATAATAATAATAATAATAGGTTCAGTTATTGATTTAGCTAGGGATTTATTATGTATGTCTAAATGGATAATAATTCAACGGCCAAATATCTGAATGGAATTCCTCTCCTATTGTTGTCTAGATGATTAGAGACAAATATATACAAATATTAAATTTAATAAACAATTTATTAAAACATCTTAAGATACAATCAATAGAACAGAAATGAAACAATTATTATATTAACAGAAATGGTCCCACAATTTGCAAATGCATCATCAATTAAGAGTAGAGCATATACGCATAATATATAGGGATGGTTCAAGTTGTAGGTACACCCTTGTAAATTCAAACTTTTCACCCTTTTATGTTAAAATACCTTATGTCTAACAAAAACAAAAAAAAAAGATAGAAAATGTCCGTTGTATCTCAGTAAATTTGCTATTTAGAATCGTCCATTAAAGCGTTTGAGCAATCTAAATTGTCTCATCATTTTACAAAATCCACAACAAAGACAGATTACCGATATTCATATCAAATCATTCGAAATTTACGTGAAACGATGTACGTGAACGGAAGACAATTTTCTTCTTCGTGCATTTCTTCTAAAGTATTATTAACTTGTGGAGTCTCCTTTTAGAACAATCATCAGTAGTATGTATCAAATCTATTGATACACATTCAATTTTCTTTCTAATAATACGTGAAATAGTTGTTCTGAAATATCTTTGATTTCCAATAAACGTTTAAAGTTATTTGGAGTAAGATTGTATTTGTCAAGAATAGAAAATTTAGGAAAGTCGTCTTTTATTGAAGAAAGTTAGAAATTTTTGGAAAGTACACGATGATCAAATTTAAAAAAAAACGCACAATAATTAATTATATAAAGAATAAATTTGTCGCCCGGCGCATCCACCATGTTTAGCGCATTACATTTCTGTATTGTAATCCTTAGAAAGTTGATTAATTCATATCATTTCATCTTCTTTTATGCGATTTATCACAACGAGAAACTGCGTTACTACAAGGTAACTGGTAAGAATTCGTGCATTCAAACACTTGGGAAAATCATAAAAGAAAAGAAAAGCAAAGAGTTTGCTTCTTTTTTATACAAAACAAATTTGTATTGATACAACGGACAAATTTGCCATAGGATTGTAACGTAAAAGTAAAGCAATCTACAGAGGTTTCATGTAGGACTTTCTGTATTGCAAAAAAGAGAAAAAACAAATTCAAAGCGTCATAAATTTTACAAAATTTTAGCATTAATATAGGCACTTCTTCAAATACAAAAAACAGACAAACAAACAAACGCTTTGATATGACTTCTTTTCATTGATTAACTTTGTTTATTAAAGGAAACATTTAGGCCGTCGATATGTTTTTAGTTTCAATTATATAAATTTCTAATTAAATAATAATTCCTAAACACCACCACCACCACCACTACCTCCACCAATTCCATTTGCTGCTAAAATTCTAATATTGTTTTGTTCATTTTTTGTTGATATTATTGAAACTGAACGATCAGTTAAATCTAATGGGAATTTAAATTTAATATCATTTTCTGTTGTTGTTGTTGTTGTTGATGATGATGATGTTGTTGTTGTTGTTGTTGTTGTAATTGTTGTGTTGTTTGAGAAGAATACACATGTGGTATCGTCTTCATCGATGATTGTTGTTGAGCTTTCTTGAATTTTCTCCAGTTGTTGTTGTTGTTGTTGTTGTTGTTGTTGTTGGCGATAATGAATGATACGATGTTTTTTTATACACGAATATACAACAAATATCAAACAAACAATTAAAAATAATAATAATAATAGTATTAAAATGGTGATGATAATTTGATTATTTCCATTATTGTTACCATCATCATCATCGTCATCATCATCATCATCATCATCATCATCAATTTCGTAATTTTTACATTTTATTAATTTTTGATAATTTAATGATGATAACAATTGTCCTTTTAATAATTTCGGTAATGTACATGTTAAATTATTGAAGATTATTGTTTTATTTAAACGTTGAAATAATAATGGTGTTAAATGGCATGTATAACAATACAATTTATTATTTGACAAATTCAAATTATTTAAATGTTCAAATTTAATCAATAATCGATCATCAATCAATGAATGTATTTGATTATTTTGTAAATACAATTCATTCAATTGTTTTGGCAATTGTTCATAATTAATATCTGTTAAATTGTTATTTGATAAATTTACGTGTTTTATACGATCTGGAAAGAAATTCCTTGGTAAATGATGAATATTCAAATGTGCAATTTCAATGTCAATTAATTTCGTAAGAACCAATAGAATATCTTTAATTAAATTCAAACTAAATAAATTCCCACTAATTATCAATGTTTCCAATGTGTTTTTGATATAATTAAATACTTCCAATTCTAATTTGTCATCTAATTTATTATAGCTAATATCTAAATTGATTAGATTTGTTAAATTTAAAAATGCTGTATTTGTTATTTTGGCTAAACGATTTCTAGCTAAACATAAATATTTCAATTTATATTGTTTTATAAATGTTCTCTCTAATATAACCGGTATTAAATTGCCATCTAATTTCAAACTAATTAAATTTTGTAAACCATAAAATTCATCAAATGATATAAATTGTATACGATTATTACCTAAATCTAAAGATGATAAATAAGGCAATAAATGATAGATTTGTGTATTTATTCGACTCAGACCACAATGTCGACATTCCAACACACGAAGCTCCTATAATAATTAAGAAGTTTGATGGGGTTTTGTTTTGGTTTTTTTTTTGCTCTATTTTAAAAACAAACAAAAATTAATGTTCAAATTGTAAATTGAAATCGTGCCATAGTTGAGTTAATTTGAAATAGGTATGTGCGAAATAAATTTAATCAAAATAATGATCAACGAATCTCCCGTTGTATTCTAAATAGGTATATAGATGTCTTCATCTTTGTTTTGATTGAGTAAATATACCTATATAACTACTTATATGTCTACAATTGTTAGATAGATAGGAAGTACATATAATCATGGATAATTAATATGTAGTCACTATCTAATTGGTTGGTTGCTTTGTAATGATCATGTGATTCGTCTGTGAAATCTATCGGTTCAAGCTACACTTGTTTACACTTGTGCGTGCGTCAAACGCATGCCTTTGTTGACAATCAGATGACACATATCACTGGCTGTTTACATTCGTGCACTAATAATCAATGAGCAACATAAAAGCAACATATTTCGCAAAAACGAATTACACTGTAGATAAAAGGAAATCGAAGATGACAGTGCCTTCCGCCCAAGATCCCTCTTGGAACATCTATGTACATTGTCCTGTCCAGTAACGTCATGTGTATGCAACGTAATGCATGCCTTTGCTGTACGCAAAGCGCAAAAGTGTAAACATACATATATATATATATATATATATATATATATATATATATATATACACCTCCGTTTTTTCAACTATCTAATACTCCAAGGGTTTTTTAGACTCAACATTCATTAATTAAAATCGATTAATGAAACTGTCAAATTAGCAAAAAATTATTTAAGAGAATACGGCTGACAATAAAATAGATAATTAGAAATCTGTTCCGTTTATTTTTTATCTTCTAAAAACATTTCCAAATTAAATTATACACACTATGCCACGATTTCGGAATGTAATTTTAAAAATATATGTATGTAGATAGTATTAGTAATAAAAACGCAAACAAGTGTGGAAAGAAAAAAATGGTAACTTACTGGAATGTCTTTGAACACTTCTGGATTCAATTCATCAAATTTATTATCACTTAATTTCAACACATTCAATTTACCTAATTTAACAAACAACTTGGGCACTAATTTTTTAATAAAATTCCTTTCCAATTTTAATATTTTCAATTCAGTTAAATATTTAAATACACCACTTTGCATATGTTGTATACGATTATTATTTAAATTTAATTCCAACAAATTAATTAAACCACGAAAATTGTAATCATTTAATGTTGTTAAATTATTATAACTTAAATCTAATAATTTTAATGTTGGTACACCCCAAAATGGATGCATACCAATTTGTTTAATATTTGAACGTTTTATTATTAATTCTTGTAAATTTTTAAAATTCTGAAATATTGGACTTGTTATTGTTAATTTATTCCACAATGTTGTTGTTGTTGTTGTTGTTGTTGTTGTTGTTGTTATTGATGATGATATTACTGTAGTAGGTGAGGAAATTTCTAAAATTTCCATATTCGCATCCATTTCATTTATTGGTATTGGATCGATCATTCGACCATTTAAACAGGAAACTTTATGACGACCACTATCGCCCAATTTGCATTGGCAATTCTTCGGGCATAAAGCTTCAGTTAAATACCATAACCATAAAAGCAAGAGACAATGTGGTACTTGTTGCCAGCATAACAGCATTCTGTAATTAGATAAACACACGTTGTTTAGCATATTAGAAACGACCAAAAATATAAAATAAATGAACTGATTTTAAAACGAATAACAAACAAATAATAACTAATGCTGGAAAGCTCCTAGAGAAACAAGAAAATAAACGAAAATATGCTTATATCAACGTCAACACGAAAGTATATTAACTTTTTCAACAAGCATATATTAACTGTTACTTGACATATATGTTGATGAAATTTGTTTACGTCAAATTTTCGTTTTTCCCTTAGCGTGTAGGCAATATGATGTAAATATTTTATAAATTCCACGCTTAATTTAGAAACGATGAAAATTTTGATTTAATAAAAAACTATCCTCTATCTGTTTACTGCCGGCCAACTTAACAACGGTCTAACAACGATTTATAGATTGAGTATATGTTAGGTTTACTTTATTATGAACACAGACACACACACACACACACACACACACACACACACACACACACAAACATCAATTACCTATTTGTGCTCTCGAAAGATCCTTAGAGGTTTTTTTTTCTTTATTAAAATCTCCAAATATACTTTCAACAAGATTATTGTAGAATGAATAGAATTGGATTTTGGAGAAAGTTATCCAACCAAGTTGGCAGAAAAAGAAATCAAACTAATGATCCAGGCATAGATAACAGTTTCGTTAATGCATACTAATGGATCTAGATAGATTCGTCTAGGAACTTGTGCCAAACAAATTAACTAAAGCTTATGAGATGGTAAACTTAAATCAAATTAAGATGGGGCGAAAAGTCAAAAGTGAAACCGAAAACGAATGGGAAAATATAAAATGATGAATGAAATCAGACTCTAGATAACGAACAAAACGGGTATGAATTTAATAGTATTTAAGTAAGTAGCAAAAAGTTTGAGAAAACCAAAAACAAATACAAAAAAAAGGGTTGGATAAAAGTGAAACAACAATCCTAAATTCACAAACAAAAAGAGAGAATAGAGCAAAAAAAAATTGTAATAAATAGTTATATAGTTTAATGAAGAAAAAGAGAACAAGAAAAAGTAAATGTTTATAGAAGAACTCTCTCTTTATCTATCTTACTTACATACCCACATAAATCAAATTCAATCTTTTTATCTAATCTCTTTGTTTCGTTAAACAAAAATATTTTACTATAAAGCTTGTGTTAACTATCTAGAAACGATCTTTTTCAATTTTCATGATGAAGATCACATTGAAGAAGAAAAACGAAATCGTAACGTTCCCTCTTTTATGTTCAAAACAATTGGTAGATAAATACTGTGATTCTCTTTGATGGGCAATCAAATCAGTAGAAATACAAACTTTGATTCCTATAGCTTTCTTTTATCTTTCTATTTTAATCAGATTGAAAGAAGAATGAACTAATAAATCAGGCTTTAATTAAAGTTTTTGATTCAATTTCAAATTGAAATAAGTAGTTGAATTTTTATTGAGTTCTCTCAACTTTATAATGGGGATGATGGAATAATAGTGTGTAAAAATAAAACGGGGAAGAACAACGATGTGTTGTAATTCAAACAGGATTCCCAACACCCACAAGCCACACGATCACATCAAGAAACTTTTAATTCCTTTTTACAGTTAGTTGTAGTTAAGAACGTTTATTATGTGTGTTCAGTTTTCTTTCTGATTTTCTTTTTTCTTTTTTTTGATTGTTACTTTTAGGGGTGCTTAATAAAAACTTCCGACCGTTAAATATAATTGCTGTTATCTCAACTTCGTCGACATTATATAGGTATAAAGAGAAGAGAAAGAACGTAGAATCGTGCCCGGAAAACGCGAAACTTTTGTCCAGAATTGTTGTTAAGAATTTTGAATTTTTTCTCTTCACACTAATTAATAGGTATGTTCCTATCATCAATTGAGAGAATCCCATAATATATGAGAAAGATAGTATGTGATAGGTGATTTTGCAAATTGCTATAAAACTCATCTTTATTTTATAAATTTATGTATTTTAAGGGTTAAATGATAGAAACAAGGTCTAAATACGCAAATTCATAGACCATAATCGTAACATAGTGATAACAACTTATTCGAAATTATGATGGTGTAGAAGGGGATCTTGGGTCCAGTCCCATTCTAGCCTGGGATCTTTTTGTATAAAGATTAGATTGGACTGTGTGTGACATCTCATTCTGATTGAATACAGAGACCAATTACCAATCGAAATTTAAATAAATTATCTCTAGATAGTTTCTATGTTATTATTAAATTTTATATATTTTGGTTAATATTTTACAAGTCCTGTGTTAAGTACTATTATAATTTAAATATTCCACTATGAATAAAAGATGGAAGAAAAATTGGAATGTTGAGATAAATTTTCATAAAAGTGTTTCAAAATGGTACAAAACGAACGACCTTCTTGACATCAGTGATGATATCTATATAGTAACACTGACATCAAAGTACTGGGAGGAGAGGACAGCGGAAAGGTGTTTCATTACCATTGACAATGAGTGCTAAACATTACAAAATAAATGTGTATGTATATGTATAGATAATAGGTACATATGCTGTTATCTTACTATCAACAACAGACAATAGACGAATGAATATCGTACGCTAATCGATGTCTTCTATTGACGTTCTATAGGAATAGTTGATTAAATTCAATTTCTGAAAATGTAAATTTAACCAAATTATATTTGAAGTTCATTTAAAAACTATTTCCGTCAAATATTGTTCGAATTCCTTAATGGGATTGATTTGATGAAATATGTGTGTACTTTTACCTATACAATTCATAATTTATTAAACAATTTAGCATATTTTTGAAAATTAGATGATAAATTAAATTGCAATACCTTTTTTTGTTTGTTTTGTTTTATTCTTTTGTATTTGCAAAATATAAACTGTAACGTTACGTTTTACCTCTTTGTTTTTTTTTCATATTTACTATGCTAGAAGAAATGAAATTAATTTCAGATTTCTGCTTTTCATAAATTCTCGCCTTTCTGTTGTTGTCTCGTTTCCGTCTCTATTCCTACAAAATTTAATTAACTTCATTCTATATTAAATAGTAGAGTTAACAACTGGAAATATCTAATATTGCAACAAAATAAACAACAATAGATGCACAAATTATTTGGCAATCTTCCAGGAAATTCTTCAAATTAATAATTGACATGTGATGATGATGATGACGATGATAAATGAGACTGTTACCATCATCACCTAACGTTTATCACCTAAATAACAAGTTTATTTATTTTACGGTTTTTCTTTTGAATGATAGACATATCTTAGGGAAGGCGGCAGTTCCTGCTTTATTTTCACAAACGAAAAAGAACAAAGAAAGCATATTAGCCTAGTTAGTAAAAGAAAGACAAGATAGGCGCTAAACTAAAGAACGATCAAGCGTAAAACCGATATAACTCTCCTAACAAATATAAGAAAGAGTGGATAACAGAGTGGTGAGGAACTGTTATGGGGGAGAGAAGCCAAAAAAAAAAAGTGGGAGAGATTATTTATCAGTAAATTAATTGAAAAGTAGAACGACAGTTTGTTAATTTATATCGTTGAAATTGGTGGCAAGTTGACTGGCTGTATAAAAAATGTGTTGTTTTCCTTCTTTGCCAACTTTACTACTATTGTCTATGTTGAAATTTTATTACAGACTGGAATTTAGACAGAGTTCTCCGATCCCTTAAAGAAAAGACAGTCCATTTGATTAATCATCTTGATCTTGACTATAATTTAACACTTTTTCTATTTAGATTACACTAAACAGATATACTGTGATGTCGTTAATGATTTAAAATCAATAACAAACTTCAATTGAAAAGCGATCGATTTATAAATAATTAAAATTGTCTCAAAACTAGATTCTACGTATATTTTGATTATTCCACGTATTCTTCAATGTGTTTTCGAGATAACAAAAGCAATAATAATAGAATGAAAGGCACTTGTTACCGGTAGTAATAAGTATGTAAACTGTTGATTTCAATCTCATTACACTAGAGTTCAAGTCAATCACAGGTCCAATTGGACGAATCAAAATAGATTGAAAATTTCGTTTTTTTTAAATTTATTTAATTTTTGTCAAAAGTCTTTACCAGTCTTTGCACAATAAAATTATCTTCTTGAATGATTATTGACTGTTGGTGGTTGTAAAATTACAGAAGTCGAGCGCAATAATCTTTTTCTATATACATATATATATATATATATATATATATATATATATAATATGTAGAGTAATATAAGAAGAAGATGTCAAGCGAATGAATATAAGAAGATGATAGGAATAGAACGACCTTTTGGTTCACAAATATAACATTGTTTCATATACATTTTTTTACTCTATAAAGAAACATAACAACAACAACAATAACAATAATAATAATAATAATAAAATACACTTTTCACCGTATGTTCATTTAATTTAAATTTACAATTTTAAATGAAAATGAGAATCGATAAATTTCAAAGGAAAGCCCGATAAAAATTTGTATAGAATTTCGTTTCATTTTCTATGGTAATTTTATAGAAGCGCAATTTCTGGTACTAGTCGATGAGGTTTATTGAAATTTTAAAGTACATTATTATTAATAAATAATAATAATAATATTGGGATTAAATTGAATGTGAAATTACTCATTCAATAACTCATAAAATAACCGTTTCCTGAAAGATAAACACACACACACATCCACACACATCAATGACAACTGTCAGAATTCATTCATTGAATGAAATCACTTGTCAACAATATTATTAAAAATTGTCACACAACTAAAATTGAAACACGAACACATAATTATGTAGGGTTGTGCCTCCTATCTACCTACCCTTTAAATGTATAATAAATAATAAATTTCAAATCAGGAACAGCGCAACTGAAAAAGAAAACTTTCATAATACATGTCATTTATAGAGTAGCCCCGTCTTTTAAATTAATTGTAGACTTTCTAATTATACCAGTTTGTATACATACACCTCCACAATGATTTTATTTTGTTTGTATAAAAACTAAATCAAAAACTAATTTACCTTACAAATCTTATTCGAATTAAGAGAATTTAGTTCTATCTAGTTAAAGTTCGATTATTTATAATAGTCCATATATGCATGTATACACTCACTCACAACAACACACACACACACACACATGTACAGGTTAATTAATTAATTAATTAATTAATTAATTAATTAATTAATAAACAAACAAACAAACAAACACTAGTTAATTATTTATTGAAAAGTCTTTAACGATTTTGTAGCATTTCAACGAAAATCCATTAGTTACGCATTTTTGTCATGGTTTTTATAAGGAGATCTACTGGAAAATCCCCAACCATCCGTCAACTGGTAAACTTGAAACCGTACTGAAACTGCCTGAAATAATATTAGAGTGAGAGCTTTTCAGTTGAGAGATCTATCTGAAATTTTGTGTTAAATATGTGTAGCGCGCAAACGTTACCTGCGCGTCGTTCCCCTTCAAAAATTCCAAGACTATTAAAAATATTCTTCAAAAGAAATAAAAGCACTCATTTTGTTAATTTGCATGTTGTTCAATATATGTATGTATATATGCATGTATGTATGTATGTATGTATAAACATATTTGTTGTCATTTATCTTTTATTAGAAATTATTAAAAAATAATAAATACTTGCAATATGTGATTTATCAAAGATTTTGATAGGGAAATTTACATAAAAACGATCTATTATGTCGTTTTTTTATTCGTTTTTAATTAAAGGTAAATTAACAAACATTTCATGTTGTAATTAAAATTTGAACTTTATAGAATGAATTGATAGACAGTTGAGGAAGTGCTTTGTTGTGGTTAAGTTTTCAACCATTTTAACAATATTTACACATTCTCTGTATTTTGAAACTATATTTATTCTTGTTTAGTTGTGGTTCGTGCTACACAAATTATTTTACATCAAACTACAACACAACTCACTTTAAACCCTAAACAAAATCCCTTCATAACTAAATAAAGACAGATCAAGTTGAAATTTCAAATTCAAAGAGTTGATATTGAAATGCAATAAAAAAAAATGAATGTATCCCTTTGATGCTATTCCTTCATCCTTTCTTCGTGTGCCTTCTTTATTTCGTCAGATTCTCAATGGATATATCACTAGATAGCACGAGTTGTCGCTTTGTCAGTTAATTCGTTAGAACTTCACATCTCTTTTTTTCTTTTTACCGATATCTATCTTGACTGTTTTCGTATGTGTTACCTTTTTTTCTTCTTCTCCTCTCCTATTATTCGTCGCCGTTCATTTTAGAGTGGACTTTATTGTCCCTAGAGTCGTTGGCAGTTGATTATTCTTTCATCTCATTATTCACTATGGCATTTCCTTTCAATCGAAATATTGTAAAGAATACGAAAAAACTGTACCTTTATATAAGCCATATCAATAGTGCAACATTGACGGCATGCGATACAATTTTATACGGGTATAAAATTAGGCACATTTTACGATTATTTAGAGGGCAAAACTATCAAGAATTAGATGAAATTTGGTAGATCTTTGAAATTGTTTGCAGCCCTTTTAATATTTAATTACACAGATGAATTAACGAGGGTGTTGCTCGACAAATTACTCTAACCGCAATGTTACAATATTAAAGGACAACTTGTCTTATCGAAAATATGATAAGGCTAGTTGTAAGAAGAAAAATAAGGTTGTTGTTAGATATCTAGTTGTGTCTCCATTTTAGTTTTATCTTGCTATTTTTACCGTTATTTAAGCACTTATAAATAGTTTTTCTCTAGAGAGAATAAATTTTGCCTATTTATATAATGATGTACTCAAGTTTTGTATCGATATGTATGCATACTCTGCTGTCTTTTGTATTCGGTTAATTGTGAGAGAAGATGAAAAAATTTGGTTATATATTTATTTCTTCTTTATTGTCACTAGATAATTGCCATTTTAGCGTTCACTATTTCAGTGTCAGCTTCTCTCCGCCACCCCTCACCCTCCCAACCCCATTTGTAACTTGAAATGGTATGCAAAAACACAATCTCTACTGATAACACACTTATTTATTCGATTATTAATAGGGTTAATTTCTCTCTCTATCTCTTTCCTGCTATTATCTATCTATGTACAGTAATATTAGCTTATCAATACAAACTTATTAAAGTCACGTTAAATGCTTTTAATTAATATCCTAAAGCTATAATTTAAACCTATCTATAGAAATTAGGGGTTTATTTATAAACAATGTCGAATGTTTGCTTATTAACATTTATCTTCAAACTAATAATATTATCTGATATTTATAATGTTATTTAGAAATCAATTTTAATACTATGAACAAAAAGAAAAAGAGCCCAGGAGAAGAATTCAGTTAAATTCTCTTTTATTTGATTTTTTTTTCAAATTCCATCAAAAGCATTTGTAGATTTTCACAAAGGATTAAGAGGATTGTGAAATTTAAAACAAGTGCAAAAAAGAAACATCCAGATGGACATGTTGTAACGTAAATAGTTGAATATAGAAAAAGATTGAATATTGTTAAACTTAAAAAAAACACACACACACAGAGAGAGAGAGATAGAGATGGCACACCCTATGTGAAAGCTTCAGCCATCATCATTTCAAAGCTTTTACAAATTACGTTTAATTCAGAACAGTGAGATAATGGAGGTATTAAGAATAAAATTCCTTACATTTCATTCAAGCCGGTTTTATATACGCGTTAAAGAAATACGAATAGAGAAAGTAGGATAGAGAGGAAAAAAAAGACATTTTTCAATTTTTTTTCTTGCCATCTCTTTCATTCTTACTATTATTAATATTTTTGTTATAATAAAATGGCAAAACTAACATCCTATATCATCACCATATCCAACACTTTATCTTTCACGCTCTGAAAATAAAAGAGAGACTTGTCTAAAACGACCACTTTATATAATATCCAACATCCAGTCATATAGAACAACAAATGTTTTATAATAATAATAATAATAATAATAATAATAATTTGTAAAGTTTTTGTAAAGGATTTGTTTAGAGGGTTAAATTCTGTGATATTATTAAATGGTGAAGCTTTGTAGTTGTTGATGGTGATGGTGATGATAATAATAAGGTAGATAAAATGAATAAACAGGGGGATAGAAGATGGTACAGTCTAGATTTGTAACAATACATACCACAACGATTACCGCTACCACCAACCCCAACAACAACAACAACAACAACAACACGTAATAAAATTTATACCAACTTTCAACCATTCACACACATAATATGTTGTTGTTATAAGAAGACAAACAATGAATGAAGATAAAGCAGGACAATATACGAAATTCCCATAAAAATTAAATACCCTTCTGTTTGTTTTTCTTGTGGGAGAAATCAATGAGTAATACAGCGTGAAGAATCAAAAAACTCAATTATTTGAGCTTTAACTATGTAGAAGACAGCCGTTTTTTGTGTAAATAATGCGATATTAGAAAATGGTCTTGATGAGATTGAAAATTAATTAAAGAGAAAATTGACATTTAACATTTAGACAAAAAAAAATAACAAAGTGTCTTCGCCCTATCATCTTCTTCTTCTACTGTTTCGTCTTAGCAAAAAAAAGAGAAAAAAGGCGATAAAATTGCGAGTATACGCAATCATGAATAATACATTTGGGCTTTTATAGTACTACTGGATAGATAATAATAGTAGTAGGTAGTAGGTAGTAGGTGGTAGTAGTAGTAAGCTCATCGTTTTCTTCAAAATCTCATTTATTCAATCACTTCTTTTTATGAAAATCAAGAAAAAAGCCCCGGCAAGCTAGAAGGCTATGCGGTGTATTTTGTATGTAGGGGACTGTAGGGTGTAGAGAAAGTATTGTTATCAATTTTAATGATAAACAATCTACAGACATTTCAGAATATAGATCGAGATGAAGGCAGCAGAAGAATGGCAAAACTTTAATTAAAATAACTGTAGGATATCCAACAATATTACAATTATATTTGAATCATTTAATGAAAACAAAAAAACAAATGGATGAAATAGTAGAAAATTACAGCAAAAAAGCTTGCTCGTATATGCGGTGATTTTTTTTAATTCTTATTATTATTATTATTTATAGCCATAATTGCATTGCATTGCATTCTTTTAATCTTTTAATTTTAATATGCATTTAGGATGCAAATGTCTGTTATGTTAATGTTTAATTATAAATAAAATGTGGAATAATTAAATAAGAAAATAATTAAAATTCTATCATTCGAGATGATTAAATAGAAACAAGTAAGTTACTGATTGATGTTGTAATCCTGGTTTCATATTAGATAGACAGGAAGAGGATACACTGTGTATTAAATTGGATAAACATTTTCTATCCGTATCAAAGGTTTTACTTATATTTATTTCTTTTTATCTTGTTTCTGCTGCTTCTTCTTCTTCTTCTTTTTTATCTAGTAGTACAAACCCACCAATAATGATTCGATCAAATTTAGTCAGGTCGTTTTTATCCTCACAAATCTCTAGTTTACTGTTTCCAATGAAATCAACTACAGATTTGCTCCTTTCGTCTGTTTCTACTGTTGCCCTTCTTTTTACGGTGATCGCATTTATATGGATCTTTGTATTATTTTTATTTATTTTTTAAATAAGGAAAATTGGTGTTTTTCATTCGAAATTGTCGTTAGATGTGCTTAAAAAAGCTGTTGAACCGCTTTTAATTCAATTACATGGTGCAAACTTTATAAACAACAACACAATCGAACAAAAGAATAACGGAAGAGCGAGAGAAAGGGAGAATAGCGATTAAATTCTATTTTCACTTGAAATTTCCAATTATATCCTCAATAGAAATGGAATGGAAATAGAAAATAAATTGAAAAATGGATTTGTTTCAGTTTTGTCATTTAGTTATTATATACATAGATTAGAATTCACACAATCTTGAGATGGTTTCTTTTTTCTTTTTTTTATTAAATCCAATTATCAATGAAAATCTATGAATCATTCAGTAATTGAAGTTTTAAACGAAATAGAATCCCTCTCTACATTGTATGACAAAAAATAGAGAGAAGTATACAATGGTAAAAAATTAAATAATACCCGAATTGTTACCTCAACCTGTTCGTCCTCCTGGATTCGTGCTAAGGAATATATCAACAATCTTGTCTTTCATAGGACTATTCATTTCTTTTATTATCACCTTATTATATATATATACTCGTAGATATAATCAAATCGATCGCATTTATTACTAACCATCAAGTTACATACTTAATAATTGTCTATGAATGTGGTAGTTATGCGCTTTTCCATGTTGTCTCAATACATGTGTACGGTAACGATTGCAATTGTTGAATTTAAAAAAAAAACATTTATGCACCCGCCAACTTAATATCGGTTGATTTTCTTTAAGCGACATCTCTTGCAATTATCAATAATTGTAATCGAATGGAACTTGATCCACTCATTACTAGATGGCATTGAATGTCACTGTCAAACTACAGCCATGTTGTTATTGTTTGTTGTCACGATATAGTGAAATCATAATTGTCTGTTCTGTTGAAAAATAATAATAATAATAAAAAAACAACACAAATCAACTTAAATTACGTAATAAAAATTACTATGGAATAGAGAAAATATCTATTTCTGAGAAATAAGAACGATAAAATATTGAATAATTAATTAAAATTGTGTCGTTTCTAGCTATACGTAGATTATTTAATTATTGTTAAAATATCTATCTATCTACCAACATAGTGAAAAGTTTAATTGCGCAGTAATTTTCCGTTCAACAAATATTAACAACAAATTTTTAAAGAGAATTATCTAAGGAACAATATTTCTAGGAAAATGCCAACAATAAAACAACGTAAAATCGCCTTAATGGGTTATCGTTCAGTTGGTAAATCATCAATTAGTATGCAATTTGTTGAAGGTAAATTTTTACAAGCTTATAATCCAACAATTGAGAATACATTTCGGAAAACAATACGTATCAATTCAGTTGATTATGAAATTGTATTAATTGATACAACTGGACAAGATGAATTTTCAATGTTCCCATCACAATATAGTTTAGATGTACATGGCTATGTATTAGTTTATAGTATTGTTGATAATAAATCATTTCAAGTTGTTATAACATTATATAATAAATTATTAGATATATTAGGCAAAAGTAATTTCCCAATTGTATTAGTTGGTAATAAATCGGACATGGAAGATATACGTGAAGTATCTCTTGAAGATGGTAGAAAATTAGCAGAGAAATGGAATGCAACATTTCTAGAAACATCAGCCAAACATAATATTGCTATTAATCGGGTATTTCAAGTTTTATTAAATGAAATTGAAAAAGCCGATGGTAATACTAATGAAAAATCAAATTGTACTATTAATTAATTAAACTTAATTGATGATAATGAAATGAAGAAAAACAAAGACTGTTGCCATTTATTTTCGTTTCTGATTTGTTAGATTTCCGTTAACTTTCATATTTGTTTTTTCTTTTTCGATAATTTACTCGTATTTTTAAATGTAATATGGAAATGTCTTCAATCTTTGTAAAAAAAAAAAACAACATATTGCACACATTTTTTTGTTGTTGTTGTTGTTGTAGTGTTTAATTGTAAGTTTATTACTATCAACTAAAATGTGTCTATTATCTAGTTATATATAGAAATATGTTTTGGTCAAAATTGATGTTTCTTCTTCGTCGTTTCTATTTTATTTCTATTATGATTGTTTTCGTTTTACAAAAATTAGCTCAAGGGTATAATTAATTACTGCCACTGATTATATTATATAGGTAAATTCTAGATAGATTGATATTACTACTATTTAGATTAGATTTCAGGTGTTATATAAAATATATTTTAACTTATTTACCATTTTATGTAAGAAAAACTTGTATACAAACATTAAAAATAAATACATGTTTTTTTTAATAAGGTCTATAATAATGTTGTTGTTGTTGTTGTTGATGATGATGTTGTTGATGGTAATTTGAATAATCTCTATTTCGATCATTACGATATCTTCTATTATTATCACCACTACCACTGTTACGATTATTATTATTATTATATCGTTGATTACGTGTATACCATGGGGACATTATTGGTGGCTTTGGTATACCTAAATTATAAATTTGTTTGTATTCTATATCGGAATCTGTGAAGCGATCTGAATATTCAAATAAACATTCTTCTAAGAATGCTTCTTGTTCTTTCGTCAATTTTACTTCTGTCGCCATTATTGTTGTTTTGATTGATGACATAGTACTACTACCAACTATTGCAAGAAAAAAATACTATAATTTTGAAATAATCCAAATTTATTAACATAAATCAGGTATTTATATAAATAATACAAAGTTGATAACAGTAAATTGACCATGCATAATCAGAATTTGTTGATAATGAATTTAAGGATATGGAATTTATTGATTTTGCAATACCTGGCATATAATGAAAATCCCCTAGAATAATAGAACAGTTGATCAGTTGTGTCGTGTGCCGTCATGTATTTATACCGGGATTTTTAATTTATTGTTACCATTTTAATTATTTATTTTAATTGAAAACTCGCATTTGACCTCGTTTAATTTAATAAATTATGTGTTAATTTGTAAGATGTAATTAATAAAAATAATATATTTGTAGTACGTCAATCGAAAATTGTCGTTTACCCTAACCTAAGTGTCTGTGCCGTGACGGTAACCTATAAAAAATAGTTTTTCAAAATAATTAATTGTCTCTTTATTTTTTTAATAAAATAACAATGTCCTTAATGGGACACTTAATGTCGGCTAGTGAACATTTGGGTAGATTACGGCAAATTTTACCAAAACGAATCACATTGACAACAGGTCAAAAGGTGCATTTTCCATAATAACTAATAATAATGAATGTTAAATTATATCGAATCGAGTTGTTTTGAAGTAAAATATATTTTTTTGTATTCTTATAGGTATTTGTTGTGTCAGTCACTACTGGTCTTGCAATTGTTGGAATTTTGGCACGGTATTTGAGACGAAAGAAAACAATTATAGACCCAGCAACTATACGTAGATTTTATACTAGAAGGCATCGAATTTCAGGCATGAGAAGTCCTAATGGAGGTATATTTCATTACATACTTTTACAAATAATTATTAAACAAAATCAAGATATGTACAAATGTATATCGTATATATGTATATATTTACAAAACAGAATTTACATTGGAATAGCAATAATTAGTTAGATAAAACATGAATAATCAGGCATTTAATAGATATTAAGATTTTAATTCATAGAAAAAGGAAAATTTCCCATTTTTTTTTTGTTTAAATTATAATCTGCGCCTTTTTTACTATATAAGAGAAATGCCGCTAGATGGTGCTGATATTAGCGTATAATTGGTTGCATATAATAATGGTGGAAATTTTACATTTAATAAATAAATATAGTGATCGCCAGTTAAATTGGTCGTTTTTTAATTCTATTCTTTCTATATTCTCTTATGTCTTCTGGTGTCTTAACTTTTCGGTATTGTTGTTCTTTAATTCGTTATTGGATAGATGATTCCCTCACGTTACTAATTTCTGCATGTTATTCTTTCTGTCGACTCTCTTCTTACCAGTTGTGTAATTGTTCTTTTCTTGTTATATAGTTAAGAGAAAGTAAAGCAGTATATTGGCGAGATGTTGAAAAACGATTTAAGATGAATATTGAGGGGAAACTCAGGTCCACATAGTTGACGAATAGACCATTTATTAATGTTAATCCTAAAATGATTACATTAAACAGCGATTGCTGTATCAGAATTTCCATATTTATTTTAACCCAGTTAAAGAATATAGCAACAACAACAGTTTATAGAAAACAATTGTAACATTTCTTATATAATTATTGCTTAATCATTATCTGATAATTTACCATAATATTTACAATTGAAAATAATCAATTAATTTTTTTATAGTTTCATATTCTTCTAAATTAATTTTGAATATAAATCAAATATTTTTGTTGGATTTTTATTGAAATTGTCTAGACTTAAAATGTGAATATACACAAAAAAAAGAAACAAACAAAATATTAATGCAGCGAACTGGAAATTTTCAGCGATAATAGTGTAATATCTAATAATAATTAATTTGTAGCTTAAAATAGATGAAATGAAACAGAAAAAAAGTCATCAACAAAATATCTAATCAACTCAAATACGTAATTGTTGTTGTTGTTGTTGTTGTATAATTTTTAATTGGAATGTTATTGTTTGTTTTAATTTAAATCAATAACTATTGTTAATATAATATGTTGGAGAACAAGCTTTATTATTAAGAATGTTCAACAGTTACACCACCATATTTAATGATTTATTTTTAATTTGAATATTTTAACATTACATCAAATTCCAATCATTAATTAATTTCCAATTCAATTAATATTTCTGTTTTATTTTTAATCATCATCTATTAACATCGATCCGTTCCATTTAATTATTTTGATTCATTTACATCCATCCATCCCCCTTCTAATTCTCAAGGTAATATCGCTCATTAATATCGATTCAAAATTTATTTATATATTATTATAGAACTTGCTTCTTTTAATTATTGTTAACGATACCAATAATAATCAAAAATATAGGACGTTAGGGTCGTAATTACATAATAATATTCTGTCGCAGTATATGACCCTATTGTTATAAATCGTCCTTGCTATATACAATTAACCTTGGCTGAATTCTATTTGCATTATCTGTTTTTTTTTCCTTTTTTTGTAACTCTAAAATTGATGAAAAGAGCTAAACGTTAAAACTTCAAAGGATCGAAAGCAGACTAATGGAAAAGTATGATCAAACGAAAATACTAATGAAAATTATGATTTATGAGATTCTACAATCTATTATAGATAGATATCTGATTAAAAAAAAAAACCCCAACTAAATAGTACAAAAGAAAATAAAAAAGAGTTTTTATATTATGGTAATTGTTTTTAATGATTGTTTTCTTTTTGATTTATAGATGTAATAAGTTTAGCAAGTAGTGGACGAAGAAGTAATGCCTTTAGTAACATTTATGGTGATCGTGTAACAAGACAAGGCTCTATAATAAATAGTGAACGAGGCTCTGTAGCTTCAGGAAGTTTAGCTAGTGGTGGGTTAGCTAGTGGTACTGGAATTATCCTTGAAGATGCAACTAATACATCACAATTAACACCACAACAAATTGGCATGATGGGTGAGTTTTGATTAATTTCGTATTTATTTGTTTTTGTTTTGCATTCATAAATATAATCAACTTTATATTTATAATGATAATGGGAATATTGTTTGTTGTTTGTTGTTTATAAACTATATAACAGGAAATATCTTTTAAGAATGTTTAAATAATGAGAACAGCGTTGGTATCATATCAAATATGCCGCATTTACTTTAATAATATAACACTAAGGAAATAATTTGATAATTTTCAGTTTTAATTTGTAAATCTGCATTTTGAAAAGTTATCCAGCATTCTTATTACATCATAGTTTATAATTTTCGGTGACTTAATACTTATTTGTACTAGTTTTTTTCTCTTGTTGAATATTAATTTATTTATAAATAATGAAATTTTCTAATTTATTAACCGTTAACGATTTGGGGAAAAGTTCAAGGAACTTGCAATTTTGGATAAAATACAAGGTAATAAATATGTTTAAAAGAAAACAACAGCAACATTAAAGGCAACAAATTCACATTTATTTACGTTTAAACAATAATATTTAAATAATGTACAGTGTGTATGTATAGGGTACATTTGTCCTAGATAATTTAATTTTTAGTTTTATTTTACATCATAAAGAATTTTTAACGTTAATCTATTTCTTTATGTGACTCATATGGAAAGTCGCATTAATGTTTATTTCTTTAACGTATCACCAGTAATTTTCTTAATATCTAACTAGCCTTATAATTAACACTAGAAATGTAGTACAATGGAAAATATTTGCGTGTTGAGATGAATGAAGGAATTTAATTTAATTTTAAAGAAACGAAGAAAAAAAACACATCCAGTGCCGGATCTATGACAACTGGGGATGCTAGATGGGCGCCAAATTTCATATTTTAATTAATTTAATTAATTATTTGTTATTATGATCTTTATTGTTTATAACTGATTTCTGATTATTTTCTATCAACACACTAACAATATCTCGACAATCGAATATCATTTTATTTACAATAAATTACTATTATCAATAAAACGTAGGCTTATGTAGAATGTAATGATGTCTAGATATAATAAATTAACATTTGTGACGTGAAACGGTTAAAATATGAATGGTAGAATTTGAAAAAAGAATTATGTAATTCTTCTCTATCTATCTAGGTCGGCAAGAGGGTAGCTGGCGCCCTTACACGAAATAATAAATCTGGCGTTCGTTTTTCTTTTTATTCATTAATTAAATATGCCTAATCAGTATTGTTGTTAATTTTGCTTGTTTCCTTGGAGGGGTTTAAATTTGACAAACTGGTAAAGTCGGGCCTGAAGTTATTTATACGTTTCCGGCAAATTATTGTACGTACTTACCTATATAATCATCATTTAGAACAGGGAACAGATTTCTGGATGTTTCAAAGAGATCTTGCTGCGTCTCTATCTTTTATATTCTATTTATTTACAATGTAAACATTATTACAATTCTACGACATCATCATTATCATCATCATCATGATGTTTTGCATAGAATGCGTTTGTTTGTTATTCTTGTTAATTTCACAATATATTTAAATAATAACATAGATAGAACAATTGATAAAATCTATTTAAAATCTAAAATCAATTACCGTGTTATAGCTGTCACTATGATTTATAAATAATCGCAATTATAAATATATTGTTGTCTTTATTGTTATTGTGATAATAATGTTCTTGACCTGAGACAATAATAATAATAATATCTATCTAATACGAAACTTACTTATGTTCTACCCTCGTAGACTATCTATCTAGATAATTAAACATAGATAAACATAATATGTAATTTATGTAAAAATGGGTTTTGTCGTAAATTTTCTGACATATCCAGATAGTCTTTATGAGAAAATTGTTAAGATAACAACACATCCAATATCTATCTAAATAGAATAGAAATTTTCTATCTAATTCGTCTGGTATTCAATCAAGTTTAATTCCATTTTTTTTATGTTTCCGTTTCTAAATTGAGTGTCAAGTTCAACACAATGCAAATTCTAGAAATTAAATCATTAACTACTTCTATCTAATAATCAATTTACCTTTCAACAACAACAAAAACAAAAATTTAAAAAAAACAAACAATAAATGAGGAAGGTCATGTACGAAAATAGCAATTTTAAATTGGACGATTATTTTAATTTAAGTTGACACAATTGATTTAGGTTTCATTATTAAAAATAATAAGAAATAATGTCTGCCTACACGTTTTTAATGGATATGTAGAGATTGTGGTTGTTTTATGAATTCCACTGACGTACTTCGATCATATTAGTAAATAGTTAATTAATTTGATAAGAATCTAATCTAAAGAAATTGAATTTCTTCTACTTGACTGTGTGGAAAACGAATTGAAGGATATAATATAGTTTATATACGGGCATTGTTTTTTACTTAACTATACCAATATTTTATTTAATGAATGTGTTGTTCCTTTTTTTATGTACTTGATTAAAAATTCGATCAATACCAGAAAAATATAAAATTCCTTATTTTAAAATCTGGAAAATTATTGTTACTTTTCTATTTTTCAAATTGCTGAATAGAAGATGATAAGATGCATACATTATTTAGAATTTTTTCCACATTGTAGAATCCCTTGAGGAAAAATTCAAATTTCTAGTTAAATTACTTTCGTACATGATTTAAAAATTCATTTTATCCTCTAGAAATAACTAAATAGATGAGAATTTTTCGTGTTTGAATCGAATTCCTTTCAGTTCTACCTATATGTAAGTAAATTACAGTTGAATTCGAATAGAATCTCAACATTGATTTTGTTATATCTTGAATATTCTGTTAGATACTTACATAGATAGAGTAATTCATCTTTTTTCTTCTTCTTCTTCTTCTTCTTCTTCTTCTTCTCCTAAATCTAGATTCCAATGTGGATTTTTTATCTTTCTTTCTTCGATGAACGAAATTGTATTCAGATAAAATATTGAAAAATATCTGAATTGATTTTGATATCATGTCAAAGTTAGGTAATACAACTATACATTGATATATAAATATGTATTTATCTGGATAGATGGATTTATACATTTATACAACAATCCTCTTTCTGTTCATGTTAAAAAATGATGGCCTATTTAGGTATGGTTTTTTTTTTCTCTTCATATAAGTAGTTTAAAGTTGTCGTTTCATATTTCACCAAATAAATTGAGTACCTAATTCTGTAACGTGTATGGTTGCTTGTTGTTGGTAATCAACATTTCAAATAAATCCAGTTTTACAACAACATTGTCAACATTTCTGTTTATTATAACAAAACATTTTAAATAGAGTAGATAGGTTGTTTTAGTTTGTAATATTAGTGGAGTGTTCACCACATTGTACTTAATAATGTAAATGGCGAGGCCTATTCTCATTTTCTCACCTTATTTAAAAGTAATACCGTCGTATATGATATTATTGATAGAGTGATTGTGGCAACTGATGACTATCTTTGACTATGGCTTCATAGTTTAAGCGTCGTTTACCCGTCTGGTATGCGGAAAAGTCTTTAATAATAAACGTATCTTTCTAGATGAATAGATAGTTGGTAAGAAATACAATGTGAACGAAACTACTATATAAGTTATCATTAGATTATTCTTTATAAATTGGTTTATACCTAATACATTACAGACAAGCTTACCGTTAACGTAAAATCAAATAGAACTGCGTTTGTGTTGACGTTAATGAAATAACGATTAAAATACTAAAAAGTGGGAGATTAGGGTTTAGATAGGTCATTGTTTTCACATAACATACAATTGATCTTACAAATTGCCACCGTTGTTGTTTTCTTATATTTTAAGTACATAGATCTGGAGATATAAATATTGTTTTGCAATAATCGATCCCGTTATTTACCGGAAGCATAATTAGGTGGTATGCCAAATTTACCGTAGAGTCTATATTAGTCCGATGTTCCAGATATCCTATAGGTACTTTTATATACATGTGCATACATTATATTGTTATTGTTTTAAAGTCAAGACGACGAAATGAACTTATAGGACGTATAATAATATTCATATAAATGAATGAATATCTTTCTCTAATATTGATGAATTCTATAATTAAATAGCAGTCGTTCTAAATCGATATTGCTGACACAAATAGAAAAAAAAACAACTGATGAAATCCTTTTTTCTTTTTGTTTTGTTCGACATTTAATTGAATTGAACCACGTTATATCTAATAATAATATCATCAACATTTCACTGATATTGATTCTGTCAAAAGTAATTAAAAAAAACAAACAAAAAGAGACCTAGGAATATATTTGAAATTCGACTACTGATGTTATTATAATACATTTAGACATATTCTAGTCACGTATATTATCCAAGGCCTTTGATGCGTTAGATACTTCTATCTACCAACATTATTGCAATGTTGTATCCACCATGTGATGTTAGTATCTACCTAACAGTAATAGGAAATAGAATCTACATATATGCATGTAATTAATTGTATTTACATGTTCTTCAAATAGTTTAATCCATTCACACTTCTTGATATGTACATGTTAACACGTCATAAACAAATTCAAATGAACATGTCTAATATAAATGTCAATTATTAACAGACAAACGGATACTATCTAGATAAAACTGAAATTGTCTTGTTCTTGATTGTTCTGATTCTCTTCTTTTTTTAAATAAATTTATCACCAATTAAGCTATGCAATTAATTTCTATATTGATTATTATTGATGGAAATTGTTAAGTGAGTTTCCCTTCAAATTTCATCATCATCATAGAACAAATATGTACGTACGTACGTATGAATGTATGTGAATGTTTGTAAAGTGGCGAAAAATGAATAAATAGGAAGTTTGTAGAACGAGTCATCTAAAAGGCATGACAGTATCATCTGCCAAGTTGAAAACAATGATGAACCCACCTACATTTTATATACTCTTCGTTTCCACAGACATTTCTAGATAGTGGTTTATGGAAAAAGGGAAGAAAGTTGAATATAATAAAAGAATATAAACACACTCACACACACAAGAGAAAATAAAGGAGTAGGTTGCGGTCATCGTCTCCATTAAAATGACATCTGTATAGTATATTCAGTGACTTAAGAAATTTGACAAATGCTGTAATATAGCTTAACCGACTTACCTCTTAACGCGAAAAAATTGGATATTTAATTGGATCTTGTTAAAGATTGTTCAGAGTGTGTATCGGCTCACCTTTATCTTCAAAAATTCAATTTCTCTCTCTCTATTATTATTGATTTTGTTGTATTAAAATTAAATTTATTTTACTATAAACATCTGAATCATCAGCGACTTGTTCTATCATAGTGGTGTGGTGAGAATCTATAAAATTGATGAAATTGGAGGGATTTTGAACTTATAGTGGAATATATTTATTATTTATGATAAAAGTCAAGTAGGTATCTTAAGTAACAGAATGAACTGTATTTATAAGTATGTTCATGTGTGCATAAGCAAGTGAGGGGCGTTGTTAACTGCAGACAAAAAAATGCGACAACGACATCTGCATTGATGCCATCACCTTCTTCAAGTAAGGTCCAAGTTCAAATAATATGCTCAATTGGTCTAAATAATGTCAGTATGTTATTATTATTAACAAAAACTAAACAATAAAAGCGGAATAACGGATATTATAAATGTTAGATAAAGTAGAGAGTTGTAACATCAAACAAAAGAGTTAAATAATTTTATCTATTATAGGTATTTGTATCTAGTGGGCGTTACTATTAAGGTGTATTTCTTATCTTGGTAAACTCATACACAAACGTGACACACTCACACACACACACTCACACACACACACAGACAGAAATACAATAAATATAATGAAAGTTTCTCTATTTACCGATTATTCTATACCCAGCTTATTATAATATAGAATTGTTTAAATGCCACAAAGGGAATTAATAGAAGTGTAAAACCTAGTCTGCTTTTAATAATTAGAACTCAACTCAAGATCTAGATATATTGATAAAGGGTGCTATTTATTGCGTATCCAACCCCTAACATCATCAATTCTTAACGAATTATTCAAGCGAAAACTCCTTATATGTATAGACTACCCTTCCTTAGACAGGAAAGAAGGTTATAAAACGAAACCGGAATTGCCTTCCCCCTATACAATCTCTATATTACAGTCAAAACGAAAACTATTTCAATTGGTCAAGGAATTGGTGTGCCGTTTAAAATAAAGAGTATACCTCTATAATATAGATAGATGGTCAGTGGGTAGAGAATTTCAACGCCAGACTAGCCGCCGCCTCAACGACGCCGTCGATGGTGGTGCATGAGTCGTCGTCGTCGTCGTCGTCGACGAATACTGGTCTCTCTTTCTACACCATTTCCCCTTTGGCCTCTTTTTCCCCGTCTATATTCCAACAAAGCTCCAGTTTTCGATCGATACTGGAATGTCGAACACAGAAACACTGAAATTATTCGATCAACAACAACACGGTTGTCTTTAGCTCTTCAATTCTTTGAAATTCCAGTTTTATTTTAAATAATGCAATTGATCTCATTTAAACGATAGAAAATACAGAAGTAAAAACACGAATAATGTTATTTTAAAAGTTTGAAACGCAATGTGATTTCGATGGCGCCTAATGAAATGCAGAGAGGGCGTTGACAGACTTACAAAAACAAAATCCAAAAAAGAAACATGTTGTTGGAATTGCTGATGCAATTTTATATTACTAAATAGTTATAGTTAGAATAGTTCTAAATCTGTTTTAATTTAAAAATCAATTAAAATCTGTTCTATATTAGATTAGATTAGATGATTTTATTGTAAATGTAGCCAATTGATTTTTTATTTTATTTTAATGGATAGCGTTACATAATTTATGAGGTAAATTTAGTCGAGTCGATTTTCTATATAGTTATAGCTCTTCATATTGGTTTTATTGTAAACAAGTCACAATGATTTTTAATGGGCTTTTGTTTAATATGCACTGATCGTTGTACCAGTTCTAAATTCTCTCTCAAATAACACATTCGTGAATAATTTACAAACAACTTGATGCTTTATATATGTTTGTTTATAAATTTTCCACAAGACTATATTGATGATGTGAATAAATATTTGTAGTAAATATATAGGTATAGCATCTATATCGACTTTAATTATGATGGTAAAGAGGAGAAATGTTCGTGAAAATTATAACATCATTTGATTTTATAGCATTTTCCAAATACACAACAACACCACACCTAGCTAAAACAAAAATATCGACAGATAAATTATAAATTGAATTATTTCTAGCTACTAATCATCAGTTATATTCAATCAACATTTATAGAGTATTAAAACCGCAATTAGTATCACCTTACCTCTTTATCTACCAATAAAAAACGCGCAAACCCCTTCTTAACCAAAAAACAAAAACAAAACAACTGTATTTTGGATAGATCTAATTGTAAAATCATGATTTTTATAATATGATTAGGAGGGATATTCCGGAATTTTATTTTATATATATACATATGTTATTTAATGAAGATTTATTGCGGTCCAAAGTAGACCTTAGCTCATTTAATAATACTGTTACAGATGTTTTCCTTTATAATCATTTTTATTATAGATAGTAAATCATTGATTATTTTTGAAACACTAGAAATTTATCGATAAAAAGTTGTTGATTTGTCTGATAATGAGGAAGTGTGATCTATTTAAATTTCTACGTATAATTATTAATAAAAATACATAAAGTAATTAAAATAATTTTATTTAAAAATGAGCATAAACGTCTGGTTGAAAATATTGAATATATTAATATTCAATACAAATGATAATTTCGATCTCGATTTCAATCTTTATTGTTTCACATTTTACAATTCTTTTTATCTAAGGGCGTCGTTTGTTTAATAAATCCGTTCATGATCGATAAGAAGTTTTCAAAAGATATTATAACACATATGTAACATACATTTGTTTGCATAATTGAAAGCTTAACTGTTACTGTATATATAGGACCTGTTGTTGTATTTATTATCTATGCATTTTTTATTTGGTCTTTTGAACACAAATTGGAATTGTAGATGTGTTGTTTTTGTTTGTTTTTTTTTGTTTTTATTAATCCATTGTTACTACCGGTTCTGATTTTCTTCTATGATCTACCCTTTCGAAAAGAAAGTTAAGCAGAAAGGCGAATGTATCTGTCTCTCCGTCCACCAATAACTTTCACAGAAATAAACATCGAGATCAATATAATCTGTTGTAAAGAATAGTACTGATAAATAAATTTAAAAAAAAATAACAACCATCTGACATGATGCCTTATTTCAACACATTGATTAATTAATAGACGGCTTGCGTTTGCCTATAAAACAAGCATCTGATAAATTTTAAACTACATATTACAGATGTTTCTCAAACTCTTTATTAGATACAGCTTGTTTGCATAATTTCAATGTGTGTATAATATGTACATTGTACATATTTCCCCTTTTATTCAAATATAATTTGATTTATTTTGCCATATTTATCAAAAATAGAAATTATGCCTTAGATAGTATTTTTATCATCATCATCATTGTTTTCTATCAGCAAATAAAAAGCATTTATTTTAAAACATAGATAGTTGTTTTATAGTCATAATACACAAATAACTATATATATATATCCACATACATATATATATATATATATATATATATATATATATATATATATATATACCGAATATTATCTAACAGAAATTGTTGGTTATTATTGGGGCCTTGATTGATCCGTCCTTGACATACTCGCACACTTATTCCATTTGCTAAATTCAACATTTTATCATCAATCATCAATTTTCAAATTTGTGTTTATGAAGCATATAACGCGATCATCATTTTTAATGAATAATATCCTTTTTTCTATATACACTGCTAAATACGAGAAATTGTTTTTTTTTTGGATTTAAAATTGAAGTATCTACCTGTGTGTATCTGCATACAGTAGTAAACATTATATGAAATCTATTGATTTTTCATTGTTGTTTCAACAAATTGTTGTTTAAATAGGATCAAATGTAAACCAAAACAAAACAAAAACACAAATCATTGATACGATCTTTAAGTAGTATATATATATATTTTTTAAATATCTACAATTACATGAAATGTACATTTAGAACAAATAATTCTTTCATTTATACATGTGTCAGTCCAATGAATAATCATCATCATCATCATCATCATCATCACCCCACTTGTAGTATTCAATCAAATCTCTGAATTCACAAAGAAATTAACCACCTTATACATCAAAAATGTGCATTTAAAGAAACATATATTTTTTTATTATTTTTTAAATATAGGTATAGGAACACAATTCTCTTCTACGTAATATGTAATTTGATGATATTTGATTTGAATACTTTGGGAAGCTTGAAAGAAAGCTATTTATTAGATAGCATAAATACATTAATATTATCACATGTACTGTACTGATTAATTATTTTATAATATAATGTGATTTCTCATTATTTTTTTATTTTTTTTTTGTAATTGAAGCGTTTACATTTTAACAAAAAACAATAAATCAACCGTATTTTTCTTTAATAGTTTTTTCTACTCAGAGAACAAATGGAATGAATCTAGAATTCAATTGCAAAAAAATTAAATTAAATAAATACACTTACACTGCATTTAATATGTTGTTGTTGTTAGTTTTTCTCATTATTATTTTTGTACAATTGTCAACAATACTTAAAAATATGTACTACGAAGTTGATGATAGCAAAAATATATTATTGCCGTCTCAATATCGCCCTCTAAACATATTACATGGACGTTACTACTTTTGTATTTTTTTTTTTGTTTGTCTTACAATATATCACCATCATTATTTTTTTTTATTAATTATTGTTTATGTATAATATTTTAGAGGTGCCGTGTCATTATCTTTCTAAATCATTATTTACAAACTGTTCCATTTACAGAAAGCAGGTCCTCATTAATTAAAATCAATCTTATTATTATTATTATTATTATTATAGCTAGTAATAATAATAATAATACAGGGCGGGATTTGATAATTATAAAACGCGCACACTCTAAAAGCAAGCTTGATAATTTTTTTTTTCATCTCCTGCATTAAAGTTCAGTAATAGTAATAATAATAATAATAATTTATGTAACACGTCGCACTATCATCATAACAATTAAAAATAGAATTGAATCGAGTAAATGTTGCGTTGAAGCATTTGATTGATTCTTTCGTAATGATAATGCATCACCATCAGCATCACTAGTAGCATCTGACATTATACTGCTGTTTTCATGTTTTTTGTTCGATGATGTTAATTCGCCTTTTTTCTTTTTAATTATTTGATTGTCTTCATCACCAAAACCACCACCACCACCGCCACCACCACCATCAATTTCTGGTGGTACTAATGGTGTTAGTTCTTGTGTTGTTGATGTTGTTCTAGTTGTTGTGGTTGTTGTCGTTGTCGTTGTGGTTGTTGTTGTTGTCGGTACAAAAGTATTATTATGAATAAAATAAATAGGACCAAAATCAACAACAACATCAGTTATTAAATGTTCACGTTTACTATCTGATAATATTCGTTCTTTACGTTCATTATCTTTATAAATTGATGACACAATTGATGAATATGGAATATCCGATTCAGTATAATTACCATAAAGTGTAACATTAACTGCTGTACCTTCTTCCAGATATTTTTCAATTGGTTTTGTAATGACACGATCTTCACTTGCCATTAATGCCCATTCATTTTCAAATGTTGATGATGATGAGGATCCATTATTAATTGAATAAACTTTTAATGGTAGACCCGTTAATAGACCATGTCCTTTCCCCAGAATACACTATATGTGAAATTATAACTGATAACAGTATCAACACGTTGTAGACCAGTTTCAGTATTTTTTAAGATGGCACTACCTAATACAACTGGTTTTTTATTATGTCGACCTTTCAATCGATCATATTTAACAGATTTCATTTCATATCGTATTGGTTCGGTTTCAACTAAAATTTCACCTTCCTCAAAACGTATTTCAACATTATTTTGATCGACCACATCGAAAACACCCAAATTCTCTGATGGATTAAATTTACCAACGAAATGCGTCAATGAACCATCTAGACCGTGATTTTTTGTTGATTTCCTTGCAATAAATGTACGTAATGTTTCTTCACTACTTGTAACGGCACCTTGTGGATTTAAATTATATTTATTACGATATACCCAACTTAAACGTGCACTATTTTCAATATTAATTAACACTTCAAAAACACTATGCTGTTTAACACTTTTATACATTGAAACAATACAGGCCCGTTGCCCCGGACGTAATTGACCTGATACCCAAATACCGTTGGTTTTTGCACGACACACATAAACAGGTTGACTAGAAACACTATTTGTTGTATCCTGGGTGGTATCTTTTGATTCTAAAAAATAAAAATGACAATAAATAAACCACCAAATATTATTTACCTACTACTACATATATGTATAGATGATACCCCATAATGGTTCAATATTAGATAATATATTAAAACAAAAACAAAAAAAGAATGTACCTTTTACAGTTTGATAAGCTGCTACAACAGCATAATCGAGCATTGTATCATTAAGAGTTTGCGATGGGGCCCATTCAAGTGCTGATGATGTTATTACTTGTTCCTGATTTTCAGCTAAAATATATACAGAGGTATCACTGTATACTGTTGAAATACTGCACCACATGCATATACCAAGTAGTAATACTAATGGAGAAATTCTCGTCATTTTCTGAAATATAAATTTAATTTCTATAATTTACTATAGGTACTATCTATACATATATAACTCTATCTAACTACTACTATCTAGATAGTAACTATACGTATTTGGTAATTTGTTGTGAAACATATAGAAAACGAATTACAGACAAGGTGTTTTTGTTGTTGTTGTTGTTGTAGATATATTAAAGAAGTATAGACAAACTCACAGCTGTAGGCTATCAATCAATCAAAACAATAACATTTAGTATATGTTCCTTCTTATTATCAATTATTACTTTACACAATATACCTAGCAGTTAAAATAAATTCAAAATCGATACATAAATTTTAATGTAGCTAGGTAATTTCTATTTGGAAATAATGATGATGTTGAAAATTTTCGATCAACAAACAGATTTGCCAATTGTTCAAGTACACAACTGTAATAGAATAATAAACATTTTTTGGATGAGAGTAAATATCTTCAAGAGATAAATTGTAGAGTGATTATTAACTAAAAAATATACGGTGTTTTTTTTTTATAAACAAAGTCTAAATGTAAAAGTTGAAAGTTCACTCACTATAGGTATATAAATAACGGTAGAGAACAATGGTTTGTTATTTTCGTGGATAACAATAAAATAATTGTAATAAACATAAAAAGAACCGCAACAATAATGCAGTTGTTTTGTTTTGTTTTATTGGAGTTAATACATTATTTTGAAGGTTGTAATCTTATGTATATATGTATATACAGGTATGTAATAATTTCCAGGATATTTTGTTTTACAATAGTAATTTGTGAAACTGTCTGTTTTATGTTTCAATGAAGCAGCACTCTATAGTATCCATATAACTATATACATATATACTAGATAGTGATTTGTTATTAAAAAAGAAACGTCAGACTATCACTGTTATAATAAACTTTCAATTATTTCGTAATTCTTCGACCAGATGTTTCTACCTGCTTGTTAATGTTAGATCATTTATTACGTTTGCATTTTATAGTATACAACATATGCTACTATATAACAAAATTTATTACAACAAAAGATGTAAGTTTACAAATAATCGAGATGAATATGAAATTAAGCAACTTGTGAGACATAATTTACAAATCTAAAAACACACGCACACACACACACACACAAATGTTGTTTATGTTGTAATCATGCAGTTTAAACGTCATAAAAGAACAACAACACAAAAACCAACCATATCCAAATAGGTGGTACCACCATTTAGTGACATTTTTTACGACCCCATTTTGTTCAAATACACACACACACACACACACACACACACACACACACACACACACAACTTTAATTCTATTTATTTGCATTACAAACAAATAACAATGACTTTTACCATATCACAAGAGAAAGTTTTGTCATATTGTTGTTATTTCGCCATAATAAAACAATCTTTTATCATAAATATTGTCTCTTTGCAAATAATTAAAGGTTGAATTTGGCTTGTTAACACTAAAATGTGCTGCTAATTAAACTGTTGATATCTACTTGTTGTTATGTTTGTTAGAGAAGCGAGCAACAGTCATACATAAGGGTGGTAATTATTATCAATTTGCATAAAGATATTTCATTGATTTTACACAGTGCGTAAAGGGTAATAAATCAATATTAGTTTTAAATATATATTGGCATGTATGTATGTGTGTATAAAACGTGTTCGTATTATTAGATATTTACTATCTATCGTACTTTCATTAAAGATTAATTTAAACAAAAAACAAAAAAACTAATAACCTTAATGGAAAATATTGTCGATATTACTACCATCTAAAGTAAACAACAAAACAATATCGAAAGGAGAATATCAAATTTAGTATTAATTAGTTGAAGATGAACTACTTATTAATTCGTTATTTAAATTAGACAAATAATTGTAATTTCAAATAAATTTCTAATGATGATACAGATTATTAGTGTTACATAGAGTTGATAGGATAGTAAATATTGTATTAAATCTTTTTGGAAATATAATTTTTGCCTCCAAACACAATTTCCCAACAGGAAATCGTATTTCTTTAATATTTTTATCGTTCAGATGAGTTACGATACGGATTAAAATTACTTTTATAATAAGTACTACATCCGTTATAACGTGCTTTTAATTTCATGTTTTAGAAAAATCAAAAAATTTATTATCTATTACACTACCTACAAGAATTCTTTCTTCTGGTAATTATTTAAGTATGTATTTATTAACAATATTATCAAAATAACGAACTTGTGTTAGTGAATATGTAAAAAATATAAAAGGCCAAAGAAAGGTTAATAATTATCATTTCGAGTCATTTTAATTATTTGATCCAATTTTTTTATTTCTATTTCGACACCACACAAAATGGAAAAAATCATTTTTAATAGAATTCATGTTTTACTGTTTGTTATAAATGATCAGTAAATTGAAAATCGAATATAATCAACATCATCGGTTTTCATTTCAGTTACCATTTTTCCCCATATTAACGTCCATGGGGACCGGTGTTATATTCATCTTCTCATTTAATGAAAACAGTTTCCACCAATTTCTTCTATTGGAAAAATTGTTAATTTTATAAAATTTTGTTTGATGTTGTTGTATTAAGTTGAAAATTCTGTATAAAAGTCGGTTTAATTTCAAACTTTAAAGGGAATGAATATATATGGAACGAATTTGAATTGAGTTGATTATGCGATTTTTCAATTAAATTCAGAAAGTTCTCTTTCATTAAATAAAATAAACAATGACGCAATTAGATAAAGAGAAAATGTCAAGTTTGAATACATTGAATAGTTGAAATTGTTGGTTGTTTTTTTATGTCATCAAAATAATGAGATTTATTTGGTTCTCTTGAGAAAATACAAAAAAAAAACAAAAAACAACACTTATCTTCTTAATCAAAATATTATTTCCGAGTTCGTTCCCCACAAATGATTCGATCAAGTACATATATGAATCATTAAATTCCTCGTTAGATATATATGAAATTTTCCATACAATTTACATAAATTGTATTTATATAAGTAAGTATATGGGAGGGAATTTCTATGTTTGATGCAAATTGTTGAAATTTCAACCTTATAGGTTGATTCTTTTAAGAAATAATTAAAGAAACAACAATCAGATAAATGCTACAGTAGCCAGAGGGGGTTGAATAATACACGGATAAAGCGTCAGGGGAGCACCACGACGTGTATGTTTACTGTTGCAATGGCGGAAAATGAGGGGGGTGTTGGCATGGCAACCACGTCGAAATTCGACTGCATAAATGCGGCAGCGGATTGTGGAAATAACCTGGTGGAAAATCATTGCTTTATAATATAATAACTATTGAATATGGTCGTCAAGATAATGGCATTATTTAATTAGAATTTAATGAACAAAATAAATAATGAAAGGAGGTATTGTTTATATTTGTATTTCACATACATAATAATAATAATAATAATAATCCTGATGGCGTCTATGATTTATTATTATCATTGTCATCGCTGTCTTCTGTCTGGTTTAACGAAGAACTCAAGTCACGTACAGCAATTACAAGATTACAGCAAGACAATGTGGGTGTGTGGTGCTGGTGAGAATGTATATAAATAATAATTAGGAGAAGACGATAGAAAAATAGATAATTTATTAATGTGCTATATACTTATACCACCAATCAATGCCCTTAATTAAAAAAACAAAAACAAAACCAAATTGGTATTTATATTATCTAGCTTATAATAATGTCGAAACTGTAGGCGCAAAGAGGGTATAAAGGACTTTATAATATTATAAAAACAACAATTGGTAAAGAGGTTGATTTAAAACCCAACAATAGAACAATAGACGCTAAATAATGATGATATAATAATTGACAGATATGGTGGTGGTAGTAACACCCAACAGGCAGTATCTTTAAAATATCAGATAGAAAATGTCTTGTAAAACCAACAATAACTGGTAGCTTCCTGTCGGTTGTTTTTTTTTATGATTGAGAATTAAAATAAAACACTTGTAGAGATTATTACATCATGTTTCTCTCCTCCACTGTTACAAACTTTAAAGAAAACAACAAATTACAAATGAGCCACTTACAGACAAACTTTACGATAAAATCCATTCAAAATCAAACAATCATATTGGTAAATAGTTATGTTATATGTACAATAAATCATTAAAGAATTCATTCTATTGAATTGAATAGAGAATAGACGATGAGGAATACAAAATCTGTAGGTGTTTTGAAATGTTGTTATTTTCTAATAAAACTTGAACTTCATTTATTAATTCTATATTACGATTTAATAATGGAATCTTTCTTGAAATTGTTCCACTGGATACTAAATAAATCTATTTATTATTAGATTTTAATTAAATTATAGCAACAATCACTAAATTGAATTTAGAGAATATCTTTTCATTAAATCATATTATAAATACACATTTAATTTAATTTTTTATGTTTCCAATTCAAATCTATATAGCGTGTACCCACGTGTAGGTAAATTACATTCCAAAAATGGTTACATCACTAATCCGAAAATAGTAAAAAAAAATGTCAACCACTGAATTTAAATGATTTTGGAATAGTGGTGGAATTACCAATGAACACACACACACACACACACACACACACACACACACACACACACACACACACACACACACACACACACACACACACACACACACACACACACACACACACACACACACACACACACACACACACACACACACACACACACACACACACACACACACACACACACACACACACACACACACACACACACACACACACACACACACACACACACACACACACACACACACACACACACACACACACACACACACACACACACACACACACCACACAAAACCATTCGCTGAATACAACTAATTATCTACAGAGTATCTAATTTATAAATGAGTACTACTTAATACAATAAGGAATGTATGTATCTACCTACATAACGAATATTTTTCAATACAAAAAGTTCACAAACGTTAGATAGCTATATCTAAATACTATTTAATACTTTTATTGAAAATAATTAAATTGATAATATAGAAATATGTGTAAGAGATGTCGTTTGGACGATGATAATGATGTTGATGATGTCATTTTGTTATTATTTTCTGTTGGAATATTTTATTCAACATTTCCACAGTTGCGTAATATAAAACGAATAAAAATGCACATTAGAATGTTTGTGAAATGCCAAGAATAATATTATTGTATTAAAAGATTACATTATTATTATCTAAAACCGAATGAAACCCTTGACCAACTTTATGTTTTATTATATAAATCACTCTATATTATTGTATGAGGGTGGATCTAAATTGAAATTTTAATCTTAAAGATAATTATTGTCGTTTATTGATTAAAACGTTTTTTCAGTTTATCACACAATATAAAATCTATCTACTAATATGATGAATATAATTTATTGTTAGATATTGTTAGATCCATTGAAATACTTGTTTTATAAAATTTGAACGACATACAGAAAATACTGAATATGTTTTGTCATCGCAAAGAACAAAGATTTGTTCGTGATTGTTTCTCTAACAATATAACTTGAAAGTTTCTATTTAATAATAGAAACAAATTACAATAAAACGTGACTTTAACAAAAAAACATTCTACAGGTACTTCTCTTTTTACATATTTTAAACAAACAAAGAAATTGTTTTATTTTTATTATTTTTTATTTATTTATGCTAAACATATAATTGTTGTGTAATTAACGACCACGTTTGATTACAGACAAAAAAAAACAACAAGGTCAAGTTAAAGGCTATTTTGTTCTCTAAAGGTCGATAGATTTCGTTATGAAGAAAATCGAACTGTCTAAATAAAATCAGAATGAATTTCCATAAGATTTCTTTTCCTACATTCAATAGACAAACCATTAAAAAGAGAGTTATTTTATAATGAGAAGACTTATTTACCGACCCCCACTATTATATTATTATGTTAGATAGATAGATATAATGAACTGTAAAAAAAACACCCACCGTCTCTATTAAAACAAATGTTAATGAACCGATATATACATAGAACCACCATTAACGTATATACTCTTAAGAATTGAAGTCAAAAAATATTTCAGTTTTTTTACTCATTGAAAATGTTACACATCTGACCTTTCAGAATGTGGAACGATTTATTTATTTATTAACAACCACCAAGGGGGCTTATGTTGTAGGGAAGGGAATGTATATATGTATGTATTATACATATACCCTCTCTGTCGTTTTCTCTCTTTATATCTCTTGAGACACCCCTCAAGTTTCAAGCTTGTGAAATTTCGTTCTCTTCACTTCTACAGGTAGATGTGATGATGATGATGATGATGATGGGAGAGGAAATGTTCGGCTAGATAGTAGGAGGTTCCTCTCTCTGTATACAGTGTTATTATTTCATAAACATGCAGCATTACCGTTTTAATTGAGCAAGTTCACACATGAAAGACTTTATCTATTTCAATTTTTTAATTAGAATTGTCATAATTGTAGAACTGTTATTACCATGAACCTGGTTAATGTACTATTGCGTTTGTGTTTATGTTAAATTGCGACCTTGTCAGTAAAGTCTAGGGAAAAACTAGCATATGTTGAACGGCGTTTTTTTTTCTCCTTCAGAGATTTGTCGTCCGCTATTTAGTTGTTGTAATAAGTCGATTAAATATAATAAAGACTGGAATTCTTTTTAAATACCATCACATTTGATTCTACCTGCCGTCGGTCTATGGTCGATTTGTAATGGCAGAAAAGCAATCCCCCTGATGGACATAAAACTGAATGAAGGTGTATTTTAGTTGATTGGAATTAGGGGTGGATAGGTGGATGGTTTGGTTGTTGAGTATAAAAATCGATATAAACACAAGATGTGTAAAGGTATACCATGATCAAAAAAAAAGACTAACTATCATCATCATCTGAAAGAAAAATAGATGAAACGGGAACTGTTTACAGGCGATCAAATTGTTGGATTCTATTGATTGAAAAAGACTTTTTTAATTAGTACTCGTACAGTGTCGAATTACAAGGTTGGTGTCTCATTTTGTCAAAAACACTTCAAATACAACACGAACAGATGTGGCTTTTTTGTTACAAATGAAAGTACATATTTACCACCACATCGTTCTTATACAATATTATTTCCTTAGAAATCCAGGACCGTAACGGATGAACAGTTAGTCATGCGAAATATTTAAGAAAAACTCTCTTTAGAAAATAAACTGACATAGATAGACCGCTATTTTATGAAGTTCATCGTCCAAAGCGTCTTATAATAATAATAATAATAATAATAATAATAATAGCAATATATGGTGTGTATATTTATAAATTATCTAATAAACAATTTTCACATTATGGTAGAACGAGCGAATGTCCTATCCTTGTTCTTGAACTTGAAATAAACACAAATCGATATTTTCAAACGAATTTTGGCTAGAATTTACACAACTGCAATGCGGATTTCGAAACAACAAACAAATATCTTAATCGGAACAATTTCCTTTGAAGATAATAAACACACCGGTTGAAACCTTCAAAGCAAGCAATTTAACGGTTTCAATTTATAATTAATGAATTCAATCTGAAAGATAGTGGAAATTAGATAGAAAATATCATTCGCCTTCTACTACTGTATGTAAATAATAATAATAATAATAATATCGACGCTGATTATTATTGATTTGTGGTGTCGATTGAATTTAATTGAAATAGCAGATGTCAATTTTCTACTCAATTATATTTGTCTTTTATATAAATCTCACAAAGATGATCAACAAGAATTAAATAGACAGCAAACAAAACGAAGTCATTATTATTCGTTCACAAATCGTTGATTAAATGAAATGCAACAAACGTGACAAAATATTTATGATAAGTTGATTTATTAATATTCGTTTATTTGTTTGATATCACATGCCTGTACAATAGAGTACCCTCCTTTCACTTTATACCACACACACAATTATTGCATAAAAAAAATTATGGAAAAGATTCTGTAAATTAGTGACTGTGGGGGGTGACAGTTTTGTTTAAAACAATAAGAATAGATTGGATTTGATGGTACAAAAACCAATTCTACAATGATTGGTTTGTTTGTTTGTTTTTGTTATAAGGTTTGAAAGTTGATAATTCGTAGTATCTCTACCTGACAACTCTTCCGCATTGGTAAAATGTGTTAAATAACTCTTGTTTCTGTCTTTTCTAATTACGTTTTTGCCAATTATAATTCCTTTCATTTTATGTCTGATATTATATATAGATACTCGTAGTAATTAGTATTTATAATCTTATTATAACGTATTTCCGTTTGAAATATATATAACAGTTAAAATTATGATTTACAACTACTACGGCCTTGTGTTGTTGTTGAGAATTAAATAACTAAATAAATAGAATCGTTTAATAATTTACAATTCAATTAGAAATTGTAAAACTTTACGTCTGTTTAAATAATTTTCCACCTGTTTTCCAAATCATTCACGAAAAATATTCATTTCTTAATGGCTTCTTGTAAAGGGGAATTATATAATTATTGCTTTTGATTTTTTTGCCATTTCTACCTTATTTGGTCCATAACACACACACGCACGCATCCACACAAATTAATAGTTGTACTATTCTCATTCATTCACTTGCTTAAAAACACCAAAAAAAAAATAGTTATATTTCTTTAGTTATCTTGAAAACTCATAGATCTTATGACAAGCACTTGAAACGATGAAAAATCTTAATTGATTTATTAATCTTTTAGTTTCTTCAATCATTATTGAATTATTGATTGATTGATTGATAAACAAAAATCGATATAAAGATAAATAAGGTTCCATTGATGTCAAAATTACCACCTAAATCCAAACCCAACGATAACATAATTCGGATATAGAATTTCGGTGCATTATTGAAAATGCATGCAGACTACAATACAAAAAAAACTACATGAGAACACTGATTTACCGAGAGGTATTTGAGTAGTTTCTCTTTACTATAAGTAACACATACATACATAAATATACAATGTAAAGCTTTAGCGGCCATTCCAGGCAAGGTCAGTCTGGTTTTTTTTTCGTTCAAATTTGAATTGTTTTATCTATCTGGCGATGTCTAAATCGCGTTTCAAAAAAGCAATAAAAAAATACGATTGGTATTAGATAGATAGATAGATATACAAATTTCTCATTCGAAATGTGAGAGTGAGTGGATTTTCAGAAGAACTACAACAGTCAGTTTCCGGTTGAAAGTCAAGGTAGTATATAATTTATATCTATTAAAAAACAAGAAGATAATAATGGATACAGTTATTATTACAATCTAAATATTAATAAAAAAGCACAATAAAAAGATTATAGTCGTTCATAATAAAGGACAATTTACAATCAATGCAAAACCATATAAAGCATTAAAAACACCATTCAATTTCCTATCGGACAGAGGACAACAGGCGCCAATATTATGTATCATTCTCGTTTGAATCATTTTAATTATTTCGAAGAAAGAAGAAAAATCAAGGATTTCGTATATGTCAGTCAACCACAATTGAGTCGTTTTTCTAATAAAGGATATAATAATTATGACAAAGTAGCAACGTTTTTTATAAAAAAACACAAGTAAAAATAAAGACAGAAACTTTCATTTCAAACTTAAAGAGTTGACTGAACATAATTTAGTTGAATTTCGTGTTAATTGCGTTTGAAAACACAAAAAAACAACCTCCTTCAATATTGGTCTTTCTTATACAGAGAATGAAAATTAAATCAATAGGAATGAAAACCATTCCACAAGAACAAGCTCAAATACCTATTTACTTGTCAATTAATAACTTAACGAAGCTTAAATGGCAGAGATAGGACACATTAATTTCCTTTTATCCTATTTTCGATTTGCTAGAAACGTTCATCAATATTAACCTTGACAATAGAAAATAAATAGTAGATAAAAAATAATAATTTGCAATTCATAAACCGTGTAGGTAGATTAGATAGAATCTTCCTAAACAACAAACAACATATTTTTTTTTCAATCACACATTTATTATTTGGCCACAAATGGTGGATTAGATTCGCGCCGAAAATTCTTACCTTTACGTTTATTTTACGCAATTTATCCTTCTACTACTATTTGATGGTTAAAATTATAAAAGGTTTAACAATTGTTTTATTTATCGTTTTAATAGAAAACTACACAAATCACTTTTTATCTAACACAAATCAAACACACAATGAAACGTGTAAATAAATCAAAATATTCGTTTTGCTTTTTTTGTTTTTTTATTTAAATAAAATATTTAATAAGAAAGCTCACTTGCACCGTATAAGGCTTTAATAGGAAATGGTGCGTCCCCGCGTTATTTGCCGGTTTTACGTTCAGTTTAGAATAGTACGTTGATGACGAAGAAGTGGGGCCCGGTGCGAGGGCTTCGATTGGCCCCGGAACTACGTCACCATACAACTCAACATAGTCCGGGTCGATTGTTCACGTCGTAGTTTCTTTTCTCTCTTTTGCTTCTTTCTATTCTCTTTTATTTCCCCTCTGTGTATGTGTGTGCGTTTTGTTTTGTTGTTTTTTTTTTAGCTTTAAATGTATCCATTCTTCCACCTTTTACTATTCTACAGAATACGTTTCATCCTTACACCTGGTGTTTTCGGGGGAACAAAGCGAAATACGAGAGAGATTCCAAGCCGACAGGAGGGGGTTTTATATGTGTGAGCAATCACCAATCTGTCATGGAATTCTCTCAGATCAAATAAGGGTGATTTGAGTTAAATTGGTTGAATAGTAGTAGCTTACATTAGGATTGTGGTTGGTATTTAGTATTAGACAGTTTTAATGAAATTCGGTTTATCCTACTGTCTACATACTTATACATATTAAACCATTGGAATTATACAAAAAATCATGCTTTTTTGTTGTCAATTTAATCATAAGGGCTCTTCTTCACACATTCGCATTGAAAACTGTCAACAACAAAAATGTGATTTATCAAATAATAATCGTATGTTGTATACTTATAGAGTTGATGTTTTAATTTAGATTGGATGTGATAAGAGGACAGTTGTGATAATTTACAACAATAAAACGAATATATACCTTGTTCTGTATGGGAAAAAGTATGCTTTCCATCATTAAATTAGATACACTTGACAACTCATACATATGTATAATATCTATAGACTTTTATCAAAAGTAATCAGTAATGATGATGTTATTATTATTATTATTACTTATATCGAATGCGTGCAATTGCTTGTTTCCTTTTAAATATTAATAATAATACATAAGAGCAAAGGAGATAGACAATGATTCATTTTTCTAAATATATAGGATCTCATCATCATTGATAAAAGTCGACATGAGGGTCATTCTGTCTTTACGTATACGAGACGAGAGGATGATGATGATGATGATGATAATAATAATAATAATAATAATAAAGGAATATTGCTCATCACAATGGTTTAATGAACAAAAAGATTTTTTCTAATTTATTCGAATTGTTCGTATCGATTTACAAAAACAAAACAATTAAATTTTTGTACAATTCAGGACAAAACAAATTTCGTAATTTATTATTTTTGACAACAACAAAAATTTAGAATAAATAGTTCAAAAGGTCATTTACAAACATAATTTACGTTTTCTATATAGTACATACTTATAAGATAATAAAAGAGAATGTTGATAAAAGAAATTTTAACAAGTTAAATTTCTGTGAGGTTTCAGTGGAATGAATTGTCTTGAATCACAAACGATTTCATATTCAGTTTGACTTTCGTTAAATTTAAATAGATTCACCAATAGTTGCTCTCGCAGACATAGATATATGTATGTATGTATATGAGTCATACTGGAAATTTCAATATTATATACAATAGATATATACTAGCATAGTATAAAATATTTATTTTCTACTATAAACTATTAATACGGTTTTATATGTTCTGTAGAATGCCTTGACATTTGCATGGCGTAAAAAAAAATGCTTAATTATTCATTTTATAGAAGAGAAGTTATGTATCTTGAAGTAGGTAAGGTACGTAATTGTGTTACCAAATAGATCCACAGGTGGAAAAATTTATATCGTAGCATATATATGAAGTCATTCGAAGGATGCCATCACTTTCAATTGTTTATTTGTTGTTGATGTTGTTGTTTTTTTTAAATTTTCTATGACCTACATAGAATCAATAAACTTTCAATTTACAACAAGTAATGAATCACACATTTTTGATAAGTATAAATTTAAGACGTTATTGACGAGCGATAGATTTCGGTTTGTTAATCAGAACCAGGGCATCGTCTTAAGATGGGTCTCACACTGAAATACATCTTTCATTTTGGTTTACTATGCTTACATAATTTCTTGACGTTGCTAGTTTGTTAGACCGTTACTTAACAAACTCTTCAGACCATCAAATTTACATTCAGTGGCCACAGTAGTACTTTGTTTTATTATTTTAATGAGTATATATGTGTGCACATGAAATACTTAGTATTATCAAAAATATTTAAAGTGTCGCCCCTTCCTGCATTTGATACCCTATACTATAAGAAAGTTCTCCTTTTTCCTTTTATTAATAATAATAAACAACACCCAAAACAACAATTTAGAAAGCGAAGCTATGTATGTGTAAAAGAATAACTAACGACAGTCAAATGTTGATCTAATTGAATGATTGTATTACAAACGAATAAGAAAAGTATCACAGAACAATTAAACTGGAACACTACATACTTAGTAGATTGTGACGATATTATCTAGGAAAAGATACTTTTCGATCAACTTTTAAAAAAAATTCACTTACCTAATAGACGAAATCTAGATAATCGCTTTGAAAGATTGATAATAAAATAGAGCTAGATAGCTGGTAATTAAATCGAAATAGTAGATAGGATCGTTCAAGAGACCCACAAAAATTGCAATGAATGTAAAAATATAATTAAAGACTATATTTTTAATCGATTCCCATTAAATTAACGACCATTTTGTACAATTTAAATGTTTATGCTATTTTAAAATTTTTGGTTGTTTATAGTAATTGTATTAAAACCACAAAATAATCTATTAATTCCTCGATAATTATCTAAACATCCTCCATCATCATCATCATCATCATCATCATCATCATGTTCACCTATACAAACAAAATGTTTAATTCCATCCAAATGCTCATATTTTTAATATCAAATTTAGGATACTTTATTGCAGCTTTAATCACTATCATCATTCCAGAGATCAGTGTTTGCATTTAGTCCAAATACCAAGAGTTGTTTGCATTTGAAAAGAAAATAAATAAGAAAGTAATATACGATAGGTAGGTAGATAGATAGATAGATATACTCTTTGTGGACTTGCGATTTTAAATGTCTCACCAGCCATCAGAGAAGTTCAGTATGATCATCTTCAAGTTTCCTCTCATATATTGTATCGAATCGATGCGTACATTTTTTGTTTTGATTCTTTGTGTAGACACAGCAGACAAACCAAATTGAAATTTTCTTCAAATCAGAAATCTGTACCTATTCCCACATTTAAAATGGAAATTTAAACGATGAAATCATCACCCCTTTGTATCATAGAATTTCCACAAAAATAGGCAATAAATAACAATCGAATATTTAATAAGATTTACCATATTTCGTTTAAGTGAAATTTATTAATTTTTTGAGCAACATTATTATTCACTCTCTATTGATTTCTAATAACATAAATGTTCTGATATTAAATTCATTATAATCTCTACTAAAATAATCTGTCAATTGTGTACATTTGATTGATTTTCTATCCTGTTAATACAAATACATCGAACATTGGATTATGTCTCTAAAATGAATTTGCCGTATTTCCAATGCTGAAGGAGGAGGGCGGTCCTATCTATTAGATAGATAGAATCATTCCTGTTCTTTATTTATTTTTGATGTTGTTGTTGTTGTTTTACAGCAATGGAAGCTTTGGATACATGCATCAGTTATTTTGAAGATGCTTTAGATTTATATACATCCTCTAGTGATAATTGTGGTGGAACTTTAACTTTATTAGGACCAGAAGAGACAAATTTCTGCCGTGATTTACAACAATTATTAGAGGCAGCTATTGAATTACAAGACCGTTCAGAAATGTTATTTCTTGATCAAAGATCAGTTTTATTTCGACGGGAAAGTGGTAGTGGTCGTGGTGGCGATGGCACCCATCCATTAATAGATAATGGTCATGATGCTGACCTATCTGGTGGTGAAAGTTTTGCATCAGCTCAAGATGTGGTAAATTATATACGAATCAATATTATTATTCTTATTATCTAAATATATAATTTTTAAATTATTATCCATAATTAAATAGGTAGCTGATTTAAGAGAATTTGAAGAATTCTCTGATTATTTTCCAAATTTAGATGCATTTCCTTTATACCAAAACGCTTTAAGACAATTAGAAAATGGTGGCATACCATATCGAACATTACGAACTGAATTAGTAAAATGTGGATCCGATGGGGAATATTTAGCAAAACTTCATTGTCTACGATTAGCATTCCAACAGATATTACGTGATCGTTCGAATTATATTTGGTTTGCTGATGCTGGACGACAGATACTCGCCGATCTCCTTTTATATGCTGATAGGTGAATAGAAATTATAGAAATTGTTGTTTCTCTCCCACATAATTAATTAATTTTCATTATAGAGACCCCAAAGATTTCCTGATAGGCTATGAAGAAATGTTAAAATATATCCAAGATCCAACTAACTGGCACGAATTAGAAGAGGAATTATGTATGAAAGGTGTAAAAGCATTAACATTTTATGATATTGTTATGGATTACATTCTAATGGATGCATTTGAGGATTTAGATACACCACCAGCTTCCGTTAAGGCAGTTGTACAAAATCGTTGGTTATCAAATAGTTTTAAAGAAACAGCACTAACAACAGCCGTATGGTCAGTTTTAAAAGCCAAACGACGAATGTTAAAGTTTCCAACAGGATTTATGGCACATTTTTATACAATTTCCGAACAATTATCACCATTATTAGCATGGGGTTTTTTAGGACCAGATGAAATGCTACATGAAACATGTTTAAATTTTAGAGATCAAATTATGGGCTTCTTAGGTGATATTTTTAATTTTCAAAAATGCCGTTATACAAATGTCGATGATTTAGCATTTGATGTTATTGATAATCTTAAAATTAGAATACAAAATATTAGCCAAAGATTAACTGCACAATTATAATAGATAGTAAGTAGTGCTTTTATTAGGCAATTATTGAAATTTTAACATAACGGTATGAAAAGACGGACGTAATGAATTCATGAATTATTATTAAAAAACGTTTACTAATTGCGATTTAGTAGAATAATGAAATATAAGAGTTTACTTAGTCAAACTTATACAAAACTATATAATAAAAGATTTCCCCAAGTCCATTGTTTTTGAATATTTCATAAATGGTGTTTCTTCAACAATTTTCATCTGGTCCGACCTTTTGAGAGTCGAGGCAAACAATAGAAAATCCCACATTTATAACAGAAACAATAATAACACAAACCAATAACATTCTAAATATGTATATAGTACCAACATTTTATCTGTTGTGGTATGAATTATATAAAAACATTGTGGACATGAATCGGGTAGTTACGTTATAGATACTAAAACAAATTACTAAAAGCGCATTTATTTCAAAATTTATTTTTCTCCCATTATCATTTTATTAATTTCTTCAACAGCCTCCATATCAATTTCATCATCTTCCATTAACTGATCATTATTATCATCGTCATCATCAACATCATCATCATCATCATCATCATCATCTTCTCTAACATTTTCCATAGTTTCCGGTATAGAATTTTGTATAATTTCACCAACTGTCAAATCATCGTCATCATCATCATCATCATATTCATCATCACTTAAATTAATCATTTCAATATCATCACCTAAATTCTTTAAATCGATATCTTTATTAAAGTTTGGTCCAGTTAATCGTATATCAACATTTTTATAAATTCCTTTCTTTATATTACTTAACATTTGATTACAATAATCAATTGATGATGACGTTTTATCGTTAATATTTTTCGTTTGTTGTTGTTGTTGTTGTTGCTGATGTTGTTTAGTTACTTTTTCTTGCATCATTTTTTTATCTTTTAATAATTCTTTTTGTACAGCCTCTAATACATAACGATTGACAATTTCACGACATTCTTCAATAAATCGTTTTGGTAGCCAACCAGTTTTTGGATCACATACACTTGAGATTTGATGTGGCAAACGTGATATTTTATCTTGGATTTCTGGTAATATTAAATCACACAATTGATAAAACATTTGTCTTGCTGGTGGTATTGTTGATGGTCGTAAAACATAACAACGTTCATCTATTTCTGAACGTTGTCGTGTTGTTATATCATCTTTTAATGAAACTTTTTTCACATGATTAGGACCTAAACTTAATGTTGTTTTACTTGAATAAGTACGTTTAGCGTTCACTTTTAATTTGGTACTATCTAAAATTAATTTATATTTGTTAATGATTGAAATTTTAATCAATTAATTATATGTATATACCTGCAGTTCTAATTCGATAATCTAATGTCTGATAAATTCGTGCCTGTGAATCTAATCTAGGATCGTATCCATATTTCACCCATGAAATTCTCCAAGGACCATTAATAAAATGATAAGCCACCATTGGTAGAATAATTTTTGAATGTTCCACAGTTATACCTGTATTGTAAATAACTGCTGATTTAGTCCAAATTGGGCGTTCTTCAAACAACTAGAAATTATAAAAGAGATATTAATTTTGATTCGATTATAAAAATAATAATAATAATTCAAACTTGTTTAACTCTACCAATTTGTTCATCTAATGACCGATTTGCTGCTAATTTTACAGTCGCATCTAATGGTTTTTTCGGTATCTCTTTATCTTTGAATGTTACAAATATAGAAATTTGTTGTTTTTTACCAAATATTTTACATAATTTCCGTTTTTTTGTTATAGTTTTTGTTTGGACATTATTCTCATTATTCATATCATCATTGTTATCAAGATTTAATTTCACATTACTATTATCATAACGTGAAAATCTAACTGGTAATAGGAAAGTTTCCATATTTTTCAATTCTTCTTTACTATGAGATGGTATAAATAAAAACAATACGAAAATAACAAAGATTTGCTTTAACGATTTTTGTTGAATATATTTGAATACTTACTTGAACCATGCCATGTCTGGAATTTTGTCGGGCATTAGCTTATCGTAAATAAATTCAGTTTTTGATGATTTAGTTTCCGGTTGTTCAGCAACTAATGGTAAATATTGAAAATCACATAATCCTGAAAATAATTTTTAATGTAATTATTATGATTTTGATATCATTTGTTTTTGGGTTACTATTAAAAACGAAATTCATTACAGAAATTCCTTCAACTATATAACTGAATTCTTCTTGTACCAAATCAGTGTCTTTAGATGTTCCTGGTTGTGGATGGTTCTTTTTAACTTTAATCAAAATACCAGGCTTATAGTCTTTTTCAGCTAGACAAGGCTTATTAAAACGATTATTCGGATGGAATCGTAATTCAAGTTTCTTCTTTTGATCAGCAACAGTCTACAAATATAATAATAATACATTAATATTTAATTACAAAAAGACTTTCATTTCTCGATAGAATTACAGCTTCAATATTTTCAATACCACCCAATGTTCTCATAGCTTTATCAATATTTTTAACTTCACCAGGATATTCAATACGTACTAAACGTTTATCAATACGTAATACACATTTCGGGTCAATTTTATTATGTACGTATGATAATTTTTTGATTTTCTCATACAATTCTTCACTATTTGGATCATTTTTACGTTTGTGATCGATTGAATTCAAAAATAAATCTTTACAATAATCTAAAAATTGATTTGTTTCACTTTCACTTAACGCACGAATTAACTTTGATTTTTCGGAAATATTTTGATCAATCTCATCTACCATTTTCCTATTTTTATTTATTATTAATAAACCGACTAAGTATATAAAATATAGAAACAATATAATGAAAACATTCACGGAGACATTAATCTTAGGTGTATATATATATAAAAAAAAAGTTTGCTATAATTGGATTGCAACGTCATCTATGGCACCGTCACTGAACTATTAACATATCTGGAATGCTGAGTAAAATGGATAGGTCGTTGCCTAGAGAGAGACAGAGAGAGAGCTGCTTGACTCTCCTTTAGCTCCTTTTAGTCTCAAATACTGTGTTGTAAAAAATGTCAATTAGAACAATGTCAAACAGAGAAAGTATGCGTTATGCTGGGCTCACTCCTTTCTTTTCGTATTCGCTGTTTATACATGATAGTCAGCATTCCAGATATGTGGTAGATAGTGAGCACCATTGACAACTGCAGCGCCCTCTTAATATTTGACAGAGTTCTCAACGTTTTTGTCTGTGTAATATTTATTAGAAATTAATTTAATTATTTGAAAAATGACTACAGCAGCCCGGCCAACTTTTGATCCAGCCCGTGGTGGTCAGGGACGTAATGAGAAAGATCTAAGTGCAATCTCCCGTCAATATTCCAGTAGAGATCTACCCAGTCATACAAAACTGAAATTTAGGTTAGTTCTTCCGAAAATTCTTCAAAAAATTGATGTTGATTTTTGTTGTTTTTCTTCAATTTTCTTTTGTAGAGAACATGGTCAAGGCACAATTGATGAGACACGTAGTCGTGATTTTCGTAAAGAATTAGAAGAACGCGAATCAAAGATATCCCGTACTAGTAGCAGTAGTAATAGTCGCCCATCATCATCATCATCATCAGATCATAAACGTCTTAAATTGGATCAAGTACCAGCTGCTAGTTTAGATGCTGATGATCCATTAGATGAAGATGATTCAGATACAAGTGATAGTGAAGATGATATGGAATCATTGTTGGCTGAATTGAATAAAATTAAGAAAGAACGTGCAATGGATCAAGCAAAAAAAGAAATTGAAAAACGACAAGAAGAGGAACGTATACGTATGGAGAATATTTTAAGTGGTAATCCATTATTAACACATTATACATCTGGTAGTAATGGTAATGGTACGAAAACTGATCATAAAGTTAAACGGCGATGGGATGATGATGTTGTTTTTAAAAATTGTGCACGATCTGAACCTGAACAGAAGACAAATATTTTTATTAATGATTCATTAAGATCGGAATTTCATAAAAAGTTTATGGAGAAATATGTGAAATAATAATTTTCGAGTCTCTACTTTCAAAAAAAAAAATAATAAAGAAAAATTACTTTATTGATAAAAAACAGTATATGTACAAATAGAAATAATAATACAGTCTACTAAATACATGGAATTGGACAGTCAATCACAAACAGTTTAATGACATCCACAACTTTTTACAACCATTTTCTTATATTTCTTTAAAATTACGTTCGTATCATCTAGAAAATATAATACAGATATTGGTGTTAATTTCGTTGGTGCACAGCATGGTTTTGGATATTTTAATGGATTCATTAAATGTACTAAAGTTTGTACAATTGCATGATTTGTTGCATTCATATGTGCATTTAATGGGAAATTGCATTCACCAGCACAATAATATGCGGCATATCCTTCTGGTGCTATAATCCAATCTTGCCATTGTAAATCTTTAAAACTGATATAAAGTGTGTGGATTTTACAAGTGCGCCATGTATCATGATTTCCTGTGAAGAAAAATCAATTACAAACATTAATCAAATCAATTTTAATGATCCTATTTAAAATAAATTACCATGTCCTTTCATCATTGATGCATATTCTGATTTTTTTACACGTCTCTTACTACTGCTGCCGCCTATGCTGCTATTACTACTATTCGACAAATCACTCCGTACACTTCGTCTACTGACTTTAACATGATTTGGTGCTTTCAAAAAGGCCACCATAAACGGTTGAGTTTCATCTTCCCCTTTGGTAGTCACCAAGCCGATATCTTCTGGTCGAATTTCATGACCTAAACATTTGCCAATACAGTTAATAATTATCTAGACGATGTTCCCGTAGCTGATTTATGATATATTTAGAAAATAATTAGAATTGTAATTTAAACCAGTTCTTATCACAAGGACTTTTTGATATGATGGAAATTATTCTAAAGCAATGTCTTGCTGTTCATTCAAACCAAATGTTTCATCTTCATCAATTTTGTAAATTTTTTAGCAATAAAATTAAGATTTTATGTTGTCAATTCAATTCTTTGCTCTTTAGTTAATATCGTCATTATACAGTAAGTGACGTCTGTATTTTGAAATAATTCTTATTTACCTGGTCGATCGGCCGGATGTACAGACAGGTAGAGGCCTTTGTTGGAATTTGGGAATGCCACCCATGTTGGCAGACATTCGCTTATATTTAAACTTAACCATCCTGTGAATTGTCCAGTTGTATTAACAGTTGATATCAATTCCAATTCACGTGCTCTATTATAATAATAACAACAACAACAACAATAAAATATTTCTATATTATTATGAATTATGAAATAATTACCCTGTATCCGTATTAATTAATTCATAAACAACAACTGTATATATTGTAGTTTTAGCATTATTTTTTTGGTTGTATTTCTCATTTTGATAGATGCGCAATTCAGCACCGACGATATTCTCAGCAATTGGTACTTCAGTGACATTGAACCATAGACGTTTTCCACGTTCATGGCGAACATTACTGACATGATGATCTGAAAACGAACAAATAATGCCATCAAAAATCCAAAATCAATTTAATTTAATTACTTATGCTCTCAAATGTCATAATAACATCACTTTCATCAATAGCATTCCGTTCATCACCACTTAAATTCAAATCAGGTATAATACTTCTCTCCATTCTCGAATGTTCTTCATTCTCTTTATCCATGATTGTTTTATAAATATCTAATAGGAATTTTGGTGCTGATCGTTTTAATGATTTACTAATCTTCTTTGGACGATTTGGTAAACCCAACAAATTCAATATTTCCAATTCCATTTCGTGTTTTTCACCATTTGATAGATCACGATCAATTGTTGTCTGTTCATAATCATTATCAACATAAATACCAGCTTTTATTGTACAATTTACAATATTTAATATAAATATATTAATAAGTAATATAAACAATAATAAAGACCAATTGTAAAATGATGCCATTATTATTTACTAAAATTAATGAAAACCGAACACTTGATGTTTCACACACAAGAAAATAAAAGGACCATGAACAACACTTTACAGCGTCATGTAATGTTTAACGAATAACAAAAAGAACAAAAATGTGGGAGTTTTGATGGGTGCAAAAGGGTCAGGTAGGTAATAGTGATGGTGATGGTGGTGGTGGTGGTGGTGATGGTGGTGGTCAAATCTGGTATGCACTATGTTGTCACATTATAAGAACTATTTTATGATGAATAATATTTTCAAATTGAATCACATTTATTTTAATCTCTACTAGTGTTAATTAATATTATCGACAATAATTGATTTCTATTAAGATTTAAGAATGTTTTTAGAAAATGTCTAAAGTTAAATAATAACTTAACAGATGTGACAACATTGGAAAGACAGGTTTCTGGCGCCTCAGGGGACCAATCCTAACAACAAAGATTAAGGAGACTCACTTTTTATTACTTAAGTTTTTACATATTTAACTTAATTATCTAATTAGAGTCCTGTCATCTGGTCCATTCTAGTGTAAGTTTTGATGGGAGGATTCGTCAACTGATCTTTGAAAGTTTTCGAGTATTAGATTAAGTAGCAACCTATTTCAAATTTGATATTTCTAAAATATTAATAAGTAATGGTCTAGGTAATAATTATTTAACGAGATTTTACAAATCAATTTATTAAAAAAAAATGGACAATTTGAAATTGCCGCTATTCATCTTTAGCTTGAGCTACTCTTTACTAGATGGCATTGATGAGCAATGTTTATAGTTCGCCTCAACTCCGTTAATGTCACTAATAGCGTTTTAAGTATAGGTTTTCGTTATGTCAATGTGTAGGACAGTCACCGAATAAAAATATAATATAAACGTAAATTAGTTAATTAATTACGATAGAAATCCAGTTTAATTGATAACCAATAAATCAACTGATAATATCATTTGTGAATAACTAAATAAGAATTGTGATTATAATTAAATAGTGTTTAATTTACCATTCAAAGAATTTTAAACGCGTTAAGTTGCGTAGGTTGGGCGATGACATTGATAGTTCGATTTCGTATTTTTGGCAAATCGTCTAGTAGAAATACAATTATTATTGTGAATGTGGAGTGTGATTGCGAAAATATTCAACAAAAACAATAACCAGAATAATATTAAGGATAATTTACAACAAAATATTGGTGAGGACGTAGTGGCGGTCGGCAACGACCGCTGCATCAACATATCTATTGACGATATGGATGTCACACATACTACAAAACAGGTGAATATTTATATGAAATTCTTTCTCTAATTCAACCATTCTAATCGACAATTAAACAAAATTACAATACGAATTTATTTGCAATGAATCAGCTGTTGTCGCGGCCTATTTGACATGGGGGCCGGCAGACGACCTAAGGCAATTGTTTCATCTTCTTTTGTTTCATCAATAGATAAAGCCTACTACAATGATCTATTCGTTTCTCATAAATATATTGATAAATAAATTCCATTTTTTTAATGATAAGTAACATAAAAAATATATAATTAGACAAATAATCAATATTTGTTTTGTCTTCTTTTGATTATTCCACATTGGAATATCTCTCTAATAGGCGAGCAAAACTATCTGCAACCTACACATGTTAATGTTTATAATAATGCAAAATTAATTTATAGTTGATAGTTGCGACAAATTGTTGTTTTCATAATTAACAAAATTTATTAAAAAATATCATAAAACAGTTATAAAATCGTTATTAATGTAGATGTGTGAGCCTTCTCTAACGTAACTATAATCAACCACCATAATTATAAGTTAATAAAAGTTAATTAATTAAAAAAATAGATTCCTATTTATTTCTGTTGAGAATCTCTTTTAATGATGTTTATTTATTTTGTTTTCTTTCTTTATTAATTTTTTTTTTCAAATGGAAAAGTATTAATAGTAATAATTGGTGTTAATATTAAAAATATCTTACAATTAGATAAAAAAGTTGTCTTGCTCTATTAAATAATGTTGAACTTGAAAAAAAAATAATACACTGTCAAAAATTTGTTCCATTTATTATATATTTTAATATAAATCCTTAGTTAATTAATCTGAAGATGATTTGAAAACAACAATTTCTAATTTGATTGAATTATTGTATCTACTTTTGATAAGTCTGTTTTCTGTGTCGAGCAACACAAATAAAGAAAACTCATAGTTTCAATTATCTATCAGCAAAATACTTTATTTCCTCACTGTATATGTAGTCTAATATAATCTTGTTGTTGGAATTTTCTGCCTTTCTAGCTTTGAAATCATTAATTTTCATTTATAATTCTCCCTTAAAGGCAAAAGTTGGTTGGTCAAATCGAAATGAACAGTCCAAAAATTATTGGGATTAAGATAAATCCTAGTCTTCATTGACATTTCCTAAAATAAACGGTACATCAAGTAATTCACCCTTTGTTAAGTTTTGATTATAAACTAACTTTCTAACTAGTGGAATTAGAAGGGTTCTAGTGGACAAATTTGTACGTGTATTCTTTATGTTAGTTGAATTTGTGGATTTTTATTTGGTCATCTAAAAGTAATTTGTCGTTTGAAAAATAGAGATGTCGACAACTATCAAATTATGTGTAATCCTCTCCTTTATATATTTTAGATTATTCACTAGAAATGATGTGTGATTACATTACATCGATATGAGAAATATTCGAAAATAACATGTGTGTGTGTGTGGGTTGTTTCCAATTTGCTTTCAAAATGTTACAAATTTGAAAACGATTTATTTTCGTTATCACATTTTTGAATTCAACACGGTTGATTTAGTGCTCATTTTCGTCGTTACATTCCAATAATTATACTAAAATAAAAAGTCTCAAATCAATATTCCTCCATAAACAACGAACGTGTGTCTAAGTGTTTACTCGTATCTGATATATTTGCTAGATTATAGGCACTTGCAATCTCAAAAAATCTGTATAGAATCCAATTTGTTCTTGTTGTTAAGTTAAATATCAAAATCTTATAGTGGAACTGTTTCTTTTTTTTGTTAATTCTATCAATAAAACCGTTAGATTTTTGTTAAAAGTTCCATGGAAATAAACTGAATTTGATTATAAAGAAATTGAACCATTTTGTTTTCTTAATTTAACTTAAATGATTTTAAAGTACCAACTTTGTTTCTTATATAACTGGGGGGTGCAGAAAAATCCCTTTACTAACATAGAGATGTTGATCAATCCAGTTTCGTATTATTCACTGGGTTTTTCATTTGTATTTTATTTTATTTTATTTTATTGGAAATGATCTGAACTCGACTTGTAGAATTTCTAATAAGAACAAAAAAATTAAAAATTATATACAAAATACTTCGAGGTTATTCTCTGCCGGTCATCATGATGACTAATATTAGTTATAGTGAATAATAATAATAAATTATCTCATGTTTTATTGTTCTAATTGAAGTCCAATTACCTGACGCAAGGAACATTATTATTGCTATTGTTATTATTATTAGGTTTACATTTAATAATGATCATCGTTTTTTTGTCTATTTTAAAAAGTAGAAAAATCTAAGGTGATAGACTTTAACAAGTTCTTTGTAATGAAGTACATACAAGTATTTCATTAATTATTCTTTGTTGTTTTCTTCTTTTGTGATTAATGCAGTTTTATTGATATTTCTCTAATTTCTATGCAGTTTTCACTTGATGTTTTCGTTGAATTTATAGGTGTGGTTGAAGTTAATAACAAAATTTTTATTTTTCTCCTTATGTGCATACATAGATTCAAGAAAATAATTGGTGAAATTTTGAACCAAAAAAGATTTATTTATCTAAATTATACACCTGGCGGCCAATTGGAAAATTTTCGTTATTGATTCTGATAAGATACGATTTATTTAAAAAAGAAAAAGAAATGAAATGAAAACGAACAATCGTCAGAGTTATTTTTCAGTTAAATCAAGTCGAATAAATTAAATATGGTTAGATTCTAGCAATGATCAGACAGGTTTTCGTAGTTTCACGCAACATCAGATTTACAATTATCGTTTATATTCTATCTACTAAGCTATCAGCAAACTATAGACAGAAGAAGAAAAAACACACACACGCACACGCACTATATTCTACAAGTTGTATTATTATTATAGACATCAACAACAAATCCCCACTGTTTCACTTTTTTCATATAGAAACATCTAAACAGAGAGAATTCTCTATGTATCTAGTCTTTAAAGTTTTTATTATTAGAGCGACTCTTGGTAGAATCGTTTTATCTTCTTACACATACTTTTATTAGTTATGTGCCTATAAGTGTAGATAGTTTTATAATTGATAGTGTTACGTGGTTTATCTTAATTAATATTAAGGATATTCTTATAAAAGTGAATTGAATACATTCAAGTGCCATGGTTTTAACAGTAACAACAGTTAATCAATTAAAAACAGACTATCATCATCATCATCATCATCATCATAATGATGGTGGTTATCAAAAAAATGATCACCATAATATTGGAGTTTCACTTGTCACATATACTGTAAGAGAATTTACAAAAAAAAAGAAAATGAATAATTGATACAGAAAAATGTTAAGAATGTTACTATCTAGTTACTACTACTACTACTGGTTATATCTATAGTATCTCTAGTTCTTTCAAAATCTATAAATATCCATATTTAGAATTTTTGTTTAAATACAGGAGTTACGGTTAATTTCACACAACTTTACACCATCAACATTACCAAACCATAATAATTTAAGAAAATCTTACAACATTACACAATCGTTTATTTGTTTGTTTGGTGACAATATAGAAAAAATGTTGTTTTCTTTTCCTTTTTTAAATAATAATGAAAATAACCCACAAAAAAAAATGTTGTGTAGGCAAAATTCAATTTTGATTGGTTGTATTTAGCACGTGTGTAGGCTGTTAATATATCCACATAACTTTTAACCATATGGTGTTGGTATTATTGATTCTTGAAATATTCAAAACTAATAAACACACCTTGAAACTACTATAGAAATCGATATAAAAATATAGAAATTCTTTGTTAATTAACATTAATTAATTATCTAATTAATTAATTGGTACATTTTCTCATACTCATGTTTTTTTTTTGTTGGTTTATTCTTCAAATAATAATGAGTAAATAGAAAGAATTTGGAGAAAAGTGTTATAATTTATAATGTAAAAAAAAATTCATACACAATTGTTTTGTTTATTAATTAAATAAGAAATTTCTGCTGGAAACAGTGGCGCACTACAACAACAATAACAACAACAAAATTAACAAATAATAAAAATTATCTCGCCTACGCAATTTTACCAAAAATGCACATACAACAAGGAATTGTGTTTATTGCGATCTACATTTTTTTTTATTACAAACTTCAAATATGGTTTTTTTTTTGATTTATTGAGAATTTTTAATTAACAGTTTGTTGCAGTGAATTTCATAATCATTTATTTATATCGAATGAATTTTATGAACAGACATTAAATGGTTAATTATGCATACAAATTAGTCCATTTTTCTTATTTTTTCTTAGACATGATTCGATTTCTCTACATTTCAATAGAAACAAAACACTATATAATAAAGAACATTTCTAATAATAATAATAATATTGGTTATTTTATAGTTATGGAACTTTTGACACACGTGTCTTTATACTAGATAACAACAACAATTGGTTATAATAAACTTTAGTCCATTAAGTATTAAAAGAATAATAAATTCTTATTGTAAGCGATGTATGTCAAGAGGACTTTATTTCCTATGCCATATTATAAACTAATTCTTAAGATTTGTCTTTGTTAAAACCGAACTATTAAAATGGAAAATTAACTTGAAACTTCTAATAAATGTTTTCAATGACTTATTGTTGGAATAATTCGATAGGTAGATAGATAGATACTTGTTCATTTGTGTTTGTCTTCTCTGTTGCAGCATATCAATCTTGATGTTAATCGTCATTCTTTCGATATGAATTAGTTTCTCTTGTGTGTGCTTCATTTATCAATATGATCAAAACTATTAGTAGTTAGTAAAACTGATGATTATAAAATTGTTGTAATATAAACAAATAATGATTGAGAGTTTTGTTGTTGATCTTTCAAATTAATAAAAGTTTTCATTTAAAAAGAACCGTTGAAAAATTGCTATTATTTACTTTATTAGATAATACACATATGTACATATCTATTGCTTTATCGATTTATGATTTTCATAACAATTCAATTCAGATTGATGAAATCTCAATCATTTATCCTTGTAACTATTTTATTGAAGATTGATGATGATGATGATGATGATGATGATGTTACATTGAAAACGTTTTAAGTTAATTAAAATTGTGTTTTGTTTCATTTTTTTTTGCCTCGTTTGTTTGAAGAATTTTTATCGTTATCTTGTCTTTTTTCTTTTCGATTGAAAATTTAAATTAGAAAAAACTAAATAGTTTGAACGCTTCACTGTTAATTTTAATAACTTTCCGGCCGGTTGAGAAGTGCCATCAATTTTATATCATTATTAACCGTTTTTTAATCTTTTTTTCCTGCTATTCTCATTCAATTTGATGCATACAAAAAAAAATTATTAATATAATTATTAGTTCTAGCTGTATTTGTTGCGTTCTTTTGTTTCAGTTTAATGTAGATAATTTGGTTTTGTTTATTTTAGAAGAAGACAAAAAAAAACGATAGATAGAAAGTTTGTGCATGCAAATAACTTGGAATTTAATGTTTGTTTTAAATCGGAGGGAAAACGAATAAGAGAACGACTTAAAAAAGAAGTATTATATGTTTCTATTGTAGATAACGTCATGCAGGTTTTATGTTTAACAACCTTCATATTCTTGCTCTTCTATAATATATACTTTTCCTATTATCTTCTATGTTTGTTAAAACATGTAATTTTATCTGTTATGGTTAATTTTATACAATAATTTTCGATATTTCTATTTCATATTGAAGAAATTTCAATTTCCGGTCTATCAGTGTTATTATTGTCGTCAAATTTAATTTCCTAATGAAAGGTCTTTTCTGTAGTATCTTCCTATCGTTTTCTCTACGATAAGGTTATCAAACAACTTTTTTGGAAACAATAATGGAAAGAACAGACAAAAAAAAATAGTTTCTAAATTAAAGATTTAAGAAAGATCATTCAAGATTAGCGCTAGATTTCACTTCTAATTCATGATTTCGTAAACAACATCTTGAAAATTGGATATAGAGATTGAGATAATTGTTGTTCCCTACATTAAAAGCGTAGTTCCTAAAAAATGTCGTCACAACACCACACACACACACACACCTTCTTCTGTACAACAGGAAGAAAAAAATCTATTTATAGTTGGTTAAAGTTGTGTGTATTGCATCACAATTATAAAAAGGATATTTAATCTAGTAGTTGTGAAAAGGTATAATTGAATTTGTTTAAATTCCAACTTAAAAATGTTTAGTATTTATTACAATTTTTTGTTTATATTTACAACGCTTTTATTTACAAAAGGATGTTTGAAATGTTAGTAACACATGTTTAAATGTGATCTTAACTATAATACTATACTGTCGTTTTAGAAGTTCAACTGAAACTATTTTCTCTTTATTGTTTCCAATTTCCGTAAAGACTTTTTTTACATACAATACGTACAAAAGGGAAAAGAAAAAACACAACAACGTACAAATATACCCTGAAAATCATTCTTAAAACAACATACACCTGGTATTTATAATTGTGCAGATTTTCGTTGCCATACCGCAGAATGTAATTGAAAAAAAAAGGCTGCTCAGATTATTTGGAAGATAGAGCAACAGTGACGTGAAAGGATTATTTATATACACAGAAGACTTTCCAATTTAGTTGTCTTGCATTTTATAACGTTTATCTTTTTCTAACAGAAAGTTAAAAACAAGCTTGTTTAGTTCTTTAAATATTTAAATTTTCTATTTTTGTTCCTCGATTATATAATTTAAAAGATGCAACAATATTAAGGCACTATACACTCACACACACACACACACTAATTAAAACTGGGACACTGTTTTAATAATAGTTTGAAACTATGTCTTAAGATTTTCATTATGTCGACTACTATCTACTATTTAGATATTTAACAAATCTTTTTTTCCTACTACACAGACAGTTAAGAATGCGGAAATATTAAAAGTATAACTATCGTATTTACAATAAGTTTGTAAAAATTATTTTCAAATTAATGATGTTGAATGAAATGTGTGTTTTCTTTCGAATGAACATCATTGAATCTTAATTGTTTTTCAACGTGTTACAATTGTTCAAAGCACGAAATTACATCATTAATTCTAAGTTGTTGTTAGAAGAGACATGTAGATACCATGTGTAGGAAGTTGTTATATAGTAAACTATTTTCCACCTACAATATTTATGACTTTGTACTTTGTAATATTTTCATATTGTTTCTTCCTCATTCTTCATTCTATCAACAAAAGAACAGAAATAACAACAACAACAACAAACGATTATAATTTGTCCTAATTCAGTACAAATAGTTAAGGATTTTATCTTATCTCTAGATAGTGAAAATACATTTCAATTAATTATAAACTGTTTGTTTGCTTTCAGGCGAAACAACGAGCATCTGTAAAATGGTTACTATCAAAAGCATTCAACAATAAAGTTCCAGAAAATCTAAAAGAACCATTTTATAAAGATCATGAGGTTTAAATTCACAATAATTTTTATTATTATTATTATTTTTATTTCTTTTTTAGAATCAAGAACACTTGAAACCCCAAATTATTGGTGGTTTAGCTAATGCTGAAATTTATTGTTCTGCATTAGCAAATATCTATACAGATCCGAATTACAATAATCTTAATCATTCATCAATTTTACAAACATTAGCAAGAAAAGGTGTAAATATATTTGATTCTCAATTAACGGAAACCATCCTCATACAAACGAATCCACTTCGAATGGTATGACTAATGTTTATTTATATTTTTTAAATTTTTTGAATGCATGCAAAAAGGAGGAAAATTTGCCAAAAACCTTTACATAAAATAAATCATATCAAGTTCAAGTTTAAATTAATGTTTGTTTGTTTGTTTGTTTTTGGAAACATTTTCAGAGTGCTCATATGGCAGTAATTGAATCAATTATGATATTATATGCTAGAGAGGTTGTAACATCTGATAGAGTATTAGCAGCAGTACAGCGTTTTAATTATGGTAAATATCCAACACCTTCAACACCTGAAAATCATGAGCACGGTCTGTTTTTATGGATATCACATGCTTGTGGTGCATTACGTAAACGTATTGAACAAGATTTAGAACAAGGCCATAAGGTAAATATTACACATATATTATTACGTATCTATTTTAACTATTTTATGTTTTATTTAGGATGAAAAATTGAAGGTGCCTGAATTGCCTGCTGCCATTAGAGAAATAAAAGACTTAGGCGATGGCGTTGCATTGGCGTCATTAATATCGTATTATTGTCCAGATGAATTGCAATGGATTGATATAAAAGTGTCATATATACCAAATGTTCAAGACAGTTTATATAATTTAAATTTAGTTCAAGACTTTTGTAAAAGATGTTTACCAGTTGCAATCTTCCATATTACATCTGAGGATGTTACTTATTTTCGAGAGTAAAATAACATTTAACTCTTTTATTTTTTGCCAATTGAAATAATTGTATTTTCTTTTCTTTTTTTTTAGTTCTTTACGACAGAACGTTATTGTATTCCTTGTTGATTTATTTAATGTTACTGAAATCCATCCAGCAAAATGTGTGAGATATCCAGGCATGGAAAAATTCACCAATGGTTAGTTAGTTTCTTCTATTTTTATTTTTCACTATTTACACTCTTATTTAATAGTTTTGTAAATAATTGTTGAAGCAACGGTTTTGTTTATTTTTTGCTCGCTTATTGATTAAGTTTTTTCGTTGAAACTTATAATAGTTGACCTAAAGTGACCTATAATTATATTGGATTTACAATATTCAGATATTAACATAATGTATATGTATAAGAGAAATCAACTGATTTTTCATTATTTAGTACTACTGGGTCATTCATTATTCTCTACGGTAAAATTTGATTTTATTATTTTTGATTTTTCTTGCTTCGTTATTGTAGTTGTTGCTTCTTTTCTATTTCTTTTGCTTCTGGTGGATTTTCTTTAAATAAACGTGTGGTGGTGGTGGTTTTTTTTTCAATTTGGTAAGGCATTTACTTTATTAGTTGTTTTTTTTTTTGAAGATAAATATTAGCTTTAATCGTTTGTAAAGTTAGTTGATATTTGTCAATTTTGTAGTTTATTAAGAATAGTTTAAAAAACAAACAATTACAATAAGTTAACATAATATTTCCTTATACCTCTCTCTCTCTCTCTCTCTCTCTCTCTGGTGTGTGCTTATCATCATCGTAGAGGGTTTTCCCCACGTAATGAGCACGGTGTAGCCCATAAACGTAACCTGCTGCAGACGGTGATGACACCCATCCCAGATCTGCGCAGCGGACTTGATGATCCTTCGATTCCTACAGCCTTTCAAGGTAATTTCAGGTCTAATCATTTCTCATCTAGATTGGGTTTTGATTGTTGTGTTTTCTCTTTTTTGTATAAGAATTAAAACGCATTACTAATATTTTCTTCATTTTTATATTAAATGTTAGAAATATATACATAGATATGTAGTAGTTTATAGATTTTTTTTAGGTTCCATTTCATTGCTTTGTTGTTTTTAATTCAAATTCAAGCATGTTTTTTTTTCTGTTATCAATTTTAATTATTTTGTCATGGTCTCATGTAGATTTCAATGTAAGTAAGAATTCATTTTGTTTTTTATTTAATTTCTTGATTATTTGGAAACTACAATTATAAGAATGAGCTTTTTTAGACTTTGTTGCAAAGCTGCTTTAATTTTTTTTTACATTTATTTTCTTGTTTAAATTTTGTTCATGCTTGAATGGGTATTATCATTGCAATTTTGTTGGTATTGTTTCAATATTTATTAATGCTAAAAGTTATTCCATTCTTTAGTAGCAAGATCAACACCAACACATATGCCTTTAAGGAAAACAAATTCAGCACAACAAAGTTTCATCTCAGAAATGAGTGAAGATAGTTTAAGACGTAATTCAGACGATTCATTTATTGTGCATCGTAGTAAAAATATACCAACATTAAGATCAATTGTAATACAACAAGATGATGATGATGATGATGTTGTTGATGATGATGATGATGAACCATTAATAGCAAGTCGTTTAAAACCAAATAAAGAGAAACAAAATAATGATAGTAAAGCTGATGAAAGAGGTGAAGAAGTAGCTGCTGGAAAACCAAGTAATTGGCAAGAGAATCGTAAACAAAGTACATCATTTGCTGGTAGACGTTCACGTCGTAATTCAATGAGTGATGATTCACAATTAACCATTGAAAATTTCGGTGGTAGTCAAGATAATTTAAATTTTATTGGTAGAAATCCTGATAAAGAGGTAATTTTTTTTTTGATGTTAGTAAATTCAAATTAGTAATGTTTTTTTGGGGATTTTAAAAGGTTGCTGTCCATATTGGTAGAAAGATCTCGGCACCATCATTTCCAATAGAAAATCCACCTGTACGTTCATCAATACAAGATGCACGTGGTACTTTACAATTAGGTTATGATAATAATAATGGCTGTGAAAAACGTGACGATGAAACAGAAAAATATACAAAATTAAAACGACAATTAAGTAATGATGATATATCATTACGTCATTTGATCAATCAAAAACAATCAAATAAAGGGAATATTATTAAAGATATTTTAGATGGTGAAATAATAAATCGAATGAGTTTTGCTGATTTGAATAATAAACAAAAAATGATTAGTGCTGATCACCATCATCATCATCATGGTGGTGTTGGTGGTGGTATACATTTAGTTTATATGCAACATGATAAACAAGAAGAATTGCCATTGATTAAATCAACAACTAATAATACAACAAATGGTAGTAGTAATCCTGAAAAGAAAACAACATTTGCAGCATTACCAAATACAACAACATGGCAACAACAGAGTAGTAGTAGTAGTAGTAGTAGTAGTAATAATCAACAACAACAACAACAATTACAAGAAACAAACGGTGAAAATGATACAATTGCCACCAATACAACAACACATGCTATTAATACAGTACAATTAAATGATGTGCGATTGAAATTAGAAGAGAAACGACGTATGATTGAATCGGAAAAACGACGTATAGAAATGGCAATGAATAAACAACGACAAAAAGTTGGAAAGGCTGCTTTTCTACAAGCTGTTGCTAAGGTAAACATTTGCAAATATTTCTCTCATTTTATAAATTGTACCATACATAATGATTTATCATTTAAGAATCATGCATTATAGAGCTTTAGATGTCGTCTACCATTATAATTTATTTCTAAGTTAATTATTTATCATTACAAAATTTGGTTAGTTCTGTAAGTTTTTGTAATGAATTGAATGTCCCTTTTAGCTAACTGAAATGGTAAGATGTTGTTGCTAAGTTTTTGAGAAAATAATAATAATAATACTTAGAACGAATAGATGGTTAATATTATAAATAGCATCTATTTGCAAATTTGTTTTCCTTGAATTTTTTATATTAATATACAATATTTTCGCATGAATTTGTCTTGTTGATAAAATGCATGAACATATTACTGTTTTAAAAATTGAGATTGTTTTTATGATTTTCAACAGGTACTTTGGGGATAGGTTAAGGTGGTTAGATGATATTCATACGTTTTCTTGTAATTTTTTTTTTAATCTATATAAATATACTCGTTTTTGCACTCTGTTCTGTGCGTGCGGTGGAGGTGTTTTTCTCATTTTCTATAACTAACTTTCAGGGCAGAGGTAATTTGCTTAAAACACCATCTGAAGCTGAGTCAGAATTCGACTCAGCAACTTTGGGCTCTGATATAATACAACAACAGAGCCCAACAACAGAATCCGCCCCTCCAAAACCCCAGAGGCCGTTTACATTACAGGTATTTTTCGTTTTTGTTTTTTAATTTTGTTTTGTTTTTAATGGGATTTTTTTTAATTACTATATGTTGTATTATAGTTGCATGAGTTCCTCCTTTAGAATTGCCCTAAATACATATAATGCTTATTTTATTTATTTATTTATTTTTGTAAATAAATGAACAAATAAATACGACAAAAGGACACGAAATTACCTGTTTATTTTGATATTGTGTAGGAAATTAATGAGGATGCAGTAGCTGTTGAGAGGAAATGGTTAGAAGAAGGACAACCATTTATTGAAACTAGACGTACACCAGATCTTGAAAATATGGATATGGAACAATATCAACAATCTATAGCTCAGTAAGTTGATGGAATTAACAATTAAAAAAAAACGTTAATGAAACGGTTCATTTTGTTTTCATTTAAAGAATGAATTCTAGTCTAAATGATATCCAATCTGATATTCAAAGACTGGCATCGCAACAAAATCAAATTCAAGCTGCTCAACAACAAAATTTAATAGTTCAACAGCAAAAACAAATCCAAGTACTTCAGCAACAACAACAACAACAACAACATTATCAAAGTATTCAACAAGCACAGTATTCTCAACAAATTTATAATCAACCAGTATATCACCAACAACAACAACAACAACAACAACATAGTAACAAATATTTATTATTTTATTTGATTTTATTTGATAAATATATGCGTTTTAGTGTATTCACCTGCACTTCAAACATCAACTAGTGCTCCACACATTCCACAATCATTATATCAACAATCTAGAATAGCTGAACAACCACAATTCTTTTTACACAATCAACCTCCACCATCACCATTAACAACACCACCAGTAGTGGTAGTAGCCGCAGCACCAACACCACCACAACGACGTACTTGGGCACAACAACCATTACAATCTGTAACAACAACAACTCAAGATATGTATCATCAGCCTGAATTGAGAACTTGGAATAAAATGCAAAATACTGGTGGTTTTATTTTACATGATACATCCGATAGGTAAATTATCAAAAATCTCACTGATACCGTTTAATTGTTATTTAATTAATGTGTTGATTAATTAAAGGTATGAATCACCAAAATATCAACAAGAATATAGGTATTTAGATAATACAAAATATCAAAATGGTGATGAACATAGTTTGCATCATTCAAATAGTTTTACATTAAGTCAACAACATCATCAGCATAATCAACAACAACAACACCACCACCAATATGGTACATCTCATAGTACACCATCAGCATCACCACAACATAGAAATATACATCGACAAATATCACAATTAATGGATGAAGGTAAACGAACACCAGTTAGTTTACAACAAATCGATAGAGATTCACCTAGGAAAACAATTAGTAATATTATACATGCCCCAATACCTACACCACCAGCTGATGATATGGAACCACAAAATATATCATTTATTGGTAATTCAGATCAACAACAACAACAACAAATTAGTGACGGTCAGTCGTAGTAGTAGTCAGTAAAATATAATATAATATTTATAAATATGTATACTTTTAGATTTAGGTAAATTAAATATCATGTCTGGTAGTAGAACGTATAGTAGAAGAATATCACCAACACGACCAACAATTACAAGGAATTCCTTCCAACGATCACCTTCACCACCAACAACATCATCGACATCATCATCAGCTGTAGCAGCAACAACAGCAGTTTTACGAGAAGAAAATGAATCAGTTCAATTATTATCAGAAATTAGTAGTTTAGATAGAGATCCAACAAATCAAAAAGGTTTCTATATACAATTTGATGATGATCAACCAAAACGACCAAAACCACCATTACGTACAAAGAAAAATTCACCAAAAAAAGAACGTAGTTATAGTAATATCCATGATAATCATAATGATGATGATGATGATGATGATGATGATGATGATGATGATGGTGTTGTTGCTGTGGGAAACGAATTACGTTTAGAGAAAAAGAAACAATTGCAACGTGAATTAGGTGAAGACCGAATGCGTAAAGAACGACAAATAATGATTGAACAAGAACTTGAATTGATGAAAGCGAAACGTGAATTTACTAGTCAACAAAAAAATCAAGGTGCTTCAACACTGATTATTGAAACTGATAAAGGCAATCCGGATCCTGTTAGTATATTCGCATTACAATTATTATTAGATAATACACAAAATTATTTATATATGTTTTATAACAGGATTTAGCTGAACGAATGAAGAAACGTATTTTATTAGCATCATTACAACGTAAACAAGAACAAGAAGAAGCGAAAGCTAGGAAAGAACAAGAAACACAAGTTAGACGTGAACGTGAGAAAGCTAAGAAGAAGAAAAACAACGTAAGAAAGACGAACAGGCAGCTAGAAGAGCAGCAATATTGGAACAATATAAATTAAAGAAGGCAATAGAAGAAGCTGAACGTGAGGTAGTATATAGTTATTTTATGTGACTGAAAATAGATAAACTATATTTAACCATTTTAAACAACATCCTCCAGTTTAGAGTACGTTTTTTTTTTATTATTGTTTTTGTTGTCATATGTAAAGTTATTTTAAGAATTTCTATTCGGTTGTTGACTTTCATACATAGAAAATCAATCAGTTTGTTTTTTTAAACAGTTGTAAAATGTCTTTTATTTATTGGTCATTGGTAGATATATTTGTTTTATAATTGTTTATAAATTTGTTTACATTTATTTATTTTTAGGGTAAAGTACTTGATAAGTCTGAATTGATGGGTTCATTGAAACCAACAACAAAAATGCGTCCGAAAGCAGCCCCACGACCAAGACCAAAGACAATTCATATTGATAGTGGTTCAGTTGAGATGGCCGAAGGGATGTTACAACCCAGTCGAGGGAGAAAAGGATCTAGTACTAATCTTACAGGTATTTTGCCTGTTTATTTGTGTTGTTGTTGTTGTTTAAAGCTTCAACTTATTATTTTATTTTTATTTAATGGCGTTTAAATGCATGGTTGTTTTTTTTTTGTTTGTTTTTGTTTCTTTGTAAATTTAGCTAATTCAACTATGAAACGTGATTATTATCGCGGCTCTCAAGATAGTCTAGCTGATCGAAGCATGAGCAGCGGCATGCTTTACAGAGGTGCGTTTCTTTACATAATTTCGTATTTTATATTTATTATTTTGTATTTATTATATTTTGATTTTGGTTGTGTTTGTTTATTGGGCGATATTTTGGTGGCTTACAGATTCACCTGATGACAGCCGGGGTATGTCACCATGTCATAGTGCTAACCAGACACTGGGACGTCGCAGTTCTTATAAAACAAGTAGAGGTCAGTATTTAGAGTCACATTTGTAATTGGAATATATATATATATATATATATATATATATATATATATATATATATATATATATATTTAGTTATTTATTTATTTATTTTTACCTGAATTTTTATATCCAATTCAGCTTTTTGTCACATGTAAATGTTGAGGTGTTTATCTCTTATAATTGTTGTATATGTAGAGAAAGCACGCCTGTAAAATTCATTTCCACAATATTTGATTTTTTATTCTGTTGGTTCTTTGATACATTAATTTGCGTCCATTTCATTTAACATGAAGTCAAATAGAGAATGAAGAACAAAACAAAAAAATATTGTTGTAATGCTGTATTGATTGGTTGTTAATAACAAACAACAGCATCTTGTATTTGTATTGTTACGCGATTCATTTATGTGTTATTATTGTTTGAACTTATGTTCAAGTGAAATGGAATATAGTAGTGTGTATGTATGTATGTACGATGTTTTTGCAGACCCCTCACCTGCCCAGGTTCGTGGCAGACCTAAGTATTCCAATTATCAAAACTTTAAAGGCCGCAAGTCTAGCTCTCTGATGAATTTGTACGGTAAGAGTTTATATGGCGTCAAAAGGTATCAATTCGCTATAGGTGTCTGAGCTGTTCTCTATGATCATTATTATTGGGCATGGTGTCTTTGTTTCTGTCTGTCTTTCTTTTATATTTATTTCAATTATATTTGGTTTAATCGGATTGTTAATTTTGGTGGTTATACTTATTGGATTTTATTTATTTATATTTTCTTTATAACATCATTGCATCCAATTACACAATTATATATATAAAAAAAACACGCTTGATCCCAATACTTATCCATTTGTGGTGATGGTCATAAATCCCTTTTTTATCCATATATTTATATATCTTTATAGAATTGTTGATTGGTGATAGGGTAGGGGGGTTTATCCCATATTCCTTGAATAATTTTTTTTCCAGTATTGCCTGATTATATTTTTGCAACTGTATTTTATAAGAATTGCATTCATATAAATATATACAATCGATACAGTTCTATGAAGATTTTGTTAATATTGCTTGGTTTTTATTTAAATTTATTAAATGTAAACATTCATGATTCATTTACAGAGAGAGATACAGAGTGTTTTTCAAAATTTTGTAAAGTTTTTAATACACTTAGATGATGTCATTATTAGAAATAGTGATTAGTTGTCGTCAGTTATTAATAGATTTTTATGAATTTGTTGCAATTTTATAATTACAAGGGATAATCGTTAAACAAAATCATTAGAGTATGATTTATTCTTTTAAGAATGAAACAAATCAAGTAATTAACAATACATTAATAACTAGGATATAAGGGGGATTGTTGTTATTGTTGTTGTTGTTGTTGTTATGATGGTTAAGATTTCAGATTAAGATGGTGATGATTCTCTATTGTTTTATTATAATCTCCTTTCTACAGGTTCCAGTACAGATCAAGATAGTTTAGCATATCGTTATGGTGATACTGATTCAGGTTTGGGCCGTGCAACACCACCACGGCGTGCTCCATCACCTGGTATGGGTGGTAGTATGCGACATTTACCATCACCATCAGGTCCGGGTAGTTTACCAGGTCTTATGTCTAAAGGTCGTCGTATATTCGATGATGGTGCTAGTGATATCAGTTCAACACCAAGTAGTATGATGGATTACAATGGTAAAATATTACTATTATTATTATTATTATTATATAGGAGTAATTTAATTGACTTTTAAAAGATACCTAAATAAATAAATCGTTTCAAATTGAAAATAGGTCCAAGATTGTATAAACAACCAGCGACGAAATCAAATCGTGGTATTATGTTAAATGCTGTTGAATATTGTGTATTTCCTGGTGTTGTAAATCGTGAAGCAAAGAGACGTGTATTAGAAGAGATTAATCGTTCAGAAAGTAAACATTTTTTGATTCTATTCAGGGATGCTGGTTGTCAATTTCGTGCTCTCTATTCATATTGTCCAGATCGTGAAGAAGTAACAAAATTATATGGCACAGGTCCTAAACAAGTTAATGATAGAATGTTTGATAAATTCTTCAAGTAAGAGAGAAAATCTATTAATTTATTGAAATATCGAAAATATTATAACAAATTAATCATATGACGTCATTTATTTTATTAGGTATAATTCTGGTGGGAAATGTTTCGCTCAAGTCCATACGAAACATTTAACAGTAACCATTGACGCATTCACAATTCACAATTCATTATGGCAAGGCAAGAAAGTTAATTTGCCTAATAAAAAGGATATGGCATTGGTTATATAAATTAATTGCAATTGTTAATTAGTCAACAAGAATTCATTTCTTTCTCTTTATCAATAATTCAAATGTAATTTTTCTTGTTTTTTTTTCTTGTTCATTGATGCTTTATTAATTTTATTTTATTTTTATTTAGTATTATGATTTAGGTTTATTTGTGTTAGAGTCGATTAGAGAAGAGCATTTCGTTTATTTTCCACACATTTTCTATTATATTATTTTTATATGCGTATAATATTTATATGCCAATTATGCAATTTCTGAGATATTAGGTGTAAAGTCACTACTATCGATCAATAATTTTCGTATTTTCGATTTTTTTTTTTTGTTTGGTTTATATTCTTTTAAGTATTACGTGCCTTTTTTATAATTAATAATTTGCCTCCCTCAATGTTGAATTATTTTTAGTTGTTACAACAGTTATTCCTGTTTGCTTTTTCTGTGCCAATTCTTTTTAAATCATCGTAATTGTACTTTGATTTTTTCTTCTCTTTTCAAAACAAAACATCAAAGTACAGAACGTCCATCATGCAACAATAAATTATTTGTGTCATTCCAAGTTGTATTTATTACTAGATTTAGAAGATTTAATTAAAAAAATAATGCTGGGCTGTCTTTCGGTAAATTCGGGGCGGTTTTCAAATTGTAAGAAATTAACAAAATAATGATGATTAATTATCAATTGAAAACTGTACTGAAAACGTTATCGTTTTCGTTTTGTTTTTATTATTAAATAAATGAATAAAATAAGTCACTAAAAACGTCTGCTTGACATAATTGTAAATTGCTTGTTTATATTATGGAAATACTAACTAGCCTTATAGTGCTTAGTTTTGTTTTTATATAAATCTAAAATAAATAAATAAATATATGTATGTATGTATGTATGTATGTTGAGATTATTGACGATCGATCAAATCGATTTATATGAAAATTAATATTTTTCTTAATAAGATCAATTTCGAACATTTAAATAAAAAAGAGTAACAACTATCGACTTACTTTAATCGTGTTATTTATTAGCAACATTGTTGGAGTGTTGTTTGTTTTTTTGTAAAGGAAAATGTTTTTTTTTTTTAAATGATTCTACATCATAATTATATTATAATTAACAAACATCATATTACATCGTTACAATACTAATCATTTATGTTTGTAAATATTATGTTTTTATATAATATAAAAAAATATATTTATTAATTTCCACTTATAAGAGTCATTGCTACTCGAACGTCAACAATAAAAATTGTAATAACCCCTACCATTTGATTTATTATTCTATTTGAACCACCATTATTAAGGGATGAAACAAAAGAAAAACACCAGACAATCTTACACTATTTGAAATGCTTTTTTATTTATTTGTTCTAACTGATAAATTTTTAGTTTCAAAAAATATTTGGACGAAACATTACTTAGGATCTAAAAGTCAGGTACATATTTTCTATAAAGATACAACAAAACACACACACACACACACAACATTCACACAATCATTCCACACACAACAGTCACACCACCAATCATCACACGAATTTCCTCTTAAAAATAAATATCATGATATTACAATAATAAAGTTTGGTATAATTATGCTATATGTATATATCGATTATTACGTAATATGTATATAAAATTGCTTTACAAAAATCTAATTTTGAGCTACAACGCCGCATTCACATTGAAGCCTGTCCTATCCCATTCTGTTCTGTTGTGTTGTTGTTGTAATTATAATCGAAAAAGAATAGCAACACAACAGTTAACAGGCGACAACAACAAGCCCCAATTATTTAGTAGTAAGTAAAATTTGAAAATTGTATACGTGATAGAAGCGCCGATTCGATTATTATTGTTATCATCTAAATAGTATTATCTTCTGTTTGTTTGTTTGTTTGTTTTTTTAATTGGATTCAAATTGTGTGAAATTTACCTAAACCGATTTTAAATTAAAATTAGAAATAGTCTTAAAATTGAAACATGCTATACATGATATACTTAATAAAACAATAGGTGGTATAATAATAATAATAAGAGTCTTACAGTTAAACATGAATAATAATAATAATAATAATAATAAATACGTTAACTGTGTATAAATAAGGAACTTAGTTTATAGTCATGGCCTTAAAACTACAAAACTGAAAAATAACGTGATATTTTGCAGTGGTGTGTCTTCATTATCAAACAATCTATTTAGTTTCAATAGTAAATAATACTTTTTCATTTTTTTTAAACGGTGATTTATGAATTTCTATGAGTTAATTGTTCTGTAAATAGTTTGATTACTGACTAGAATTATTGTTTTACATACATACATATATATATATATATATATATATATATATATATATACACATACATATATATGTATATAATAAAAAAATACATGGAAATGCTTGTGTTTTTGTTTTTGTAAAAAATACATTCAAATATTCGATTTAACAATTTCGTGAAATCAGTGCTAGCTAGTAGCTAACTAGCTATCTTCTTTTTTCTCATCAACTATTTATAAATAAGGTCAATAGAGCAGTCGCTTTATAAAATAAATAGCACAGCCTTTTGTTTCGATTTTTCAATATGTTATCTATGAAAAGGGACTATTTTTAAATAGAAAACGAATAAAAAGACACTAAGACAAAAAAAATATCATCATCATGACCCCTAGGCCGCCCCAGTACAATTTATACTTTGGGAGTAGTATTCAACAGTTTGTCTGTCAACAACACTGTGTCTTTTTTGTATAATTTTCGACAATAAAATACTTTATTTTTGTTTGTTTGTTTTCAATTTCCTGAGATTATACTTTGGAAACTGCAAACGTATTTGTTTTTGGATCATGTTCCAAATAATAATCTTCATCTTCATCTTGATTATTAATAACAGTATTCATTTTTGAATTACTACCACTCGACACGTATTTACCTAAACCAAGCAAATTCGAACTGGATCTAGCTAAACCTAATAGTGGTTCCTTAGGGCAATACTGTTCCATTGACATTACAACACCACTATCAGCATTTGATAATGGACGTAATGCTTTTTTACGTTTTACTGTTGAATTATCTTGTTGCTGTTGTATACAGGATGATGGCGTTGCACCATTTACTACAACTGATGCTGTTGTTGTTGTTGTTGATGTTGATGATGGTGGTGGTGGTGGTGGTGGTGTAAGAGCACAGCCACTAGATAAATCAAATGTTGTTGGTGATGATTTAATATCAGATGCTGAACATTTACGAAACTGATCAGGTAGATTAATTTCAAATTGATTATCTTGAAATTGTATCGATGTTAAACGTATATCAAGACATGGTACTATTATACGTGGATTATTTGCAAGGAATTCAACAATTTCTGAGGCTCGTGTTCGTTCTTTCGGATCTTGGTGCCAACACGACTTCATCAATGCTTTCCTATATATTAACAAAACCAAACCAAAAAGAAAAAAAAAAGTTAATAATGCTAATAATGATGATTGGTTTTAACTTACATTTGTGGTTTAACACCTTGTGGTAATATTATTGTATTTCCACTTTTGACATGTTCTAAAACTTCAGCATTACTCATCGCTTGATATGGGAAACTGCCAAATGTGACAATTTCATATAAAAGTACACCATAACTCCATACATCTGATGCTGGTGTAAATACACCTAATGCCAAACTTTCCGGTGCCATCCATCTAACAGGCAACATTCCTTTACGTGTAAATCGATAATAATCATTCTCAAACATTGGCCTAGTCATACCGAAATCACCTAATTTAACAATACGTTGAGCATTTACTAAACAATTCCTAGATGCTACATCACGATGTACATATTTCAATTCAGCTAAATAACTTAATGCACGTGCAACATCTAATGCCATTTGTGTTAAACGTTTACTACTTATTTCTTCAGATTCTTCAATATTCTCATTAACTAAATGTCGACGTGCTAATAAATATGTTTTCAAATCACCATATAACATAAATTCCATTATTGTAAATATTGGTTCATCTATAGTAACAACACCTAGTAATTGTACGATGTTTTTATGATCGAAACGTTTCATTACTTCAGCCTCTGAAAGGAAATCTAATTTCTCCTCAGTTGTTGAGCCTACTTTCAATGTTTTCACAGCAACAGCCATCCATGCTTTTCTTGGTAGATTTGCATCACCTGCATATACCATACCGAATGCACCTTCGCCCAATTTACGATTAATTACAACAGCTGAACGTGGCACTTCCCATTTATCCAAATCTTCAACATTTGTTGATAATAAATCAATGCCAAGATGGCGCATATATTTCTGTGTGAATCGCACTTGCTTATCATATTTCTTTTTCAACCAATAAATAATGCCAGTACAAAATAATAATAATATAACAATTACCATAATATTAACTAATACAATGGCTGCTGTACAATCAATATTGAATAATTCAGCGAAACCATGTAATGCACAATGTGGTGGTGGTAGTTCACCATCTTCTGGTATTGTACGTTCTAATGTGAACCATCTTAATGCTGATACATTCAAATTTAATTGGCCACCTAAGATCTCTGGACGGTCATCAGTTAGATTCGGTGTAAAATGACCAACTATGTGACTTTTATTGTCATACCATTCCATTATATTTATAACAGAGAATCGTGATGGACCACCACGGAATTTAATACGACCAGATACACCCATAAAATCAGTATCGATAATTAATTTTACTAATTTACTATAAGAAAAACAACAAATAAATAAATAAATGAAAAATATTCAATTTAGATACTACTACTAGTAGTCTATTCTTACTTTGTTGTGTTTTCTGAATGAATATCAGAAACTGCTTCAGGATCTGTTTTAATTAATTTATCTAATGCTAAAGCATACGTCCAAACGGCATCATAAGCATAACCAGCATATGGGGAAGTGCCTGTTGGTAATGATTTACTTGTTAAATTATTATATTTAGCTTTCCATTGAGCTACTGTGATATTTTCAGGTATAACTGTGTCATCTGGCGCGAAATATGCATGTGCCATTGAAAAGTATCCAGTAGCGGCCTATTAATTATTATTATTATTATTATTATTGATATATTAATTAATAAGAAATAAAAATTACTCTAATCATTTCAGCTGTTGAACAATTTATGGTTTCTCCTTTAAATTCATTAAAATAATCCGTATCATACCATGTATCATTTAGCCATGATGGTAGAAACCAAACATAACCATCATAGGCGGTCATTTTTAATTTCAATGCTTCACACATTACAATTCTAGCAATTTCATCAAAAACATCCAAAATAATAATTCTTGCCCGTTTTCTATTCAATTCTTCCAAATACTATTAATGTGCGTGTGTGTGTGTGTGTGTGTATATTATATAGAAAATATAAATATTAGATACAATCATTATTTTTATTGTAATATGTAATCACCAAAAGTCACTTACCCTAGTCATCTGGAACGTATGCTTCTCTCTTGGAAATTTTGTATTTGCTATAAATGTAATGCTATTCTCTTCTAATAATTCCTGCATCAAAGATATATATTCAGTATATTTTTGTCCATCTTCAGTTAATGATGCGACCCGTTTCCAACCTAATCGTTGAAATAATTGCAAATAGACATGTTTGTAATGTTTGTTTTCACCAATTGTACGAAAGAAAAATGGATATTTATGTCTATCTGAGAAACTGGCCCCTTCAGCACTATATGATATAACCATAATACGATAATGTTTTGATACACCAGCTAATGGTTCAACTGTATCAGAACATGCTGGTCCTAATACACCAATTAAATTATTATAATAGCCATCAACAATATAATCAATGAAACTTTTCATAACACTATCAGGACGACAACGGCCATTTGATATAATCAAATTCAGTTTATGGTTTGGCAATATCGAATGATTCTTATTAATTGCATCTTTAGCAAAGACAGCACCTTTTACAATGCCAGCACCATTATATGATGAACCAGTTATTGGGAATATACCACCAATATAAATTTTATTTGTATCAGAATCTGTTTGCCAATATGACCATGTTGTTTGGCGTTGTTTCATCCATTCACATGCCAAATTATGGTAATTGTCATCTTTACGTGTTTCAAATAAATTTAATAAAAACTCAAAATCATCATCTTCAAGTTTAAAACTACGTACAGCTTGGAATAATATACGATCAACTGTTTCAATTTTATGCCATATAAATTTTGTTAAACGATATAATTCATATTTACAACCGACTATTGATTTATTATTGTTGTTGTTGTTGTTGTTGTTTTGTGTTAATAATTGACATAATGGCCAATCTATTGATATATAATGATTCTCACGTAATATTATCTCGCTTGGTGTCCAATGTAGAATTATTATACTCTTATCTGTACCTTTATATGTTTTCGTTAAGAAATCTATTGTTTTTTCCAAATTATTACCCAACCAGATTACTTTAACATGCAATTTTAATTCTCTTATATGATCAACAACAAATTTCGTTCGATTTGTATGTTCAGTTAATAATAAAGCACATGGATTTGTTGTTGTTGTTGAATCACCACCACCACCACGACATTGTGGTGGTATAAACATACCATCTTCACAAAAACTACTGTCCATACATACATATTCATCTTTAGTTTCATAATTTAAACGTGAAAATGATTTAATTTGATTTAAAATATCAAAATCAGGATCAAAACTGGCAACAAATTTTCGATCTTTTAATAATGTCCAATGGAATTGTTGTATATCATCAATACGTTTATTATAAAAACGTTTTATTGGTGCATCCATTAATTTTGGTACATACCATCCAAATCGTCCTGTTGGTAAACTATTACCACAATCTTTAACTAAATGATGATCTTCGATTTTCATCGTATCATCAAATGCTGGCACCCAAACTTCTAAATTAATCATTGCACGTGGGAAACTAGTAATTATTAAACAATTAATTAATAACAAACTAATAAAACAACAACAACAACAACTTACGTCTCGTTATCATTTAATGGGGATGATAATGGTTCAATTGTTGTATCAATATTGAAATCATCATCATTAATTGTCATACGGAATCGGGCAAAACCTAAGATTTCCTCTAGAAATATCATGAAAATGTGTGTTGTTAATACATGTAATGGACGATTTGATGATTGAACAACAACTTCAGCCTGTTGACCAATATAGAATGGGTATTTCTTTGGAATTACCTCTGTAAAAAAAAAACAAATCATTAATTGTTGAAATCATCGAATGTTCCACATTGAACTGTTTCAAATTTCTAAATAGTGAATTTTTATATTAGACAGAGAGAATACGTCGGCAACGATTTCATTTATTTTGATTTTAAAACAAGACTCATTCATAATTCATGACTAATCATCTCGTATAATAAGATGCTTTATAGATAGACATTAAATTGCTTTTTAATTCGACCTTTATTTGAATGAGAAAAACGAACGATATTTTGTTTCTATTGGTGGTGGTGGTGGTGGTGTTGGGGAAATATCGTTTGTTATTTTATCAATTTCATATTTTCAATAAATATTACACAAATGATGATTTGAATAATAATCTGACAATAGTAGAGGACTTTTTCAACTAGTATTACGTACAAATAACTATTTAATTCGACCATTGTTAATTTCCAAATGAATTTTCAAAAAAATAAATAAACGAAATAAAAGTTCATCTATCATTTTCTAACTGTATACAACAATATTATTATTATATATATATATATATTTGATGTCATTATATTCTCTTTCATCTTCCAGTTTTAAATCCTCAAAAAAAGAACATTGATTTACCTTCTAGACAGGGGTTTCTTTTTCTGACATATTCTTTTTTCTTTTTTACGTCTATTTCCGTTCCTACACTTTTTTAATAATATAAACCCATCCTCTCATCTTTCATATTTATTTATCAAATATAGAGAGGACGAGGTGGTGTCTTTCTCAATAAATAAATAAATAAATAAATAAATAAATAAATAACATACATTTTTTTTTAAATTGAAATCGTCAATATTTAGATGGGACACCCGATATGAAGGTTAAGATGGATCAATTTAACTATGCATTGACGTCAGTGTACTGTAGTACATAATAATTATGATAACGATTCAGTTTGCTAATTTATACAGAATCAAACGCATTATGTATTAATTAACTGAAAACACACACACACACACACACACACACACACACACACACATATATGGAAAGGTAATTTTAATAAAGTGAAAATTATCGATCAAGTGCATTGACAATAAAATTAAATGACTTGCACAAAATTTAGATTAATTTTTGAGAATTAACATAAACAACAATTAATCTGTTTTCAATTCTATAAGGTCTCTGTGTTAAACTTGAACAACATTTAAGAAACTTGATCTGCGCGTGTGGGTGTGTGACTTGCACTCAATTTGTTTCCCCACAATATTATTTTTTTGTTTTGTTGTAAAGTGAAAAATTAGTGTACTCACCTGGTCTGTCGGTAAGGCATTTTGGATATAGACGATATGGTGTAGGTGCTGGTGGTGGATTTGGTTCAATAACTGCCAATACTAATGATGATGATAATAATATAAGAAACCACCAAGTAATTAACGAACACCACGTCCTTTTACGTTTGATATTCTCAAACATTTTGAAATTAACTGAAACAGAAATTAAAATAACAAACAATTAATAACTGATGGTTTATCAATCTTTAAAAACAAACATATATTAATATTTTATTATTATCGAATATTTCTCATCTCATTAATCTGTTTCTATATTATCGTTTTTAGTTATTATAGTCGTTCAAAATTTCCAGTGTATTTCAACTCAAGTTGTAGAAACGTTTGATCTATCAAATTTATTTTTATTTATTAATTTTCTCGATGAAACACCGAAGAAATTTACATTTTTTTTTTAAATTGCGTTCCAAAATTGCACAAAAGTTTTCAATAATCAATTTGCATTCTTTTGTGGATGCAATAAAGGAATATTTAAATAAATTTCCAAGAATACAAAATTCACAATAATTTCTGCTTGTTTTTGTTTCTTCTTCTTCTTCTCCTTCTTCTTGTTCCCCATCTTTCCTCAATAAGGCATTTTTCATAAATAAGAATTACAAAGAAAACATGAATATAAAAATAAAAAATATATGGTTTACAAATTCTTTTTTTTTCACCTTCCTACCATAAAACATCGAATGGTAAATCAATAGAATCATAAAAAACAAATAGGATTTAATAATAATTATCTACAAGTAACTAACTAAACATTAGCATGGTTATGTTAAAATAATGTTAGTCTTTGTAAATATTTTATGTCTTCAACTATATAAATGCATACAAAATGTTAAGATGATACTATCTTTCTAGATAGTTAGACTTTAACAATGACTAATCGATAGTGAAATGTAAAAGACAAAGTTCAAAATAATTAAAACGACATTGCTGATTATTATTGCAAGTCAATGGTTAATTGACCAAACAGGCTAAAATATACAATTACAGAGTGTCTCATCATAACTGAAACACTATCAATCCTCCTCCTCCTCCTACTCTCCTACAGAAATTGTTTTAATTCAATTGGTGTAAAATTAGAAAGTTTTATTATTATGTATTATGGTTGTGTGTGTGTTGCAATAAGGAAAAATAATTGGATTACCAGCCAGCCAGGCAAGCATTGTGGAGTTATATGGAAAATTGAAATTGATTAAAAAACTACCGCATATAACGATAAAAATTCTGCTATTTCTATAGACTTTTATTATGATTATTATTGGAAATCCAAGTCTCGCAATAATTGTTGTTTTTCTCTTATGCAGATGTAACAACAGCCGGTGAGGGGGAGTAAATTGTTTGTATAGGGAATGCTTTTCAAACTAAAGTTATCATCCCCCTTAAAATAAGAATTATTTTGCCATTCTTTCTTTTTCTATCTCTGCAATATTATATTATAAGCTGCCCTTTTTCATTTCTAATTAATTATGTAGGTAGATGATACTTAATTGATCACATTAACAAGTATAAATTCAATCATCAATTTCACAAACAATGAAAAGAAATTAGAGCAGTATAACCAAAATAATTATACAAAGCTTTTATGTTTTAAGGTTTCAGTTGCCTGACCTCCTAATCATCAAGAGATTAGGAGGTTTTAAACACACATCATAGTACCAACAAATACATTCCCTTCTAACCTAATCAAATTGAAAAAAAAACAACGTTGAATTGAATTTCTTTTTTATATATATATATATATATAAAAGGGAGAAAAACACAAAAAACAACCCTATCAAAACAAGATTCATCTAGGCCAGGTCAATGCATCCAAATCAACAAATTAAGACAATTTTTTTGATTTTGGACGGGTACTAAATTGTGTACAATAAGATACAAAATTGATAATTTCAATTGTCCAGCTATAGCCATTTGTTGTATTTGTAGATACTGTAAACTATAACCGGTAACGACATCTTTGCAATCTCAAGAAAAACTAGCATTTTTGAAAGTTACGGATTGCCGTCGTCTCGATCTCCATCTTCAAATTTAAAAAAGGCTTTATCATTAATGTCTTTGTATAAATTAACCGTTGATTTCTATGGACAGAAAATTGATTAATTTTCCAACAATAAAACGAAACATCCGCATCCACATTTTACAATTAGCAATAGAAGAAAACAAATCAACAACAGCATAAAAATGCTTTATAATTATAATAAGTATATGTTTTGTTGATAAAAACAAAGTGTAATAAAAATAATTCATAAAAATTATCATTCGGTATTTTTATAATTTAACTATTAACTAAGTTAATCAAAGTAATAGTATGCAAATAAAAGAACAACTTTCTTATTCAAAATATCAATGGAGTTAAGTTGATAATAAAAAAAATCAATTATTTAATTAATTTACTCGACAAACAGATAGATGGTTAGTTAGTTGTTTCCTCAATTTTGGTTATCTATTTGTACCTAGTAATGTTGAATGGTTGAATTGTTAAATGTTGAATCAGACTAAATTTGAATATTATTAAAACGTTTTTCTTTTTATTTATAAATAAACATAAAGTGAAGGCATACAGTCACATCGTAATGGGAAGTTATATAGTTATTTGCGGAATTTAAATTATTCATCAAATCTATTCCAAGTATAAAAAAAAACAACACCAATAATTCTTCATATACAACTTCGAATTAAAAATAATAATTAATTTGCAATTCTTTAATCACAAATTTTTCGCTACTATTAAGTAAAGAAAAATTTCAACATACAGTAAGTAAGTAGAATAACCCAACCAACCACCTTCACTCACTTCTACACTGACATATACACATACAGTTTGTTTTTATTTGTTGCATTTATTATTATTATTATAGTATTATGATTGTAAGACACACACACAGCAAGCACAAACAAGCAAGACACACAACACTTTTCCATACAATATTATTTACGTGAACACAACATGTCGGAAGAGAGGGGGCCCAGGCCCACCTTTTCCTTATAGTTACAAACAGGGCCCCCACCAGAAAAAGATCCGTCAGGTATATGTGCAGGTCTATGATAGACGAGAAGAACTGCATGCTGATGAAATGGGCATTGTGTATGATCGATATACATTTATACAATAATACCATATACCATAAATAAAAGAAGAAAGTATACGTAATGGAAAGAATAGAAAAAAACATTTCCTATATAGGAATTCAATTGAAAAAAAGAAAAACTCATATCTTAACAATTATCATATTATACACACATTCATGTACGTTGTTATTGCTAGATTTTATTGTTATTGTAGTAGTTGTTGTTGTTGTTATCATTTTACAAAGTGACATTTAATGGAATATTCTCTCATGTAAATTATGCGCCAAGTTCATGACTTTTTCTCTTTTTTTGCAATGATTAATTTTTATAAAATTGAAAAGTTTTTGTAGCAAAAAGGGTGTTTTAACTATAACAATAATGGTGGCACATTGCTAAACAACACGGTAAAAGTTCAAGCTGAAAGCAAGAGTTGTGAAAGCTTTTGTTAGGATACATACCATCATCATCATCATCATCATCATCATCAATATTGCTGTTAATAATAATAATAATAATAATAATAATAATAATAATAGAATTTCCTTTACGTTATAATTTAATTAGGATCTCTACCATTTTTTTGTTGTTTGTTTCTTATACATACAAGTAAAAAAATAATATCAAAGTTTTCATGTTTCTATATTATTTTGTGTGTCTGGCTTCGTTTATTTCAAAGAAAAACAAATAAATCGAGAATTATTTATTTATACAAATTCGAAAAGCTTTAATTTGAAAGTCTCTTCGTTTAAATAGCATTCAGACAAATCAAATTATAAAGGTTAATTGTTGCATGTTAACCTGCTTGTTAGATCTAGTAATTCTCTCATACGGCCAACAACAACAACAACAATAATAACAAAAATTTAATGAACGCCTACACTTCATATATTTTTATCATTAATGATAATAATAATAATAATAATAATAATAATAACAATGGTGAAAATGGGAAACCTCAATAATCATTCGTTTAAAAATAAGAAATGATGATGATGATGATGATGATGATGATGATGACGATGAATCACATAATATAGTAGACACACATAATACACGACTGATTTAGATAGAGAAAATCAAAAGTTTTATAAATGATAAACGAATGCAAATTTTCACATAATGTTAAATATCCATACAAGGCACGCTAATCAGTATTTATAACAATCTGATTAACATAGCTTATTAGTTATTATATCTCTACAGATATTTCCATCTAAATAATAATAATAATAATAATAATAATAATGGTAATTTTCAACAATTTCTTTCTATCTAACAAAATCCATTCATTCTAAAAGCTGAGAGAACATCGATGAAGCGTAAAGAGAGAATGCACATAAATAAATAAATAGATAAATAGACAACAATACAAGGTCGTCAATGATTTCCTTGTTCTTCAAATTGAATTCCTTTTAAATAGAATAAGAACGAATACAACCTACACATCCATGAGACATCCTGTAGTATAGACAGTATAAATAAGTGAATGTACGTAGATACATACGTACATTCATTTATGTATGTGTATAGATGATAATGATGATACTGATATTAAACCAGAAAATATCATCATTATAACCTTGACAATCATTATAAACATGAATATTATAAAATTTAAATAAATCAATTTAAAAAGTCTGATTGAAGAGAATTTCTGGAATTATTCTATTGACATCCTATGAAATTCTTAATTAATCCTTTCAATAATATGTAAGCTAGGTTTAACAGAGAATTAAATAGTTCAATCACTGCCTTAAATGTGTTTCAATCTTACAAGGAGAAACAAACACCCCTCCTTCCTATTTCTAGCAATTGCGCAACTAAATTTACTGTCGTATAACGTATGTAATAAAGGAAGGTCCATTTAATTGTCCCATTCGATAAATTCCACCCTGAAGTATTATTAGTAATAAATGTCAAAATATAACACACTAATATTTTATACACCTACATATATATGTGTGTGTGTGTGTGTATATGTGTTAACCTATAGGATATTTCCTCATTTTGTGTTGTTTTTCAACCATAAAGTTGACGAATTCTTTTCTTTTTCTTTTTTAATATAACAACAACGACAACAACAATTCAACCACATGTTAAAACTTTGTAGTAATATATTTCCAAAATACAAATAGATGTATGTAATAGAATCAAATAAATGGAAGTTGGCTGATACTGTTGCGGCTATATAGCTAACATTCTAAGTTTTATTATTGAATACTGCTGAGAGTTGGGGAAAAAATATATACAAATTATGCGACAGACTCAATATTTGTTTAGGATTACTGTTCCAACATCAATATCTGCTCCAGTTGAAAAGGATTGTTGTGAAAAAGGAGGATGAGGAAATAGGCAAGAAAACGTCTTATCTTGCAGGCTGGCAGGTAAATATTTTCAGGTAGGTAGGTAGGTGTACCTACTATTGCAATATTAAATCTATTTTAGAATAGAAGATTTGATTGCTAATTGATTTATTTACATTTACCATACAGTCGTCGATTATCTTTCATCATCATCATCATCACCATCATCATCATCATCACCACTTATAACAGATGGATAAATGTACAGAATCAGCTGCCTTCTTCTACACAACCCCCCCATCTCCCACACACACACACCGTTTGCAACACATAGAAGAAAAAACTTAATAAATCTCTAACGTCACATATACATCATAGTGTCAAAAAGGCCACATTTCTACTAATATGAGGAATAGAGTGTGAGAGAACGACAGACAGACGACACAGAGAAGAAAAAAGACCGGTCGTGTTTGCTTAAAGGGCCTGGCATGTTAATAAAATAAGGGCGATAGATAAATACAAGAGGAAGAGGAAAAAGAAAAGGTGACATATATATATATATATATATATATATATATATATATATATATATATATTGGATATAACACACATAACACAGAGGAAACGTGTAGTAGGTGTATATCACATACATCATCCATCACAATGATCTATAAACAGCGTGTCCAGACACAAAATGATATTGCCTCAAATGTTCTTATACTAGTTTTATAGAGAAAGTTATTTTATTCATAGTTTTATATGATTTAAGCGCTATTGTACAGCGCGTGTGCGTGTGTGTGTGTTTTGTCAATTTATTCATTAATTTGGAAGAGATGGTGGATCTTCTGACAATCACCAAGTCAACAAGTCCCAGTCGCTACTTTCGACTGTTGCTTCTACACTGTCTTTTCCAATCATGAAGGTGTATTATACTATGTAGATACGACAACGACGACGGCAGTTTTGAATAGGAAATAAACAATCATAATGTTTCGAGAAATAATTAAATTGATAGAGAGAAAAAAAACAGGAAAAAACAAACTATTATTTCAGCTTGTTATATATATATAGTGTGTGTGTGTGTGTGTGTGTGTGTGTGTGTGTGTGTGTGTGTGTGTGTGTGTGTGTGTGTGTGTGTGTGTGTGTGTGTGTGTGTGTGTGTGTGTGTGTGTGTGTGTGTGTGTGTGTGTGTGTGTGTGTGTGTGTGTGTGTGTGTGTGTGTGTGTGTGTGTGTGTGTGTGTGTGTGTGTGTGTGTATATCTACCTATTCGTACAAAATTGGACTAATTTTTAGAAATTATTAATTTTAATGAGATATTTTTGTTTCCGGTTTGTTTTTGTGAATATACCTATCTATTTCCTCTCTACTACACTGTTATTCCATACAAACAACAACAAACAAACAAACAAACAAACACCTTTATTATTTAATTTTCTATTATCCTCTCCGTTACGTTTACATCCCGCCTCATCCAAAAAAAAGTTAAATTAATTAACGAAGGGTTATTGTATGTATGTGTGAATAGAGTCATTTTGGGAAATTTTAATTGGAGCTACTGCCACGCATCAAATTTCATTCAATTAGAATCAAACGACTTTTGATGATAATAACAATATATGTATCTAGTAGATAATGAACAGACGACAATAAAAAAATAATAAACGAAAAAATCAGACAGACATTGATGATTTTCCCATCAAAAGTTTACACAAATGTCAGAATTATTGACGAAATCTAGAACTGGTTTACATAAAAGAAAAATATGAGTTGTACAATAAAAAGGTTCGTTCAATATTTAAATTAATTTCAAAAATGACAACAGAAGAAAAAAACAACACAGTCGTAATAACATTCTTGTTAATTACAGCAAGGACAGACAAATCAAGAACAATTCATTTTTATGTTTCCATTGTAAACAATATGTGTACGTGTGTACGTGTGCGCGTGCGCGTGCGCGTGCGCGCGCATGTGTGTGTGTGTGTGTGTGTGTGTGTGTGTGCGTGTGTGTGCGTGTGTGCGCGTGTGTGTGTGTGTGCGCGTGCGTGTGTGTGCGCGCGCGTGCGTGTGTGTGCGCGCGCGTGCGTGTGTGTGCGCGCGTGCGTGTGTGTGTGCGCGTGCGTGTGTGTGTGCGCGTGTGGTGGTGGTGGTTTTGGTGGTGGTGGTGGTGGTTTTGGTGGTGGTGGTGGTTTTGGTGGTGGTGGTGGTTTTGGTGGTGGTGGTGGTTTTGGTGGTGGTGGTGGTTTTGGTGGTGGTGGTGGTTTTGGTGGTGGTGGTGGTTTTGGTGGTGGTGGTGGTTTTGGTGGTGGTGGTGGTTTTGGTGGTGGTGGTGGTGGTGGTGGTGGTGGTGGTGGTGGTGGTGGTGGTGGTGGTGGTGATGACTTTTTGATTTTTGTTGTTGTTGTTGTTGCTGTTGTTGTTTCACAGTGTATACTAAAAATAACTTTATCATATTCTATCATCAACTATTAAAAACATTAGAAATAGAATATTTTTTGTTTCTAAATATAAAATGGCATAGAAAGGAACACACGACGAATGAATAAACAAACAGAGAGCTACATGTCAGGTAACTTTTAGTCGAACCAATTCGTCATAAGGACAATTAAAACGTCATCAAATTCCTGGAAAGGTCTCTTGTGATGCGATTTTGTCGTTCTTTTATTGTTGATGTTGTTGTTGGGAGGTAGTAGTTTTAAAAAGTTATAGCGTCACAGAATGTTTTCATAGTTAAAAAAAACTAAAACTAAAACAAACACTAAAGAAAAACAAGAGAATTTGTGTATGGAAATTTTAAATCCAGATAGGTACACAATAGACAGTTTTTATCAAATTGAAACATTGGCGGCGTTAATTAGACAAAAGCTGAAACGAAAAAAAAAATTCGTCAAATTTTGCTGGCAACATAAATCATAACAAAACTGTTTAAAGATGTTTATCAAACAAAACAAAAAAATTGAAAATTTTAGGCGATTTTATAATTTGAACTTTATTTATTACATTTATTATTATTATTATAAACTTCACACAATCAGTAGAGATAGCAGAAAATTTCATTGTGTTAATCACTTTTTTTGGAATGCGGAAATATTCAAATATTTAAAGGTCTTGAAATGGGAATTGTAAAAAAAATCAAGGTTAGAAAAGCCACAAGATTCATCTATGGGGTCAAAATATGTCTCTTTCTTTCAAATTCGAATGAAAGACATTATTGGAAATCTTAAATTTTAAATCAAAACAGCCTGATAGATAAATGAAAAAAAAAACAACAACAACCACAAAACTATCGATTCGTGAACAAATAATTGATATTTCATATTGTTGTTGTATATATTTTACTACCGGATATGAAAATTATTACCCAATTATCTATCACAAAACCCTAGAAAACATAGCGATTTAAGAAAAATTTAATAAATTATTAATTAGCTAATTGTAAATACAAGATGTGTTGCTATTAATTAATTAGAAACGCTTTTGAAAAATACAGTTTACCGTGACAATTAATATAATTATAATGACATTTCTTAAAAAATATGCAAAACCTAATTACCTTTAAATAGAAAGTGATTTGATTCGTGTTTCTTTCTTTTTTTATATCTAAATATTATTATCTATGTGTATAATAATTTATGACTTTTTTCTGGTACGTTTTTTTTTGACGTGATAACGTCTTATAAATTGATGAAAGCACTTGCGAGAAAATGTAACGTTCCGCCTGACCTTGAGCGTGCAAGCGAGAGCGCGGAACAAGCGATAGAGAGGCACGATCGGCGCAAGCGTTGGCTTGTGACACATTTATCTCTCTTCTCGCGTGACGTCAGAGCTAGCTCATCCCTTGCCGCACACACTATTTTTCATATCACCTGTATTGAATTAAAATTAAAATCTTTGATAACGATTTGACGACAGCTGTCAGACGATTATGATTTCATGTTTATAATAAACAAATGCGATTCTGACAGACTTAAAATAAATAATAAATAAATGTGCCGGGCAGAAACAACGTTGTTTCTGACTGACACAGTCGCATTGATCTGAAATTGTCATGTTTTGACTGTCACAACAGAGATCAAAACTCGCTGTTTCAATGCAGATGATATGAAAAAATATATATTTTAATTAACGAGTGTAAATAAATGTTAATTTATCGAAAAAATTGTAATTTTCAATTAACTGCTTCTTTGTATTATACAAAATAATGACAATTCAGTGATAATAATTCAATTCAATTTATAAAAGTATGCAATTTTTCATCAATGTTTCTTTATGACGTTATCACGTAAAACTATCGTCCGTAAACCGACTTTACAGACAACCAATTTTTTTGCTGATTTGTTCGTTAATAATAAATCCTCAACATTTGCAAATTCGAATGCCATTTAAGTTAAAAAAAAATGTCTATATTTCATAAGCAATAAATCTCGATTATTGTTGTTGTTTTTTTTTAAAAGCCTTTGTATATAGGACCATGAAACGTTCATATGTGTCTCTTACAATGAATAATTAAATAATAATTATGACAAATATTACCTAAAGAAAAAAATAACAGAAATCATGCTTTCTTTTATATATGTATAATAAATATATTCAACTATGTAAATAGTTAGTTATTAAATAGTTGCCACATTAATCAATTATAATTATGCAATTTTATTTATTTTTTGTTTAAATTACTCACTCACAATGATTTGATTGTTTCATTATTTGAACAATATTAACAAATATCAGTTAATCAAAAAAAAAAAATTAAACAATTTGAAAATGTGTAGAATTATTGAGGAAAATTTCCGAACAAAAAAGGAGGTATAATGGTAAATTCAAATCGTCAACTACATTAATATTAGAAGGGAGAATAGAAACAAATAAACAAACATATATTTTGGCAACAATGGCATATTTTAAAGAAGGTCAAAGATTGATCTATTTAGTTCTATTATCAATGTAACGAATAGAAGAAATAATTGAAAAATAAAATAGAAAATAGCCCGGCGCATCCACCAAATTTCCGATTCTAATTTTATCACTATTATTATTATTATTATTATTTACCTAAAATACAAAAAAATAATACAAGTTGTATACATACACACACACACACATAAAAAAATTATAATAATAATAAAATGTCAAATATTGCAAAAGGGAATCTGTCATGTTCAACATCATTTTTGTTCTGACATGTGGTAATCTTTCAAATTCGCAAACTCTCCCATTTCCCTGTTGTTTTATTGTTGTTTTTTTTTAACTATTAAAATTCATTTCTATTTAATACAAAAATAGAATAATAGGATAAGTTACAATAAGTTAAAAATATGTTCTCAACGCTATTTAAAAATGTAAAAAAGGTCAGTTATTTATAAAGAAGTGTCAATTTATGATGATGATGATGACAAGGATAATAATAGAAATGAAAGAATTTTCTAACAAACATTCAATCTTTTGTATTAATATTTTCAATCTATTTAGTTTCTTTCCCGCATCTTATATCTACCTATCTAGTGTAAATAACAAATGTTTACTTTGGAATTTATTTTCGTATTGTCATCACAACAAATAAAAATAGAATTATTTGACATTTTCATTCTATTATAAATCACAACACAAAAATGTAGAGAAAGATTGAATGAATCATGAAAAAACAAAACAAATTGTGTATGCGTTTATTGTTCAACTGTACAACAATCCATGTATTTGTATTAATTAATTAACAGAAAGGGCAAATGTATGTTTGACTTTCTCATAAATATCAGTTGCAATAATAATTGACTACATATTAAAATTTATAAATAAATCATCATTGCATTCAATATGATGATAATAAATAAAAATAGAATGAATAAAGCAAAAATTAAGATTAATTTGATGAGATCATGACCTATAAATCTGTTAAATTAATTTTCTACATGTACATGCAACACACACACACACACAATTGTAAAACAATTGTAAATTTCAACTTTACTACAATCAAAATTGAAATCTAACATTTGCTAAAAAGGAGTTATTAGAGATTAGCAAAAGAACATGTGCAATCAAAATGATAATGTCATATCGAGGAAAACATTCAAAGTGAATCGGAGAATCACCTCCAAGAATATTGAGTAATTAATAACTAGTGAAATTACAAGACAGTTCAGATAAATTCACTTATTCCCGTTCAATATATATACATATAGCACCTAAAAGTTGAGTGAACAGCTAAGCATCTTTTCCAAAAAGAAGCAAACAAACAAAAAAAAATAGAATCATACTGAATAGTAAGTAGCAAGCACGTGCTTTACAGTTCTAACAACTAAACAATTTAAATATAATTTAAAATGTCAACCCCTAAAATTTTCTAAAATATAAACAAAACACCAAAAAATAGTGATATTCAACAATAACAACAACCACAACAACAACACTAAAGGCCATAAATAGTACATTGGCCCCAAAACGATTATAAAAAAGAAAAGAGAAAAATAGGGCACTTATTTTGTGGGTAGAGAAACGAGTAACAGATGCCAGCTAGCTAATGTAGTCTTCAATATAAAAACCTTCTTTATTTCAAGGTGGAAATGAATTAAATAAACACAAGGATTCATTTTGTTGTTGCTGCCCTTCAAAATTCCCTCTTCACTCTCTTTTTTTGATAATAATATAAACACGTGTAGAATATCAGTCCTCAAAATAAAAAGGCAATTGCAGCAATAACGGAAAATTACAAAACAAAAACAGGTGGTAAATATGTTGATGATTGTGGAGATATGTAGGTATAGCGATATCTATCTATATACATATAGATATATCCACGCATAGTAAAGACGATCAACAACCTTTTTTAGAGAAAAATATTCATCTTTAATTTATTATTCAATGAAATTCAGAGATAAATAGAATTTCTATTTATTGTAGACATATTATTATTATGATTATTATATTTATGTGTGGGGGGGGGTATCAAAACAAAAAACAAAACAAATATATTTGCTACAACGAAAAACAAATGAATCAACAACAAAGATAATTTATTTTAGCCCGGCCAGATTAACAAAAACAACCTTAAAATATGTAGGCCGCAACAACTTGGATGTATTATTATTATTATTATTATTATTATTATTATTATTATTATTATTATTATTATTATTATTATTATTATTATTATTATTATTATTATTATTATTATTATTATTATTATTATTATTATTATTATTATTATTATTATTATTATTATTATTATTATTATTATTATTATTATTATTATTATTATTATTATTATTATTATTATTATTATTATTATTATTATTATTATTATTATTATTATTATTATTATTATTATTATTATTATTATTATTATTATTATTATTATTATTATTATTATTATTATTATTATTATTATTATTATTATTATTATTATTATTATTATTATTATTATTATTATTATTATTATTATTATTATTATTATTATTATTATTATTATTATTATTATTATTATTATTATTATTATTATTATTATTATTATTATTATTATTATTATTATTATTATTATTATTATTATTATTATTATTATTATTATTATTATTATTATTATTATTATTATTATTATTATTATTATTATTATTATTATTATTATTATTATTATTATTATTATTATTATTATTATTATTATTATTATTATTATTATTATTATTATTATTATTATTATTATTATTATTATTATTATTATTATTATTACAAAATCTTAATTAATTCATTCATTGATAACAATCAACAATCATATTATTATTATCATAGGCCTTGATTTGTATAAACAAAAATTAATTATTTTTAGAATTTTGATCTAACACACACACACACACACACACACACACACACACACACACACACACACACACACACACACACACACACACACACACACACACACACACACAACCGATCGTATTATGAATAGATAATAAAATTAATATTAATGAATGAAACAACAAGAAAAAAAAGAAAAGTAGATCAATAATTATACTCACGTTGATATTTCATTCATTAAATGCAGGATGATATAAACAATGATAATTTCGTACATAATTCTTTCTTGATGAATTTGGATCTGAAACAACAGATTTGATTTGATTAATTAATAAAACAAGCAATCTATAGTAAGTCTATTTAGATTCAATCAACTTTAATGCAGCGATCAAAGTCAAGTCGCGCATTTTCGTATATTTGTATATTTATGAAAAACACATAATGATTGTTTGTTTGTTTGTTTTCGCTAAGAAATTTCCTTTATTTTGTAAGTGTCTGAATGTGTGTGCATGTGTGTGGTATCATCCCCTATTCATAATTAAATTTAGCCTTTTAGAGATTATTTAGAGTTATTCATAATTCAAAGAGGAACTCTAATACTCTGGTATTCTAAATAGTTAAATTATTATGTACACACAAAACTACTAATTTACTTTTCAATTAGACAAAAACGACATAATCAAACCTATATTCTTAGTTAATTAGTAGTAATTAATAATTATTATAATAATAACAATTCGGCGAGGAGAAATAAAACAATAACAAAACGAGTAATAACAACAGTCAAGATTCAATAATGATGGTTTAATGACCGTTTCATGATTGCATTTTATCTTTAATCAACATACAAAGTTGAATTTCGTTTGCCCTTTTACATTCCTTGAACATTTTTCAATCTATGTATGTATTAAAAAAAAAAGCCATACATTGTAATAAAAATAACACACACACACACAATTTTTTTTATTAAAATGCAAGCTACAATAACGAACAACATAAAAAATAGAAAAAATTAGAAATAAAATGTATTATTAAATAATTCACAATTAAAATTTCGAAAAAAAAAATTATGGTGAAAACCGGAAATCTTAATTTTGATACAATTTAATTTCATAAATAAATAAATAAATAGATAAATACCTACTCCTAGATAAATAAAACTTAAATGATTTAATTTGAAATTTTGGACGACAACAGAATGAGGTTATACTTAATTACGAATTGTTGTGTATTTTTAAGAGTAAAAGTGTGCAAATTTCACTTGTCTTTCATTCTTGAAATGGAGTCACAATGAATTTCACAATTTCCACCATCTGTTTAGGTATAATCAGAAGAAGAGAAAAAATATTGATCATTGAAATGAATAGATAGGCGATGACATGCTCTATCTAATTTATTCAATGGTGAATTAGAATAATAGTTATTTAAAAAGAAAAAAGAACATGTAAGAAGTGAAACTTGTAACTATAACGGTATACAATCAATTTGTTGATGATGATGATGATGACGACGATGATGGATCAATGAATGGCGAAGGACAGACTACTCTTGGAACTTTACAATCTGCAAATTTATAATCGATTCCATCGATAATTGGGTAAAACTTTCAAGTACTTTAAAGGATTTATTTTCTACTTTCTATCTTTGTTTGTGTTGTAAGTAGTTTCAACAATTTAATTGGATTTCTTATCAAAAATACAGGTAACACCCGTATAATGAGGAGATTAAGTTCTGCGCTTTTATGCGGCATCTTGATTTCCATGTTTTACTGTCTACAAAAACAAATCTATTGTATACAGAATTGTATACTTGTATAACAACAGCATTTGTAAAGTTGTTTCTTAAACTTTGTGCTTCTTTCAATAATCGAGAATCTGCATTTAGAAAATAGACTAACAATAGACTAACTTTAGGCATTTCTTTATGCTTTTTTTACGATGAAAACTTGACAAATTGTGTGACTTGTTTATTTACGTTCAGCATAAGTGATTGCCCTGAAAAGCTTGTATTATACATATGCTTATGTACCTATATATATATACAGGGTGTTTCACCTAAAAGGACCCCCCCCCATTCGTGCATTCATAACCCTAATGGGTGCCTAATGTACAATTACAATCTACCTAACCATCCTCTAAGTATGCCAAAGCAAATCATGTCGTAAACACGACAAGAAAATTCGTTTCTTAATCTTTGTTAGTTTGGAAGAAAAATGCCAAGGAAAAATTCACTTTACAGAGGTTTATTAAATCAGTGTTTTAAACACAACGGTATCAATAACAATAGCAATGAATGCAATGTCAGTATAATAATAATAATAATAATAATAATAATAATAATAATAATAATAATAATAATAATAATAATAATAATAATAATAATAATAATAATAATAATAATAATAATAATAATAATAATAATAATAATAATAATAATAATAATAATAATAATAATAATAATAATAATAATAATAATAATAATAATAATAATAATAATAATAATAATAATAATAATAATAATAATAATAATAATAATAATAATAATAATAATAATAATAATAATAATAATAATAATAATAATAATAATAATAATAATAATAATAATAATAATAATAATAATAATAATAATAATAATAATAATAATAATAATAATAATAATAATAATAATAATAATAATAATAATAATAATAATAATAATAATAATAATAATAATAATAATAATAATAATAATAATAATAATAATAATAATAATAATAATAATAATAATAATAATAATAATAATAATAATAATAATAATAATAATAATAATAATAATAATAATAATAATAATAATAATAATAATAATAATAATAATAATAATAATAATAATAATAATAATAATAATAATAATAATAATAATAATAATAATAATAATAATAATAATAATAATAATAATAATAATAATAATAATAATAATAATAATAATAATAATAATAATAATAATAATAATAATAATAATAATAATAATAATAGATAAAAAAGTATGGAAACAAAAAATTAAAAAAAATTATATATTTATAGATTGAATTTTTTCTAATAAAACAAACAATTAAAGCCAATGTTTTAAACAAAATTCCCATAGATTTCCATCCAAATCCCAATTTGCCAAGTGCGTCGTTGTAGCTATATAGCCACCACATGAAACACATTATTCTTGTTAGATAGTATAATACCTACTATCCTACTTATCCCATTAACTAAGTTAGATAAGGCAAGTATGTATGCAGACTACTGTCCCATCTGATTTAAACATCGTTAAAGAAAAACACAATGGGCGTTTGATGAATTGATATAGTTGCTTGCATACAATCAGAGAGAAGGAGAAAAACAAACGAACTTAAGCACGACACTGGATTTTCTTCATTTATGTTGCTAGACTTGTACAGATTAAAGCAATTTTATTCGTTTAACGACTGTGTCACGAGAAATTGCGTGTTGCGAAACTAATTTTATTTCCAACGAATTCCTATTGCATAAACAGCAGTACTCACAGGTGGAAAAAAAAACAAACAACAAAATAAAATGATAAAAAGATAAAACAAAAAAAAATCCTACACGTGTGTTAGTGTTAAGTACTTTTATTGTTTATAATAACATTGAACGATTATACAAATAAACCGGTGATAATTAATTGAATAACATAGAAATAATCAATAAAATAAAATAAAACTGGTTAAGCAGTTAGAAAAATAACGAAGAATAAATAATAATAGCACATAATCTCCTTGTTCCTTCTCGTTTATTTTTATTTCTTTCTTTATAATTTAAATATAAATCAAAAAGACATGCATACCAATTTGATCAAAGAAGAACAAACAACAATAAAATCGAACCGGCTTGTTTCCTACTTGCTTTCTTTTCGTACGCTCTTATATCACCAAATGAAGTTTCAAAAATAACAATACAATAGATTATTCGAACAGAAGACCTCCTGTCCTCTATAACCATACCACCACATATACTTAGAACACACTTAATAAATTACACGGATGGGATGCAAACGAAAAAGCACCACTTGAATCTCGAACAGGTTCATTCATGATCTTTCCAGGGAAACACGATCAATTAACAACACAACATTGTTTCTAAAAGTAAGTTGGTAAGTTGGTAACTTTTTAGATATTGAGGGAGAATTATAAAGAAATTCAAAACCAGTGACGATGTAACTAGGATTAGGGGGATACAACGTGAGTTGTGTTTTTAAAAAGAGAATTAAGTTAGATATATAGTTGTTATTTTTTGAAAATGTGCATAATGTTATTCCAATGCCATTAGTTATTAAATACTGAACTATTTATTATGCATTCTATCTAGCACAAAATATCTAAGGTGTGCATGATTTTAGTGTTGTAGCATTGTTGTTTAAAAGATAAGCGACACACATTCTGTAGCACTCTGTGCTGCAAGAAATCAATTGTTCTGTTGGAGGCACATACCTTTCAGAAACTTTTAACTCTTTAATTTAAAATTATGTGTGAAAATAATAATTTTAGAACCTCGGATGGACGACTAAAATAGTGTTTTGAAATTCACAACTTTATTCTATCGAAAAACATAAATAAATCATTCTAAACTATATTGTCGTGTATAATATCATAAATAAATACATAATACGTAGGTATATAATAGAATATTTTATCTATTATAGATAATATCAAGCATGAATATTGAATGCCGAAAAATTCATCGCGATACCTACATCTGTATCTAGCAATATATTTACATTTGTCCTGTGCGAATCAAAGAATTTTCCAAAGTGTGTGCCTCCCCCCCCCCACCTCTCTATACGATCAAGATTTCCTCAAACATTTTCTTTTTGATTAAATTAATTTAAATAGATTCAATTTAAAACGAAAACATAACATGTTATAAACAATTACAAAATTTATTTCTATTGGAAAATCATAAATTTCCTGTTTTTTGGAACAGATTGTAAATTTCATCTGATAAAACTAATAGTTCTAGGGAAATAATGTTCCGTTTAATCAATAATTTTAATATTAGATAGAATAATAATAATAATAATTCTAGGAATCGCGACATAATCAAATAACAATCGGTATAGTTTTGTGTTTTTGGCAATTATACATTAGAGATGCACTGATAAGATAAGAATCCTACTGCATTCAATATTTGATTTATGATAACGATTTTTTTTTTGTTAGTTTTTATAGTTGGATAATAGTGCGACTTTCGATACGACGACAATTTATATATTTATGATGCATATGCATATAATAATAGTAAATACAATGAATGATAGCAAAGAACTATTTTAAATACTAATATCTATCTACATGTATTTTTATAGGAGGAAATTATCTGTAGATGCGTGTGTGCGTGTGTGTTCTGTTGATGCACTTTGAATACAAATATTTATACAATGAAATACAGTACACATGCAAAAATTAGACAAACAATTTCTGGTTCAAAATAAATGCATACATAAATTATGTTTACTTTATGCACAGAACCGGCTCGAGAGTAGGCCAGTTTGATTCTTATTTTATTTGCACAATTTTTCTAGCTCTATAAACTTGGGCTTGCTATTCTAATACCACTTATTTTTAGGGGGGGGGGCTCATGTAGTGTCTGTTATACTAAAATCTTGATCAAGTCGGACCTGTCTTTCTGTATGTATACATATGTATTTTAATCTATATTTACATTAATCGTTACACTTATTATTATTATTATTATTATTATTGCATTTTATTATAGGATGACTTGTTGGTCCAATTATTTTCAATGCACCGTGGAATCATGATGTGTTTATCACATATTATAACACAACATTATTGTGTCTTTATGTGTGAGTGTGTGTGCGTGTGTGTTATCCTTCAATGAAATATTATGAAATTTAACTAAACGTATTAACATTTTCGACTATAATAAATATCATTTTAAAATAGATTTTCTTACACACTATTAAAATGTTAAATTGTGTACCATTATTATATGTGTCTATTCACGAATTCTAAAAATGTTTCTATCACCATCAACCATCAGCGACAAAAACCTGAATTTTTTTTAAAATCCATCAGCTGTCACAATAATTGTAATCAATCGTGTAATAGACACAATAGAAATTTGTGTATCATTCTTATCTTTGAAAATATTTATAGAATATCGCACGTGGGTGTGTGTGTTTTTTTAAATTTTTCGTATTAAATTATCTAACAACACTTCGCATTTTATGTTTATCTTTTCAACAATTATAATGCGCTTTTTTATTTGCAATTAATAATCTATCTCTCAAGAACCTTGAGTTGTAATTTGAAGAATAACAAAAAAGCATTAACAAAAAAAATCCCTTGCAAAAATGTCAGTTATGGTTATTACTATTCTGTTAAAATAAGCACAGTGTAATTATTTGCAAGGATTATAGCATGTTGTTGTTGTTATTGTTGTTGTTGGTTTTCTTAAACAATCTGAACATCTGAGTAACTTTAATGCAGTCCTTTTGTTCTCAATAAACTGTAGATTTTTTGGAATATGTCTTGTGATCAGGATCGAGACTCGAGGGTAGATGCATGCTTCGAAGGACGCTATTATTACTTATTCTTCTCTCTTGTGTCTACAGTTAGACAGTTGACTGAATTGGTCCTGCATAAAGTCAATCCGACCAAGTGATAATAAACGACAAGTATAAATTCAGACCGTTCTTTTTATTCCCGTTTCCCGTTCTAATTAATTTATTGTTTTCTCATGTATGGTTTATAAATTGTGTATTTGCCACTTATTCTAACATGATGATGATGATGATAATTCTGTCTATTTTTCTTATTTGATTTTTGCATTACACAACAACTTACTACAAGTCACGGATTCAATCATAAAAATAATATTTTTACATGATTAAGAGTGGTTTAGGGTTATGCAATAATAACATTAATAATAAAGAATTGTGCGTTAATATAAAAACAAAATTGAATAAACAATAAACCATGACCATACCAAACTGTAATTTGTATGTGCAAATATTGCGATAAACATATTTATATAAGTATTAAAAAGAAACACGTACAAGCAAAATTAAAAATAGAAAGAAAAAAAATGACAATTCATTCATATAATATTTTAATGTTTTTCAATTATTTTTTGTTTCTAGATGACGATATCAACAACAATAACAACAAACAACAAATCGTCCAAGTTCAATAGCCATTCATGTTGATTGTTGTTGTTGTTGTTAAAATTAAACAAGGGCTAAAAATATTTACGATGCATCTAGTATTTAACAATACGACGTAACTCTATAAAACCAAACTTTTACTATCGACATTAAAGGTGAATGAAACTTTACAGGAACTGTTCTTATTTACTATACAAGTGTACTACACACACACACACACACACAACACACACACGTAGCCATAGAAATGAATAGTTATATAGATATATAATTTAGGTTTTTTCTTTCATTTCCATAATGATTCTGTTAATTTTTTTGCCATTACGAGTATATAGAGTAAGTATTATTTGTTTTTTAACAAACATAGGGCGACATATTGACTAGACAAAACAATAAATATCCATAAAGCATATACATAACATAGATGATGAAACGGAAGTCCGAACAACATCCTCCTATTATTTATTGTAAATGAACACCCTCCCATAATACAATTACAATCATTATTGTATCGCAATTAAAAACAGAAATGTCAAATAATTTGATTGATAGGGGACAGAGATAGAGAGGAGGTGTTGGTGATATTCTCCTCTTCATTTGCACAATAAACCAGAAAAGGATGACACTTCAGAAATTAGAGGATAATACTTAAATAGATACAACTATCTATTACTAGCACCTTAGATAACTATCAAATTCTAGAGATGATTATCTAACTGGGACGACCGATAGATAGCATCCTATCTGTATCTACAATAATTATAAATATGTATGGATGTATGTTGTATTTATATTATATTAAACCAATAAACATTGACCACGGATCCTTTCATAACAATAAAGAGGTGGCTGTTAATTTGTTTCTTAAATAACTAAGCCGTCGCGACAATTGTCCACTGATTAATGTTGTGTTGCTGATGTTATTTTAGTTGCTTTCCACTGTACATTCATAAATAATAATAATAATAATAATAATATAAAATATATACAGACGAGACTATAAAATATACACACAAAAAAATGAATAATAATAACAATAGAGTTCAAATTACAACAATATATACCTTTAACAAAACAAAAAGAGACATAAATAAACAATTTATAGAGGTTAGAGTGATGACAAATTTTATAGAATTTATTAAAATATGTGTACCTAGTTAGGTATTTATAAAATAATTAAATTTTAATTTGGAAATTTATAAATCATAAAAAAACAACAAACCATTTATAATATAAATGAGTACATAATTATTATTAATTAGAAAGTTATTAGAACAACACAAGTTTGTTGTATACCTTTAAGGCATTACGTAAAGTTTAAATCTTCTTACAAACGTTTCAACAAAACGGTACTTAGATAGTTTATATACACACACACACACACATAAATACACATAAGGGATGTTGTTGTATCAATTACATTATTTGCACACAAAATTATACCATGTTTATTTTTAATATTAATTAACCATAAATAAATACAGTGTTCTATCTACCTATTGTATCTACCTACTAATATGGCCAAGCAAACTAAATCTTACCAATCTCTCCGTTAAATATTATATCTACACGATTAGTTAATTTATAGTTCAATTTATGAAATGATATTCATGTTGAACAAATGTGTATTATATACATATATAGGAAGTGTGTTAGTTTTGATGATAAAATTGTTATCGGATGATGTATAGAATTTTAGAGAATTCCAATGAAATAAATGGTACAACAACTATTTATTGGTGTATTATTATTACTGTAATTAATTTTAGATTAAATTTTATATAGTATTAATTAATTTTAACTACAAATTAGTTTATAAATGAACAATTCTTATTTAACTATCAAAACTGATGCATCTGAACACTTTTCTTAACTGGAATGCGCATTGATTAACTAAAGATAACACGTGTGTGATGGGAATAATAATTAAAAAAAAAATAGAATTTAATCTAGTAACGTACATCACATGAGACAAACATTAAATGTTTGTAATTTCTCATTCTATTGTCTACATACATGGCTTTTGACTGCCACACACATACATACATACATACATACATATATCTAACTAATCAAAGCTTTCAAAAAGACGTATCTATATAAATAGGAAATTGTCAGTTATGAAGTTTTATATATACATGAAAATCTGACAATTTATGTAATAATTTGAATGCGTTTTCCACCACCACACACATCCATCAATCTCATTCAAATTAAATCATCAGTGCATTCGTCGTTACAATCTCGTCTTGTCTATCATCAATCGATTAAAATGGACAAGAACTAATTGTTAATCATTGATTTTTCAACAATTTGTACACACACACACACACACACACAAACGCAGGTAAATAGGCATGAGAGAGAGAGAGAGAGAAAAGAAAATGGAAGAAAAGAACTAAATGACAATGAACTGAACAGATTTATTGTTGTGTGTGAGAAAGTAATTAATTATTTTTTTTTGTGAAATTTGGACTCTCCCACAATTATTAGAAGGAACAATGGATTGTTTATTCAAAACCAAAAACAAAAAATTGATCTGGACAATCAATTATTGTTGATAGCCTTTACATGAAAATTGATGAAAATAACAATAATAGCCAAAAATTATTTTTAGTTATTTCTATGTTTTTAAACAACAACAACAACGCCTATTTTCAATGAGTTTATTTTCGAAACAACATATTCTCTCTCACTAGTCCCTGGCAAAAAAGAGCACTTCACATAATTGTTATGTTGATTCAAAAACAACGAAAATAGAGTCAGTCTGTCTGTCTCTCTCTCTCTCTCTCTATCTATCCAACACCAACCACCTTTTAATAATAGCGAGAAATTCTTCTCACCACTCATTCTTTTCAACATTGTAATGTAAACATAATGAAAATATACTTAAATACCTATGTCTGTACCAGCTAAAGATAGGAGTAGGATAGGTGATGTTTATTAATTTGTAGCACACACGTGATTGTGATAATTTGAGAAGGCCCACCACTAATTTCCATTGATTACCAAATAAATAATAACAGTCCCCAATTATGACATATTGTTTCATTTATTTATTTGTTTGTCTGTTTAATGAATCGGTAACCTACGGAAGTCACGTGATGTTCTATTAAATAGGGACAATTTGCAAACAAATCATAATCATTATTAAATAAACGGGTATTGATTGACGTTTTACTTATTTATATTTTTGTAGTATTTAGGTAGATGTGACAACGCATATAACATGGCAAACTGACATTTATTTATATCTGAGGAGATTGTGACAAAGGCTACCTAATTAATTTGAGAATTGATTGTATTTAGATTGTGATTACTTACATTAACATTCTACAAATTCAATATGTCCACGTCTTTTACTGCAGTACCGGAGAATGTTCCCACCACCACCACCACCACCACCACCACCACCAAATCCTGTCCTAACAAAAATTCCAATTTGAATTTGGACACCAACCTTTCAAACATGTTTTATTATACATATAGAACATGTTGTTAGTCTCATCTCTCTAATTGGGTATTTCCTTATAAATATGTACTTATTTAAAATTTGCCATAAATCATACAAATTATAAAATCTACCTACTTAAATGGACCTATCTAATTTAGATTTGCATAATGAATACCTAATTGAAAGGAAGAGGTAGTCGAGTGGGAAAAGAGATGGATGGAGGAAAGCAACTAGATTTTATTCTTATTTTTTTAAACTTGGTGATTATACAACGAAAATATTTCAAGATCTTTTGAATGATTATTAAACGACGATAGATTTGCTTTATATACATATATAAAGGAGTATGTATTTACAAACAAATGAACCTTGAAATACATATTGTAAATATTATTACAATTTAACAACATTGTTTTTGTTAACACTTACTTAAATAGATATAAGTATTTTTTATCGAAATTACTTTATAATAAACAATAATAAGAATAATAATAATATTGGATTATTTTATGTTCAACTATAATCCACTGCTGGTTGGAGAGGAATGAGTAGAAGACGAAACAGAAGAGAGGGAGTTCAAAGACTTGTACGTTATGTGTGCATACCTGTTGATCGTGAATAACTATATAGATATTTAGATAATCATAAGGGAGAGAAAGATAGAGAATAAGGGTGTGTATCTTGCCAATACTAACATTATCATCAATCATCATCATCATCATCATCATCATCAGCATCTTTAAATCACATAAATCAAACAACAAGAACATAAAATAAATAATATTTTAATAATCTGAGACATAGATTGAATCCTAGTCAACTTGACTTGCCGTTCCCTACAAATTGGCAAAGCAATGTAGTCAACATAATAGACGGGCCACCGGGGCTGGCTATATTCTCAAATGAAAATCAATTATTGTATTTGTTTATTAAACAAACAGAACATAATCAGAGAATACATCATCTGAACAAACAAATTCCAATTTGTGTTATTAAAATTAATTTAGTTAAGAGCTTTTAAACGTTACTAGAAAGGCACACCAAATTATTTATTATTTACACATATTTATTCTTTACCGATGTGTGTGCGTGTGTGTGTGGCATTATCTATGTACTACATAACATACATATGTGTTGTATATACCTATCTATTTAGATGCGCATACATTGGATTATGGTTTGTGTTGTTTTTGGGTTTTTGCAATCTATATTTTCGGATTAAATGGTGATTATTCTTTCTTTTATAAATCCTATTTCTCAAATAAGAAGTTTATTTTAAAAATATTATGGCCTTGACATTATATCATTGATAGTAATTCCAGTATTTGTATGTAAGTATGTATGTATGTGTATGTACGTACGTATGTTTGTATACACAATAACAATTCAAAATCAAATTTATTTGACGCTAATAATAAATAAACGAAAGATAAACGACTTTTTAATTTGTTATTATAGAAAAATTTAACAATAATTATCTAATCTGCAGAATTTGCACAAAATTCTCTATTTCTCTCTCTCTCTCTCTCTCTCTCTCTCTCTCTCTCTCACACACACACGCATTCATTCCCTCAAGTATTTATAAATTTAATTTTAAACTGACATAAACGTGTTGTTCACCTTTATAAATAAATAAATAAATGTGATTTGGTGTGGTTGTAGTAGTTGTTGTTGTTGTTGTTGTTGTTGTAAATTAATTTTTATCCATTTAGTTAATTATGGAAAATTACAATTTAGGGAAATGATGGCGACAGTGTATAAATAGTTTTCCGCATTCCAAATACGCTAATACTAATGTCTATTATATCTAGTTGGATTAAAATAAATTATTAAAATTATTAATTAAGACAAATAACATTTACAATAAACTAGAATATAGAATACATTGGAAAGCGTGGCATTCATGGTGGTTTCCTCCATCAATGAGGAAATCAAAACTGTGGCTGATTGCTGACAAGTGTGTGAAGAAGAATTCTAGTTTTATAAAATCGAACAGATTTACTCCTTATATATATATATATATATATATATATATATATATATATATATATATATATATTACGTCAATAGTAAGTAAGGCTTTTAACTATTTAAAATATAAATAAAAACAACATTAGATTTATCAGTTTTAACCTAAGAACTTTATATCCATCTATCCATCCATCTATCTACAAAATACGAGGATTATAGAGAGAAGACAACGAAATATATTGAATATTGAAAGTTCCACTACATACAAATTAAATATCAATCCCTCACAGCTGTTGGGATACTACCTACCTTTCCCAAAATGTCGTAGGTACTCACTCGTACAATACGACATTTTAATGTGCGTGTGTGTCGTAGTATACAGTACAAAGTACTACATCTAGTATTTTAATGTACGTAGGTATCTCTCTATACATATTACACTTGGTTGTTTGTGAGTGTGAGAGTTCAAATATTTTCCGAGGCCATCGGCCTATTGATCAGAAAAACAACATGTGTTGTTGTTGTTGTTTCGTCACACAAAACAAAGTTAATTTTAATTAGAAAGATATTTTCATATCTGGAAGATTTCCGTTGGGCGTTCTATATCGTCGAATTGCCATAAATTTTTTTCTAGAATCTTATAGAAATTATAAGAAAAATCCATATAAATATAAATAGGTACACTTTAAAAATGAAACAATAACAACAACAACAACACCAAACATGGTATCTACTATACATAGGCGGTTGTAATTGTATAAACAAACAACAGCATGCAATTATTATCCATAAATCGAGAATCATAAAATATGTGAAATTTCTATCAGAATAAATATGAATGAAAATCTACTGTTTTACATTAGCGCCCACCAGAGTACGTCGTTCATTGATTATTGTTGCATTAAATAAGAATAAAAAGTAATAGTTTTCACTCGATACTACGCCGTAGTTTTTCTTTTGACCTGCTTTATAACGCACTGAATATATCATTAAAACAACAACAACAACAACAACACGCCTAAATTCTAACCAGAATAAAATTAGTGAATGTATCCATTTGGTAAGTAGATGGTATGATTTCTCTCTCTCTCTCTCTCACACACACACACACACACACACACACACACACACTGTATTTCTTGTTTATTGACTTTATATACACACAGTCATGATGATGATGATGATCATCATCATCAGCATCATATACATACAGTAGGTAGTAAAATGTTTGAGTTCTCTCTATTCTACTGATATGCCAACACCGCACTTGACATTAATGAATGAAACTACAACCGCCCTGACCTACCTAAATCGCACCATATAGCATCCTCTCTCTCTCTCTCTTCTATCTACTACAAAAATGGTAGTTGTTTAGTAAATACAAAACAAATCGAGACCAAACAAACGTTATCAAAACTATTTTATCTGATCTTATCAAAATCTTAGTTATGATTATTGTTAGACAACAGCATAGCACAGTAAATTCACGATTTTATTCAATATAAAGTACGATAAGCTTGAAATGATTTTGACGAAGACACAGCAGTGTGTGTGGTCACGACTATTTAAAAAGGAATCATCACGCCTCCTATTTAGTTGATTATAATTAGAACAAAGTTTCAGTTAGACAAAAATAATTGATTTTGTTTTCAAAAAAAAAGTAATATTAGATAATGCAATCATTAATTCCAACAGCTCAACAATTTGTAATCTTGTTATACATATACATACGTACATACCTATAAGTAGTATGGCTAAATTAAATATGGTTTATGACATTCAAAAATAATTCGATCAAATGTTTATAATTTCTGAAATAAAATGTTTAGCACATAGAGCGCCGGATCAACCAAAACAATTTAATACAATAAAATATAAATTTTACGTTTTCTTCCCCCAACATAGGCCAAACAATACTCTCAATCTATCTATTTTGTGTATTCATCAAGAATAGCGTCACGTTTGAAAACGAAATAAAATAGAAATAGTGTACGCATTGAAGACGAGAGTGATCCAAAGATTCGTAATAATTAACTGTATGTAGTAAGTACATATAACGAAAATGAAACGAAAAAAAAACAATGATGAAATTTCAAAGAATAACAATAGGTAGCAATAAATTTGTTTTAATTTAATTATTATATCAAAAAAAAATACAAATTGGGCTATTATTGTTGTTATTATTATTTTCTCATTATCTCGTGAAATTAATAACAGAGGTACATACAATTAAACATTATTTTTTGTTGGATAGTCTTTGAGGAATTTTCCACAATTTTTATCAGTTGATTTTGGTGTAAACATCTCCATTTCCAAATGAATATCAAAGTGCTTATTAAGCCGCGTATACACATAAAAGTGGTGATATATTAAGCCCGCGCCGAGCTGAGCTTGTAATGTAACACATGTTTGCAGTAAGATTGGGACGGTGGGGGGCGGTTTTGCAAAAAACATGTCGAATGACTTGAGTGTAACTCCTCATCGCAACTTATTTTCTGTCAGCTTGCTTGTCCAACAGATTCAAATGGAATTCCTTCGTTCTAGTTGGGATGGCAAACAGGTACGTTTTTGTAGTTATTTGGCAGTAGGCTCCTCGTCAACAAAAATATTATTGCGACCATTCGACAAGAATTACATTACAGACTCGGCTCGCTATACCTTAAAATGTAAACAGACTTGCACTGTATAGATCTTTATATTTTGTTGTATAATGTATGTATGTATATTTTAGTAAACTGTTTTAAATGAGGAGGCAATGTTAATTAAAAAAAAGAAAATTTGGACGCATACCCACATTTTAAAATATTTTGCATAGTTACAACCACCACACACACACACACACACGAATATAATTCATAATATCTAAAACAAAATATACAAAAAAACATAAATATTACACAATTCGCCGAAAACAACAATCATTCAAAAAATATTTACTAAATTCACTTATCGCTTAGATAGAAATACCATTTGGAAATAATCCAAAATTTGCAGCAGCACTATAAACAGCCTCCAATATAATATATAAAAATGTCTTAATAATAATAACAAATTTAAACAATCACTACCTAAATTAAATGGAAAGACAATTAGTAATTGCTCCAGAGAGAAAAAAACCAAACGAAAAGAGAAACTTTGTTTTCAAGTAATTAATATGAGAAACAATACCCAATTAAAGGTGAAGAGAGAAAGTCAGATATCTAAGTAACTACATATATACATATACAAATATCTATCTATTGATGAAACGTACAAATGAACATTAGAATGTTACTATTATTACTATTACTATAGAAGATATAACAGAAAAAAAAACAACACACAAATTTAAATAGGTGCTATAATATATCCTTCCTTGCCTATTGAATTAATTTTGCCGCCAGTTTATGTTTTCCTTTCAATATTATTTAGATTCATTAAAATTGTTAAAATCGACTGAGCGATATACGGTTTTAATTTTTACGGCAGTCGTCAAAACATTCTTTAAATTTATTGAAACCCGAATTCTTAACAATAATCTTTTTTTTTGTATCTATTTTATTATAGATATCTGTTATAGAACGGCCCTAAATTAAATTGGACTATATACATTTGAAATATTCCAATTGACCTAAATAAATACCGATACATATAGAATAAAAAATAAATAAATTGGTCATAAAATATTTAATGAAAGAAGAAAAAAATGCCAAGGCTTTTTTTTGGATTTTCTTCTAAGTAGTAATTAATGATGATATAATAACTACGCATTTAAGCCCGATACCTTGCAATTAATTACTGATCGATACTGGAGCGAGATTGTACCGAGATCAATAAGTATGTACAGACCCATCTAACTTCAATTGAAGAGTACCTACTTTAACTATATAGACCGAAATTGGAACGATAGTGTGTATCTGTCTTTACGCACTGTATTGTCGCAATGGTTTTTTTTTCTTGTTATGACTTGTGTCTATTATCAAGTGTGTACAAATATATGTTTGAGGAATTACGAGTGAGTGAGTGACTGAATGCATGTCTAACATCGATAGAAAATTGGCGTAACAGTTTCGTGTCTATTGATTTTCCATTGGATTGTTAGTAAAAACAAGAAATAAAACAAAAATAATTATAATTCCAAAATTAGTAATTTGTGTGGAAATTTGTTTGAAAACGTTTGTGTTGATTTCGTTTGATTTAGGCATACATATGATATGTATGTATGTATTTTTAAAACAAAAAACTAAATAGATACTGTTGATATTATGCTTGTCTAGTTATGAAAATGATTTTTATTCAATCAATTAAGTGTACCTATATTAAACGTTGGAAAACGTTTACCTATTTTCTATAGATAATTCAAAAACATTCTGTAATGATTGTTATTTATCATTATTATTATTATTATGATTAATGTTTACAATGAATTACACACACATGAACAATAATAAAAATAATAAAACTTGAGAAATTTGTAATCAATAATATGATGATTCAACTGTTTGTAATTTTTTTAACTAATGTAAACATTGAAGAATTATAAGATTCATTCGTACTATATACTTTTTCAAATTGTTTAGGTGTCTTTTTATAAAGCAAAATTCTCTGTAGCTGTGAGCGCGAGCGAATCGTTCAGCGGTGGCTTCTTCTCTTAACTCACAAAAATTGATAGATTTTTAATGAGTGCACACACTAAAGAATTTGAACTATAGACACTATACATAATAATTGAATGACTTGGAGTTATGTTTGTCCGGGGGGAATTGGAAAAAGTTCATCAGCTATTTTTAGCTGCTTCTCTTCTGTTCTATATAGTCGACAGAATGTCTAGCAAGTTACGAGCCGGACTACGCCGCCATCATTAAAACTAAAGGAGAAATTAATATGCCAATGAGATCGAAATACCTCTTGCATACCTACCTAATATTTATACATATGTATCAATCAATTCCTACAGACAGATTATTGATAAATATTGAAATATATTTATTTTAACAATTGAGTTGACATATTTTTATTAGTTTATTTATAAAATTGTGTTGTTACAAATGATATTTTAAAAATAATTCGTAACACAAAAATAGAATTCGAGACACATTTATAATTGATTCTACAGATATACCTACATCTTGTCTTTTGTTGTTGTTGTTTTTTTTTAATCTCTGAAAGTTGTATATGTTTTATGTAGATAAGTCTTTCTTTCCCCCCTCCCTCACTCTCTCTCGCTCTCTCTACTCTCTCTCTCTCATACACACACACATTATTTTTATAACAATTATTCTTCTAACAAACAAAACATACCTATAATTAGATTTTTACATAATTGTACTTTAGTAAGTAGTAGTTTTCATTGTTATAGTAGTAACGTAGTTTTGTAGTTAATTAAAACAACGTCCATAAAAATTTGGTGTGTTCCAACTATTAACAAATGTTTAAACGTATTTAAATATATAAGTATCCAGAGATCACGTCTCTGTATGTATCTATCCATACATCTAGCGATAGTTTATTACTATTATTATTATTATTAGCTAGAATCCCACGTTTATTTTTAAAATATATTTTAGTCAGAAACAAAAATAAACGAAAATATTTATTTAAAAAATTATAGATAAAAATTACCTGTTTTTCTATCTAATAAAGCAGGTACAACAATGCTATTTGGGTCATGGTAATAAATAAATAAACGCTCAAACAATTATAAATTATAATAAGTTTACTAATATAGAACCAGATTATTCAAAGAATATGTATGGAGTATATGTATAGGTATATTATCTAAATAAGTATGTATGTATTATAGTAGAATAGTTATATTAGCATCAAAACAACAAAAATAGGCGAAAAAATTAACCCCACCTCCACACCCCATTCATCCTATCTATGAATAATGGATACATTGTATAATATATAGACATTGATATTATCAAATTATCGATCATCATCAACATCACTTTGATAGACGACAACAACAGAGTAAAGATTAATTAATATTTAAAACGTAAATTAGTTCGTACAATTAACTTATTTATTATGGATTTATTCGTTGTAATTAATAAAAATTATTCTATGTAGTTATTCAAATAGGACAGTTATTTAATTAGTAATGATAATAATAGAAAATGTTTATATCAACAAAAATTTCAAAAAAAAAACTATTACTTATTGTTATATTATTATTTACATTAGGTACTATACAAAAACTTGACCTATAATCAAATGATATACTAATAAAATTCTTTTAAAGTTTGTATAATCTCAAAGTATGTTCTATTTAAGGAGACTTATTTATTCTATAGGAAAAAACAAACTATTTAAGAGAACTAACTTTTCTTTTCTTTTTTGTTGTTTGATATACAATAAACCGTGTCAGTCTCGGTCGGATTGACGTTACGACACAGGACAGGAATACTGGTCCATTATTTTTCTATATTTACTTTACAAAAAAAAATAATAATGATAATTGTGAGGGATAATAAAAACTTTTATCTACTATTCTAACAAAGAAGCATTATTTCTTTTTTTAAAAGATTTTTATCACAGATAGTTTGGAAAAATATAAAAAGACACAAGCAAAAAGAATAATAAAACAACAATATCAAATATTATGGCTTTTTTATATCCATAAAAATAAAAATGAAGTATACATCTACTACTTATTCTAGCACCGATTTCATTAAAATTAGAAAATATTAAAGAGAAAAAACAACGGGTAACAACTTCCATTATTTTAACGAACAATAATTTTATAAATTATCTCTAATTAAATGTAAATACATAACTTTATATATGTAGGTATTTAGGTGTATGTGGATGCCTTTTAAGGAATTACAACTTCCGTTTTAATTTGTTTACAAACAAAAAACACAAGCGTGAGAAAATGAACATTTAACATATTCTAAATTCTTCAATAATAGAAAATTGTAAGATCCTTAAGGAGTAGAAAGTTGAATGAGGAATCCACTTTTTTTTATTGTATAGTAATAATTATTTAATTAAGAGAAACGATAAAATTACAACAAATAAAATACTCAATAACATAATTATCTACTATAATTTCCATTCCCCACCTAAAAAAGTATCTAAACATTTTCAACAATTCCCTTTATTATATTCGAAATGATCAAGAAGAGACAGCTTGTTCTGTTGCTCAATTTTCTTTAAATAAAATTAGAAGAAAATATCATGCACAGAACATCGTAAAGTTTTATAGAGTGTGAATGGGAGGCATGGCCGGCTTGACTACATGGCAGACTAAGAACAACACACCCTATTCACACATTTAATGACAAGTCAAAGAAGAACATGCCAATCAGCAAAAGAGGAAAGAGCCCCGAACAAAAACCAACGGGTTTCTTGAAACTATCATTAGACACTTTCACAGATGTTTAATTATCTAGAGAACATAGGTACTTATATAATTATGATGAATTCATGTGAGTCGAGGCAATTTTGATTCACAATATAAATCAATCGAAAAATTAAAAACAAACAAACAGAATCAATGAACTTTGTATGGAAATTGACAAAAACTACTTCCAGTGTTGTTGATCATTTTTATTTTTCTGTGCAAAAGCTATTTTTATTTGTTTGTTAAGTGTCTGGAAATCAAAAACCGGAAATCTCGACATATTTTTGAATATTTTTGAGGGAAAAAAAGGCAGAAATCCTATTTCTGTTCAGGAGAGAAAATTTAACACGATTTATAAAACAAAAACAAAAACAAAAAAAAGCCACGTCCTATTTAAATTCCTAAGCAAACGTCTATTCTAATTAGATAGAATCGATTATGACGTTTTATTTAAATTATGTGATTAATATTTGTGTTTTCTAATGAACATATTTTATGCAGGAATGGGCTAAATATTCAGCAGTATTATTTTTTATGAGGACGAATTGTAACGAATTCTAGGGTATTTTAATGGAGCTAGGGTGGTACCTATGCGCTATAAATGCTGCAGCAATCATGACGATCTATCTAGGATAGCAGTCAAATTGTTTGTTTGCTTGTTTACTTTCATAAATATCTTTCGTGATACTAAAAATTTTAAGGAATTAAAAGAGAACACGTCAACAACTATAATGTGGAAATATAATTGCTAAACCATCATTGTTTACAAACAAATCTTGTTTGTATGCGTGCGTTTTCTATCTATCTATCTAGATAGATTGATATCTATATAGTACACAATATGCGTATATAGGCGGGAAAGCATTTATAAAAATAAATTAATAAAATGCACGTACATGTACATACCTAAAAATTTAACATCAGAAATTTAGGATATTATCAATCAATTATGTTGATGTTTCTTTATATTAATAAAACGTAGGTAAATGACAACGGCAATACCACACAACAACAACACCAAACAAATAACAACACTCCGTATATTTATTCACTACACAACACAAACACGTATTTAAATTTTATCCACTAATAATTATAAAATTATACAAAACAACACACAATTTTATTATTTGGTATTTCACATGAAATTTGTCCACTTTCATTTATTATTGAAACCAAAATAGGCATTGGTGAAATGTCAATTGTTTAATGAAAGCACACTAAAGGCCAACTATATATATCTGTCCCTCAAGTTTTTATTTTTATTTTTATAAAACCGTTATATTACGATAATTATTATTATTATTATTATTAATCAATCAATTTATAAACCACATTGATTGTCTTTTAGAATTGTTTACATTTATTTTATTTTTATTTATTTATTTTTTTAGTCAACACTAATTACCGAGACCTTAACAAGTCAAAACAATGTCACACACTACCGTTTTCCATGTTGTGTTGTTGTACAACTTGAAATCGAATCGAAGTTGGCCTAGACACGAACAGTTACGGGGAATGCATTCGTTTGTTTTGATCGTTTAACCAATCAGAGACAAGAGTGCTGCATTATATACAGTGTGTGTTATCTATAGTGTGTGTGTGTGTGTGTGTGTGTGTGTGTGTGTGTGTATACAGACCGGGATCGCCATCGAATAGATAGGCAGCACTGGCGGATGTAAAGCAATGTATCGTGTAATCAAAAAAAAATAAAATAAAAATAGAATAATAATCATAAAGATAATAACATGTTTTGATATAATTAGCTTCTGATACTGTTTTTATAAACAAATTAAAATAATTATGATCCGTGTGTGCACTCATATTAACATTATAATAATGTATTTTTGTTTTGAAATTTTTTTTTTAACATCACATATATGTATATATATATATATATATATATATATATATATATGCATATATACATAATATAAGATATACATATAGAATAATGAGGAAGAGATACTTATCTTCATCATGTCATTTCCATTCTTATGCTTGCATCTATCTATCTATACATAAATATTTATAAATCTAACACGATTATTTGTGTTTTTTTTGGAAATTTTTAAGATTTAAATACAAGTATAAACATAAAATACTCCAATCTATTTCGTACAGATATGGATAATTAATTACCTACTATGAAATACAAAGTTATATAAGCAATAAAAGTAGATTAATAATGAATTATAATTGTATGTATGATGGATTACAAAATGGATAAATCGAACAAGGATTAACACTTTTTACAATATTATGGAATGGAATTGTTATAAAGAAATGGTTCTATAACAGCTATCAAATTTCTATTTTTATGTTGAAATATTGTAAATGACAACAATTTTAACGATGACAAATCGCGATATATGAATATAGGTAAGTATATAATGATAATAGAATTGTTTTTCATGGGTAGATGTTCGTTTTGATTTACCACAATTCACTGTATACATTTTTTTTATAACAATTACGTATATATGTTTTTATCCAAACATGTTGTTTATTCATTTTATTGCAACACCAACATTAATCAAGATTCTATTGGATTTTATTGTTGTCTCTATACTTGGACATTGATGAAAATACTCAGTGGATGATCTTCTATCCTACAACACAATATTCTATTACATATTTTGTTTGTTAGATAAGAATTATTTACAAACAAGATTACAATTTGTTTTTACCGTAATTGTTGGTTGCATAATCACTTTTCATATCATTTGGATAGATTAATTAAAACTTCAATTAGTACATTAAAATTAATTGTACTTCATCAAATAAAAATATAACAAATATAATAAATTTACATTTTAAATCTTCGTTTTACTTCCCATTAAAAAAAATATTTTGCAACTATTTCGATTGCAATATTTTTAGGTTATGCTATTCTAAATAAGTGTTTCTTATGTGTTTTTTATAATATTCAAAGTCATTATTGAATCTAATGTTTTTACAATTGATATTGTTGAAAATCATTGATTTATACAAATAAAATAATTAAATTCTAATTGATTTTTTAAATGGATTTTAGTGAAATTTTGGGATTGCGTCCTGCATTTAATTTATGTTGGTATGAGAAACCGTTCCATATTGTTTAAGTATCAACCAATCAAAATCGTTGATTTAAAATACTGTTAAAATCGTATGCAACTGCCAGAAGTTTCTTTCAAGTACTTATATTAATTCTATTGTGCCTTTTGTGATCATTACAACTTGCTAAAGTTAACATTATTATTTTTTAATTAAACAATTAATTAAACAAATAAATAAATATGCCCCGTGACGGTGATACTACAGTAATTCCAGATATTATTTATGATCAACGTACAAAAACCAGCTATAGAAAAGGTCGTTTTTTCGGCAAGGTTTGTTAAAATCTTATAAAAAAAAAACCATAACTATACTATTTTCTATTTGATTATTATCCTTATTATTATTTATTATTTTGTGTTTATTTAGGGTGGTTTTGCGAAATGCTATGAAATTGTTAATATGAAAGATAATGAGGCCTATGCTGGAAAAATCGTTTCAAAAAAACTAATGGCCAAACAGAATCAAAAGGAAAAAATGAGTCAAGAGATACAAATACACCGTTCTTTGAAACATAAGAATGTTGTTGGGTTTTATAATTTCTTTGAAGATAAAGATAATATTTATATCGTATTGGAATTGTGCAGGAAACGGGTAAAATTATTTTTTTAAATATCTTTCTATTAAATATCATCAATAATAATAGTAATAATAATAAGAAGAAGAAGAAGAAATCAAATATTTGTATATGAATAATCAATAATTAAATAATACCTAAATAATTGATTGAACATACTTCCGGATTTTTATTGCGTTTTATTTAAATTTAAATAATGATGAAATTCTATATTGAAATTTCAATCGTAAAAATTGTAGTTTTATCGATTTATCGATATTTGTCTATCAATAATAACAGGTTTTTTTCTTCTTCTACGGGAAACAATCTACTTTTATGGATTTGTTTTGATATTTGTTTGAAAAAATCTCACCGATTCCGGATGATTGATAATTGTTTTATCGATAAATAATTTGTTGTTTTTTTTTTGTTTTTCTTTGTTTTCTAGTCAATGATGGAATTGCATAAACGTCGTAAAATCTTAACAGAACCGGAGACACGTTTCTATATGAAACAGATATTAAATGGTGTTTCATATTTACATCAACGGCATATAATCCATCGTGATTTGAAGTTAGGCAATTTATTTTTAAATGATGATTTACATGTGAAAATTGGTGATTTTGGTTTAGCTGCACAAATACAATTTGATGGTGAACGTAAAAAAACATTATGCGGCACACCAAATTATATAGCACCAGAAATATTGAATAAACAAGGGCATTCATTTGAAGTGGATATATGGTCAATTGGTTGTATTATGTATACATTATTATTAGGACGTCCACCATTTGAAACTAGTACATTAAAAGAGACTTATACTAGAATCAGAAAATGTGAATATAAGTAAGGTTTTACAATTAATTAATTAATTAATTAATTAATTAATTAATTAATTAATTAATAATTTAAAATAAGCAACAGAATATTAATTATCACTTTTATTATTATTATTATTATTATTAATTTTGATTGATTGATTTATTTTTCTCTCCAGATTAGTTGGTAATATTTCAGAGACTGCAAAAGATATGATTGTTAGAATGTTACAACCAGAACCATTATGTCGTCCAAAAGTAACACAATTATCAATACATGATTTCATAATGAATGGTTATTGTCCAATAACATTACCGGTTAGTTGTCTAACAATGGCACCACGCTTTGATAAATTAGATCTAGGTGGTAGGAAGCCATTAAGTGGTTTAAATAATGGTGAATTGTCCTCACCATTAGCGAAAAATCCACGGCATGATTCAATAACAGCATGTTTAGCTGGCGGTAGTACCAATGTACAATTATTTGATGCCAAAGAGAATTTCTCTACATTACGTTCAATGTTGTCAAAAGCATTAAAATCAAAAACATCGAAAACGCATATATTTTTAGATGAAATGACAGATCCAGCTGCACAACCAATGGTATGGGTCTCAAAATGGGTTGATTATTCTGATAAATATGGTTTTGGTTATCAATTATCTGATGAAGCTGTTGGTGTAATGTTTAATGATACAACGAAATTAATAATGTTACCAAATGGCATTAATGTACATTATGTTGATAAAAATGGTGATGAATCATATATGACAATAGATGCTTATCCAAAAGAACATGATAAGAAAATGAAATTATTAAATTATTTCAGTCGTTATATGCGTGAACATTTAGTTAAAACTGGTGCATCCGTTATATTACGTGAAGCTGATTCAATGTCAAGAACACCACATTTACATCAATGGTGTCGTTCTGCCTCAGGTGTATTAATGCAATTAAATAACGGTACTGTACAATTGAATTTTACTGATCATACAAAAATCATTATGTGTCCATTAATGGGTGCAATCACATTTATTGGTGAAGAGAAATCATTCCGTACATTTAGATTTTCATCATTAGAAGAGAATGGTTGCAATACGATATTATATGAGAAGATGCGTTATGCTTATGATAAAATATCTGTATTAATAGATCCTGATTATAATAAAAGAAAATAATTTGAAATGGGTATTTAGTAAAATTAACAGAGGTGGAGGAGGAGAAGAACAATTCAAAATAGAAAACAAACTAAACATTAAAATAGTAATTTCTTATTTTGGAAATATTACATATAATTTATTAATTTTCTCTCTCTCTCTCTCTCTCTGTTGAATTCATGTTCTTGAAAGACTACAAATTAGTGTATTGGTGTCTGTTTTTTTTATACTTATTGTATGTTAATGTTTTATTTACACTGTTTTATGTAATTTTAATGAATGATTTGTCGATTATTTTGTAAACATTACTTTTTCTTTAATTTTTTTTCTATTTCAAGAAAAATAAGTTATTATTACATACAGAAACATCTTTTTTAATGATTTAGTTGAATTAAATGATACACAACTATGGAAATTCAATGTAAACTATAATATGATTGTTTAATTATTAAAACATTTCATTTGAAATTTTAGTTCAGTCCTCTTTTTAGAAACTATACATACATACATATATATATATATATATATATATATATATATATATATATATATATAAAACAATAGGATACGTACGTACTTTCCCAAAATATTTTAAATATATTTAAATATTTAAGTACTATTAAATATATTATATTTAATAGTACCTAAATATTTGAGTTATTTGAATATGAATGGCCAAATTGTTGGAATTTCTCTAGTTTTCATTTCAGTGTTGACTTACTGTAATTATATGAAATCTCAGATATTTCTCTAAACAGTAACAGAATTGTGATGAAGTGATTGATGAAAGATTAAGAATAATGGCACAAAACAATTCGACAATTTGATGCGCTTATTGCTTTTCTATACACATAAAATACATATGCCATTAATACGTGACGACGACCTTCTTCATATATTTACATTTACACCTATATATTTTCACTTATTTTTCCAAATAAAATAAAAACATCCTATTGAATAATAATAATAATTATTATTGTTATTATTAAGTGTTGTTTCTTTAATTAGAAAAGTCATGTCAATGCTATCCTACACACCTTATTTACATTATTGAGGTCTCCGGTTGGGCAATATATTTCTGTAATACTTCTACATATTAATTATTTAAAAAAAATGAAAACAATAAAATTATATTATCTATTATGAATAAGGGTGGATAATGTTGTGGACAATTGTTTTTGCCAAGTGAAAGTCGGAAAGGAAAAATCTTGATGGAAAGTCTAGATTTGTTACTTTCTTTAATACAATAATTATTACATTTATCAATAATAAATGTAGTATATACTATATACATATAGATACGACCCAATTCCATACGTTTTTTTTGTAACACTTTTATTTTTTTTCCGTAGACAATAAAAGCTTAATATATTTCAATATATTTATAATAATATCAAACACAACAACAAGAGGAGGTCGAAGAAAGTGATTGATCTTTTTCACTCTAGACACGTCCATATTTAATGTTAAAAATGATTAAAAGCACTACCAAAAAACAAGTGACAAAAATTGAAGAGAGAAAGCTAAAATTGTCATCAAAAAATTGTTGAAAAATTAACGAACGGAAGTCATCATAATAAGTAAATAACAGGAAAATATAATTTTGTTACAAGAACGCTTTCACTTTGGTCATAATTCAAATTCTTCAAAGAAATTCGGAGGTCAAGGTGATAAATATTTGAAGAAGACACTCTAACTATATGGCATATAGTTAATGTTTTCTTTTATATGACCCCACCTTATATATATATATATATATATATATATATATATATATATATATATATATATATATATATGTGTGCATATGTATATATAAAGAACAGATGAGTTGGTATATATTTCATTTATAAGTGTGCCATTGATTGTGTGTGTTCACTGTAATCGAAAAATACAAAAGAAAAAATGAAAATTATTTTATTAGTTGTTAGTTTATTGAGTGTCACTTTGGCACAATTCCCAAATGGTAGAATTCTAGAGCCACCAGTTCCAGCTTTGTGCGCCCAAAGAACCATCCACGAGCGAACACCTGATGGTAATTATATCCTCCTCATTTATTTGTTGATTGTTCTTAGGGGTAAGCAATTTTTTCTTTTTTTTACCAAGGCAAGGGCTATTTCTTCAGTTGGAGAGATCCAGCATTGAAAGATGTCGAAGAAGACTGGTTAGGTGGTCGTAATTACTGTCGTCAACGTTGTATGGATTTGATTTCATTAGAAACAAGTGCCGAAAATGACTGGGTGAAAAGACGAATTGTTGATGAAAAAGTAATATTTTATTAGATATAAATATAAGTTCCATAATAGTAATTCGAAAATAATTCTGTTGTTTTTGTTTGCTTTTTCTTTTTTATCTAAAAAAGGTGAAATACATTTGGACATCTGGTCGTTTATGTGATTTTAAAGGTTGTGAACGTGCTGATTTACAACCAGTATCAGTGAATGGTTGGTTTTGGACTGCTGTTTTACAAAAATTAGCACCAACAACACAACGTGATCAAAATGATTGGTCTGAAAATGGTGGTATTGGTAAAGCACAACCAGATAACCGTGAAGCCCAACAAGGTGGTGCTAGTGAGAATTGTTTAGCTGTTTTAAATCAATTCTATAATGATGGTGTTAATTGGCATGATGTTGCGTGCCATCATCGCAAACCATGGGTATGTGAGGAGAATGAAGATTTATTAAAATATGTCCGTTTTACAAATCCCAATTTACGAGTTTGATTTAAACTGGAACAAAACAAACGAATGAAACAATTGAGAAATGGTGAATTCTTAATAATGACTGATTATACAATTCACTCCTTGTTTTCGTATATAATTATTTATTTTTCCATAATTAATAATAAGTTAATGTTTTTTTCTCTTTTATCATTATTAAATGTACAAATATGTTAATGAATAAAGAATTTCTCGATTAATTGTCTAAGATCTAATTTCGCTTAACTCTTAACGCCCTCTAGTAATTCATATTTCAACCTACTACAATCCTCTCTTTGTTTCAAACCAAGTCATGGCATCAACTTATCTTAGTTCTACACCTGCATTGTTAGTGCGTTTGGCGCCCTCTCACGTTACTCATTAACATCAAAAACATGTATAGGTTATGGTTAGAAAGATGTGGATTTGAAATAATTGCAACAAAAAAAACAAACAAACAAAAATGCATTTAACAAATATTCTGTTAGAAAAGGCACGAAGACTACCCCGTAAGTATCTACAAGGTTTCAGAGATTCTTTAAAAGTGTTCGTATCTGGTGGTGCTGGTGGGAATGGTCTTCCAAAGTATATCTGTTTTGTCCTTATACAGAAGAAACAAATATATAATTGGTGTAATTTCATTTAGATTTGGTGGTGTAGGTGGTCAAGGTGGTGATGTTAAAGTCGTTGGCAATGAAGATGTCACATTAAATGATGTTTATAAACGAAACAAATCAAAAACGTATTTAGCCAAATCAGGACGAAATAGTTCGCATAATTTCATTCTAGGACCACCTGGAGAGTCTATGACATTTCAAGTACCTATTGGTGTTACAGTTTATACAGAATTAGGTAGGAAATTAGGTGAAATTAATCATGATGGTGAAGAACTATTATTGGCAAAAGGTGGGAATGGTGGGAATCCGAAAAATGGTTATTTAGGTACTAAAGGGCAAGCATATCCAATTATTTTCGATTTGAAATTAATTGCCGATATTGGATTAGTTGGATTTCCAAATGCTGGTAAAAGTACATTACTGAAAGCTGTATCGCATGCAAAACCGAAAATTGCCAATTATCCATGTAATTTAATTAGTTTCAAACTTAATTTAGAAAATTCGTTAGAAACAATGAATATTTTCCATTTTGTTTGCTTTTTTCTTTTAATATTGAAAATAATTTCAGTTACAACAATTCGTCCAAATCTCGGTACTATAATGTATAAAGATTTACGACAAATTACAATGGCTGATTTGCCAGGATTAATTGAAGGTGCTTATGCAAATAGAGGAATGGGACATAAGTTTTTAAAACACGTGGAAAGAACGAAATTGTTACTTCTAGTTGTTGATATAAATGGCTTCCAATTGAGTCCACAATATCCGCATCGTACTTGTTTAGAAACTGTACTCCTACTCAATAAGGTCGGTACTATATAAATGAAATTTATTTGATTATAATATGAACACATGTATTCATTAAATAATCGTAAATGTACAGGAACTCGAATTGTATGATGACGGATTACTTAATAAACCATCAATGATTTTAATCAATAAAATGGATACTGAATGTGCTATTGATAAATACAATGAAATCAAATATAAATTGAAATCACTATCAGATATTTCAAATGATTATCCAGACCATATGAAATCTAACAAATATTTAAAGTTTAGTGAAATAATCGCAATTTCAGCTAAAGAACAACCAAACGATATTGAATTAGTTAAAGAGAAATTACGTAAAATCATAGACATATTAGCTGAACAAGAAGAAAATCAAGATGAGATTGATAACAGTTACGATTTATATCAAAATATTAAAGAAAAACTCAAAGAAAATGGACCACGATTAGTTTAAATACTATACTATAGTAGATTATATATTAAAGACTAATTTATTTCCGATTTTTTAGTTTATTTTTTCATGGATAATTTAATTGTTTCAATTTCGTCCATTTACAACTAATATTACAACTTTTTACATCTTCTATTAAACGTTCACCTAATGGACTAGATTTTTCAACATTGATATGATCGAAATCATTAAAAATGCCTAAATTCTGTTTCCAACGTTCAACACCATTCCATGCAATCATAATACCATTATCTGTACATAATTTTTTCGATGGCCGTACCATTTTATAATCCATATCTTTACAAACCAATTCTAAACCTTTGGCAATAAAATTATTACAAGCTACACCACCTGAAACAACCTAAACTTATTTATATGAATTAATTTTGGATAATACAAAAAATCATTTGTTATATAACAATTACAAGAGCTTGTTTATCGGTCGGTACTAATCCTTTGCTATTCGCATAAACCATTCCACGTTGAACACGATGACATAAATGTCTAGTTAGAGTTAATTGGAAACCGGCACAAAGATTATTCACATTTGGAATTACACCATCAGCAGGAACATCTATATAATATTATCATACCAACAAATAATAATAACAATGATTATAAATAATATGATAGTTGTTGTGTTGTTTACCATATTTAGCTTCTTCTGCAATTAAATGTAATCGTACTTGATTTTTAAGTCCAGCTATACTAAACATACAATCTCGATTTTGTTGTAATGGAATTGTAAATGGGAATTCTAAAGGATTATCAGCTTTTGTTGCAGCCAATTCTATCGCCTGTCCACCAGAAAGTTTCGAATATTCTTTTAAATTTCGTAATTTCATTCGTCTAGCCACCTATCAATACATTTTACACATAAAAGACTAATGCACTTGCTTAAGTAGATAGATAGTTGTTACAGATAGTAAAATTACCTTATCGAATGCTTCACCTGGTGCATCATCCAAACTTTCACCAAGCAATAGAAATTTATTAACATTTTGGGCAACAGCTAACAAACAATGACCACCACTAATTAATAATACCAGAAATGGGAATTCGATAGTTTTATCTTCGATGCGTGCTGTTAAAGCGTGTGCCTCCATATGATGGATTGGTATCAATGGTTTTTTATATGTTCGACATAAATATTTCGCATATTTTGTGCCAATCATTAATGATAATGGCAGGCCCGGTTTAACAGTAACAGCAATTCCATCTAAATCATTAAATTTTATATTAGCTTTATTGATAGCCTCTTCAACAACATTCTCAATATTGTCACGATGTAGATGTTGAGCTATTGGTGGAATTATACCGCCATTACTACAACAAAATTAGAAATTATTGATTTTCAAAATCAATTACCATCAAATATAAATATAGATAGAGAATTTATAGAATTCGGGTATACTTTAAGTGAATAAGTTGTTGAGAATTTAGAGATTCACCTAAGATATTTCCATTTAAATCTAAAACAGCACATCCAGTATCATCACAAGATGTTTCAATACCTAAAATCAATGGTGATTTTTTTATTGATGAATAACGGAAATGCTTTACAACAGTGTTTGTAATAATAAATGTATGTAGCGACTTTTTATTGATAAGAGATAACATTTTTTTTGTTTTTTAAAATAAATTGTTGCAATTATGAAATTTGAAAAAAAAGAAACTATTAGGTTATGTTTGATATCAACAGCATATACTTATAAGTAATATACGGATAATAGACCATCGTAACGCGTACCGAAGGAAACCTATATCTTCGTACCTTTTTTTGGAGCGAGTTTGATGTTTCTGCGCAGGATTGAACATCTCATAATATACTACATGTCCTCACAGTTTAAGGGAAAGAATTAATTTTCATTTTTACATCAAAAATGTATGATAATCGTTATCTTTACAATTGAAGCAAAAAATTTTAAATTAAGGATTTGTTCTCTGATTTTCCTAAATGTGTACAGCACTTATAAATGATTATTTCAGTTGTGAAAAATTAAATGTTACATCAAATTGAAAATGTATCATCTATTAATTTTTTCAATTTATTGTTTTGTACTTTATAAAAATAAATCAATTTAAAGTCGGCTAATCTTCTTTCCTTGAATGTGCATATCAATTTATGGCTTTTCAATAGAATTATTATTGTGCTGATACGTTATATATGTCTCACCTCTAAAATTACCGCATGCGCATTAGAGCAGTTCTCGCTACTACTCGATAGAAAGAGACACAAGATTATGCTTTCCTTCGCTACGCTTCCTCACATTTGTTTTGAATGACTACTATCCCCCACTGATCAAGAGGCGTTTGAACTACGCATGCATATATATATATATATATATATATATATATATATATATACAATGGAACTACTTGAAATCAAATAATTAATGTAATAATTGACGCTTTTTTACATTGATGATGTAAGAGAATGTTAAATGGCTATTTAGTAGATTTACATACATACATACATTTCAATAATTATTAGACAGTAGATCATTATTTATGGTTTTTGTAATATTAATATCATTATTATCGCCCATCTCTACTAGTCAGCTGATTGACATTTAAAACAAAAACAATTAAAAAAAGAAAAAAAAGTAAGAGTACGACAACACTTTTATTCTTTTTCTTTTCCCCTTCGTCTTATTATTATTATTATTATTCTATTAGATGATGCAGTGTGTACATTTTGAAAATCATTTCGAATGCATTACAAGTCAATAAATTTAATAATAAATCACCAATTATTAATAATAAATGTGTATAGCAACACGTGACATAATGGAGGGAATGTTTGAAGCATATTTGGAAGCAACAATTGAACCAGATGATATACCACAAACAACAGAACCTGTATATATTTTAGGCAAAAAATACAACGCTATTCAAGGCACTAATGAATCAATTGTTTGATTGATTAATTCAATCAAACAATAATGACGATAATAGTGAAAATAATCTAAAATAATTATGTTTAATTATGATTTTATAGAGCTTGATTTGATCCGTCAGGATATCTATTCGAAATTATGGTTTACATATAGAAGGAACTTTGTGCCAATTGGTGGTGATGATGGTTTAACAACTGATAAAGGATGGGGCTGTATGTTAAGATGTGGTCAAATGGTATTAGGACAAGCATTGATTACATTACATTTAGGACGTGATTGGTTATGGGAACCACAAACAAAAGATTCAACATATTTGAAAATATTGAAAAAATTTGAAGATAAACGACAAACACCATTCTCTATACATCAAATTGCCATGATGGGTATATCAGAGAGGAAAGATGTTGGTGAATGGTTTGGACCAAATACTATTGCACAAGTTTTAAAGTATTTGATCAGTATTTACAAAAAAATTACACCACCATTATCAATTGTCATTTTATTTAATTATCTTTTAAGGAAATTGGTTACCTATGATGATTGGAGTTGTATTACAATACATGTAGCTTTGGATAACACACTTATTATTAGTGATATAAGTAAGTTGGTATTTTATTATTATTATTATTATTATTTAATGCAAACAATTTGATAAAGCACACGAGAATAATTTTAGAGGAATTATGTTGTTTAAAACAATCACCAAAATTGGAGATCGATACAAAATATTTAAATAACGAATGGAAACCTTTATTGCTGATAGTGCCTTTACGTTTAGGTTTGCAAGAAATTAACCCAATTTATATTAATGGTTTAAAAGTATTATTATTATTATTATTAGAGTACTAATTAACATAATAATTAATTGATTATAAAACAAAATATTTTTATAGAAAACTTTCCAATTTAAACAAAGCTTGGGTGTGATTGGTGGCAAACCAAATTTGGCATTATACTTTATTGGTTGTGTTGGTAATGAAGTCATTTATTTAGATCCGCATACAACACAAAAGTCTGGTAATGTTGATAAGAAAGAAAATGAAGAACAAATCGAAATGGATATGTCTTATCATTGTAAATATGCATCAAGAATTAATGTACTTAGTATGGATCCATCTGTTGCTTTGGTAATATAATCATCAACATATTTATAAAATGTATTGTGATTATTTGTTTTTTTTTATATATATATATATATATATATAATAGTGTTTCTTCTGTTGTACGGAAGCCGATTTTAATGAATTATGTCAATCGATTCAAGACGAATTAATAACACCAGAATGCCAACCATTATTTGAAATAACTTATAACAAACCAAAACAATGGACACCCACATTCGATGATGAAGCAATCGAGGCTGCTGATTTCGATAACATAAACAATTGCGATTCAGAACATGATTTTGAAATTTTATAGTTTTTCTTTCTTTTCTTTTTGTTGCTAATCAATGTGTCCCATCAAGTCAGTTTTTGGAATTATTTTTTATTTCAATTTTTTTTTGTTGAATTTATATTTATAATACATACAATTAGAGATTTATTAGATAGTATACAAATTGTAAATAATAATGTTTTTATATTATAATAATGCTAACTAACATATATATATATATATATATATATATATATATATATATATATATATATATATATATACTATCTATCTATCTATCTATCTATCTATCTATCTAACTAACAAGGATCGTTATTAATTCACTATTACTGGTCGTTGCATACCACTTAGTCCAATTCTAGTGGAATCGCGATTCACTGTCAGTCCTATTTACCTATTATATAGATAGATGGTATTGTTTTTTGTTTTTAAATGGCTTATTGTGTACTATATAATTAAAAATCAGCATTTGAAATTTATTATTTATTTGTTGTAATACATTGACAAAAATGCACACACATACATACATACATGCATACAATAAAACAACTTTTATATAACAATTGTGTTACATTAAGATCGTTTGAGCAAATCAATTTCTTTTAGATATAATTTAAGCAGTAGTATTCTTTCCATTACTAGAAAAGCTAAATTTGTAATCTTTGAAATTAATAATAATCACAGTAATATTATCTAAAGACCCTCTATAATATGATTGTAATGTTAAGCTTTTCGCACCATAATCCGGTTCATCATTTAAACGTTCTTTAATAAAATGAACTGCTTCCTCATTTGAAAATGTATCCCATAAACCATCACTAGCCAATATTATAAATAATGGTTTATGATCATTTAAATCAAATGTTAAAATATCTGGATCGGCAATAACAAAATTTTTATCTTTCAATGGATAATCACCTAATGCACGCGATGTTGCTAATATACCAGCTACTCTCCATACACCATTAAATGTAACAAAACCACCAGCATCCTTAATACGTTTCCGTTCGCGCATCTGTTGTGGTTTATGATCGAATGATAATGGTATAACATTGCCACGATTATCACACATAACACCTCTAGAATCACCAACATTTGCTACAATTAATTTATTTGATTCCAATATAGCTATTAATGCTGTTGTTCCAGCTACATCCATACTCTTTTTAGCTGTTTCTAATAATAACTGATCAGCTGCCAAGACTTCATCTGTTAATAATTTACCATAATTTACAATGCCTGCTTTATCAAAATAACTTGTTGATGGGACTTTCGTAAATGACTGTTTCCGTACGGATCGGACTTGTCGAGTTATCATCGGTCGTACCTAAATGAATTAGAAATAGATTTTTTTATTAAAATTCAAAACAGATTGTAATAAGTAGAATTAATACATTGTCGAGTTTGTTTAACAATTCGGGATCGGTGACTTCTTTAATGCCACTGCCACTGCTGCATTCATCAGTTGTTGAACTTTTACGGAAACTCTTGCGTCGTTCAGCTAGATTTGGTGTTGATGGTTTCTCAACTAATTTCATTTGTTGTTGGTATTGTTCATCTTTTTTTCTTCTTCTTCCCTTTTTTGTTCATCATTGTTACATTCTTGTATTTTCAATGGTTTACCAGATATAAGATCTTTTATTTCAATCACACGATTATAGAGATTTTCAATTAGTTTCTCTTTAGCATAATTAGCAGCAAATTCACCACCATGTCCATCAAAGACGGCAAACAATGCAACACCAGTATTATTATTAATATTATCATTGATAACAAAACGATCTTCCATTTTAGCACGTCGCCCTTGTACAGCATATGCTGCAAATGGGCCAATTTTCATTTGCCAGCTAGATTTTTCAACGTCATTCGTTGATGAAAAGAAATGCAATTTGTCGACTTTTGTTTTTGTTGTACTACGACTGATTGTATATTGTAGACGTCCTAATAAATTACGACTCCATACATCAACAATTTGCATATACATAATTATGATTAAAATTATTGTACCAAATATGATTGTTTCAGGTTTTAATATGTAAAATTTCAATAATCTCCATAGATTAGTTGTTATTAGTGTGAGATTTAATGTTGGTATACCCCATGCTATACGGGACATGATTTTCATATGGGACACATATGTTTGATATATAATTCGATCATCTAATTCGTCTTCCATTACGATAATTATTATTATTTTCGTTAATTTGTTTATCTCGAAATTAAATCACAATTTTAACCATCGTCCACAGTTTTCTTTCTTCCAACTACAACAATTTATAAAATTTACTAAAACCAAAACAGCTATAATTAGGATATGGATATTTTTAGACAGAATAATGAAAAACCACCCACCTACCTACCTACCATTTCCACTATTGGTTAAAGGGCTACGTCTTTCTTGTTGCTTTACTTTTTCAAATAATACGAATATCTAATTATAATTAATTGCGAAATCGGTTTAATAAAAATATTTCTTAGATAGTCGTTGTTTTTATTTATCACTGATCACAATGTTTTAAACAAAAAAGAAAATGGCAGTTTTAGCATCGATATTTTTAACCTCCACATTTGAATACAATCAAATAGAGGGCGCTATTGAAATATACCATTTCCTATTTAAGTTTTTTTATTAATTACCTATATACTTATTAATTCATCAAAAATATGATTATTGAAATAATTCGATAGTTTTACAGCTTAGATCGAGACTAAATTTTGTATTATAAACGCCTTTTTTGTAGACAACTAATAATACACTACAGCTTAATTATATGCAACTAGTAATACAAGTCAGGCACATCGTGACGTCATGGCCAGCTAAATGAAGGTGTGTCTCGCGACAGGCCGCATCGAGTCCCCTAAAAAAACTATACACTAATACAACAAATAAATGTTATCTACGCCATTTCGATGAGGAAACTCAATTTTAGACATTTTCCCTTGATTTTCCCGTTCATCTATATATTTATCTAAAAACTGTTTCATTCGTATTTACATATATTCAATATTGATGAGTGCACGTTGCTGCTCGTTCATTCTGCTTGCATACATGCGGTTCGTGTTCGACCATGTTCGACCACATAACAGGTTGACATTTAGCTTGTGGCTGTCTGTCATTATAGATGGCTAGACTAGACACAACCACAATAACAAATTATAAAATTGTTCGGTTTTATACGCAATGTATTTAATTAATGATTGTGTATATTGTGCCATTAATTTAATACCAATAGTTGTTATTATTATTATTAATGTGTATTATAGTGCTAAAAGATTAGAAAATAATGAGTGAAAGGAAATTTGCTCGTGGTCTGGGAAAGCCAGGAACAGCAGCCCAATTACGTGAAACTATATCACAAGTTGTTAAAGAGAATACAGAACTTGTAAGTTTATTTATTTATCTAAATTATTCATTAGAATACAAACAAACAAATACCAAAAGTGATTAGATATCAACAATTGGTTATTGCCCCATTATTATACCTATTTACACATTTAAATGTGATTGTTGCCATTGTTGTTGGTAATTTCGAATTAATTGGAATTATTGGTTCTTGTGTTTGTTGTTTGTTTTTGTTATATAACTTGTCCATGATATTTAAGGCTGATTTTGGGTTACAGTTACGCCCACTTACTAAATTTAGGATATATATATATATATATATATATATATATATATATATATATATATATGCGAATATCAACTTCCTATAACTATTCAACCTTCATTCTATTTTGGTTTTGTACTCATTTCCTTTAAATTGATTAAATTCTAAATTGTTATACGTTATTGAATTATATTTCAATTGTTTGAACAATAGGATGATTATATTTAAGGATTCTTTCTTTTTCGATCATGATGATAATGATGATGATGATGATGATAATAATAATAATAATAATAATAATTATTATTATTATTATGTTTTATTTATTACTCTATTTTATTTATTCATTTCCATATCGTCCAGAAAAAAGATTACAAATACTTCAATAGTACAGTTTTTGTATTACCGATACAAATAACCACTTATAATAAGTTCTATCGTCTAGATTCTACACGAAATAAATTATTCATGTTTTTCAAATGATTTTTAATTGGAATGAAATTTAACTTACAAAAAAAAAGGCAAATTTGTGTGTACAGTAGATATTGAAAATTTAAATTTCTGCATACTTACATAAATATAAAAACAACATTTATTCTAAAATATCATTCAAGGTTTTAAATGCATCAATATACTCTTTTATTCATTGTAATTGTGTTATTGTACAAGGAGGTGAAGGTTATTGAAGAGGAAAAGGTGATTTCCATCGACATTTTTTTATTCGTTATATTTTCATTATAATTTCCCAAAAGTAGATACTGTTTTTGATTATTTTATTTTTTTATGATAAAACTTCCTTTAGAGATTATAATTAGAGTGGAATTCTTTAAAATTCGCTAACATTTTTACACAAGCTGTTTTATTGTTTTCTTCTCTTTCTTTTATATAACTCGAATTGTAGATTGTCTGCCAGTATTGAATACAATAGACCAATTTCAGATGTGTGGAGATTAATCGTTTTTTTTTCTTTTATCATTTTATTTTTGCGTTATAGTGGATAGTTGATTGATTAAACAAAACAAAACAAAACATTATTACGTACTTGTATTACTATCTAGATATCTATTAGTAATAATATTGTACAAGAATCTTATTTATTGTTTAATTATAAAAAGTTCGTTGGAATTGAAGATGTCGAAGAATGTGGCCTCCTAACCTTTTACGATAAACTTACATACGGGTGCGGTCTGTTTTTAAATACATATCTATTATACCTAAAAATTCACAAAAAAAATGTATTATGTAGATATATCTACATATAACTTATTTGTATCAATATTTGTTTGCTTTTGTATTTAATTTAAACAAATTTTTCTTTCATAATGCTTAAAAATAGAGAAATTTTAATGCTTTTGACTTATTTTTCGGTGAGGAGAGCGAATGAACATAACTTTAATTAACACTAATTTAATTTAACAAATTCACACATCTGGACTCATGTTTAATTTTTTATACACATATTAATTCCAATTAATGATTCCACTTATGGCACTGTTGATGTTGTATGTATCTGGCTATGGAGATATCTGCCTTTAAAATTGTCCTTTATAAAGACTTTGTCCTTCTAATAAGAAATAAATTATAAAGTTTTTCGATGTAATTTTTGTTATGTCATTATTTTACGCACACAATTATACAATAGAGAAAATCTCTAGACTATAAAAATTCCGTTCCACTATCCTGGTTATTTTTTTTCATTCGCATATATTTATATTTTACCTATTAGTATTTTATTATAATATAAATTGTGTGTATATACCTTTTTAAAATTCCAATATTGTACTGTACATATAAAACACCGCATGCGTCCTTAAAACCTACATTAACACAACTTTAAACATGATATAAATAAATAAATAAATAAATAAATAAATAAATAAATATTGGATGGCTTAATTTAAATTTATATTTCAGAATAAACCTCAATTGGTTGAACCTGTAGATTTTGAAAATTTCCTATTGAGACATAAAACTGTTATACAAAATGATCCACAACGTGAATTATTATTATATCCATCTGATGATATTTCTGTAAGTTGTCGTTTCACTATTATCATCATCATCATCATCATCATCATCATCATCATCTATTATTTCTAATAGTTTAATTAATTTTTAGGAGATTGTATTGCCCCGTCGCCATCGAACTCTTTCAAATACAGTGCCTCCTATACATGATATAGAAAATTGTAGTTTATTTACAAAACAATGTTGTACAAGTTATTCATCGAATTGGAATTTAATACATTATAAATATTCAGCATATTCACAGAATTATTCAAATTTACCAACATTACCAAATTTAAATCAATATAAAGAGGAGAATTATGAAATTGATATTGATACAGATGCTGAAGATGATGTTAAACCTAGAATTGATAGTATCACTAAACAAGGATATCTAATGAAGGGACCTGAAGTTGGTAAGATTATTATCATTATTATTATTATTATTTAATATATATTATTTAATAATAATATAAATTATAGGATATGAACGGACTTTTGTTAATATCGGCTCAAAGAGTTTTAAACGTAGATATTGTTATTTACGACAAGAAGTTGATGGTACATACATTTTAGAATTATATAAAGATGAACGTAAAGGTGAAGCTAAAGTGACAATTGTTATGGATTTTTGTACGGATGTTATCAAAAATTTAAAACGTGGCCGTTATTGTTTCGAATTAAGAATGACAGCTGGCCACAAATCATATCTATTAGCTGCTGAAAATGAAGTCGATCTTAAAGATTGGCTATTAAAATTAACATCAGTGCTACAACAGAATAAATTACAAGAAGAGAAACGTGCCGCTTCATTAGAACGAGGTTTATATTTTTATTTTTATTTTTTATAAATTAAGACTGTTATAAGTATTATATATGTTTATATATTTGTAGAACGCAGTGATAATACACCACTAGTAGTACTACCATTACCAACTTCTTCTACACCACAAATCCAACAGCCGTATGGTACATTAAAAGGCTTAGAGCACAGTATGAATCCACAATTAATAAAATATGCACGTGAAACTGATATAAGTATTGCAATATCACGTAAAGAGAATCATAATCGATTATTTCCATTATATCCACAAATAGCAAATAATTTGAAATCATCGTCATCGTCTACATCAACAATAACAACAAATTCTAGTCATATACATGTAGAACCATATAAAGAAATCTTTGGACAACGGATCTTTCTAAAATGTCAACATATCAAATTTAAATTACAAGCAGTTGATGAGAAGGAGAATTTATGTCAAGTTGAACCGTACCATACAATATTGTGTTTATTTGATACGAAATCTGGTAGAAAATTAACTGAGAATTTCCATTTTGATATTAATAATTCTATAATACGTAAAACTATCACATCGTCATCATCTACAACAACAATAAATACAGATGATAGTATTTTGAAATTAGATTTACCAAAAGATTTACAACAACAGTGGCTGATTTATCCAAAACAGGCGATAATTAATATAACACATCCACATCCTGATATATTTTTGGTTGTACGTATTGAAAAAGTATTACAAGGTAGTATAAATCAAAATAGTGAACCATATATTAAAGCAAACAAAGATCCAAAAATACCATTGAAAATTTATAAAAATATATCAACCTGTTGCCAGAGATTAGGTAATTATCGTATGCCATTCGCATGGACCGCTAGACCATTATTTCGTTTGTATAGTAATGAATTGGATAATACATCGGATTTTCATGCGATCTATCGTCAAGAATCTAATAAATTAACCGATGAAGAATTACTACGTATCTTATCTGAATATAGGAAACCGGATAAATTTAGTAAATTCACTGTCATTCCTGGTTCTTTACAAATTAAGATCTCTACAATGACTGAATTGCCATCAAGTAAGTGTTTCTCTAATCGCTAAAATATTGTCAAATTATTATTAATTTCAATTTTTTTTAAGATTCTTTAACAACATCTTTAACACCTTTAAAACCATTTCCATTACCACCAACAAATGAACCAACAATTGAAGTAACTGAATTTGAAGGTAATTCAGAGAAAGATGTACATCCTTATACAATATTCTTAAATCATTTATATGTGTATCCAATGAATCTTAATTTTGATACACAGAAAATGTTTACTAGAGCACGTAATATTGCATGTATTGTTCAATTAAAAGATTCAGATAATGGGGAAGCAAAACCATTACCGGTAATTATGTTTGAAATCATTCCTCTTTTTCTATTTTTCCATTTATTCATTTATTTATCAATCTATAATTTAGTGTATTTATGGTAGACCTGGTCAAAATTTATTAGTAACACAAGCCTCATGTTGTGTATTACATCATAATACAATACCAATATGGTATGATGAAATTAAAATACGTTTACCAATCAATCTATTATCAACACATCATCTATTATTTACATTTTATCATATATCATGTGATATAGCAAAAAAACGTAATGAAAATGGTTATGGTGGTACTACTACTACTAGTGGTGGTGGTGGTGGTGGTGGTGGTATAGAAAATTGTGTTGGTTATGCATGGTTACCATTATTAAATAAAGGTAAATTAAATGTTGAGACGCAAACAATACCGGTGGCTGCACATTTACCACCTGGATATCTATCAATACATCCATTTGGACTTGGGAGAGGTAATGCTGGACCAGACATTCATTGGATTGATGGTCAAAAACCATTATTTACAGTTGGTTTTAATTTGATATCAACTGTTAATACAAAAGATCAACATTTATTCAATTTATTTCATCATACTGAACGTTTAATAGATATAAAACAATCATCATCAACAACAACAACAACAACAACAACAACATCTACAGTGGCAGTAGTAGTACAACCATCAGAAATTGAAACATGTAAAATATTAAAAGCCTTACATGCAATACAATTAACAACATTAATCACATTTCTACCAACAATATTAAATCATTTATTTACAATATTAATTAATACAAATAGTAATGAGATTGGTTTAAATATAATACGTGTATTAATTAATTTAATTACAATGATTTATGAAGCGAATCGTAAAGAAATCTTACACTCATATATTAAATATGTTTTTATTACACCGCAAATAACGAAAACGAAAACGAATAATAATAATAATAATAATAATATTACAATACATGAAGAGATATGTAAATATTTACCAATCATTTTACATCCGAACAATACTGATTTTCTTGTTGTTAATAAATTTATGTATCATTCAGAATTTTTCTTTGATATTATTATAAAAGCTATGGCACAACATTTATTAAAAACAGGACGTATCAAAGTAAGTTTTATTTATTGTTTCTATATGCAATATAATTGTTTGTTTTTTAATACACACACGCACACACACATATATACATACCCATTGTTTTTATCAATTTTTCTTCTTCTTTTTTTACAGATGCATCGTAATGAACGATTCCCATTAGAATTTTTACAAAAAATTGAAAATCTAATACAAATTTCAATCACATATATCTTAAATAAATACAAAGACATGCAATCAGAAACAAAAGAATTGAATAGAAATTTAGGGAAATTCTTAAACAAATTATTATCATTAATAGATCGTGGTTTCGTATTTAAATTGATCAATTTATATATAGACAAATTTAATCCAGGCGATCCACGTTTATTACAAGAGTATAAATTTACATTTTTAGAAATAATTTGTAATCACGAACATTATATAACATTTAATTTACCAATACAATGTAATAATAGTCATATTATAAGTCCAATAACGATGAAATTACGATTATTATCATCAGCATCATCGTCGTCATCATCATCATCATCATCATCATCGTCATCACCACTATCTGAAAATAATAATAATAATAATAATAATAGTCAATTATCAGATTTTATCTTATCAGAGAATTTCTGTAAACATCATTTTATTGTTGCATTATTATTACAAGAAGTTAAACAATCATTGAATGAAGTGAAATATGTTCGGCGTATTGCATTAAATGCATTACGTGATTTATTAGCAAAACATGAATTAGATGACCGTTACCAAAATAAAGGACAATTAAATCGTATTGCATCAATTTATACACCATGGTTAAGTATTGTATTAGAGAATTTAAATCGTTTAGATATAATTGAACATAATATTAATAATACTAATAATAATAATGATGATGATAGTAATGGGATAATTAATCGTATATCATCAAGGAGTAGTAGTTCATATTTATTTGGCAAAACATCAATAATAAATGATTTACCAATGAGAAATAATAATCGTTTTACATTACATATTGATAAAGATAGTCCAATACATTTAAGGAATTCGCAATTTTTCGATGCTATAGCTGGACAATGTGAATATTTACCAAATGGTAATAATTCAATTAGTATTGATTCTGATATATCAACAATAATATCAATAGATGGTGGTGGTGGTGGTGGTGGTGATGGTGGTGGTGGTGATGATTCATCAATCAACAACAACAACAATCGATGATAAATTAACAATGTATGAAAATAAATTTTTAAATCATCATACACGTACAACAGCAACAACATTATCATCACATATACAACAACAGCAACAACAACAACAACAGCAACGTTATGATAAATTACATGCATCAGAAATAAAAGATATTCTAATAATATTTTTATTTGTTGTTAAATATTTAAATGAAAATCAATTGATAATTTGGTGGCAACAATATAATGAGCAAAATGTTGTTAATTTCTTTACAATCTTAGAAATGTCACTGCATTGCTTTAAATATGTTGGCAAACGAAATATACAAATTATAAAAAAACAACAACAACCACAACAACAATCAAATCAAGATGGTGGTGGTGGTGGTAGCGGTGTTAATAATAAAAATTGTACAAAAAAAGCACACACATTACCTGCAAGAATGAATCCATCTGATATAAATCATGAGAATACAAGTACATTGATTATACATCGTGAAAATTTAATTAATAATAATAATAATAATAATGAGAATGAAGTAGAAAGGAAACAACAAGCAATATTAGAACAGAATCTATCAACGGAAATTGGTTTAATTGTTTTAGATTGTTGTGGTCTATATTGTATGAATTTTAGAAAGAATTTACTAATTTGTAATGGTGATAATGATTTAATGAGAAAAATCTTTGAGATTTATTTAACATTTATACAAATTGGACAAAGTGAAAATTTATTTAAACATATATTTGCAGCATTACGTGCTTTTATAAATAATTATTCATTAGTATTATTTCAAGGTAAATAATTAGTTAATTTCATTACAATTATAATATATTTTTCATTTTTTCTTTCTTTCTTTCTTTCTTTCTTTCTGTTAACATTAGGAAATGCAATCTTATGTGGTAGATTGTGTTACGAATTATTAAAATGTTGTAATAGTCGTTTATCATCGATACGTCAAGAATCTTGTGCGATTTTATATTTATTAATGCGTAGTAATTTTGAATTTACTGGACGTAAAGGTTTAACACGTGTCCATTTACAAGTGATTATATCAGTATCACAAATGCTGGGCAATATTATTGTTGGTTTAAATAATGCACGATTTCAAGAGAGTTTATCATTGATTAATAGCTATGCATCTAGTGATAAAGCAATGAAAGGCAGTGGTAAATTATTTTAATTGAATTTCATATATATATGGTTTATATAATTTATATAATATTTTTGTTTTTTTGTTTTTTGTTCTTTGATAGGCTTTCCAGTTGAAGTAAAAGATTTAACAAAACGTATACGTACAGTGTTAATGGCAACAATACAAATGCGTGAACACCATCATGATCCAGAAATGTTAGTTGATCTACAACATAGTTTAGCAAATTCGTATGCTTCAACACCAGAATTACGTCATACATGGTTAGAAACAATGACTAGAAATCATGTGCGCGATGGTAATTATTCGGAAGCTACTTGTTGTCAATTACATATAGCTGCATTGATGGCTGAATATTTAAAATTGAAAAATCTACAAAATTGGGGTGCAGAAGTGTTTGAAAAGATTTCAATTAATATCAAAAAAGATGAGAAAAGTCTGAAATTAGATAATGGTGTACAAGATATACAATATACAGAAATTACATTATTAGAACAATTAGAAACTTGTATACAATTTATTGATAAATCTGAACGTTATGAGATTATGGGTGAATTATATAAATTGATTATACCAATTTATGAAAAGACAAGAAATTATGAAATGCTAATGAAATCATATCAAACATTAACACAAAATTATGAGAAAATTTTACAATGCAACAAAAGTGGTAAACGTTTATTAGGACGTTATTATCGTATTGGTTTCTATGGGCAAGCCTATTTTGAAGATGATAATGGTATTGAGTATATTTATAAAGAACCAAAAGTTACATCGTTAAGTGAAATTGCTGAAAGATTACAAAAGAAATATTCAGACAAATTTGGAGCGGATGTTGTTAAAATTATACAGGACTCAACACCTGTAATAACAAATGATTTAGATCAAAAATTAGCGTACATTCAAGTAACACACGTTACACCATACTTTGAGAAAATCGAACTCGATCATTGTAGAATTACAGAATTTGAACAGAATCACGATATTAATTGTTTCATGTTTGAAACGCCATTTACAAACGATGGGAAGAAAGCACGTGGTAATCCTGAAGAGCAATGGAAACGTCGTACAATATTGAAAAGTACATCATCATCACATCATCATCATCATAATAGTTGATATTGATTGTTATTAATTGTTTGTTTTAGCTGAATACTCATTCCCTTATGTAAAGAAACGAATTAAAGTTGTATCACATCGTACAATCGAGATGAGTCCTATTGAAGTTGCAATAAATGAGATGCAAATCCGTGTACAAGAACTTGAAGATGTCGTCTTTACAGAAACAACAGATACGAAGAAATTACAATTATTATTACAAGGCAGTGTTTGTGTACAAGTTAATGCTGGACCGTTAGCTTATGCAACCGTTTTTCTAGATCCAACATTATCGAATATGTATCCTGAGGATAAAGTCGAAGAATTAAAAGATATCTATCGGTGGGTGATTATATTTATTTATTTATCTATTTATGTATTTATATATGGAAATCTTTGTAGTGAATTCTTAAAGATTTGTTATTCAGCATTACAAATAAATGGTAGATTAATATTAAATGAACAACAAGAATATCAACAAGTTTTACGTGAAAATTATAAAAAACTATGTACATCATTATCGAATTTATTTGGTGAATCTTTATGGCCACATGATGATACTGGCAGTTTTAAAAGGAATAGTATGGCATTGTTTAGTGCAATTAGTGGAACATCACAGAATTCTAGTACAGCATAAATTTCATTTTTGTTTGTTTGTATTTATTACTCGTTGATGTATTGACGTTAAGTTTCTAATTTCCGAAAGTTATTATTGAATTAAAAATATTAATTAATTATCTTACAATTGGTTGAAAAGATGTGATTTGATTGATGTCTATTTATAGTAGAGATGATATTTACCCCTCAGGATTATTGTTAATTAATTATGTTTTTTTTTGACGAAAACTTTGTGAGTTAAAAAATCATGGTGTTGATCCTGTGTTGAACACAAAGCAGAGAAAAATAAAAAAAAACAAAAACAAATAGAAAATCTCGATGTTCGTTATGTTCTGTTATATCAATTTATTTATTTATTAGGAATATTAGAAATTCGTCTCGTGAATTGTAGTAACATTTGTATGTCGTGCTAATCAATCTTATACCGAATCCAATTCTAATTTCTAATTTATTTAAAGAGCAAATTAATGTTGATACCAGTTTTATACTTTTATAACTTTGTAATGATGAAGTAAACCAACAAGTTGTAAGACTGAGGAGCTCAATGTTTGCCATTTAATGAAATTAATGCACTAAAACTAATTTCAATTTATAGAAAAAGAATAACAAACAGTAATTTTTGGTGGACTTTTTGTAAATGCTCGTAGCTTAAATTGTTCCCACATACATACATACACACACAAACATACATACTGACTATAATATAGTGCAAATTGTTATATAACAGGATTCTGATTTTGTTTTCTTAAGAATTTTCAATGTCCTAATGTGTTTTTTTTGTGGGCTGTGAAATTAATATAAAACAATGGAATTATTTAGTCGGAAATCTAGTTCAATTATTATTGAATAATGGAAAGAATTTTAATTAATTCTAATAAATGTAAGCTTGCCAAATAATTTTAGTTTAATTTATTTTTTTTAAAATAATGATAGTATCTATAGAATTTTTATTTTGAGAGAGATAGAGTTTTATTGTATTATAAAAATATTTGCAATAACGTATATTACAGTTACATTTAAATAATAATTGATATGGAAGGTGAATTGATATTCATTTATCTACGGTTCTAATTAAATGAAATTTGTTTGATTATTTAAATCTGTGGTGATTGATTTCATTGTAAGAGTATGTCTTATAGAATTAATAAATAATAAATAATTGTTAATTTTCAAAGGGAAAAAAATCTGGAATCCAACCGCCATCTATTTGAGAATGTCCAAACTAAGACAAAATTTTGAAAACAAGATGGCGTTAACTTACAGGTTTCTGTAATCTTGTAAACATGCATCGTTCAGTTTATTGTAAAGAGATGACGCTGTATGTAATCTTTTTAATTTTTTTGTAGTGGCAGCAGTGTTTTATTGTCATTTGACGGACATAAATATAACCTATAAAATATTAATATTTCTTTTTATTTAGAAAGAAAATAAATGAATTAAACAAACGCTGTGACTACAGGCACGCTAACCTGCCGCACTTTAACACACTAGAGGCACGTGTAGTACGTCATCATTACGCGTACGCAATGACGTAGAAGTATATAGACTGCTCATTCGATCGACAAAAACGTGACCACATGTGCGCTGACATCTTGAATATTTATGGCTCAAACCAACTAAAGTCGCAGACCGATAACTCCGGGTTTGCTTACGAAATAATAAAGCTATATTCACATTGTGCATTAAAAATAGGTAATATTGTCTACAATTATATGTAGATTTTGATTTTATACATTTTCACCCTCAAGTGTGGGTATGTGGAAAAAATTGCAAATGAAAAAATTGTGAAAAATGACAAAAGTCGTGAAACTCGATCAGAAGTGTGAAGGAAAGTCAATGAAGGATTGTAAAAGCATAATGAAAGAAGTGTCGAAAGTAAAGGGGTTATTTAAAGCGTTGGGCAGTAGAAGATGTTGAGGGTAAAAGACACGAAGAAAGAAGGGTGAAAGGTGTAGGAGGTGGAGAAAGTGTGGGAAAGTGCGTGAAAAAGTGTATAGTAGTGTAAACAGTGTTGAGCTGGTAGTGAAATACGTAAAAAAGAAGTTGGGAATTATGAAAAAGTGTAAAGGTCGAATTTGAACGCCCCGAGAAAAGTTCACCCGGTAAAATGGGCAAAAGTCTGACAAACACGTGTTCGTGGGTCGTCCAAAAATGCAATAAAAAATGTTGATCATCTTATTTTTGTCTCAAATTGGAAAAGTGAATAATGTGAGAGTAGATGGAAAAGTGTCAAGTGTAGGCGTTAGTGTAAATGACACTGAAAACAGACCACGAAAGAAGTATGAAAAGTGTTGGAAGTGGGAAAAAGTGTGAGATAGGGCATTGAGAAAGTGTGTAGCAGTGTAGAACTGTTCAACTGGTAGTGAAGGGCGTAAAACGGAGGTTGGAAAACTCCAAAAAGTGTAAAACGTCGAATATGAGGACGCCGAGGAAATTTCACCCCTTTAAACGGGCAAAACTCTGGTAAACCTGGGTTCGTGAGTCGTTCAAAAATGCAATGAATTTTTTTTTCTTTCAATTTTCTTTTTATTTTCCGGTCAGGTCAGGTCAGGTCAGGTCAGGTCAGGGCGGCTAGAACTTACCGAACAGTGTCATCAGAGGCAGCGGATGTCTTGGGCAGAACCATTCCAATCCGACTGCTGATCAAAGAAAGGATGACTATACACAAACATCCAGATATTAACAGACAAGTACTTAGACAGAGAACAATAGAAACCTGGCAGAAAGAATGGCAAACACCAACAGGCCACGCTGAGTGGACCAAACAACTAATAGTAGACATAAGACCATGGTATCAACGAAAGTTTGGGGAAATAAACTATTTTCTCTCACAATTCCTAACTGGACATGGAAGCTACGAAAAGTACCTGAAACGAATAAATAAAAGAGATGATGCAACATGCGTTCATTGTCCAACAAAAATCGGAGAACCACAACATACAATGTTTGAATGTCAACAGACGCACTCGTTAAAAGTTAAGCTGAACCTATATCTAAAGGAAGATATTACCAAAGTAAACATCATATCACTATTACTAGAAAGCAAAGAGAACTGGAGACACATCAACATATTTATAGAAAAGGTAATGCGAATGAAGATGCGAGACGAACAACCAATCCAACAGCATTCGAACCCCTAATCTCCTGATGGAGGACGGGGGATGTAGAATGTATTGATTAAAGGAAAGAAAGAGATGAGATTGAGGCAACGCCGTATTGATGTTATGTTTTGATTAACGGTTCCAGTACTGGTGAATGTTCGAAGGGGTCACTTGTTTGTGTTAGCAGAATGCGCACACTACATCCCATAAAAAAGAAAAAAGGTCAGGTCAGGTCAGGTCAGGTCAGATCAGGTCAGGTCGGGGTCCAAAGGGCAGTGATGCTTAATATATGACACCCTGGTATGGTTTGGTTCTGGTGTCACTTAGCCTCTCACTGTTCATCACCTATCCTCACCTTCACGTGGTGGACCCTGTTATCCCGAGCAACCCTGTTGGAGATCGGGTAACCAACCCCGGTGGAAGACAGGGTCGGGTAACAAACGAGGAAGGGAAACGCAATGAAAATGGAAATGGATCAAATAACTAATAAACCGATTACGGTGCAGGGGGGAGCCCCCAGTACCGGTCGAGTGTTCTGGTGGTGGAGCAGGCCAGCCTCGACCGTCAGCCAGCAACTGTGGACCGATGCCAGTGGGTGACCAGGCTGGATCGGGGATAGCGACGACTGGAAGAGATAAAATGGAGGGGAAAGAGACCCCAGCAAAAAAGAAGCTATCTGTGGTCGTGTCTCCGGCTAGGTCGTCCGACACACCGTTCAGCACGCCAACGGGCTTAAACGTGCAATATGTCGATCTTACGTGGGACGATAACTCCCAAAGATCGGTATATAAGAGGAAACGGGTGGATACACCAAAAACCGAGGAAGAGATGGAGCCGATAGACGGCTCAAAAAGAATGTTTGCTAAATACAAAGATCTAATGAGACAACTAGAGTCTGAAGTTAAATCTCTCGCCAAACTGGTCAGGGAAAACAACAACACGAAACGAGAAATAAAAGACTCAACAACCAAGCTGTGCAGCATCAACAGCCAGCTAACGACAAAAACCATGAAAAATCTGATAAGTGGTCTGAAGGTAGAAGGAGATTGTATCTCCCAAAAAGAACTCGAACAACCTGAAATGGGTGTCGCCGACATCCCCAGCAGAGACATCGAGACGCAAGATCTAGGCATCCAGTGCAACATAACACGCACCCGAGATGTCGGCACTCAGTGCAACTTGATGAAACCCACATACACGCAAGTAGCCATGCAAAAAGAAAGCATCGCAAAACCATTAAAGGAGGCCTTAGATAAACATGATGACTTCGATGGACTTAAAGAATTCCTAAATGAGGAATGGCCTGAGGAAGTGTTTGCGAGCACTGAAATAGACGCAGGTAGATTAACTGCAAACGCAATAAGAAGCTGTTGTGGATTACTTATTGATCGAGCCGATGTGGAAAATAATCCAAAAATTAAACAAATGAGTAGCATTAAGCCCAACCTCGAGCACGTCATTTTAAGAAGCTGCCCAAATCCGGGAAAAATTGTCACCCTGGAAGACACAACGGTCGTGAAAATGAACGATGATGAAGTCACGAACATCGAAACAACAAAAGAAAGTATGTACCTAATAGGGTCTACAAGCTGCGAGATAAACGTAGATAAAGAAGATAAGGAACAGATAATGAAAGAGAGGTATAAAACATTGAAAAGTCTACGCGAAATACTAAGAAGTGCGAATGAAGGACATATATACATAATAGACACGACTGCAAAACCGATGAGTATAAAAGATAATAGGAAATTATTGGAAGGAGTCTTCCACAAATCAGGCATACGTGTTAGTATAATAGCAAATAGTAAGAGAAGACCTACAACAGTAGCCGAAGAATGGAGCACACATAGAAAGCACACAAGGAAAAAAGTAATGCTGATTGAGACTGACGAAGCTGATCGAATTACGGACACTGAAAGTTACGCAAGAGTAATGAGTAAGATTAAAAAAGAAATAGATATAAGCAAACTAGGTATAAATGTGGAAGGTGTCCAAAAAACAAAAGAAGGAAAAATCAGAATCACAATAAAGGAAAAGACAGTTGGAGCTTCAGAAGCGTTTAGGGATGAAGTCAAGAATAAATTTGGTTATAATACGGAAGATAGGTCTCGCAAGGATCAGAAAACATTTATATTGAAAGATATTGAAGAATACGTTACAAATGATGATATAAAAGAAGCGTTCAAGAAGACTACAGAAAAACAGATACAAAACGACGATGTCATAATTGACAATATAAAAAGAGCTCCTAACTCCGATAAAAGAACGGCGATTGTCAGAATAGAATCAGAGGCTGCAACAAACATTATAAATATAAAGCGAATAACTGTAGGATGGTCGAAATGCAGAATAAACGAACTGTTATCTCCAATTCGATGCTTCAGATGTAACCGTTATGGCCATCAATCAAACAGCTGTAAAGAAAAGCCTTTTGACATGAGAGGGAAATGCTATAAATGTTTGACAGAAGGACACGATAGCAAAAACTGTCAGGAGCAACCAAAATGCCTTGAGTGCAAGACAGTGGGACACCAGACGGCATCCATGGCATGCCCCATATATAAAGCTCTGGTAAACAACCTTACAAAAGACAAAAGAGACAGACTAGAATCCAGAAGAGACGACGTATTCGAGTAATGTATCATAGTTACCAGGGATTATATATTTACAAAGTTCTATCTACACAGATGCATATGTATACAGTAGAATTTATCTATACATATTTGACCAAAGACTTTGGATATATGGCGGTTGTTATCTATGCAATGTTTTTATTTATACAACGTCGTGACCATATAAGACATCTTATCTATATACACGTTACCAAAGATTATATCTATATAAGAGAGTTTATTTACACAAGATCTTATTTATACAAATGGATATTTAATTATTTATTTATTGATTTATTTATCTATACAATATTTAAGATTTATTTTACAAGAGTTTATATTTACAGATGGATATTATATACAAGAGAGTTTATTTATACAAGATTTTTATACAAATGGTTATATATTTGTGCAATATTTAATACATATTTTGCAAGATTTTATAATTGCAAATGGATGCTTATATACAAGAGAGCTTATGTATACAAGATTTTATTTATACAAATGGATATTCTATACAAGAGAGTTTATTTATACAAGATTTTATTTATACAAATGGACATTTATTTATATACTTATTTTTCTATTTATTTATATATTTATTTGTTTATACAATATTTAAGATTTATTTTACAAGATCTTATATTTACAGATGGATATTTTACACAAGAGAGTTTATTTATACAAGATTGTAGTTATATGGATGGATATATATCTGTACAATGTGTAAGATTTATTTTGCAAGATTTTATTTTTGCAAATGGATATTTTATACAAGAGAGTTTATTTATACAAGATTTTATTTATACCAATGGATACTTATTTATACAATATCAAAGATTTATTCTACAAGATTATATACTTACAGATAGATATTTTATACAAGAGAGATTGTTTATACAAGATTTTATTTATACAAATGGATATTTGATTATACAATATATTTACACATATATATATTTACAGAGATTTATCTATATACATAATTATTTACAGAGTTTTTTATTTACAAATAAAGTCGTCTACATATACAGAGTTCTATTGAATATATATACAATGATAGAGTTTTATTTACATATTTATTTATTGACATATTTATTTATTTGTTCATCGGTCAACGAATCTATACTTAGTAACACATATAGACCAGCATATGGCTGTACATATGGATGTATTGAGAAGCAGACTGTGATACATAAACTAAAAATGAAACTGACTGTGATATACAGAGTTCTATTTATAAATAAAGTCGTCTATATATACAGAGTTCTATCAAATTTATATACACTGACAGAGTTTTATTTACATATTTATTTTTTGACCTATTTATCTATTTGTTCATCGGACTACCAATCTATATTTAGTAACACACTTAGACCAGCATATGGATGTACATATGGATGCATGAAACGACGATTTCTGGACGCCTAAACAAAAATGACTATGATAAGAATCTTACAACTAAACGTAAATAGATCTAGGACAGCAACAGCTCTCCTAGATAAGACATGTGAAGAAAAAGACATTGACATAGCACAAATACAGGAACCAAACAAAGCCTCTATGCGTAATATGGACGTACTTGATATAAATGGTGATGCAATTATAAGAGTCACAAACCGAAACCTACACATCATGAAATATGGTGGGGGGAATGGTTATGCCTGGATTGAAATGGAAAATGTTGTGATATATTCATGTTACTATTCACCCAACAAATCCACAGCTGACTTTAAAAAATATATTGACGATCTCGATGACCACTCGTCCAAGTGGAACAAACCATTAATCATCAAACATTGGATAATAATGTATTGGAAGGTGAATTGGCATCCATTCATGTATAGGGCTAATTCTATGATGATTGTGTGAATATTTAAATGTGTAGTGATTGATTTAAGTGTAAGTACGACTTATAGAATTACTAAAGAGTAAATCAGTGATAAATTTAATTAGAATATAGATCAATCAGTATTATTATTAATGTTATTAAAATCTCCATAGGAAAACTAAAAACTGGAATCCGAGCGCCATCTATTCAAGAATGTCCAAAGTAAGACACATGGTTCAGCACATCGTGGAGAGATGTCGCTATGTGTAATTGTTGAAATTTTTTAAGAAATACTTGGATTAATTTGAAATTAATTCTTTGGATGAAAATTGGATCTTTGGCAGTTGTTGTTGTTTGTTTTGGCAGGGATGGTTACTGTATGGATTAAATACCGTTAACAATTGAAAAATATATTCACATTGAACCAGATTGGTTGTGTATGTATGTATGTATGTTTGTGGTTCAAATTTAGAATGAATAGATTTCAAAATTGTATTTTTCATTTTCTAGATCAACACCATCTTCATCTTCATTGGAATTATGGCATGGCATAGCTTGGCTTGGCTTCTGGTATTCAATTCCAATCAAATAAGAGTATGTTATAGAAACTATTGATTGGTCTTGGTTGTGTAATTGTACATAGTAAGTCATGGAGCGATCGCTCTTTCAATTATTCCATATTTCTTGATACTCAATAGAATGCAAGTGATGTATGTTTCTAAATTGTTTCAAAAATTGATGGAGCTATCGCTCATTTAATTATTTCATATTGTTTGTTGTTACTACTTGATAGAATACAATTGATGAATAGTGTTATAATTTCAGGATTGTATGTTGTAGCAGGAACGATGAATTGACTGGCAAGTTTGATGATCATTCATGGATCAATTATGGGTGGCAATGGTATCTTTTGAAGTTGTTGTTGTTGTTGTTGTTGTTCAACAATTATTGATAGTTGTAATTCGTTCTCAGGTGATTAAATGATAGTGTTAATTAATTATTTGTATAAATTAATTGTTTTTCTGTTGTAGATTGATATGTGAAATAGCTAGCTAGCAGCATTGTTGTATAATAAATCGAAATGAATGGCAATTAAAGAAAATAACTTTTGTTGATGATGGGTGAAAACAGTGATGAAAACAAGAGCTTGCCAGGTTCGATGTGGTTGTATATCAATATTACTACAGGTACATTAGATAATTGCCTTTGTTTAACAAACACAGTTAATCTATTATTGTTGTTCTTCCTATTATAGATACAATCAAGATGTCTGCACCTGGAAGCAAGCCCCTTCAATACATAAACGAAAGTATACTACTATTTGATGGTCTCTCGATCATGTGGTACAGACCGATGCATGATGATGGTTCTTTGTGAAGAAATATGGAAATATGACCATAGATACGAGCGAATGGTTGATTAAATTGATAGAAGAACTATAGAGGAACAATAATGAGAGGTAGGAGACTTATGAATGACTTAAAAATTAACAAATTCTAACTCTATTAATCATCATTCAAACAGGAGAATGAAAATGTATCCTGTCGACTACTAATTCGAGGACCAAAATGCTGCTGCACAGCATGTAGCACGTAGCAGTTTTTCAATTGAAAAGACTCTAGAAACATACTAGCAAGTTGAATTATGGTTTTTGGTATAAAATAATGCTAAATAGTTTAGCAATTTGGATAGCAACGATACATTAGATTGTAACAATCCAAATGGATAGGCAACCATGAATACATTACTATTTAAAATGGATAATTAGCAATGGTTATAATTAGTTTAAGAGATTTTTAACACTTTACTTATTTTAATGGTAAGTAAATTGATCAATGATTATCACTGTACTAATAGAAAATTAATTACTTTTGAAATTATCATACATATATATTATTAATATTATTATTACTATTTTCAAATCTAGTGTTTTTATGTTTGATGAATTTTTAGGTTGGCAATGCAAATCTAAGGAAATTTAGTGACTAGAATTTTGGAGTGGCAGTAGTGGTTTTTTGTTTTTGACATTTGACAGAGGTAAATATAACCACAAAACAATATTATTTGTTTATTATATTAATTTCTCTTTATTTAGAACGCAAATAATGAAAATAATTGAATTACACAATATATAATGGAACTGGCACAATTCATAGTAAAGAAAAACAATCCAGATCATCGTTTTCATCTTGAGAAATTCATCAAACATTTACAAGGTAACATTCATCATTGTACATCAATCTAATTCGTTTATTATACTAACATATCGATTATGGTGACGAATTTAACTGATTTTAGGTGTGTGTGATGTAGTAGGATCCATAAATATACAGCAATAAACAGGATAAGATTGTACTGGAATGCAGTGACGTTGATATGGACAATGAATTGGTCTCTATCAATGTACAACTGTAATTATATGGAATTTGTTTAATTATTGAGATGTGTGGTGATTGATTGAAATGTAAGTACAACTTAAATATTGAATAATTAATACATAATTGCTAAATTGAAATAATTTCCATTAGTATTATTATTATTATTTTCAATCTAGTGATTTTATGTTTGATCAATTTTTAGGTTGGCAATGCAAATCTAAGGAAATTTAGTGACTAGAATTTTGGAGTGGCAGCAGTGGTTTTTTGTTTTTGACATTTGACAGAGGTAAATATAACCTCGAAAATATTATTTATTTATTTTTATTAATTTCTCTTTATTTAGAACGCAAATAATGAAAATAATTGAATTATACAACATATAATGGAACTGGCACAATTCATAGTAAAGAGAAACAATCCAGATCATCGTTTTCATCTTGAGAAATTCATCAAACATTTACAAGGTAACATTCATCATTGTACATCAATCTAATTCGTTTATTATACTAACATATCGATTATGGTGATGAATTTAACTGATTTTAGGTGTGTGTGATGTAGTAGGATCCATAAATATACAGCAATAAACAGGATAAGATTGTACTGGAATGCAGTGACGTTGATATGGACAATGAATTGGTCTCTATCAATGTACAACTGTAATTATATGGAATTTGTTTAATTATTGAGATGTGTGGTGATTGATTGAAATGTAAGTACAACTTAAATATTGAATAATTAATACATAATTGCTAAATTGAAATAATTTCCATTAGTATTATTATTATTATTTTCAATCTAGTGATTTTATGTTTGATCAATTTTTAGGTTGGCAATGCAAATCTAAGGAAATTTAGTGACTAGAATTTTGGAGTGGCAGCAGTGGTTTTTTGTTTTTGACATTTGACAGAGGTAAATATAACCTCAACACAATATTATTATTTATTTTTATTAATTTCTCTTTATTTAGAACGCAAATAATGAAAATAATTGAATTACACAACATATAATGGAACTGGTACAATTCATAGTAAAGAGAAACAATCCAGATCATCGTTTTCATCTTGAGAAATTCATCAAACATTTACAAGGTAACATTCATCAGTGTACAGCAATCTAATTCGTTTATTATACTAAAATATCGATTATGGTGATGAATTTAATTGATTTTAGGTGTGTGTGATGTAGTAGGATCCATAAATATACAGCAATAAACAGGATAAGATTGTACTGGAATGCAGTGACGTTGATATGGACAATGAATTGGTCTCTATCAATGTACAACTGTAATTATATGGAATTTGTTTAATTATTGAGATGTTTGGTGATTGATTAAAATGTAAGTACAACTTAAATATTGAATAATTAATAAATAGAGGAAAAATAAGAATTGAAATGCGATTGCCATCTAGTTGCAAACAATCAAACTGTGCTAATTACAGGTTTCTGTAATTGGATTTAAATTTACAGGTGTCTGTAATTTGATTTGAATTTATAGGTTTCTGTAATTTTGTAGGCATTACAGGTTACTGTAATTCCTAATTTTTTTATAGTTCAGCACTTTGTGTAAAGATGTCGCTGTATGTAATTGCTGCTTTTACATTATTTTTTTTGGTTTTTTGTTTTTTTTTTATTATTTTTAATGGGGCACATTTCTCATTTTTGTTATTAATTGTATTTCTCAATGTAGGATGATGGACAATTAATTACAAAGTAATTCATAATTAATCATATCTAATGGTAATGGTGTTGAGTTGATTGTGGAACCATTGAACATTGTAAAATGGGGATCATGTTTTGTGTTAATAGTTATTATCAAACTGAAAACTGATTACAATTGTGGAGATGCAAGTCTAAAATTCATTGAATGCCTGTAATTTGTATAAATTAATTGTTTTTCCATTGTAGATTGATATGTGAAATAGCTAGCTAGCAGCATTGTTGTAGAATAAATCGAAATGGCAATGGCAATGGCATATATAATAAGAAAATAACTGTTGTTTATGATGGGTAGAAATAATGATGAAATCAAAAAGGGAAATACTGCGAGACGACGACGTCGTGACAACTACAAAAAAGCAGAAATTTCAATCTACTACATAATGTGGATGTGAGCTTGCCTGCCAGGTTCGATGTGGTTGTATATCAATATTACTACAGGTACATTAGATAATTGGGGTCGATTGGCCTTCCATTAGCCTTTGTTTAACAAACACAGTTAATCTATTATTGTTGTTCTTCCTATTATAGATACAATCAAGATGTCTGCACCTGGAAGCAAGCCCCTTCAATACATAAACGAAAGTATACTACTATTTGATGGTCTCTCGATCATGTGGTACAGACCGATGCATGATGATGGTTCTTTGTGAAGAAATATGGAAATATGACCATAGATACGAGCGAATGGTTGATTAAATTGATAGAAGAACTATAGAGGAACAATAATGAGAGGTAGGAGACTTATGAATGACTTAAAAATTAACAAATTCTAACTCTATTAATCATCATTCAAACAGGAGAATGAAAATGTATCCTGTCGACTACTAATTCGAGGACCAAAATGCTGCTGCACAGCATGTAGCACGTGGCAGATTTTCAATTGAAAAGACTCTAGAAACATACTAGCAAGTTGAAATATGGCTTTTGGTATAAAATAATGCTAAGTAGTGTAGCAATTTGGATAGCAACGATCCATTAGATTGTAACAATTCAAATGGATAGGCAACCATGAATACATCACTATTTAAAATGGATAATTAGCAATGGTTATAATTAGTGGAAGAGATTTTTAACACTTTACTCATTTTAATGGTAAGTGAATTGATCGATGATTATCACTGTACTAATTGATAATTAATTACTTTTCAAATTATCATACATATATATTATTAATATTATTATTATTATCAAATCTAGTGTTTTTATGTTTGATGAATTTTTAGGTTGGCAATGCAAATCTGGAGACATTTAGTGACTAGAATTTTGGAGTGGCAGCAGTGCCTTTTTGTTTTTGACATTTGACAGAGGTAAATATAACCTCGAAAAAATATTATTATTTATTTTATTAATTTCTCTTTATTTAGAACGCAACTAATGAAAATAATTGAATTATACAACATATAATGGAACTGGCACAATTCATAGTAATGAAGAACAATCCAGATCATCGTTTTCATCTTGTGAAATTCATCAAACATTTACAAGGTAACATTCATCATTGTACATCAATCTAATTCGTTTATTATACTAACATATCGATTATGGTGATGAATATGACTAATTTTAGGTGTGTGTAATGTCGCAGGATCCATGAATTTACTCTAAGAATAAAAAAACAGGAAAAGATTGTACTGGAATGTGGTGGTGACGTTGAAATGGATGGTGAATTGGTACATCTCTAATTATATGGAATTTGTGTGAATATTTAGATGTGTGGTTGGAAAAAAACGACTCCATTTATATAACAATACTTATCTATGTATTTAGAAAGAAAATAGCAAATGGAAGTGAATTACATAATGTTTGGACGACAATCGTCAGAGTTGGCATAATCATCTTGTGAAATTCATTAAACGTTTACAAGGTAACAATAATCATCGTAGTTGAATGTAAGTAAATCGTTTAATATCTTAAAATATTTATTATATTAATGAATATTTGTAATTTTAGGTGTGTGTGATGTAGTAGGATCCATGGATTTTCATCAAACATTGGATAATAATGTATTGGAAGGTGAATTGGTATCCATTCATGTATAGGGCTAATTCTATGATGATTGTGTGAATATTTAAATGTGTAGTGATTGATTTAAGTGTAAGTACGGCTTATAGAATTACTAAAGAGTAAATCAGTGATAAATTTAATTAGAATATAGATCAATCAGTATTATTATTAATGTTATTAAAATTTTCATAGGAAAACTAAAAACTGGAATGTCCAAACTAAGACACATGGTTCAGCACATCGTGGAGAGATGTCGCTATGTGTAATTGTTGAAATTTTTTAAGAAATACTTGGATTAATTTGAAATTAATTCTTTGGATGAAAATTGGATCTTTGGCAGTGATGGTTATTGTATGGATTAAATACCGTTAACAATTGTAAAATATAGTCACAATGAACAAAAGATTGGTTGTGTATGTATGTGTATGTATGTTTGTGGTTTAAATCTAGAATGAATAGATTTCATAATTTTTCAATTTAATTTCTAGATTAACACCATCTTCATCTTCATTGGAACTATTTCATGGCTTGGCTTCTGGTATTGAATTTCAATAAAATAAGAATATGTAAAATAGAAAACTATTGATGATTGATCTTGCTTGTATAATTGTACATACATAAGGCATGGAGCGATCGCTCTTTCAATTATTCCACATTGCTTGCCACCTAATATAGAATTCAATTGATGTATGCTTTTTTACATTGTCGTCTATAATTGATGTAGCGATCGCTCTTTTAATTAATTCATATTGTTGTTGTTTCTTGATAGAATATAATTGATGAATATTTTTCTAATTTTAGGTTTGTGTGATATAGCAGTAACCATGAATTGACTGGAAAATTGAATTATTTTGGATAGGAATAGGAATGTTAATTAAGCTGCAGAGTGAACTGTGCTGGTGTTTGGTCGCTTTAAACAACTTAAACAGTATGAATATTGATTGATAATTATTGTTTTGAAATGTTTATAATTTAACATGGCCCCTGACTTCATAATGTGGATCTACAAAAGCTCGTACATAATTCAGCGGAAATATGTCCATAGATACAAGGGAATGGTTGACTAAATTGATAAAGCAACAATAATGAGAGGTAGAAGACTTATGGAAGACTTAAAAATTAACAAAATCTAACTCTGTTAGTCATCATTCAAACAGGAGTGCGGATATACGAATGGAGGATGTTAACTGCTAATTCGAGGACCAAAATGCTGCACATCACGTAGCACATAGCAGTTATTCAATTGAAATATGGAAAATACCAGCAAATTTAATGATGGCAGTTGGAATGTAACAAACCGAATGGGTAGGCAACCATAAATACATTAGTATTTAATTTTTAGGTTGGCAATGCAAATCTAAGGAAATTTAGTGACTAGAATTTTGGAGTGGCAGCAGTGGTTTTTTGTTTTTGACATTTGACAGAGGTAAATATAACCTCGAAAAAATATTATTACTTATTTTATTAATTTCTCTTTATTTAGAACGCAACTAATGAAAATAATTGAATTACACAACATATAATGGAACTGGCACAATTCATAGTAAAGAGAAACAATCCAGATCATCGTTTTCATCTTGAGAAATTCATCAAACATTTACAAGGTAACATTCATCATTGTACAGCAATCTAATTCGTTTATTATACTAAAATATCGATTATGGTGATGAATTTAATTGATTTTAGGTGTGTGTGATGTAGTAGGATCCATAAATATACAGCAATAAACAGGATAAGATTGTACTGGAATGCAGTGACGTTGATATGGACAATGAATTGGTCTCTATCAATGTACAACTGTAATTATATGGAATTTGTTTAATTATTGAGATGTTTGGTGATTGATTAAAATGTAAGTACAACTTAAATATTGAATAATTAATAAATAACTGTTAATTAGAGGAAAAATAAGAATTGAAATGCGATTGCCATCTAGTTGCAAACAATCAAACTGTGCTAATTACAGGTTTCTGTAATTGGATTTAAATTTACAGGTGTCTGTAATTTGATTTGAATTTATAGGTTTCTGTAATTTTGTAGGCATTACAGGTTACTGTAATTCCTAATTTTTTTTATAGTTCAGCACTTTGTGTAAAGATGTCGCTGTATGTAATTGCTGCTTTTAAATTATTGTTTTTTGGTTTTTTGTTTTTTTTTATAATTTTTAATGGGGCACATTTCTCATTTTTGTTATTAATTGTATTTCTCAATGTAGGATGATGGACAATTAATTACAAAGTAATTAATAATTAATCATATCTAATGGTAATGGTGTTGAATTGATTGTGGAAACATTGAACATTGTAAAATGGGGATCATGTTTTGTGTTAAAAGTTATTATCAAACTGAAAACTGATTACAATTGAGGAGATGCAAGTCTAAACTTCATTGAATGCCTGTAATTTGTATAAATTAATTGTTTTTCCATTGTAGATTGATATGTGAAATAGCTAGCTAGCAGCATTGTTGTAGAATAAATCGAAATGGCAATGGCATATATAATAAGAAAATAACTGTTGTTTATGATGGGTAGAAATAATGATGAAATCAAAAAGGGAAATACTGCGAGACGACGACGTCGTGACAACTACAAAAAAGCAGAAATTTCAATCTACTACATAATGTGGATGTGAGCTTGCCTGCCAGGTTCGATGTGGTTGTATATCAATATTACTACAGGTACATTAGATAATTGGCATCGATTGGCCTTCCATTAGCCTTTGTTTAACAAACACAGTTAATCTATTATTGTTGTTCTTCCTATTATAGATACAATCAAGATGTCTGCACCTGGAAGCAAGCCCCTTCAATACATAAACGAAAGTATACTACTATTTGATGGTCTCTCGATCATGTGGTACAGATCGATGCATGATGATGGTTCTTTGTGAAGAAATATGGAAATATGACCATAGATACGAGCGAATGGTTGATTAAATTGATAGAAGAACTATAGAGGAACAATAATGAGAGGTAGGAGACTTATGAATGACTTAAAAATTAACAAAATCTAACTCTATTAATCATCATTCAAACAGGAGAATGAAAATGTATCCTGTCGACTACTAATTCGAGGACCAAAATGCTGCTGCACAGCATGTAGCACGTAGCAGTTTTTCAATTGAAAAGACTCTAGAAACATACTAGCAAGTTGAATTATGGCTTTTGGTATAAAATAATGCTAAATAGTGTAGCAATTTGGATAGCAACGATCCATTAGATTGTAACAATCCAAATGGATAGGCAACCATGAATACATCACTATTTAAAATGGATAATTAGCAATGGTTATAATTAGTTTAAGAGATTTTTAACACTTTACTTATTTTAATGGTAAGTAAATTGATCAATGATTATCACTGTACTAATAGAAAATTAATTACTTTTGAAATTATCATACATATATATTATTAATATTATTATTATTATTTTCAAATCTAGTGTTTTTATGTTTGATGAATTTTTAGGTTGGCAATGCAAATCTGGAGACATTTAGTGACTAGAATTTTGGAGTGGCAGCAGTGCTTTTTTGTTTTTGACATTTGACAGAGGTAAATATAACCTCGAAAAAATATTATTATTTATTTTATTAATTTCTCTTTATTTAGAACGCAAATAATGAAAATAATTGAATTATACAACATATAATGGAACTGGCATAATTCATAGTAAAGAAGAACAATCCAGATCATCGTTTTCATCTTGTGAAATTCATCAAACATTTACAAGGTAACATTCATCATTGTACATCAATCTAATTCGTGTATTATACTAACATATCGATTATGGTGATGAATATAACTAATTTTAGGTGTGTGTAATGTCGCAGGATCCATGAATTTACTCTAAGAATAAAAAAAACAGGAAAAGATTGTACTGGAATGTGGTGGTGACGTTGAAATGGATGGTGAATTGGTACAGCTCTAATTATATGGAATTTGTGTGAATATTTAGATGTGTGGTTGGAAAAAAACGACTCCATTTATATAACAATACTTATCTATGTATTTAGAAAGAAAATAGCAAATGGAAGTGAATTACATAATGTTTGGACGACAATCGTCAGAGTTGGCATAATCATCTTGTGAAATTCATTAAACGTTTACAAGGTAACAATAATCATCGTAGTTGAATGTAAGTAAATCGTTTAATATCTTAAAATATTTATTATATTAATGAATATTTGTAATTTTAGGTGTGTGTGATGTAGTAGGATCCATGGATTTTCATCAAACATTGGATAATAATGTATTGGAAGGTGAATTGGTATCCATTCATGTATAGGGCTAATTCTATGATGATTGTGTGAATATTTAAATGTGTAGTGATTGATTTAAGTGTAAGTACGACTTATAGAATTACTAAAGAGTAAATCAGTGATAAATTTAATTAGAATATAGATCAAAATCAGTATTATTATTAATGTTATTAAAATTTCCATAGGAAAACTAAAAACTGGAATGTCCAAACTAAGACACATGGTTCAGCACATCGTGGAGAGATGTCGCTGTATGTAATTGTTGGAATGTTTTTAAAAAATTGTTCATATTTTAAAATGGGGAACATTTCATATGATTATTAATTGTATTTGTCGTTGTAGGTTGATGGACAATTACGAAATAATGAATAATTATTCAAATATGATGGAATCGGTATGGAATTCATTGCGAAAAATTTGATGGAAACATTGAAAATTGTAACATTGTGATCATGTTTTGTTGTCTTGGTAATTATCAAACAGAATACTATTATTGATTACAATTTAGGAAATAAGTACAAGTTCTAAATTCAATGAACGCATGTAATTTATGCTTGCAGTAATTTAAGAATAATTCATGTATGAAAAGTGGATCATTTGCATTTGTTGTTGTTGTTGTTGTTGTTGTTGTTGTTGCTGTTGTTTGGTTTGGTAGTGGTGGTTATTGTATGGATTAAATACTGTTAACAATTGAAAAATATAGTCACAATGAACAAAAGATTGGTTGTGTATGTATGTATGTATGTATGTGTATGTTTGTGGTTTAAATTTAGAATGAATAGATTTCATAATTTTTCAATTTAATTTCTAGATTAACACCATGTTCATCTTCATTGGAATTATTTCATGGCTTGGCTTCTGGTATTGAATTTCAATAAAATAAGAATATGTAAAATAGAAAACTATAGATGATTGATCTTGCTTGTATAATTAATTGTACATAGTAAGGCATGGAGCGATCGCTCTTTTAATTAATTCATATTGTTGTTGTTACTTGATAGAATATAATTGATGAATATTCTTCTAATTTTAGGTTTGTGTGATATAGCAGTAACCATGAATTGACTGGAAAATTGGATTATTTTGGATAGGAATAGGAATGTTAATTATGCTGCAGAGTGAACTGTGCTGGTGTTTGGTGGTTATAAACAACTGAAACAGTATGAATATTGATTGATGGTGTTATTGTTTTGAAATGTGTATAATTTAACATGGCCCCTGACTACATAATGTGGATCTACAAATGCTCGTACATAATTCAGCGGAAATATGTCCATAGATACAAGGGAATGGTTGATTAAATTGATAAAGGAACAATAATGAGAGGTAGAAGACTTATGGAAGACTTAAAAATTAACAAAATCTAACTCTGTTAATCATCATTCAAACAGGAGTGCGGATATACGAATGGAGGATGTTAACTGCTAATTCGAGGACCAAAATGCTGCACATCACGTAGCACGTAGCAGTTATTCAATTGAAATATGGAAAATACCAGCAATTTTAATGATGGCAGTTGGAATGCAACAAACCGAATGGGTAGGCAACCATAAATACATTAGTATTTAATTTTTAGGTTGGCAATGCAAATCTAAGGAAATTTAGTGACTAGAATTTTGGAGTGGCAGCAGTGGTTTTTTGTTTTTGACATTTGACAGAGGTAAATATAACCTCGAAAATATTATTTATTTATTTTTATTAATTTCTCTTTATTTAGAACGCAAATAATGAAAATAATTGAATTATACAACATATAATGGAACTGGCACAATTCATAGTAAAGAGAAACAATCCAGATCATCGTTTTCATCTTGTGAAATTCATCAAACATTTACAAGGTAACATTCATCATTGTACATCAATCTAATTCGTTTATTATACTAACATATCGATTATGGTGATGAATATGACTAATTTTAGGTGTGTGTGATGTAGTAGGATCCATAAATATACAGGAATAAACAGGATAAGATTGTACTGGAATGCAGTGACGTTGATATGGACAATGAATTGGTCTCTATCAATGTATAACTGTAATTATATGGAATTTGTTTAATTATTGAGATGTGTGGTGATTAATTGAAATGTAAGTACAACTTAAATATTGAATAATTAATAAATAACTGTTAATTAGAGGAAAAATGAAAATCGAAATGCGATTGCCATCTAGTTGCAAACAATCAAACTGTGCTAATTACAGGTCTCTGTAATTGGATTTAAATTTACAGGTGTCTGTAATTTGATTTGGATTTACAGGTTTCTGTAATTTTGTAGGCATTACAGGTTACTGTACTTCTTAATTTTTTTATAGTTCAGCACTTTGTGTAAAGATGGCGCTGTATGTAATTGCTGCTTTTAACTAATTTTTTTTGGTTTTTTGGTTTTTTTTTTATAATTTTTAATGGGGCACATTTCTCATTTTTGTTATTAATTGTATTTCTCAATGTAGGATGATGGACAATTAATTACAAAGTAATTAATAATTAATCATATCTAATGGTAATGGTGTTGAATTGATTGTGGAAACATTGAACATTGTAAAATGGGGATCATGTTTTGTGTTAATAGTTATTATCAAACTGAAAACTGATTACAATTGAGTAGATGCAAGTCTAAAATTCATTGAATGCCTGTAATTTGTATAAATTAATTGTTTTTCCATTGTAGATTGATATGTGAAATAGCTAGCTAGCAGCATTGTTGTAGAATAAATCGAAATGGCAATGGCATATATAATAAGAAAATAACTGTTGTTTATGATGGGTAGAAATAATGATGAAATCAAAAAGGGAAATACTGCGAGACGACGACGTCGTGACAACTACATAAAAACAGAAATTTCAATCTACTACATAATGTGGATGTGAGCTTGCCTGCCAGGTTCGATGTGGTTGTATATCAATATTACTACAGGTACATTAGATAATTGGGATCGATTTGGCCTTCCATTAGCCTTTGTTTAACAAACACAGTTAATCTATTATTGTTGTTCTTCGTATTATAGATACATCGAAGATGTCTGCAGCTGGTAGTCTCAATCATGTAGTGTACAGATCGATGATGCATGATGGTCCTTTGTGAATAAATGCGGAAACATGGCCATAGATACAAGGGAATGGTTGATTAAATTGATAGAAGAACTATAGAGGAACAATAATGAGAGGTAGAAGACTTAAAAATTAACAACATCTAACTAATATTAATAATATTTGCTTCTAGGCCATCATTATCCAATGAGTTTTTTCTGGTTCTAAAATGTAGACCGACCAATGGAATGGAGTGGATATTTATTCGCAATTTTGGTAAATCATTATTCCTAATTAGAGTAGCTAATTAGCAAAGATCTGTAATCCAGATATAAATGTATCAAACCAATGGATAGGCAACCATAAATACACTACAATTTAATATGGAAAATACAATATAATGGAGCTGGCACAATTATTGAATAAAGAAGACCAATTTAAATCAGGTTATCGTATTGGGAAATTCACCAAACGTTTACAAGTTTAACAATCATCATCGTACATTGGATAATAATGTATTGGAAGGTGAATTGGTATCCATTTATGTATAGCGCTAATTCTATGATGATTGTTTGAATATTTAGATGTGTAGTGATTGATTTAAGTGTAAGTACGACTTATAGAATTACTAAACAGTAAATAAGTGATAAATTTAATTAGAATATAGATCAATCAGTATTATTACTATTAATGTTATTAAGATTTCCATAGGAAAATTAAAAACTGGAATCCGAACGCCATCTATTCAAGAATGTCCAACGTAGATAAGACCATGTAATTTTGAAAACACTTGGTTCAGCAGATCGTGGTAATTTTTGATTATTTGTTTTTAAATTGTGTATAATTTAAAATGGGTAAGATTTTATATTATTATTAATTGTATTTCTCATTGTAGGTTGATTGATTGATGATGGACAAATACGAGATAATGAATAATTATTCAAATATGATGGAATTGGTAATTGAATTCAATTCATTATGAAACATTCGATGGAAACATTGAAAATCCTAAAATTGAGAGCATGTCTTGTTGTTGTTTTAGTAATATTATCAAACAGAATACTATTTATTATTGATTATAATTGAGAGTATATACAAGTTTAATATTGATTGATGATAATTGATGGATGAATTATGTATGAAAATTGTATCATTTGAAGTTGTCGCTGTTACTGTTGGTGTTTGTATTGATGGTGGTGGTGGTTTTTGTATGCTGTATTAGATACTGTTAAGAATGGTAATATGTATGTTACTGGCTTAACTATAGAATGAAGAGATTTCAAAATTGTTTTTTCATTTTCTAGATCAACACCATCTTCATCTTCATTGGAATGATGGCATGGCATGGCATGGCATGGCTTGGCTTGGCTTGGCTCTGGCTTGGCTTCAGCTGCTGCATTTCAATAAAGTAAGATTATCTAATGGAAAAAAAACTATTGATTGGTCATGGAGCGACCGCTCTTTCAATTCTTTTATATTGCCGCCTAATAGAATACAAGTGATGTATGTTTTTAAATAGTTTATAATTGATGTAGCGATCGCTCTTTTAATCATTTCATATTTTGCAATTGTGTATAGTTAGGGTATAGACAACCAACAATACACCAATAACATTGGAATCACTTGAATAGAAGCCTCTATTTGCTTGCATTGAATTTAAATCACAAGAAAACTTATAAATTTAGCAAAGAGTTGAATGTTTCAACTTTCTTTTTTAAATAATTTTGCGAACTGTAAAAGTCTATTTTCTCATCCATATATAGGATCGTTTCAGTTACGGATACCTTAACTAATTTCAATTTGTTTGTCACAAAAGGCATTAAGGCACATTTAACAGAACTGCCCATAAAAACTCACCCGCCGAGTGTCATAAAATAATCAGAGAGTAGATTTCTATGTCGAATTATGTAAATGTGACGGCTTGAACAGCGATCCCACTCTGTCTTTCAAACACATTCTGTATCGTTACGATCATTGACTTTATGAATAATAACCGGAGAGAATGAAAGAAACAAATCGCGAGAGAGAGAGAGAGGGATTGATGTATAGACAAGGAGAATAGAATAATTACATCGAATATTAGCGGACCAATTGAATAAAATATTCGAAGAAAGTTTGATTGGTTAGTGTTGTTGTTGTTGCTTTGTTTTTATTCTAGTAGATTTAATTGATTTTATTGGGAAATTTGAACTGTTCTACATTTCTTATTGATTCAATTGTATTTATGATGTTTTTCATAATCATTTCCATCCCTTAGCTAGCCCTGTCTGCCATGAATCATTTATTTTATTATTTGTTTACATTCACCACATCAATTTGCATTTTTAATAGACGACTATACATTGTGTCACTGGAATTGTTCAAATAATAAAAATCAAATCTACTAACGACTAATTACTAATGACTTACTACTAATTACTAATGACTAATGACTAATTACTAATGACTAATGAGTCATTAGTAATTAGTCGTTAGTAATTAGTCGTTAGTCATTAGTAGTTAGTCATTAGTAATTAGTAGTAAGTCGTTAGTAATTAGTAGTTAGTTACAATTAGTCGTTAGTCATTAGTAGTTGGCTAATGACTAACGACTAATTACTAATGACTAACAACTAATGACTAAGTGCTAATGACTCATTAGTCGTTAGTAATTAGTAGTTAGTCATTAGTATGACTTACTACTAATTACTAATGACTAATGAGTTATTAGTAATTAGTCGTTAGTCATTAGTAATTAGTCATTAGTAATTAGTAGTTAGTAATTAGTAGTAAGTCGTTAGTCGTTAGTAATTAGTAGTTAGTCATTAGTCATTGAATTTCCAATGACTAATGACTAATTATTAATGACTAACTACTAATAACTAACGACTAATTACTAATGACTAACAACTAATGACTGACTGCTAATGACCCATTAGTCGTTAGTTATTAGTAGTTAGTCATTAGTAATTAGTCATTAGTCGTTGGAAATTAATTACTAACTACTAATGACTAACAACTAATTACTAATGACTAACGACTAATGAGTCATTAGTTGTTAGTCATTAGTAATTAGTCGTCGTTAGCCATTAGTAATTAGTCATTAGTAGTAGGTCGTTAGTAATTAGTAGTTAGTTACAAGTAATTAGTCGTTAGTATGGCTAAATTACTAACGACTAATTACTAATGACTTACTACTAATGAGTCATCAGTAATTAGTCGTTAGTAATTAGTAATTAGTCATTAGAAATTAGTAGTTAATAATTAGTAGTTAATAATTAGTAGATAGTAATTAGTAATTAATCATTAGTAATTAGTTGTTAGTCATTAGTCATTAGTTGTTAGTCATTAGTCGTTAGTAATTAATAATTATCAATGACTAGTTATTAACGACTATTTACTAATGACTAACGGCTAATGACTTACTACCAACGACTAACTACTCATTACTAATGACTAACGACTAATGACTAATTTACTAACGACTAATTACTAATGACTAACGACTAATCACTAATGACTCATGACTTTTTTACTCACTACTAACGACTAATGAGTAACGATTAATGACTCACTACTCACTACTAATTGTTACCTACTACTCACTAGGTACTAGCGACCAGTTAATAAAGATGTGGAACTCGTTGACATTTCCTTTGTTTTCGAACGAATATCGGATTTGGCCTTGTCCACAATCAGGATAATGGCGGCCGTTTTCCACTAAAAATCTAGAGTTCCACATCTTTATTAACTGATCCCTGCTAGCGACTAACTAATTGGATTATTTTGGATAGGAATTGGAATGTTGACATGGAGAGCGAATTGCTGATAATTAGTTATAAACAACATAAATTATATGGAAATTTATTGATTATTTAGATGTGTGGTGATGGATTTAGATGTAAGTACAACTTATAAAATTAATAATTAATGAATTAATGTTAAATTGAATTAATTTCACTGATCTCTATATATATATATGGATAGGCAACCATGAATACATCACTATTTAAAATGGATAATTAGCAATGGTTATAATTAGTGGAAGAGATTTTTAACACTTTACTCATTTTAATGGTAAGTGAATTGATCGATGATTATCACTGTACTAATTGATAATTAATTACCTTTCAAATTATCATACATATATATTATTAATATTATTATTATTTTCAAATCTAGTGTTTTTATGTTTGATGAATTTTTAGGTTGGCAATGCAAATCTAAGGAAATTTAGTGACTAGAATTTTGGAGTGGCAGTAGTGGTTTTTTGTTTTTGACATTTGACAGAGGTAAATATAACCTCGAAAATATTATTTATTTATTTTTATTAATTTCTCTTTATTTAGAACGCAAATAATGAAAATAATTGAATTACACAACATATAATGGAACTGGCACAATTCATAGTAAAGAAAAACAATCCAGATCATCGTTTTCATCTTGTGAAATTCATCAAACATTTACAAGGTAACATTCATCATTGTACATCAATCTAATTCGTTTATTATACTAACATATCGATTATGGTGATGAATATGACTAATTTTAGGTGTGTGTAATGTCGCAGGATCCATGAATTTACTCTAAGAATAAAAAAACAGGAAAAGATTGTACTGGAATGTGGTGGTGACGTTGAAATGGATGGTGAATTGGTACATCTCTAATTATATGGAATTTGTGTGAATATTTAGATGTGTGGTTGGAAAAAAAAACGACTCCATTTATATAACAATACTTATCTATGTATTTAGAAAGAAAATAGCAAATGGAAGTGAATTACATAATGTTTGGACGACAATCGTCAGAGTTGGCATAATCATCTTGTGAAATTCATTAAACGTTTACAAGGTAACAATAATCATCGTATGTTGAATGTAAGTAAATCGTTTAATATCTTAAAATATTTATTATATTAATGAATATTTGTAATGTTAGGTGTGTGTGATGTAGTAGGATCCATGGATTTTCATCAAACATTGGATAATAATGGATTGGAAGGTGAATTGGTATCCATTCATGTATAGGGCTAATTCTATGATGATTGTGTGAATATTTAAATGTGTAGTGATTGATTTAAGTGTAAGTACGACATATAGAATTACTAAAGAGTAAATCAGTGATAAATTTAATTAGAATATAGATCAATCAGTATTATTATTAATGTTATCAAAATCTCCATAGGAAAACGAAAAACTGGAATCCGAACGCCATCTATTCAAGAATGTCCAAAGTAAGACACATGGTTCAGCACATCGTGGAGAGATGTCGCTATGTGTAATTGTTGAAATTTTTTAAGAAATACTTGGATTAATTTGAAATTAATTCTTTGGATGAAAATTGGATCTTTGGCAGTGATGGTTATTGTATGGATTAAATACCGTTAACAATTGTAAAATATAGTCACAATGAACAAAAGATTGGTTGTGTATGTATGTGTATGTATGTTTGTGGTTTAAATCTAGAATGAATAGATTTCATAATTTTTCAATTTAATTTCTAGATTAACACCATCTTCATCTTCATTGGAACTATTTCATGGCTTGGCTTCTGGTATTGAATTTCAATAAAATAAGAATATGTAAAATAGAAAACTATTGATGATTGATCTTGCTTGTATAATTGTACATACATAAGGCATGGAGCGATCGCTCTTTCAATTATTCCACATTGCTTGCCACTTAATATAGAATTCAATTGATGTATGCTTTTTTACATTGTCGTCTATAATTGATGTGGCGATCGCTCTTTTAATTAATTCATATTATTGTTGTTTCTTGATAGAATATAATTGATGAATATTTTTCTAATTTTAGGTTTGTGTGATATAGCAGTAACCATGAATTGACTGGAAAATTGGATTATTTTGGATAGGAATAGGAATGTTAATTAAGCTGCAGAGTGAACTGTGCTGGTGTTTGGTCGCTTTAAACAACTTAAACAGTATGAATATTGATTGATGATTATTGTTTTGAAATGTTTATAATTTAACATGGCCCCTGACTTCATAATGTGGATCTACAAAAGCTCGTACATAATTCAGCGGAAATATGTCCATAGATACAAGGGAATGGTTGATTAAATTGATAAAGCGAACAATAATGAGAGGTAGAAGACTAATAGAAGACCTAAAAATTAACAAAATCTAACTCTGTTAATCATCATTCAAACAGGAGTGCGGATATACGAATGGAGGATGTTAACTGCTAATTCGAGGACCAAAATGCTGCACATCACGTAGCACATAGCAGTTATTCAATTGAAATATGGAAAATACCAGCAAATTTAATGATGGCAGTTGGAATGTAACAAACCGAATGGGTAGGCAACCATAAATACATTAGTATTTAATTTTTAGGTTGGCAATGCAAATCTAAGGAAATTTAGTTACTAGAATTTTGGAGTGGCAGCAGTGGTTTTTTGTTTTTGACATTTGACAGAGGTAAATATAACCTCGAAAAAATATTATTATTTATTTTATTAATTTCTCTTTATTTAGAACGCAACTAATGAAAATAATTGAATTATACAACATATAATGGAACTGGCACAATTCATAGTAATGAAGAACAATCCAGATCATCGTTTTCATCTTGTGAAATTCATCAAACATTTACAAGGTAACATTCATCATTGTACATCAATCTAATTCGTTTATTATACTAACATATCGATTATGGTGATGAATATGACTAATTTTAGGTGTGTGTAATGTCGCAGGATCCATGAATTTACTCTAAGAATAAAAAAACAGGAAAAGATTGTACTGGAATGTGGTGGTGACGTTGAAATGGATGGTGAATTGGTACATCTCTAATTATATGGAATTTGTGTGAATATTTAGATGTGTGGTTGGAAAAAAAAACGACTCCATTTATATAACAATACTTATCTATGTATTTAGAAAGAAAATAGCAAATGGAAGTGAATTACATAATGTTTGGACGACAATCGTCAGAGTTGGCATAATCATCTTGTGAAATTCATTAAACGTTTACAAGGTAACAATAATCATCGTAGTTGAATGTAAGTAAATCGTTTAATATCTTAAAATATTTATTATATTAATGAATATTTGTAATTTTAGGTGTGTGTGATGTAGTAGGATCCATGGATTTTCATCAAACATTGGATAATAATGGATTGGAAGGTGAATTGGTATCCATTCATGTATAGGGCTAATTCTATGATGATTGTGTGAATATTTAAATGTGTAGTGATTGATTTAAGTGTAAGTACGGCTTATAGAATTACTAAAGAGTAAATCAGTGATAAATTTAATTAGAATATAGATCAATCAGTATTATTATTAATGTTATTAAAATCTCCATAGGAAAACGAAAAACTGGAATCCGAACGCCATCTATTCAAGAATCTTTGGCAGTTGTTGTTGTTTGTTTTGGCAGTGATGGTTACTGTATGGATTAAATACCGTTAACAATTGAAAAATATATTCACATTGAACCAGATTGGTTGTGTATGTATGTATGTATGTATGTTTGTGAATAGATTTCAAAATTGTATTTTTCATTTTCTAGATCAACACCATCTTCATCTTCATTGGAATTATGGCATGGCATAGCATGGCTTGGCTTCTGGTATTCAATTCCAATCAAATAAGAGTATGTTATAGAAACTATTGATTGGTCTTGTTTGTGTAATTGTACATAGTAAGTCATGGAACGATCGCTCTCTCAATTATTCCATATTGCTTGCTACTCAATAGAATGCAAGTGATGTATGTTTCTAAATTGTTTCAAAAATTGATGGAACTATCGTTCATTTAATTATTTCATACTGTTGTTACTACTTGATAGAATACAATTGATGAATAGTGTTATAATTTCAGGATTGTATGTTGTAGCAGGAACGATGAATTGACTGGCAAGTTTGATGAAAATTCATGGATCAATTATGGGTGGCAATGGTATCTTTTGAAGTTGTTGTTGTTGCTGTTGTTCAACAATAAATGATAGTTGTAATTCGTTCTCAGGTGAATAAATGATAGTGTTAATTAATTATTTGTATAAATGAATTGCTTTTCCGTTGTAGATGGAAATGTGAAATAGCTAGCTAGCAGCATTGTTGTATAATAAATCGAAATGAATGGCAATGGTATATAATAACAAAAAAAACTGTTGTCTACGATGGGTGGAAACAGTGATGAAAACAATCCTGCAAGGCTTGATGTAGTATATCAAGTATATCAGGTACATTAGATAATTGGGATATATATATATATATATATATATGTATAAATATATATATATTTATACATGCACATATACAAACACATACACATATCCATTTAGATTCACCTACACAAACACAAACACATGTAAGTACATACACATACACATAATCTATTTACATATACATATACAATTACATTTACATTCACATACACAATCACAAACACATTCATGTCCCATTCACACATACATATGCAAGTACATACACATATGCATTTACATATACATTATACATATATATAGGCATCCATATACATATATAAATACAAACACAATCACAAACACATGCAAGTACATACACATACACATATGCGTATACATATACATACATTTACATTCACTTTCACAAACACAAACACACACATATGCAAGTACATACACAAATACAAACTCAAAAATAAACAAGCATTCACAGTCACAATCACATTCACATACTCATGTAAGTGAAAAAAATAGAACTGATGCGGAATTGTTTTCAATGCATGAATTCAACAAAATGGTCAATAGTAATAGAAGATATGGATGAGGTGAAAGAAGAGGAATGAGCAAATGCAGATGTACAAATGAAATTGGAATGGCAGAGACAAATACTAAAATCCCAAAAAAGTAAATAAAAATGGTTGTCAAGGTGAGTGACAAAGCCAATGTCATTAAATCTGTATAATAAAATAATGATATTCACAGGAATCATTGGAACGGAAGAATGCAAAAACTCCGGTGATAGAGAAAGCGAGAAAGAGCTCATGAGCCGAAATGAATGATAGGCGAATCTGCCTCTTGATACCAGTACAAAACGAAAATGAAAGTGGGAATTCATCCATTGTCGAAAGAATTCTGGTCAAGTAACAGAAAAAGGGCAGAGAATGATAGGTAAGTCAAAAAAGGAAAGTTTGAAAAGTATGTTAGACAAATATTAGTAGAATAGAAATCGTGGGAAACCAAAAAAAAATTGGTCGTCTGTAAAGTCGGTTTACGGACGATAGTTTTACGTGATAACGTCTTAAAGAAACATTGATGAAAATATGCATACCTCCATAAATACGTCTCGTATTCAACAGCTATTGCGAATAATGGCTTCCGTCGATGCATTGTAGAAGCCGGGAAAAGTGTAAGAAAGTGCATGAAAGTACGGTAAAGTGTATTTGAATGTATTGAAAGTAGCAGTTGACGAAAAAGTGAAGAAAAAAGAGAAAAAAAGTGTAAGGGGTCGAAAATACGGGCGCAAGGGGAGTTCACTGTAAAAAGCGCCGTAAAGGTTCACTAACACGTGTTCGTGGGTCGCTTAAAAATGCAATAAAAAAAAATTGGTTGTCTGTAAAGTCGGTTTACGGACGATAGTTTTACGTGATAACGTCATAAAGAAACATTGATGAAAAATTGCATACTTTTATGAATTGAATTAAATTATTATCACTGAATTGTCATTATTTTGTATAATACAAAGAAGCAGTTAATTGAAAATTACAAATTTTTCGATAAATTAACATGTATTTACACTCGTTAATATAAATATATTTGTTTTCATATCATCTGCATTGAAACAGCGAGTTCTGATCTCTGTTTTGACAGTCGAAACATGACAATTTCAGATCAATGCGACTGTGTCAGTCAGAAACAAAGTTGTTTCTGCCCTAGGGGAGAAACAACGTTGTGTCTGCCCGGCACATTTATTTATTATTTATTTTAAGTCTGTCAGAATTGCACTTGTTTATTATAAACATGAAATCATAATTGTCTGACAGCTGTCGTCAAATCGTTATCAAAGATTTTAATTTTAATTCAATACAGGTGATATGAAAAATAGTGTGTGCGGCACGGGATGAAACAAAGACGATTTCAGACCAGGGCGATGACAGCCCTCGCTTCGCTCGGGCAGTCAACTCTCGCCCTCGTCAGAAATCGTAGAAATCGTCTTCTTTCATCCCTTGCCGCACAATATACTATTACGGAGCTTATTGTAGAAGTTCTCGAAGAAGCTCGAGTAGCAGCTAGCTCTGACGTCACGCGAGAAGAGAGATAAATGTGTCATAAGCCAACGCTTGCGCCGATCGTGCCTCTATCGCTTGTTCCGCGCTTTCGCTTGCACGCTCAAGGTCAGACGGAACGTGACATTTCGTCGAAAGTGCCTGCCATCAATTTATGAGACGTTATCACGTCAAAAATGGAAATTTGAAAAATTGTGAAAAAAAATTGCCAAAAGTCATGAAAATCGATAAGACGTGTTTGGGAGATAGTGTAAACGGTGTTGAGCTGGTAGTGAAATACAGAAAAAGGGAGTTGGGAATTTGGAAAAAGTGTAAAAGGTCGAATTTGGACGCGCTGAGGAAATTTCACCCGGTAAAATGGGCAAAAGTCTGGCAAACCTGTGTTTGTGGGTCGTTCAAAAATGCAAAGAATTTTTTATTTTCTAATTGGAAAAGTGTCAATTGTAGGCGTTAGTGTAAATGATACTGAAAACACAACATGAAAGGAGGTTGAAAAGTGTTGGAAGTGGGAAAAAGTGTGAGATAGGGCATGGAGAAAGTGTAGAATTGTTCATCAGGTAGTGAAGGGCGTAAAGTGAGGTTGGAAAACTCCAAAAGTGTAAAACGTCAAATTTGATGGCGCCGAGGAAATTTCACCCATTTAAACGGGCAAAAGTCTGGCTAACCTGTGTTCGTGGGTCGTTCAAAAATGCAATAAATTTTTATTTTTTCTTTTCTGTCAAAAATTGGGAAAGTGAAAGAAAATGCGATAGAAGATGGAAAAAGTGTCGAGTGGAGGCGTCAGTGTGAATGACACTAGAGAATATAATGTTAATAGAAGGTTAAAAAGTGTAGGAAGTGGGGAAGAAAGTGTATGATAGGACGTGTAGAAAGTGGAAAATGTTGTAGGATAGTGTAGAAGTGTACAGTCAGTAGTGAAGGACGTAAAAAGGAGGTTAAAAAATCAAGAAAGTGTAAAACGTCGAATTTGAGGGCGCCGAGAAGATTTCACCCGTTTAAGCGGGCAAAAGTTTAGTAAACCTGGGTTCGGGGTCGTTCAAAAATGCAATAAAAATTTCTATTTTTTTTTGTTATTTTCTTCCTGTAGTGTCAAAATTTTGCAACTGTCATATTACATGATAAAAGAGTATGTCGAGGAAACGTTAGAGACTGTAGAAAGAGCAAGCATAAGTAGTGAAAGATCTCAATGAGGGGGGACCGGCCAAGTGTAGAAGGCACAAAAGACCGGGCTAGCCCGAAACAGCGTTGAACTAAAACGTGTCGGTCTAGACCGGGAGTGACTGATGGATTGTCACAGCAGTGTCAGGTCAGGTCAGGTCAGGTCAGGTCAGGTCAGGTCAGGTCAGGTCAGGTCAGGTCAGGTCAGGTCAGGTCAGGTCAGGTCAGGTCAGGTCAGGTCAGGTCAGGTCAGGTCAGGTCAGGTCAGGTCAGGTCAGGTCAGGTCAGGTCAGGTCAGGTCAGGTCAGGTCAGGTCAGGTCAGGTCAGGTCAGGTCAGGTCAGGTCAGGTCAGGTCAGGTCAGGTCAGGTCAGGTCAGGTCAGGTCAGGTCAGGTCAGGTCAGGTCAGGTCAGGTCAGGTCAGGTCAGGTCAGGTCAGGTCAGGTCAGGTCAGGTCAGGTCAGGTCAGGTCAGGTCAGGTCAGGTCAGGTCAGGTCAGGTCAGGTCAGGTCAGGTCAGGTCAGGTCAGGTCAGGTCAGGTCAGGTCAGGTCAGGTCAGGTCAGGTCAGGTCAGGTCAGGTCAGGTCAGGTCAGGTCAGGTCAGGTCAGGTCAGGTCAGGTCAGGTCAGGTCAGGTCAGGTCAGGTCAGGTCAGGTCAGGTCAGGTCAGGTCAGGTCAGGTCAGGTCAGGTCAGGTCAGGTCAGGTCAGGTCAGGTCAGGTCAGGTCAGGTCAGGTCAGGTCAGGTCAGGTCAGGTCAGGTCAGGTCAGGTCAGGTCAGGTCAGGTCAGGTCAGGTCAGGTCAGGTCAGGTCAGGTCAGGTCAGGTCAGGTCAGGTCAGGTCAGGTCAGGTCAGGTCAGGTCAGGTCAGGTCAGGTCAGGTCAGGTCAGGTCAGGTCAGGTCAGGTCAGGTCAGGTCAGGTCAGGTCAGGTCAGGTCAGGTCAGGTCAGGTCAGGTCAGGTCAGGTCAGGTCAGGTCAGGTCAGGTCAGGTCAGGTCAGGTCAGGTCAGGTCAGGTCAGGTCAGGTCAGGTCAGGTCAGGTCAGGTCAGGTCAGGTCAGGTCAGGTCAGGTCAGGTCAGGTCAGGTCAGGTCAGGTCAGGTCAGGTCAGGTCAGGTCAGGTCAGGTCAGGTCAGGTCAGGTCAGGTCAGGTCAGGTCAGGTCAGGTCAGGTCAGGTCAGGTCAGGTCAGGTCAGGTCAGGTCAGGTCAGGTCAGGTCAGGTCAGGTCAGGTCAGGTCAGGTCAGGTCAGGTCAGGTCAGGTCAGGTCAGGTCAGGTCAGGTCAGGTCAGGTCAGGTCAGGTCAGGTCAGGTCAGGTCAGGTCAGGTCAGGTCAGGTCAGGTCAGGTCAGGTCAGGTCAGGTCAGGTCAGGTCAGGTCAGGTCAGGTCAGGTCAGGTCAGGTCAGGTCAGGTCAGGTCAGGTCAGGTCAGGTCAGGTCAGGTCAGGTCAGGTCAGGTCAGGTCAGGTCAGGTCAGGTCAGGTCAGGTCAGGTCAGGTCAGGTCAGGTCAGGTCAGGTCAGGTCAGGTCAGGTCAGGTCAGGTCAGGTCAGGTCAGGTCAGGTCAGGTCAGGTCAGGTCAGGTCAGGTCAGGTCAGGTCAGGTCAGGTCAGGTCAGGTCAGGTCAGGTCAGGTCAGGTCAGGTCAGGTCAGGTCAGGTCAGGTCAGGTCAGGTCAGGTCAGGTCAGGTCAGGTCAGGTCAGGTCAGGTCAGGTCAGGTCAGGTCAGGTCAGGTCAGGTCAGGTCAGGTCAGGTCAGGTCAGGTCAGGTCAGGTCAGGTCAGGTCAGGTCAGGTCAGGTCAGGTCAGGTCAGGTCAGGTCAGGTCAGGTCAGGTCAGGTCAGGTCAGGTCAGGTCAGGTCAGGTCAGGTCAGGTCAGGTCAGGTCAGGTCAGGTCAGGTCAGGTCAGGTCAGGTCAGGTCAGGTCAGGTCAGGTCAGGTCAGGTCAGGTCAGGTCAGGTCAGGTCAGGTCAGGTCAGGTCAGGTCAGGTCAGGTCAGGTCAGGTCAGGTCAGGTCAGGTCAGGGTCAGGTCAGGTCAGGTCAGGTCAGGTCAGGTCAGGTCAGGTCAGGTCAGGTCAGGTCAGGTCAGGTCAGGTCAGGTCAGGTCAGGTCAGGTCAGGTCAGGTCAGGTCAGGTCAGGTCAGGTCAGGTCAGGTCAGGTCAGGTCAGGTCAGGTCAGGTCAGGTCAGGTCAGGTCAGGTCAGGTCAGGTCAGGTCAGGTCAGGTCAGGTCAGGTCAGGTCAGGTCAGGTCAGGTCAGGTCAGGTCAGGTCAGGTCAGGTCAGGTCAGGTCAGGTCAGGTCAGGTCAGGTCAGGTCAGGTCAGGTCAGGTCAGGTCAGGTCAGGTCAGGTCAGGTCAGGTCAGGTCAGGTCAGGTCAGGTCAGGTCAGGTCAGGTCAGGTCAGGTCAGGTCAGGTCAGGTCAGGTCAGGTCAGGTCAGGTCAGGTCAGGTCAGGTCAGGTCAGGTCAGGTCAGGTCAGGTCAGGTCAGGTCAGGTCAGGTCAGGTCAGGTCAGGTCAGGTCAGGTCAGGTCAGGTCAGGTCAGGTCAGGTCAGGTCAGGTCAGGTCAGGTCAGGTCAGGTCAGGTCAGGTCAGGTCAGGTCAGGTCAGGTCAGGTCAGGTCAGGTCAGGTCAGGTCAGGTCAGGTCAGGTCAGGTCAGGTCAGGTCAGGTCAGGTCAGGTCAGGTCAGGTCAGGTCAGGTCAGGTCAGGTCAGGTCAGGTCAGGTCAGGTCAGGTCAGGTCAGGTCAGGTCAGGTCAGGTCAGGTCAGGTCAGGTCAGGTCAGGTCAGGTCAGGTCAGGTCAGGTCAGGTCAGGTCAGGTCAGGTCAGGTCAGGTCAGGTCAGGTCAGGTCAGGTCAGGTCAGGTCAGGTCAGGTCAGGTCAGGTCAGGTCAGGTCAGGTCAGGTCAGGTCAGGTCAGGTCAGGTCAGGTCAGGTCAGGTCAGGTCAGGTCAGGTCAGGTCAGGTCAGGTCAGGTCAGGTCAGGTCAGGTCAGGTCAGGTCAGGCAACATCATATTATGTTGGTTTTGGTTATATGATGATGCGACTATTCAGATGCTATACGTACATTTTCATCAATATTGTTATATATTCAACGTACTAAACAATTATTTGCAACGAAAAGTTATCAACATGATCAAATCAATAAACAAACAGATCAAATGTATCATTTATTAGCGATATGTTTAGTATTACATCCGCAATGTATTGATGAATCAATACAACAAACATTACGTGAGAAAAGCTATCATGAGAAAATGTTTAAGATGCAATATGGTGATTTACAAGAATTTGAAAATTGTTTTATATTCGCTTGTCCAAAATTCTTATCACCTTATCCACCACCAGTTGATGCAATCCCAGAAGATTATTCAAAAGAAGCCATCCGTCATCAGACACAGGTGTTTATGGATGAAGTACAACAACAAAAAATGCTACCAACAATTCGTAGTTATTTGAAATTATATACAACATTACCATTGAGTAAATTGGCAACGTTTATGGCACAAAATAAAAATGATTCAAAATTCGATGTTGACAAAGAAACACAAACATTATTAATACATTTATTATGTTTCAAACATAAAATGAAGAATATCGTATGGTCAAAGGGTGCATCTGGTTTGGAAGGTAAACTTGAAAGCGGCTCAGAATTGGATTTCTATATCGATAATGATATGATCCATATTGCTGATACGAAAGTGGCTCATCGATACGGAGATTTCTTCATTAAGAAAATTTTAAAATTTGAAGATTTAAACAGAAAATTACACAATCTGAAAATCTAATTGTGGTTTTTATAAAAAAAAAACAATAAATAAAAGGAGAAGGAAATGCTAATAAATATTTAGGCGAAATTATTTTATTTTTTTTGACAAATATCACAGTTACATTGAATTTTTTACTGTGCGTTTAGTTGATGTTTTCACTTTAAATTTCGAAATATGTCTTGCTTTAAATCGATTACTCTTATCCTTGTATTTGGCAACATCAGTTTCTGTATTTTGTCGATATTGCGTCCAGGGATGTTCATCTTCTGTTGTATCAATTTCAACTTCTTGTTTCCAGGCTCTGTAACGCATCTGGAAAATTTTTTGCCCTTTTTGGAATTTCTTATCATGGTAAAGTTTATCATCCTGTAAACGAATAGATTTAAAATAAGTCGATTTTATATATAAGACAATAACGTTTCACCTTATCATTAGAAATGTGTTTACATTTCTTTTTGAATTCTTCTAAATATTCCATAAATTTCTTACTGGGTTTTACATCTTCTCGTATCGAAATTTCCATAATTTCTAAAAATATATTTGAAATTCATATGATAGCACGCTTGCCGCAACATTGCACCAAGTATCTCTACATTTAATCGATACGAATGTGATTGCATTTCATCAATTAATTGAAGTGCTTCCTCTCGTGTTCTACAACTTAACGCTAAAACACCGTAAGTAACTAAATTTGGTCTGTATTGGTACTTTACAAGATCTTTTAAAACATCTTTGGCACTCATATAATCAAATCGTATACTACGTTTCTTTATCAACATATTAAAAAAATCAATATCCGGTGTTACATTGAATTTCTTCATAGCTATTAATAGTTGTTTCTCCGATTCTATATTGCCTGGTAAACAATCTAATAATTGAGTAAACGTTTTTATGTCCGGTTTACAATCGTATTCATCCATTGTTTTTAAGAAGCCTTGACAACCACCGATTAATAATAAACGATCTTCTGGTCGTATTATTTCCGATAATGAAACAATATTACCCAAATGTGGTTGTTTTGCCAATAAATTCGGTCGCCATTTATCTTCAACAAGATTGTTTTCAGTTATTTGTAACGTTTCATTATTTTCATTTAGTTGTAGTTGAGTTTCGTTAGAATTAGTTTCATCACAATCTTTAGATTCAATTAATTTGGTTTCATTTAATAACAATTGGGAGTTTTCACCGAGAATTCGATATAAAACATCTTTGGCAACATTAACATCACCAATACCACAATCGCGAATATTTCTTAATAATAAATTAAACGTATAGATGCTAGGTTTGATATTTTTGTCAATTAATTTTCGCCAAACCAAAAGTGCATGTCTAAATCCAGCATCTTTATCAGTAATACAGGCTTGTAATAAGAAATTAATTGTATCATCGTTTATTTGGAAGCCTTTCGATAACATTTCATCGCATATTGTAAATGCTGTTGATAAATCACCACAACGTCCAAATGCTTTAATCATTGCATTATAATTACTATCATTCGGTTCATACATTTTTTCAATCATTATGTTACGTAGATGATGGGCTCTTGTTAAACCATCCGTTGGCCATGGACTATTCGCGCATGCATTAAATAATGCCGTATATGTACCACCAGTTATTTGCAATCCACGCTTTTTCATTTGATTGTAAAGTGAGAAGGCTTTCTTTGTATAACCAACACGACCACATGCACCTAATAATAAATTATAAATATAATTTTCCGGTTTAACACGATCTTGTTTAATCATTTGAATTTCAACAACATCTATTGCTTCTTTAATTTTACGTTTATGTATCAAACTTTTTATTATATCAGCATATTGTTTTGTTCGTAGTTTCTTTGATGGTAACGGTTGATTCTCCAAATATTCCTCTTCAGCTAGATCACTTTCATCTATTGGTTGTTTTGGTGGTGGTTCACCAAATAGATCGGGATCATTTTTTAAACGTACCAAAAATTCCCGTTCTGTTTCTATTGTGTTAAATTGATTTGAGGTTATATCAGTATCTTTTATTGATGATGATAAATATTTCGCATAATTGCGATTGTTTAATGATAACTTAATTTGATGGAAAATCATAAAATTTTGTGGTTTTTGAATGAAACGATATAAAACTCGTGCATGTAACATTTTTAAATAAACATAACCACACTTTCTCTGATGCTGTCAGTAATCTAGTGATTTTATTAATGTAACTAGTAGGTATAGTTGGTACGCTTTTTGAAAATTGGTGGAAATAAACACCGGTCATTAAAATGTTTCAATAAAATCAATTAATAACAGTGGTTTAGCAGATCATTTTCTGGAATTGCTGTTACTTCTTTTGCCTTTCATTAATTTTGTTTGGTTGTATTGGAAAATCAGTAAGTAGTTTACTATATTTTGTACTTCCGGTGAAGCTTCACCCAGGGCCGCCGAGGGAAACCAGTGTGTTTGCGGCTCCGGGGATGCAGTGTGTTCGAGCCCATATAAAAATATGATTTATACGTACTTATACTGATAGGGGCCAAACGAGGGCAACTGCTCTTCTCTGAAATCGCATAAATTTTGTTTTTGTTTCCAAGTTTTTCGCACCCCTTTCATCAGGATAATTTTCTATGAAGAACAAAAAAGTTTGCTCTGTACGATTAAAGCCCCCCTCAGAGTAGTCGAGCCCCGGGGGAAAATACCTGGTTCTCTCTCCCGTCTTGTTGGGCCTAGGTAGAGTTCAG